>CM067547.1:49302858-49935358 GCA_034509755.1 Anisodus tanguticus
GCACAACTCATGTGCCTTATCATAAACTCACAGGGATAACCCATGTATCATAACCCCAATTAGGTGTGGGATCAAGTATACAATCATAAAAAAGTGATTTAATAAAAAAAAGTTAGATATTTATTAAAATGATGCAATTATCTATGAGACTTCTTCTTCATCCCCTCTTTTTTGTTGTTGTGAATGTTTAATTCCTAAGGAGAAAGTACTGGAAGATATTAAAATGAAAAATTTAGACGTAAAATCACATAAAAAGAAGTTATTTAAAAGATTTTTCGATCGGATATCACGTAGATTTAGCAAAATATAGAAAATATTGGAAGTTGAAAATCTTACAAGCTAAGTGATACCGATTAGAAGATTAATGCTTACTAGACAACTCTTAGTATATGTTAGAGGTACAACTGCTCTAGTGTAAAGTATGGAGTATATATTACGGATTCAAACAACATAAAATATGATATTGTAAATTTATACAACTATTTTTAATTAGTTTGAGATTGAGGCGTAATAATAATTATTGTTGGTGTTGAGACAAAAATGTAAGCAAGAACAAACGAGTTGGCTATTGTCACCTAAAAAGAACTCGCATATAATTCAAAGAGATCAAGAAGCTCCCTTTTCAATTTTCTTTGTTCAAACGTGATTTTTTCCCAATGTTACGATATATCTAACGAATTTGACGTAAGAATTTAATCTTATATTTATATTAAGGTAATAGATGTCTGATATGTATTGTAATAGTCTTTTAATACTTATTATGGTTAATCAATATGTGTTTTTATTTCATTTAATTAAATCACTTAATTACTTAATAAATTTATATAATTTAACGTAAACACATGATAGGACCATAGAAGCACCAAAGGGGGACCCATGCCGAAAAAAGGCACCTTCCTTCAATAGCGTTTCAATCTTTTTCCCCTATATGATCAAACTTTTCTCTAGTTAGGCAATTACATTTAACGTGTATAGAATAATTACATCTCCTTTCCTAATTATCTATCCTAAAATGGTAATAAATTAACTTTGAAAATATAAAGAGTATATTACTAGCTTAGTCCTACTACTAGTTAATATGTACACATCAACATCATTAGATTTTAAAATATTCTATTCTACATTATTGGACAACCGAATCAAATTGAAAATTTGCCATTTATCTTCCACATAGCTATCTGTTTTTGCATCCCTATTATTTTCGGACCGGCCCCACCTCGGGAAAAAAAAAAGCAATAAACTTAGGTGAACCTAGTAAGTAGAATACAAAATACTTTGTCTTATAGTTTAATATGAGGCTCAATCAGGGATTGATCTTTGAACCTCAAGGTAAATAAATTAGTAGTCTTTTGTAGTATGAGTTCCATAAGGTAATACTAGAAATATTTTAATAATTATACATATAATATAGCGAGTTTGATCGGATGACCATAGATTCAAGTGACTCATTTTTAACTCCTAAATTCGCCCCTGAGCTGAATAAACTAGTATCAGAGTTTGGTATATAATTCGACAAGAAGAGTATGGAGAAGATAGATTGCATGGAACATGTCGTCTTTACCTGGCCCGTTGGAGATGCACACAAGAGGAAGCCTACTAGTTTATAGTTGAGGTTGGGTGGCGATAAAAATTGCTCCAACAATGTGGGTGACACACAACAAAATCTTCAGAAATCTGTCAATTTTGATGGTGGGCTGACCCAACAATCTTGGTGGTACTAGGTTTGAGGGTACTGTATGATACTTAGTTTAAATAAAAAAAATTATTGTGCGAATAAAGTACTCGTACTTAATAGTTATATCCTTAAATGGTATACGATTTTTTAAAAAATCGTGCCACAACTACATTAAAGTTTAAACAAGTATCTTTGAGCTAATATAATGCTCAACACCACCATGATGATTTTGTATCCAAAAAACAATACTTTATGGAGGGGAATCTAACTGGGGATTGAAAACTGTTTTTGACGTTGAAAAATAAAAAGATTTGGGCCAAAAACATCGACGGCCTCTTGTGATCGTTAAGATTTTTTACTTTGACACCTCAATTAAACCTTGTTTCATTTAGACATCTGAGGTGGACCTCTACTATGTCATTTAGACATTTTTCGCTTACTTGGTAAGTTATGTGGATTTCACATCAAATAGGCGTGTGAAAAGGCCAAAAATCAATTTTTTTTAAAAAAAAATCGTTCTTCTTCATTTTTTTTACTTTTTATTTCCTTCTTCGTCGTCATCGTTCTTTTTTCTACCATCACCGACATTGCCGCCGCTGCTATCACTATTGAAAAAAATAACCAATTACATTTTCTATTCAACTCAATTTCTTGCTTTCTCTCCTAGTAAAAAGAAAAAAAATCAAAGAAACTCGTTGAAACACCATTAGAGGGTTCTTTAGGAAGCTTGAAGGTTTAAAATGAGTTACTTTATCTGATGAAAATTTTGAGAAATTAATGTTGGGGTTTTTTTTTTGGGTCGTGGAGAATTTTTAGCTGAAACTATAACAAACTTGGTGTTTTTCTTAAATTTTTGAATTAAAATCATGGTTGGAACAAGAACATACATGAAAATGGTGAAGAACACCAAGATTATGTTTTCAAAAAAAATATTTTGCTAGTAAATGTTCTTTTTTTGTGTGTTAATAATGTGTAGGGTTTAGAAAATAGATTTTTCTATTCTTTTCTAAAATATTAGTTTTACTCAAAATTTATTTTTATATTATTATGGGATCAAATGACACGTGTCATAATTCAATTTGTCATTTTGTCATGTCATCGGCGAGTGTGTTACATATTTGGTTGATTCGACGAAAAATGTCCAAATGGCACAGTCGGACCCTACCCCATGTGTCTAAATGGAACAAGATTTAATTAAGATGTCTAAGTGAAAGATCTTGACGATCACAAGAGACCGTCGATACGTTTGGCTAAAGAAAAATGAAAGTTTATGACAAATGATGTTTCGACGGTCCCAAAAGAGTTTTCATATTTGTTTTGTATAACATTCGTTTCTCGAATTCATTGTTCCGTGTCACATAATATCTATTAAATGGAATTTTCTTATCCGAATCTTTTTAAATTCACAAAGCTCGAACCTTAAACAGTGGAAGAATTCTATCTATTTCATCACAAAAAAGTTTCTTAAGATTATTATAATCCTTAATTGCATCTCAGATATTCTAAAATAAGTTTATGTCATGCAAGCGCAAATACACGTTATGTGAAGTGGTGTCGGATCGTTGTTTTTTTTTGGTTTGATAAACATGTATATATGAGTAATACACAGAACTCCTGCTTTTTAAGACATTCTTTCCTCTCTCTCACTTACTTCCCTCAACGGTAACATCACCAACCCCCATACCAACCACCCCTCTTCCATTCCCGATGGTAAGACCCCAACAACGCCGCTCCGACCACTCACTGGCGGCGATGGTAAGACCCCAACAGCACCGCTCGGACCACCCACCGGCGGCGACGAAAAAATATTTTTACTTACAAATTTTCATTTATTTTTTGTTCTTTTGTTCTTTTTCTTGTTCTTGTTCTTGTTTTCTTTTTCTCCTAGATCTATGCATGTACTCGATTTTTTTGGTTAACTCCTGTGAACAGTACTTTCGGTACCGGTGAACAGTACCAGCGGCGACGGAAAAACATTTTTTTTTACAAAATTTCATTTGTTTTTTGTTCTTTTGTTCTTTTTATTATTCTTGTTCTTGTTCTTGTGTTCTTTTTCTCCTAGATCTACGCAGGTACTCCTAAATGGGGGAGAGGTTGATGACCAAGGGGGCTTGGGGGAGTAGTGGGGATGCGACCGGTATGTGGGACAGGTTGACCAGTTGCATTCGAGAGGTAGTTAGAGAAGTGTTAGGGGCCTTGCGGGGTAACCGTGGTGGACATCGAGGGGACTGGTGGTGGAATGGTAAAGTTTAAGAGAAGGTGAAAGCGAAGAAAGCGGGGTATGTGAAATTGGTAGAAAGCAACGATGGGGTGGAGAAGTGGACGAATAGGGAACTGTATAAGATGGCAAGGAAGGAGGCGAACCTAGCGGTTACGGCGGCGAAAACGACGGATTTTGAATGCATGTATGTGGAATTAGAGGAGAAATGAATATATATAACAATTTGTCTTGTATGAATAGATATAACAATGTCACAATGAGAGATAAGAAATGAATTCATGAAAAATAATATTTTTTAGTAAGAAATTTTTGTAGTTGTTCCCACATGATACCCATGAAGTATATTTTTATACCATACGGGTATCACAAATCAATGAAGGTTTTTTATGCATTCCAGGCAAGGCATGTGGTATACTTACCTTCTTCATCTTGTGTGGCAGCTACCATCATGGTCCCTCTGTATATTGTCTTTAGGAATGTACCATCGACTACAATTGTAGGTTTGCAGAACTTTCAACCTTGAATTGATGCATTTAGTGTTACGAAAACATACAAGAAAGAGTCATCTTATTTAGTTTCTAGTCTTGTAACTGTCCATGGGTTTGCATACTCCAATATGTACATATATGTTGGCAATTGTTTGTATGAATCTTTTAGACTTCCTCTGCAAATTTCAATGGCCCTTTCCTTTGCACGACATGCTTACACGTAGGACAAATTGATATCATGTGCATTTTTTATATCTCGCTGGATATCTGATGGTGTGTATACTATTTTTGGATCAGCAAGCTTTTGTTGTATGATACTATTAAGAAACATCATGGTGGCAGTTCTTTTTGAGCAATTTCGGTCATTCTTTGGATAACTGTGGATGTCATTGAAATATGACACTCGAAACATATTTGAGTTTCGTACATTTTCTGATTTAAGATTCCACGTGCATCCTTCTTTGACACAAGCAATATTATATATACACATAATGGTTGCATCATAAGAATATTTTTTGGAGAAAAATAGGAAGGTGGGCGTGTACATGGGGTGAATGACTGAAGTAGTCCTTCATGATACTATTTCAGTATATGGATATACCATGATGGTATCATAAAGGACTGAGGAAGTTTCACATTGATGGACTTCACACGTCCCTTCATGATACCATATCAATATATGAATATACCATGATGGTATCATGTGTGGACTGAGATGAGTCTCTCATTGAAGGATTGTAACCTAGTCCTTTATGATACCATCTCAATATATGGATATACCATGATTATATCATGAAGGACTGAGGGGAGTCTCACATTTATGGACCTAACCCAGTCCTTCATGATATCATCTCAGTATATGAATATACTATGATGGTATCATGTGTGGACTGAGGGAGACCACACTCAGTCCTTTATGATACCATCTGAGTATATGGATAACCATGATGGTATCATGAAGGACTGAGGGTAGTCTCACATTGATGGACTTCATCCAGTTTTTCATGATACCATATTAGTATATGAATATACCATGACAGTATCATGTGTGGACTAGGGGAGTTTCACATTGATGGACTTCACCCATTCCTTCATTATATCATATCAGTATATGGATATATCATGATGGTATCATGTGTGGACTGAAGAGAGTCTCTCATTGAAGGACTTCAACCTAGTCGTTCATGATACTATCTCAGTATATGGATATATCATGATGGTATCATGTGTGGACTGAGGGAGACCACCCCCAGTCCTTTATGATACAATCTCAGCATATGAATATATCATGATGGTATCATGAATGACTGAGCGGAGTCTCGCATTGATGGACTTAATCCATTTTTTCATGATACCATATCAGTATATGGATATACCATAATGGTATCATATGTGGACTTAGGGAGCTATCATTGAAGGAATGATTGCAACCCAGTCCATCATGATATCATCTCAGTATATGGATATAATTATGTGGAGTGAGTGGAGTCTCTCATTGAAGGATTGCAACCCAGTCCTTCATGATACCATCTCAGTATATGAATATATCATGATGATATCATGTGTGGACTGAGGGGGAGTCTCTCATTGAAGGAATGCAAGCCAGTCCCTTCATGATACCATCTCAATAGAAGGATATGACATGATGGTATCATGAAAGGCTGAGGGGAGTCTCACATTGATGGACTTCACTCAGTTCTTCATGATACCATATCCATATATGAATATACCATGATGGTTTCATGTGTGGACTGAGAGAGTTCATCATTGAAGAAAGGACTGCAACCCAATCCATCATGATATCATCTCAGTATATGAATAAACCATGATGGTATTATGTGTGTACAGTAGTTATCATAGAAAATTGTATAGAAAATTGATAAAAACATGCACGAACCTTTAGTGACATGATTTTTTAGTTCGATATTCGAATTTCTCTTGTATTAAGTATTGTCGTACAACAACAATTAATGTGTTTTTATCAATATAATTTTGGTCAACTTCAATTTCTTGTTTGAGTGGATCATGATGATGATGTGATTTATGTGTTGCGGTTGATGAATGACATTGTCATTCATATCTATGTCACCATCGTCATCTAGTTTTGGTAAATTAATCAGTTTTGTTTTTTTGATGAAGTTTCAGCAACATCAATTTGTGGCATGATTGCGTCGACAACAGTGTTTTTGTACGAGATTGACAATGGATACGAAGTTATTGCAGTGATCTTCTTCTTCAAGTCGAAATACACTTTTACTCTCATATTGTTGAAGATCTTCAATGGTGGAAATCCCTCTCCAAGTGTGTATTTGATTTCTAGATTTGTTGTAGCGGGATCGTGTTGTAATTGAGTTGCAATTTGTGCAACATGCTCATTGAAATTGCAGCTATTGTTTATGAGAATTGCGTCAACATCATAATCAACGTATTTCTTATTCAAATCCCAGCTTCCATTGTGTTGCACTAAAATTATAATATCATCCATTAAAAACGTGTCAATTTGTAGATCTTTAAATCAAGTTAAAGAGTATACAAATTTTAAGTTTGAGAATTAGGTGAAAAAGTAATTTGAAAGAAAAATCAAAGTCAGAACTGAAAATTCAAAGTCAATTTTGAATCATACTTTTTGAATTTTTTTGAAGTTTGCTCTTTTTTGTTGAAGATGCTCGAATTCAGTGATTCAATTATAATTATTCAGTGTTCGTAATCCAATTGTGGGTTGAAAGATCATCGAACTCAGTGAAGGGTTGGGGGTTCACATTGCAACACTCAATTTTGTTGTGGAGCTTCACGTTTTGTTTGGGGCAGAAGCAGGTAAAGGTTTAGAGGTATAATGCGTAAATACTTTAGGGGTATCTAAAGTAATAGAGGCACGCGCACATAAATACTTTGTTTTAGGAGTGTTTATGTAGTTTTTCCTATTATAAATTTCATTTGAGGGGCAAAAATTAAAGACCAACACAAAATAGGGAAATGACCCAAACAAAAATGGGGTTTATTTGGGCCCATTCTTTTTAGTCCAAAGCTTAGTTGCCTATCCCATATGGGCTTCGGGTCTTCAACTGCCTTCATTGAAATCAAAAATTGAATGTAATCGCCTCCATGAATAAGAGCAACACACACGAAGAATCACTGAATTGGAAGGAACGGATTCTTTTTCCCACTCTCTTAGCTGGTGTTTTAGCTCTCCAAAAAACCCTAATTTTACGTTTTTTTCATTTTTTGTCAACTTTAGCCCTTTTTAATTTGATTTTTGCTTGTACGTGATTAAATCATCCGAATAGGTGGGAATGAATGAATATAAATGATTTGTATAGTCGACTTCAACTTATTTGAGATTCAGGTGTAGTTGATTGATCAGTTTGACATGATTGTTCGTCTCAATTTTAATTCGATTTATGTTTTTTCATTTTTTTTTTGTCAACTTTAGCTCTTTTAATTTGATTTTAGCTTGTACTTGATTAAATGATCCAAATAGAGGGGAATGAATGAATATAAATGATTTGTATAGTCGGCTTCAACTTAGTTGAGATTGAGGTGTAGTTGATTGATCGATTTGACATGATTGCTCGTCTCAATTTTGGTTATTTTACCTTTTTTTAGAAGCGACTTCAAAAAAGTGAACTCTTCTTTCCCTTTGGAATTTAGGGGTGGTTGGTGGAGGAGCTGGATTGGTATCAAAGCATCGGAAAGTCCACGGTTTAGCAAACATTTGTGGAACTTATGCAACTAATTTTGCTATTGTTACTGTGGTAATCTCACTCCTCCTTGTTTTTAAATGTTTATATCCCTTAATCATATTATCTAGATTTACGTCGAGTCGAATTTGATTTCGGAAATGGTGACTGAAGCTGGAGAATTGTGGCACTTTGTTCTCAAATATTACAAGTACAACAACTAGTCAGTATAAAGACTTATGTTGCTATATTGCACTTATATTAAATCATGTGTTCTATCGGGGTCCTTTTATTTTGGTAAGATTTGAATGACTGGAGACCGGTTTTAGAGAATAGAGAACCGCTAATTAGTATTAAAAGGTAAACATTAGTGTTAGAATGCATAAACTTGGGAATGAAGTTACGTGATTGATGTTACAATTAATTGTTCCTCCGTGCTGTCTATAATTTGAAGGCTGATAAGTTGGTTTTTCTGTTCAGATTTCTGCTTCATATGTTTGCATCTTTCAGATTCCACATGTAATTTTGACAATCTTTTGTTTCATCACATATGCATTTTTGCACTTAGTTAATTCTTGAATATTGTGTTTTTTTTGGTGATGTTGGTAATGGTTTTATCACAAATTTAGTGATCATCTAGTCTAGCTGTTCATGTCATGAATAAACTCTTCTTTTTGCGACCATTCTTCATCCCCCGTGACATGTTCAAAATATTTATAACAGCTTTTTCCCACAACAAGTTGATCCACAAGATTTAGGCTTTTTAGCTTTCTTCTTTGTGGAAATGGACTCACATTCTGCAACAATATTGAAACACCTGGCTCTGCACTTGGGACATTGATTCCATTTAAGATTTGTTTGTTACTTAGAAGTCTATGGGTCAATGGTAGTTAAAAGAGTGAGGATAGCCATACCACAAGTTTGGTGCTACTTCTGTACATTAGAACTGGATACTGAGGTTAATATATGCTCTTTTGTATTTGTCTGGCAGGTGCTCGTGAGTTTGTAAGAGCAAGTAGAACAGGAAAGCCTGATGATCTGCTCAACTCAGCAATTGGAGGTTTTGGTAGTGGAGCTAAACTTGGACGTTTGCAAGGTTAAATTTGCAACTCTCTCCTCCTCAATGTGTTTGTGTGTACGCGCCAGCGCATCATAGGCTCCAGCGGGGACAGGATAATTTAGACATGTGGTCATTCTTTTTAATGACATCATCATGTGTAGTTACTCAAAAAAGAAAAGAAAAAAAGAGGTTTATTTTTATGAATAATCATGTTACAAATAGTTTCACTAAGCTAGCGTCTTCTCTGATTTTTCATGGTCATAATTGCTGCTTGTTGAAGTCAAATTACAAATTTGGGCAGCTAGATTGTCAAGTACTGCTTTCTCTTTTTCATCTTTAATGGGAAAAAAGTTTCTTACATGTTGTGAGGAGACCCAAGATGGAGGAACCTTACCTTATTTAAAAAAAAGATCCAAAAATGGAGCAGACTCTTGGCAAGAGGTGCTTAGGAGACAACAATTTTTGCATTGCGCACGAATTGATTCCATGAAGAGTTGTAAGATGTCGGATCCAATGGTTTTTTATGATGGCGGTGTCCGGGATAGCTTATGCGCACCTTGAGTATTCCACCGGGTACCTACTGCCTCCCCGGTACCGGGTAACCCACCAATGTTTAGGTAGATGGGAAGAGTTCACCTATTATTTTTTGCCTCTGCTGGCATCTGAAGTGAGATCTCATGGTTCTCCTCCCACATCATTGACCAACCCTTGGGTGCCGGATCCAATGTGTCTCTTGCTCAACCTGTAAATCCAAGCATCAGTTATAGTATGCTGAAGATGTTTTGTTAGATCCAGCTTAAAAAATGAGCTAATTATTTTTCCTTGTCTCCACTTGCTTTAGTTTGTGATCCAATGATTAAGGGTAGTATTTTGATTTTCCATTGTTTGGTGAACAACAGTTACTCTATGCTCAACATTCTGGTCATACAACATAACAACCGCCCTCAATCCCAGATTAGTTGGGGTTGGAACTAGCATTTTTGTGATATCATTCAAAATAGTTGTTCTCAGCACGGCTAGTTGTAAAGTTTACTATGGCTTTGATACTTATCGAAAAAGTCTTGTATGTCTGATATCTTTATCTGTTCAATGCTAGGTTTGTATTCTCATGGTGCAGTCCAAACAATCTCCAATCTCATAACTATGTTAGTAGTTTGCCCAAACTTAAGATTTTCATACTGGATAAATACTTGTGCAAATAGACCTGTTAGGATTGAAGCTTATACTGCGTAATCTGGAAAATCCTTTACGTTGGCCATCTTTACCCTTGCTTATGTTTTGGTTTTTCATTTATTGGATTTGAAGCCCATTAAGTCACAACGCCTATGAAAAAGCTTTGTGAACTTTACTGCCCCTACTTTCTATGTGATATTGTAATATCTATATATTGTTTGCTTTAACCGTTTTCCCGTGACTGATGCTACTAGTTGAATCCTGTTCAGTTGGATGCAGTTTGAGCTGAAAATTTTGATGACAGCATTGAGTCTAGAATTTCTGATGTGTTTTTCTCATAGACATTTTATTGATCGTGCTTGATATTAATGAACCTGATAAATAGTTGGCCTGTTCTGTTGGATGATTATCAGGCGGTCAACTTGGTGCTGTGCGTTATTCTGTTATGTTTGCGGTTGTTGGAACAACTGTTGATTATGCTACTATAAGAGTAAAACCAGCCTTGAGAAGCTACTACGGCTCTTTGGTCAATAAGAAAGATGATTGGTTAAAACTTCCCGAGTGGTCGCCTATCCAAGTGCTTGATGAGGAGGCTCTTGCTGCAAAACGTGCTCGCGAAGAGGAGCTATACAGAAGTGTCCACAATCTGAAGAAGGAATCATGATGGCATGTAAGTATAGTACTTCCATTTCAAGATCATTTGAGACTAGATCTTGCGTTAGCAGGGTCTGTGTGTAATGATTCCTCATTCTCGAATGATTCCAGCAATTGATATAAGAACCATTAAGCCAATACTAAGAGAGATTGAATTTACCAGGGAAGCAAAAGAGCACAGAAGAAGAAAACAAGTTGATAACTGGTCAATGTATTGATTGATCAAATAAGAAATCTAATAAGTGTGGCCACTACTCGTCAGACACGTAGCGGTAGAGTGCTTGTTCTTGCATCTTTTAAATTCTTAGCTTGTTGAAATTTTCCTTTTTAGAAACCGTGAGAAAACAAAAAGGCCAGAGGATAATAGGACATAGTATTCTAATACTACTGTTATGAGTATCTATCGTTCTGTCCTGAAATCCATGGATCTCACTCTGTTATCTTTATTTTGTGTCAACAATCAAATATTACAAGAACAAGTAACATGTCAATTTCAAACTAGTACAGAATGATACTAGTCTATTCTGCTCTACTAGGACTCATTTCATTCTTCAACAATCAAACCTAGCTATCATCCTTGGATAAATAGAGAAACCGAATAAAGCAGTTCCAGAATGTAATAAAAGAAGAAAAGAGCTAGCTCTCTCAACCGTGAAAAGCCATCTTCTTGAATTCCTATACACAAAAGAAAGCATTTTTATACCCAAATCCCATATAAGCCACTAGCCTGAACAAGATTCCTTCCTGCACCATAGGTGCGGGATATTTTGAACATCTAGATTTAACCTGCTCTATGTTGTTTATCTTGTCATTGAGAAAATCTATCATTCCTCTCCATCCAATAGACCAGAAAAGGCAGGTCTATTGGTCCCTTGTTGAAGACTGCTCGTACCAGCTGCTTATGCAAGTTTAATGCATCCTGGCATATGACCCATTGGACACCAAAAATAGCACGAAATATTGTTCAGATCTGTCTAGTGAAGCAGTGGATGATTTACTGATTCATTGACACTTCCACACAAAAAGCATCTGTTGCACAAAACAATTACTCTTTTTGCAAGTTGTAATGGGTTAAACAAGCTTAGTGAGTAGCAATCCAAGTGAAACAGGTGGCTCTCGGAACTGCAATTCTCTTCCAAATTGTTTTCCAACTAAACTTACCATCTTTCTGGAACTTCCACTGCAGTAAGCTTAGTGATGAGCTTGTTTTGCAAACCCAGATATAAAATGTCCCGCAAGTCTAAGTACAGATCTAGCTACTAGAATAGCTTTTGACAGAAAGCATATCTCGATACTGTAAATTACTTTTTGTATGAGAAGAGGCTTTAAGTTTAGCTCTCTATCATAACGTCCCCAGCTTTCACTGACTTGGATGATCTTCCCTGTACTATTATTTTCCTGAAATAGTCTGGTTCAAGAGAGTTAATGAGAGAAAGGACAAGGGGGAGGAGGAGAGAAAGAAGAACAAAGATCATTTGGTAGTAAATCACACAAGTCAAGTAGCTAACTATGACCAACTATTTGTATCGGCATCCAGTAAATCATCTTGCAAATACTAGACAGTAGAAAATGAATATTCAAGATTTTTTTTCTTTTAATAAGGAAACATAAATTTCATTAATAGAGTACCAAGAAGGTACTGCAAACAACAAACAATACTGAATGTCGTATAAAGAGACAATGCTGAAATTCAAGGAGTAATGACATTGACTCTGAATACCATTAATCTTGCAGGTTTAAATTTATGTCAAGCCTTCAAGCCGCTAATGCTTCATTCACACAGCCAAATCAAAACAAGACAATGTCATATTGGAAATTTATACACTTTAAGTGTACTTTATTACAATCATGAATGAGAAACAAAAAAATCACAGCTGATATGCAAATGATTCTAGAGACGAGGTTAATTTTTTTATAGAACGTGATTACATTGAAAAACTAAAGAGAAAAGTAGTTAGATATATGTTACTCCTATCTTATAGTGTCCGCAGGATTCATACCTGAGCTATTTTTTGCAATTGATTAATGGATGTCAAGGGCTGCAAGTAGAACCAGACAAGACCGAATGCAAGGAACAGAAATCCGGCATTTTCTCGATAAAATCAGGTTACAAGTGCTATCCCAAAGTAGTAGGCAACATCATATATGGCCTAGGAAATTGATATATAGAATCAAAGCCCCTTACAAGGTTAAATTCTTCACATTGCGGGTGGCAAGAGAGACATGACACAATTTATAAATAAGAGGAATGACAATTTGCAACAGGTGTATCCTTTTTTTTAATAAGGTAATATAAATTACATTAACCAAGTACCAAGAAGGTACTGGAAGCAAACTTACAGAAAATCAAAAACAATTACAATCTCAAAGCTTCTATAAAATCCACAAACTCTCCCACACTTCCTTCATATTACCCCTACACCAGATATAAAGATTTTGAAGGCACCTGATAGCTAACTGACTCTTTTGATTTTCAAAACATCTCTTATTTGTTTCCAACCAAATGGTCCGACCAGATGATGCAACGGGTGTATCTTTTGTGAAAAAGGTTACGAAGTTTACAGCTCCTATTTGGTACATGTTTCCAAATTTAGTTTAACTAAGATGGTGCATGTCGGGAAGTCTGAAAGAGCTGTTGATAGTTGGAAAAGCATAGGACATCAAAGAGCTCAAGAACACGGTACCAGCAATTGTTTGTGGATAATAAACAAAATTGATATCATATAACAAGATGCTTAGCGATCTTAAGTACAGACCTAGGTACTAGAATAGATTACAGGAAGCACATTTCAATGCTGCACATTACTTTTATGACGACAAGAGCCATTAAATTTACCTCTTCTGTCACAATTTCCCTGTACTGAGATTTTCCAGAGAGGCAGGACATAAGAGATGGATAAAAACAGAGAAGAAAGTACAAAGGTCATTCGGTAGTAAATTATATGTCTAACTATGACCGACTATTTGTGTCGGCATCTAGTCAAAATAGAGTATTTTGAACAAATGTGGTATGTTGAACTTCAACAATCACATGGGATCTTGAAAATAAAAAGCCTAAAAACAAGACCCACCAACAAAATCGAAAAACCCAACTTCAAAATAAAATGATTTTGTTTGTAAACTGACCTCCACCATCATTTCCAATTAACCAACAATTTCTTCAGCATACCCACCTCTTCTTTAGCTCCTCTTTAATGAAAATCCATAAAAATGTAATCCTTAGCTGAAGATTTCAAAAGGATGTCTAGCTTTTAGTGCCAACAAGTAGAAGATAATACAGTATTAAATGCAAGATGGAGGAACCAACAAATTTGATGAATATGCAAAATACTCAAACCCAGGTATAAAACTTGATGTACCGTGACTTTAAAAATTATCACAAAAGGTTGTTTCAACAGCAATTTTTAAATTGCCGGCAGTTGTTACTGATTCTCAAATGGATAGAAAACGATAATACATAAAAGATAACTAAAGAGCATTGTAAATGATATTCCTAAACTTATAATGTGTACACGTAACTCACATCATTTATCACGTCAAGAGAGCAGTAACATCTGGCCTCAAGGATAAAAAAGAGTCGGAAAACAATCAAAATATCATAAGTGATGAACCTCCTCGATAAGCCTGCCTGGAAAGCCCAAACAGCATTTTAATTTCCATTTTTTCAGCTTCCACAACTGCATTGGATGTCATTTCATTTGCAGTGACCAACAGAAACTGTATCACAGTTATAATGTAGCCGAATAAACCAAGTGAAGAAAATATTCACTTATTATTTTTAGCGTGAAGCTCTGGTATCATGTCAAGGACGGAAGGATTCTACCTTTACCAGTAACTCAGCTGTAGTTGCATCAAATGAGAAGCCCATTCCAGCCATTTCCTTCATGAAAGTTTCCATTTCAGTAATTTTGTTGCACCTGAGAAAACCTTGCACAACCACATTGTAAGTGACATTGTCTGGCAAACAACCATTGTCCTCCATTTTTCTTACCATGTCCTTCGCTTCAGCTAACAACCCTTGTAGACAAAATCCATTTATCATTATAGTGTATGTTCTCACATCTGGAATCAATCCTATCAAAGTAAGCTTCTCAAAAATAGCACGAGCTTTGTCGATTTCACGATTCTTGCACAATCCACCAATGATAATACTGTAAAATATAATGTTATTATTTTCTCTCTTTAATTTCAAGTTATGAAAGAGTGACATCGCTTCTTCAACAAGTCCGTACTTACAATAACCACTGAGAAAAGTGTCACAAGTGTAAAAATTGGGTATCAAAGAACGTTTTTGCATCGCCAATTCTTCCAACTTCAAACAAACCATGCAAGATAGTATTGTATGTAACAGTATCAGGTTTTGATCCCTTTTGAGAAATTTCACAAAACAATTGCATGGCCTCATCCACTTTCTTTTCCTTACAGTATCCATTAATTAGTATGTTGTAACTAATAATGTCAGATTCAATGCACTTATCTATCATGATATCAAAAATTCTCCTCACTTTATCCAGTTGACCACACAAACAATATCCATCCATTATAGCATTGTAGGTGATTATATCAGGCTCTACACCTTTACCGGTCATGTATCTCATGGTCACCATATTTTCTCATATTAAGAGTGCAATAACATTTTATTTCCAAGGAAAAGAAGACCGGATAAAAAACTCAAAATATCAAAATTGAAGTACCTCCTCAAATAGGCCTTCCTAGAAAGCTCAAGCAACGTTCTAATTCCATCAGCTTCTGCAATTGCATTGGATGCCATTTCTTTTGCAGGGATAAAAAGGAAACTGTACAATTGTGGCAGTATAGGCGAAAAAAACAAGCGAAAGAAATATTCCTTCCTCCTTTCCGAGTGAAGCTCTGGTATCATGTCAAGCACGGATGGATTCTCCCTTATAACGTTTACCAGTAACTCAGTTGTAGTTGCATCAAATGAGAAGCCCCTTCCAGTCATTTCCTTCATAAAAGTTGTCATTTCACTAATTTTGCTACACCTGAGAAAACCTTGCACAATAACATTGTAAGTGACATTGTCTGGAAAACAACCGTTGGCTTCCATTTTTCTTAGAATATCTTTAGTTTCATCAAACAACCCTTCAAGACAAAATCCATTTATCATTAGTGTATGTTCTCACATCTGGAAGCAATCCAATGAAAGAAAGCTTCTCGAAAATAGCACGAGCTTTGTCAAGTTTACCATTTTTGCACAATCCATTAGTGACAACATTGTAAAATGCAATATCAATATCTTCTCTTTCTCTCATAATCATTAAAGAGTGACATAGCTTCTTCAACAAGTCCATGCTTAAAATAACCATCGAGAAAAGTGCAGAGTGTATAAATTAGATATGATCCCCGTAGATAGCATCTCGGCATAAATTTTTACTGCATCGCCAATCCATCCAATTTCAAACAGACCTTGCAAGATAGTATTGTAGGTAATATTATCAGGTTTTGATCCCTTTTGAGAAATTTCACAAAACAATTGCATGGCCTCATCCACTTTCTTTTCCTCACAGTATCCGTTTATTAGTAATGTTCTTATCTACCATGGAATCAAAAACTCTCCTCGCTCTATCCAGTTGACTACACAAACAATATCCATCCATTATCGCACTGTAGGTGATTATATCAGGCTCTACATCTTTATTGGTCATGTGTCTCAGTACTTCCTTGGCATCTTTAACTTTCCCTTCTTTGCATAGTCCATGAATTACCATGGTGAAGGTGCGCACATTTGGATAAATATTAAGGTTCACCATCTCAGAGAACAAAATCTTAACCTTTTCCCACTTACCAAGATTACACAAACCATCAATTAATGAACTATATGTGACTATATTTAGAGGAATCCCTTTCTGCTTCATCTCGTTCAGAAGGTTGATAGCAATATCTAAATTTCCATCTTTGCAGAGAGCATCTATAACAATGCTGTAGATATATATGTTGGGCTTAGTGCTGCCTTGTTCCATTAATCAGAGCAAACTTAAATTCTTCTCAGTATGGCCCCTTTTGCTGAGACCATTCATGACGGTTCCATACATGACTTCGTCAGGCTCACAAATCTTCTCCCTTACCAATTTTTTGAACAATTCAACCGCATCTTTGACCTTATTTTCAGCAAAGATTCCCCTTATAAGAGTGGTAAAAGTCACAACACCAAATGGAATACCGTTCTTCAAGTAAATGGGTAACACCTAAAATGCATAATCAACACGATGCATCATGCAATAAATCACAATATTCAAGATGAAATCATTAATTGGGATACCCAATTTCAGCATTTCTCTAAAAGGGGAAACAACAATAGAATAATTTAGAGAAGCTGACAACACAAGGAAGAGGGTTCATTCTAACCATTTGACGGAAGAGAGACAAAGCATCATCTAAACACTTTGACATTCTCAATCTTGAAATTTAACCCAAGTTTTACCCTTTACTGATGTTGAATGGGGAATATTAAGGAAAGGGAGCAGTCGGCGTGCCCTAATTTACATCCCTTTCTTCTTTCAATTTACATAATTTTCAGTCTATTTGTATATATGAGTTTAATTTACACTATCACCCACACAAGATACCTTACTTAAAAACAAAGTCAGTCCGGTGCACTAAGCTCCCGCTATATTCGGAGTTCGGAAAAGGCCGGATCACAAGAATCTAATTTGAGGTAAGGTTGTGTACAATATAACAAAAATATATTTTTAAAACATATAAATCCTACACAGTATACCACATGTTGTTACATTTTTTTGAGTGCGTGATTGAAGAAACTCTATTTTTAATATCCTAAATTACCCATTTGTTTCAATTCCTTTTCTCCAGAAGCGGCTCAACAATATTGGGGCCTAAAGCTAAAATTTTAATGAGAGGACTTAACATTTTTTATTTGTTACAAAAATGAGAAAAGAAATATATGTCAGATATATATATATCATTTGAAATCTAGAAGATCTATGTCAGATTTATAGCTCATTAATTTCTTCAAGAGCTCCTTCTTTAGATTGTATCAAAGATTTAATTTTTCTCTTTTAAAAACAAATTTGAATACCAAATTCATATTTTCTAATTAACATATTTTATATCTAATAAATAATTAAAATGACAATATATATTACGTAGTAAAATATCAAAACAAACAAGTTTAGATGAAAACAATAGTAAAAAATTGAAATAATAGAATTTGATAACTTGATTTGAGAATACTTGTTTAGTGCTTCAATATACTACTTGCAATATTTGGTAACCTGGAAAAAACAAAAATAGAAAAATTATATATTATAGCTCTCGTCTTTCAAAGCAATTTAGTCAAAAATTCTCTTAAAAATATAATGACTTCCATATTTAAACCTTCGAAAACACAATGTCCCAACCGATGTGGGACTTCCACTTCCCAACACAACAAGTACAAATTACTCTTAACATGTTGGAAAGTATTTATGCTTATCTTCTCGCGTTTGAAGCAAATACACCATGAAAATGGGCTACAACTTTGATAAATGAAGCAGAGTTGCATCACTCTCAGAACATCAAGTGTACTTTATTACATCAATGAAAGTGAGAAAAAAAATCACAGCAGTTCAAATGATACTAGAGACGAGGTAAATTTTGTGATAGATCATGGACACATTGAAAAACTAAACAAAGAAGTAATTAGATATATGTTACTCCCACCTTATAGTGTCCACATGTTTCAATATGCCATAGATAAGTATGACGAAGCTCTACTATGTCTGCATCCATCTCACTAACTAAAGTCACCAGCATTAAAACACAGTGTTGACGTATAAGATAAGACATGGATGAAGTTTCCCTCAAACTCTTAAACTAACAAGCAGAGTATACATTTAAAATTTAAAATCCATGATCTAAAATTTAAAAACAAATAACTACAGTAAAAAATTGCACACACATTTCTACGTCTTCAAAAGAAATCCCTATCTTTTAAAGTTAGTTTTAAATGACAATATGAAGTACGACCCATTTCGAGATGACAATTTTCAAAGGACCAATGAACACAAGACAATATTATTGTTCTATGAAAATGCTAAATCCCAATACGCATCCAGTACTCTTGGATCATATATGAATCTTCAAAAATACATTTCTAACTTATTCGAATATGGTGTTGACCGTTCACCTATAGTATACTCTTATCAATTTCGAATAAGTTTTAATTGAATTTCAGGAAAATCACATATACTTTATATATATATACTCTTATACACTATTATACATTGCATATATATTCTTATACACTATAAATAATGTATATGATTTGTGTAACAATGTATAAACCTTGTATAACTAGGTATAAACAATGTATTTTCTTGGGGGTCAAAAAAATCTCTCAAACGCCACCATATCTTCATCTGTACACCACCATCTATTGTTTCATTCTCAGGCTACTATCGAAAAAACTACTCAAACTATCAATATTAGAGTATTTCCTCTTCGCATTCATCATATTCCTAGTGAATTAAAGGAAACGCATGGAAGCTGAATCGTTATAAAGAAGTTATCAGATTTAGATTTTGTTTTACAAATGGGTCTTGTAAGAACGATGGCTGCAATACTAAGAATGGGTCTTTCAACAATGAACGAAATCTAAGATTTCACAAAAATAGATTATTCAGAAGTTCAAATCAATATGGATCAAGAACATATGTCACTGCCAATTTTCCCTCATTCCGTCTCCTTATAAAAAGTTCTCCTTTTCTCATTCTTCTTCCCTTCTTTTCATTAGTTATACATCTCTTGGTCTTGAACTTTTCACCCCGCTTGCTCCTTTGACATGTGAGAAGTCTGGATTATGCCCAAAATTGTCCAAAACTCATCCAGGTAAATTCAAAATAGAAAGCTATAGAAGATCTCAAAATTTGACTGAAAATGTTCCTATTGATCCGACTAATAAGTTCTCCAACATCATAATGTCTCTATCATTTCAACATATTATAGATTTCCACAGATCCATAATTAATCATGAGCACATAACAAACTAGAGTTGGCCAGTGGGCCGGGCTCGGGACTGGCGGGCCAGGTTTGGCGGGGTCGGGGGGAGCGGGATCGGGTTTGGCTGGATTTGCCGAAGTCCCGTCCCGATTCTGATCCCGTCGGAATCGGGTCGGGGTGGGGACGGGTCGGGGCGGGATCGGGATTGGGATCCGGGCGGTTTTTCCTTTTTTTTTTTTAATAACATATGTATAAAAATCTCAACAATTAAACAAGATAATGTAATAAAAACATCACAAGGATGTTTTCGTGCTTCTTATATTATTTAATAAACATATGATTTTTTTGTAATACAAATATAATTGTCAAAATTGCAACTTTGTGGTGTTGTCCAAAGGTTGCAAATTACATAATAAAATTGCAATTAAAAAAATTACATTCTGAAAAAAACACATGTTCTAGTTTCTTGATAACTTCTTGTGGTTCTTCGGTTGGAATTGGTATTTGTTGGTCAAATTGATCCACGTCGCTTCCACCACATTCGGATAAGATTTCGTTGTAGTTTTCGTCTTCTTCTTCGTTGATCTCCGGTTGACCGCACCTTCTCCGCTCCGCTTGTATCCAATCTCTGAATAATACTACAATCTCCAAGCTGTCTCCAGCTAATGAGTGTCTGTGGTCTCCTATTGATATCTGCCGGCCGAAAAAGAGCTTTCATACGCAGTTGATGACGCTTAAATGTTCAAAACATCCCGGGCCTTCATTGAAAGTGTCGGAAAGGTCTTCTCATTCCCCCTCCAGTATTTCAGCAAGTTTTCACGTCCTTCTTCATTGAGAACTGCTTGGTACGGTACAGAACCCTGCAAAACAAAAATATCAAACTCGCTAATTTGGTTAGTAGTGGTACGGCTGCACATTCTATTTCTGAGGCTTTCAATACTAGCCGCAGAAACAACATGTCTTTTGTGAGGTTGTGTTGAAGATGAAGAAGATGGAATGAAAGCCGGTAGGTTACTAGCACTTTCTTGTTGGTAAAACCTATATACTTTTTTGCATTGGTCTTCTACGCTAGACAACACTTCTTCTCTAGTTTGTTCAATACGTGGTGGGTGATTTGGATTTTTGGGACTTGGAGGTGGTAATAATTCTATACAATCGTAAATTGTTTCAATAAGTGATTTAGTACCGTCTATTTTAATAGTCGGATTTAATACAACACCAATAATATAAATAGTGGAAAATAGGAATAAAATATTTTTTTAATAGCTGTCATATAAGATGGTTTTTCCATATATTCCGTTAGTAATAAAAATATTAGAGCTATATAAAATAACATAGTTGAAATAGTAGGATAATATATACCAAAAAATTCTTTTATTGCTTGAAATTTTTTTTCTAAAAATACAATAAGTTCAAAAAATTTTACCCAATCGCTATCTACAACCATATCAGCTGGATTTTGATTATGAGAGTTAAAAAATAAAGTTATAGATTTTTTATAGTCATAAGCAACAAGTAGTTGCTCGTATAAAGAATTCCACCTAGTGGGTACTTCTTCTGAAATTTTTCTATAAGATAGTTGACAATCGTGACAAAATTTTTTATATTCTTTTCTTCGTTGTATTCTATTATTTTTAAAAATAAAGTTTATAACAAATTGTATTTTACTAAGAATGTCTTCAAAAAGTGATAGACCATCATTTACAATTAAGTTATATATATGGCACGCGCATTTTATATGAAAATGATCTGAAAAAGATGGAGTTAAACTATTTTTAAAAATTGTAATTGCGTAATTGTTAGAAGAATCGTTATCTAATGTAATAGTCATAATTTTATCGGTTATTCCGTAATAATGGCACACTTGATAAATATTATCTGCAATAAAAGTATCAGTGTGCTTATCATCTATATATCTATACGCTAAGATTCGTTTTTGCATAGATCATTTATAATCTATCCAATGACAAGTTACCGTTAAATAATCATGGCCGTTAGTACTACAGCCTATATCAGAAGTGATAGTCACTTTGCCATTAAAATAATATAATGAATAACGTAAATATTGTTGATATTCATGTGCAAATTTAAATACATCTCTCTTAACAGTTGATCGAGGAAAATTGTTAAAAGCAGAATTATACAAATCTCTAATGTAATGAATAAAATCGAGAGAGGAAGGAAATGAAAAGGGCAAACCCTCCACAACAACTAATTTTGCTATTGCTTCCCTATCTCTATGTTTATTGTATTTAGGGCCTACAATTCCCCCCGTCATAGGATTAATTTGACCATGTACTTAGTCCGGGTGTGAACCTTGTCCCGATGGAGCGGGCATTTGCACACCCGATTTTGAAGCCTCGTATTGGGCATACCTAGTTGGATGAACCCTTACTACGTCTCATTAAACCCCCCGTCCCACCGTGACCTTTTCCAGTTTTAAATTTTAAAACATCTTTACAAATTTTACATCTAGCTACTTGATTCTCTACGTTCCTATCAAAAAATATCCATGCATCTGATTTTAATGGTCGTTTTGTTGGACCTCGTCTCATACTAGGGGGAATATGAGGCATTTCAGTTGAAGGTGCACTAGTGGGTGTGTTGTCATCAACATTAGTGGGTGTATCATCTAGATTATCGTCTAAATTAAAGTCTTCTTGAGTTCTAGAAAATAGCTCCTCGTCTAAATCTAATGGTATTGTAGGAAAATGTTCAGTATCAACAAAATCATCATGTGTAAGAATAGGATGACTAGAAGAAGTACCATTGCCCTTGTTGACCCTACTAGAAGAAGCCTGACCCCTACCCGTAAGCATACGTTTAAATCCTTCCATTATAAATTTATAATTATACTAATAAATAATTAAAGTAAATGAAATTAAGTGTGCTAAATAAATAAACAGACAATAATAATTTAATGAAGGAACAAATGTACCAAATGTCGACGTGTAATCGAGAGGTTGAAAATTGAAACTTTGCTCGATGAAAGATCCTCAAGCTAGTTGCAAACTTCACTCTCAATTCCCAAATGAATAAATAAAATTGAATATTTAGTAGACAATGTAGACTTATAGAGAGATAGATTGAGAGATTAGAGAGATTGTAGGAAGATTTGTGAGAAAGATGAAGAGAAAATGAGGTATTTATAGTTGGAAAATTGGGTTAAAGTGTAAATATAATAACTTATGGGTTAAAAATAAATATTAAGGGGGTTGGGGGAGGGGGGAGGCAAAAAATGACTGTTGCACAACGGGAAAAATGTAAAATGGTCGTTGGTGCAACGGTTATTTTTGCAAAAGGAGGGGTGTCGGGCGGGATCGGGATCTGGTCGGGACATGCGGGACTGGGGCGGGACGGGACGGAACAGGATGAGACATTGTCCCGTCCCGGTTCGAGTCCTTATACCGATTTTTTTTTTCAACTACTCGGGTTCGGGGCGGGACCGGGTCGGCCCACTGGCCAGCCCTAGAACAAACTATGAGGATCCACAACTCAGGCAGCAACCATTCCTTATTGCTGCTCCAATGCAACCACAGCAAGATACTACTACAGCAACTGCTCCAATGCCAATAAACAAATACGAACCTGCCACATAACAAATAGGTCATTTAGTTTCCCGGAGAACAGGGGCGGAGGGAGAGTATTAGCACCTTGTACTGTGTCAGGAATTTCATTAAATATGTAAGTGCGAACCTAGTAACTGAGACGAGCTATTGGGTCCGGTGACAAATTCAAAACCCATAAACTTCAAATCCTGTCTCTGTCTCTACCAGAGAACATGTTCAAATCCAACCAACTGAACAAAGTTGCATCAACATCATGTACAATAACCAGGTTGCACCAAAAAGCTAGGAAAATAAGACATCTTTGTTTAACAGAATAAAATCCAGTTTCTTCGAGATACGATAAAGACAATGTGTATTGCAAATCTATAAACCACTTTTATTTGAAGGTCCGACCCTACTAGTGCCCAAGCGCAAGTTCAAGTCATTTACTTACAAGACGATTACTTGCAAAGACTCAACAAAAAGGGTAATCTTCTATGCAAGGATGCAGTAAAGCTTCAAAAGAGAAGATGGTGATGCTCTAGGTACCAAGAAGCTGGTTGGCAAAATGCTGGAAGTCAAATGTATTGGATTTGAGAGGCATTTTTGATCTTCTAATCAAAATTGAAAGAGATAGGGCCGAAAATTGGAGAAGCGTGATAAACCTTTATCGAATAAACAAAAAAACAAAAAGAGGAAGGACGGAACTGAACAAACTTAGTTTCATGTGAACTACGAAGGTAGTCAAGCAGCAATGAAGGGAGGAACAGATGCAAGAGTTCTTCATGAAGCTACTAAATTCTTAAATTTTGGATTTATAAAGGACACTTGGTGGACTTCCACATATAGATTATTCTTAACATGTCATAATGTATTTAAGCTTATCTTCTTGTGTTTGAAGAAAATACATTAAAAAACGGCTACACGTTTTTGAAATGAAGCAGCAAATAGCACCTGTCATCTCTTTCAGAACTTTCGCTGCTGGTGTGACGTGACCCTGATAAACTTGTTCTGCAAACCCATACATAAACAAATTTGACATCATGTAATAAAATGTCCCGCAATCTAACTACAGATATAGCTTCTAGAATACCTTATGACAGGAAGCACATTTCGATACCGCACGTTGCTTTTATATGAGAAGAGCCTTTAAATTACCTCTTCCGTCATAAAGTTCCCAACATTCATCTTGCAAAACTTTTAAGCCTGGCAATTGTCGGTATTGGCAGCTGAAAATTCATAAACATCAAATGCACTTATTATGTTAATGAAGGAGAACTAAATTACCAAAAGATCACAGCTGACAATTGACATTCAAATGATTCTTGAGACGAGTCACACTGAAACACAAAAACATAAAAGAAATTAGATATATGCTACTCCTATCTAATTGTGTCCGCAGGATTCAATATTCCCCTAGACAACTAAATATGTTTAAAGAAAACTATGACGAAGCTACATGTGGAGACATGATGACGGAACAATTTCAAATTGAAAACCGGAAAGGTAGCATCACCAACTTTAAAATGCAGCAAAGAAGAAGCTAATATCTTTTAAAAGTGGTTGATACCTCTTTCTGTTATAATTTCAACAATTGACTTATTTTCCCAGGTTTTACAACTCCAGCATTAGGTTATTTCATCTATGTCGACCAATCAGTTATCTCAAATTCTCATCACATAATGTAAATTTATTATGTGTGTGATGTCAATGGTGAGAAGCAAAGTCATTTTAGAGAAAGCAAGAAGATACTAGCAGACTGCCCAGCATTATACACAGTATCCTCTGTAGTGTACCAGAGCCAAGATACACGATCTTAGATACTACCTTTTGGTCTAAAAATGAAAAAAAATAAGCTATTAACTTATAGAGAAATCTTTTTGTAGAAATGTTCTCCTTCTGAATGTTATGATAACTCAATAAGGTCCACACATTAACCATAAGATTTTTATCTTTACCCAGAGCCAAGATACATGATCTTAGTAACCTTTTGGTCTAAAAATGAAAAAAATAAGCTATTAACTTATAGAGAAATCTTTTTGTAGAAATGTTCTCCTTCTGAATGTTATGATAACTCAATAAGGTCCACACATTAACCATAAGATTTTTATCTTTACTGCAACATCCAAAAAAATAAAATAAAAAGCTACAACATTTTTGTTCCATCAATTTAATAAAACTCTAAGTGTAATTAGTGGGGGAGCCAAATTTTTCACTAAGGTGAGTCAAATATAAAGAAGTAAACACATGAAGAAGTCAAGGGAATTCAACATATAGCATATATGCATAAACATAATTTTTTTACCAATCTAGACAGTAGTATAAGAACGATTACGTCAATATATACTAATTTACACGGGAAGGAAAAGAGCACGGAAGAAGAAAACAAGTTGATAACTGGTCAATGTATAGATTGATCACAGAAGAAATCCAATAAGTGTGGCCACCACCCCTTGGACATGTAGTTCTTCAATTCTAAGTTCTTTGGTTTTCTTTATCATCTCGTGCCAGATGCAACATCTTTCTTCCTTCTAGAGAACCAGGGGAGCAACGCCTAGCGCCCCGAGGAGAAAAGCTCATTTTCCTTTCAGGGTAAAGCAGCGCGTAGAAAATGGCAGGCTCGTTTGAAGTTTTCCTTTTTTTCTTCTCTCTTCCTTTATAGAAACCATGAGAAAATGAAAAAGCCAAAGAGTCATTGGAAGGAATCTTTCGTAGTGGTGGTTCTGTCCTGAACCCATGGATCTCACCCTGTTCTCTTTTTTTTGTTTCAACAATCAAATACTAAAGCAACAATTATTACAGGTCAATCTCAAACTATATGAATCCTTTGCATCTATTTTTTTGTTGAAACTGGTAAATTTATATGAATCCCTTGCATCTATTCCACTCTATTAGGACTCATTTCATTCTTCAACAATCAAGCCTAGCTATCATCCTTGAAGAAATAGAGAATCCGAATAAAACAGTTCCGGAGTGTAATGAAGGAAGAAAATAGCTCACTCTCAAAAGTGAAAAATCATTTCTTGAATTCCTAAACACAAAAGAAAGCACTTTATACCCAAATCCCACCTATCGTCATCAATGGTACTCCCAAAGGTTCATCCCCTACTCAGAAGGGTCTATGGCAAGGTACTGATCCACTCTCGCCACATCTAAAACAGGTAGCTGAACTCAACTGGTTTAAAAGCAGAATAGGGTGCAAAGTTTAAGTTCAAATAAAACCCTTTACCTTTCGTCAGATTTTTTTTTTCAGAGGATAATAAAGAAAGACGACAAATTGGAATTCTCACATTTATTTTAGTGTAGGATCAATCTTATTTCCGTCATTTAATTTTAGTATTCTCATATTTCTTATTCTTAGTTTTCTATTACTTCCTACTCGTTTCTTTCACTTCGTTATCTTATTTTCTTACTGCTATTACTGCTTATACTTGAGCCGGGGGTCTATATGAAACAGCCTCCCTATCCGTCAAAAGGTAGGGGTAAGGCATGCGTACACTCTACCCTCCCCAGACCCCACCTGGTGGGATTATACTGGGTATGTTGTTGTTGTTGTTGTTGTTGTTGTAATCTGGCATCTTCCTGATGCCTTTCCAATGATATTATCTTACTTCATTAAAAAGATTGTTTTCAGAATATTTTATAGTTACAGGCAGTTGTTATTGATCCACAAAAAAATAGAAAATGATCATACATTAACATAACTAAATAGCACATAAGGGAACTCACACAATCACTCATATTAAAGAGTGCAGTGACATCTGATTTCCAAGATAAATAAGAGTAGAAAAACTATCAAAAGTGATGTACCTACTCAGTAAGCCTGCCTGGAAAGCTCAAGCCATGTTCTAATTGCCACTTTCTCAACTTCTGCAATTGCATCGGATGCCATTACTATTGCAGGAAGTTGTATCATAGCCGAATAAACCAAGCGAAAGAAATATTCACTTCCTCTTTTCCGAGTGAAGCTCTGGTATCATGTCAAGGACGGATGGATTCTCCCTTATAACGTTTACCAGTAACTCAGCTGTAGTTGCATCAAATGAAAAGCCCCTTCCAGCCATTCTTTTCATTAAAGTTGCCATTTCAGTAATTTTGTTGCACCTGAGTAATCCTTGCACAATAACATTGTAAGTGACATTGTTTGGCATACAACCATTGTCCTCCATTTTTCTAAGAGTATCTTTAGCTTCATCAAACAACCCTTCAAGACAAAATCCATTTATCATTACAGTGTATGTTCTCACATTTGGAAGCATTCCAACTAAAGAAAGCTTCTCAAAAATAACACGAGCTTCGTCGACTCTACCATTTTTGCACAATCCATTAATGACAACATTGTAAAATTCAATACTAGCATGTTCTATCTTTCTATCCAACTTATTAAAGAGAGACATAGCTTCTTCAACAAGACCATACTTCAAATAACCATCGAGCAAAGTGCCATGAGTGTATATATCAGGTATGGTCCCCGCAAATAGCATCTCGGCATAAATTGTAGGTGCCGAACCAGAATTGGAAATAGCAAAGAAAGAGAGTCACAGCATAAATTGTAGGTGCCGAACCAAAATTGGAAATAGCGAAAAAGAGATAAAAGGAATACCATTACGCACAGAAATTCTCATCATCTTCAATGGCCAAGGAATCTCTCTAAGGCGAAAGTGTTGCTCTATCTCTGTGTGCCCTAATTTTGCTTATCTTCTTCTGTTTGAAGCAAATACACTAAAAGACACTAAAAAGGGAAATGAAGCAGAGAGTAGTACCTGTTATCAGTTGCATCGCTTTCAGAACTTTAGTTTTGAGCCTGTTCTGCAAACCCACACATAAACAAAATTGACATCATGTAATAAAATGCCCCGCGATTCTAGAGACATAGAAGAAATTTAGATATATGCTATGCCTATCTGATAGATCCACAGGATTCAATATCCCATAGACAACTAATATCACTAACGACAACTATGAAGAAGCTACACACGGACACATGATCAGGAAAGGCTGAACATTACCAGCACTAAAACACAGTGCTGAAGTATAAGATAAGACATGGGTCCCATTTTTCCCAAACTCTAAATAACAAGTAGAGTATGCACTTGAAAGTTAAAATCCATAAACCAAAATATAGAAACAAACAATTACAGAGCTATCAAACAATACATAAACTTCAAATGCACTTTATTATGTTAAGGAAGGAGAATTGCAAACAGAGCTACGTTGACAACTACTATACGGAGTACAATTCTTTTCTAATAGTGATGATAATTTGTATACCCTATCAATTTTGAACAAGTTCTATTTCAACAAAGCATCCGGTATTCTTGGATCATATATAAACCTCAAATAATATATTCATTAATATCTAAATATGGTTTTGACCGTTCATTTATAGTATAGCATATCAAAGTATAACATATAAATGTTTCGGGGACAGAAGGACGTGGTTGAACTTGTCAGATCTGGTGTTCCAATTATGGTTGATGTTACCAAGACTCAGAAACTATCAAAAAGATCGTTTCCAAGTAATTTCTAAGTTGCAGGCAGTTGTTATTGATTCTCAAATAGATAGAATAATACATGAAGATATCTAAATAGCACTGAAAATGATATTCCTTGACTTATAATGTGTACACATAAGACAAACTCACATTATTTATCATATCAAGAGGGCAGTAATATCTGATTTCCAAGATAAAGAAGAGTGGAAAAGCAAATCCTCAAAGCCTGCCTGGAAAGCTCAAGCAACATTTTAATTGCTATTTTTCAGGTTCCACAATTGCATTGGATGCCATTTCATTTGCGGTAATAATAGAAAACTGTATTACAGTTATAATGTAGTCGAATAAACCAAGCAAAAGAAATATTCACTTCTTATTTTCCACATGAAGCTCTGGTATCATGTCAAGGACGGAAGGATTCTCGCTTATAGCCTTTACTAGTAACTCAGCTGTAGTTGCATCAAATGAGAAGCCCCTTCCAGTCATTTCCTTCATGAATGTTGCCATTTCACTAATTTTGCTACACCTGAGAAATCCTTGTGCAAAAACATTGTAAGTGAAATTGTTTGGAAAACAACCGCTGTCTTCCATTTTTTTTAGAATATATTTAGCTTCATCAAACAACCCTTCAAGACAAAATCCATTTATCATTGCATTGTATGTTCTCACATTCGGAAGCAATCCAATGAAAGAAAGCTTCTTGAAAGTAGCACGAGCTTCGTCGAGTTTACCATTTTTGCACAGTCCATTGATGACAACATTGTAAACCACAATGTCAGTATCTTGTCCCTTTATTTTCAACTTATGAAAGAGTGACATCGCTTCTTCAACAAGTCCGTACTTGAAATAACCATCGAGCAAAGTGCAAAGAGTGTATAAATTAGGTATGATCCCCGTAGATGGCATCTTACCATAAATGTTTTCTGCATTGCCTATTCTTCCAACTTCAAACAGACCTTGCAAGATAGTATTGTAGGTAATAATATCAGGCTTTGATCCCCTGTGAGAAACTTCACAAAACAATTGCATGGCATCATCCACTTTCTTTTCCTTACAGTATCCATTAATTAGTATGTTGTAACTAATAATGTCAGGTTCAATGCACTTATTTATCATGATATCAAAAACTCTCCTGGCCCTACCGAGTTGACCACGCAAACAATGTCCATCCATTATCGCATTGTAGGTGATTATATCAGGCTCTACACCTTTACCGGTCATGTGTCTCATTACTTCCTCGGCATCTTTGACTTTTCCTTCTTTGCATAGTCCATCTATCACTATGTTGAAGGTGCACACATTTGGATAAATATTAGGGCTCACCATCTCAGAGAAGAAAGACTTAACCTTTTCCCACTGACCAAGCTTACACAAACCATCAATTAATGAACTATAAGTGACTGTGTCTGGATGAATTCCTTTCTGTTCATCTCGTTCAAAAGGTTGATAGCAATGTCTAAGTTTCTATCTTTGCAAAGCGCATCTATGACAATGCTGTAGATATATATGTCGGGCTTAGTGTTCCGTTGTTCCATTAATCGGAGCAAACTTAAAGTCTTCTCAGTATGGCCCCTTTTGCTGAGGCCATTCATGACGGTTCCATACATGACTTCGTTAGGCTCACAAATCTTCTCTCTCACCAATTTTTTGAACAATTCAACTGCATCTTTGACCTTATTTTCAGCAAAGATTCCCCTTATTAGGGTGTTAAACGTGACAACATCACATGGAATACCGCTCTTCAAGTAAATGGGCAACACCGAAAATCCATAATCAGCACGATGCATCAGGCAATAACTGTAAATCACGCTACACAAAATGTATCCGTCAATTGGGATGCCCAATATCCGCATTTCTCGAAAGAGAGAAATGACATCAGAGTAATGCTTCATATTGAGCGTAGTCTTAAATAATTTAGAGAAACTGACAACATGAGGAAGAGGATTCCTTCTAACCATTTGATGGAAGAGAGTAATAGCATCATTTAAACACTTGACATTCTCAAAATCAATGGATTTATTACTATGATTTGAAGAATAAAGTCTAATAATTGTAGGTACCGAACCAAAGAAAGAGGTAAAAGGAATACCATTACGCACAGAAATTCTCATCATCTTCAATGGCTGGAAAAGAAACGGAGGGAGTTATGATATTAGCAAATATTTATTGAACTTTGTCCTTTAGATTTGACAGCAACTAAAAAAAAAAAGATTATTACCAGGAAGTCACATTTAGAGATAAAATTCTTATAGCTTTTGCAATTTTTTTATTTATTTTTAAAGTTTGGTGCAGTTTCATGAGGTATAATTTTCGCTATTTTTTAGGATTTTCTTGATATTTATAGTTAAATACTTTATTCAAAAAAGTGTTCATTTACCAAATTAATCTTATTTTTCAGATTTTTCCTAAATAAGTTAAAGATGTTATTCGTAGGATGCGCGAGGTAAGAGTGACTGGGCCAAATGAGATTTTGGTAGATTTTTAAAAGAACGCAGATAAAACAGGTCTGAAATGACTGATTAGGTTGTTTAATGTCTTTTTTCCTCACACAATCTTTGTTGAGTCTTCACATTTTTAGAGATGGCAAATGAGAGGTGGGTCAAATTTAGGTCCAACTAGTTTAACATGACTAGATTTCTATCGTATTTTCATTTTGCTTTAAATAAATTGTGAAAGCTTTTGTCAAATTAACATATCTTCTTCAAATTTGATAATATTTGAGCTTTGAGTTAAATTTTGACTTGCCGATTACACTATTTTGATCCGTTTTGGATAGTTAATTACTCCATCTTGTTCAAAATAAATATCCATTAAGTCTTTAACACTCCCCGTAAGAGAATACTAACTTGTAGAAAATAAAAGTATTTTGACTAAACTATTATTAATTAAACACTATCTAATTAATATGGTTTCATGATTACATAAAGATCCACTCATCTAAATTGGGGTAATTTTGAAAGAAATAATTAGTTCTCGATTATGTAAGTTGACACTTATCTTGAATTAAAATAAAAAGTTAAATGGTCACTTATTATGAACCGGAGGGAGTAGGTCATTTTGGATTTCATTTATTAGTCAAACCAACAAATGGACCATAACTATATCCATCTAAAATTGGGCAAATTATTATAAATTGATTGATTTTGCCACCTTTATGTGAGTCCAATAAATAAAATACTTTTAAGATGTCTAAAACTTCATATGGCAGTTTCGCGTCCAAAGGCGTTATTTAGTGGTCAATAAGTGAGTTGTTGCATTCTTTTATGAGTGCATAGTACGTGGCATGATTCCCTTTCTCTTATCGTGACTGCTTTCCAAGCTTGCTGACGAGCATCTAGGGTGATCACATGGATGAATACGCATCTCAGATGTCTCTCTTATTTACTTGTCTTATTTTGCTATTCCGGGACAGTATTATACTTTTCAGACTATGTATTCATATTCAAACTTGTAGTAGTGGCTCTTGTACGACCTTAGACCAGATTCCTTGTGATTGTTGTATTACTTCCGCACTATTTTCCTTATCTATCCTAGACGCATTATGTATATTTACTGGTTGGTTCTATTTGATATGGGTATAGAGTGAATTCTATTCACTCTTTATGAAGTGGAGTGCATTGATTGTGTTGTGATTAAGGGACGGGTTCGCCTACCGGGTGGGAAAGAGGTAGGTGCCCGTGCGTTCCTCGATTTGGGACGTGACATAATCGAATATTATATTCTTGAGTAAACTAATTGTTTATTGAATTCAAAAGACTCAATAAAATTAGAAAGAATTATAAAACGAATTAGAGCAAAGTACTAAAATCTTGCATTTGTCTTGTCTACTATCCTTACTTCTCATATTAATAGTAATCTTTGCTTTCGTTGTCAATTGTCATTAGTTACGTTTATAGTTGATAATCCTGATTTATAATCACAACAAATTCAAGTTTTGATCACTTGAATAATACTAAGCAAGTTTTTGTTTGAATATTTATTTGTACTTATTCCTGTGGAGACAATCTACATACTATACTATCATTGGCTAGCGTAACACTTAAAATTTTATTGTGTTGCGTTCGTCACTATACTATGAAGAGTGAGGTTTGGGCCATAGTACAAGGATGATTTAAGCCCAATTTTTACATATGATTTTCTTTTTTACGTGTATTGTTCCTTTAATTTCTTATTTTCATTCTCTCTTGATCTTGGAAGTGTTCCTTTGAATATTCGTTAGGAACTAGGTTTACAAGTACCTGACTATGCAATAAACGATATATATTCAATTATTTTTTTGGTTTTTTTTCAATGTGAATTTACATTTACATTTAAATACAATACAATTATAGTTTTGTCCTAGTTTTATGTTGTATGCATACTTGTTGATTTACGCATCATGCTATTGACAAGCTTAATGTTGACGTAGATTATGTTAAGTCGCTATTTTCTACTCCATATTACTATTGTTTAAGACATTTAACAACAATTAAGACAATTTTAGATTATTAATATTAGTCCTGAAAACGGGGAACAGAGACACAGCTTAAAGAAAAATATAAACTAAACGGATTGATACTCACAAAACAAATTCTTGAATTTAGAATCAGAAACCAACTTAATGTCATACTAATATTAAGATACAGATATAGCTAGTAATATTCTCTTTTTTCACTTGATACAACCAGAAATAATTAACTTACCATGTAATAATTGATAAAGGAGCCTCACTTTAGTATAAATCATGCAACCATGAAAAAGATATAGTAGTATATCCAAATAGGAAACTTAAGTACAAGAATAAAGAGAAGGAACTAAAAAGTTATAAACTAAAGCAATAGACCAAATACTTTTAATAGTATTAAGAAAGTTTAATTCAGATACTTATAACATCTCAATGTACTGAGCATGATTAAACATATTACTACTTTTATAAAACTATTAAGAAAGTAGAATTCAAATACTAATATCTCAAATATCACAGTGGCAACACTTACTCGACACTTTTCACAGCCTTCTAAGAAAGAGGAAGAAGAAATAAAGATAGAACTGAGAGCTGCAGCCGATTGCACATAGTAAAACTCTTGATCCTAAACATTAGTAATTTCAATTATTATTTTTAGAATATTTTTGTTAGATAGGTTTTAAACAACCCCCTTAATTTGAACTGAGCATGAAGGTAAGAAACTGTTAAGATATCCATAATTATCTCTATCATATAAATTATAATATGTAATTAAATCAAACTAATTATTATGTAATTAGATTTGTAAGATGATTAGAATATTCTTAGGACAAGTCTTTCTAAATAGTAGTCATAGATTGATCTTACATACTTGTATATATATTGTATTATTGGTATGAAATAAAGCATGGAATTAACTTCCTTCCTGATATCAAGAGCCACAAAATAACCTCCCCAATTTTTTCTTGCCTTAACAATCGGTCTCACCTAAACCCTAGCCGAAAACCACCTTGTTTTCGGCCTCCCAAACCCTAACACTACCTAGGGTTTTCCCTAATCCCTACCCTAAGCCGGAAAATAAACCACCCTCCCCTCCCCTTCTCGGCTTCTTCCTCACAAACTCTAATTAGGGTTCATCATCTCTCTCACTCTAAACACTAAAATATCTTTTCTCTTCCCATTTTCTTGAATTTCTTGAGTGACAATGGTCGACAAACAAATATTTCATCCCGCTCATGCTGTAAACAATGTTAAGAACTTTATTCTTATTACTCTTGAAATGGAAAAAAAGGTAATACTCTTCTTGGGCGGAGTTATTCAAAATCCAATGTCGGGCATACGAAGTAATAGACCATATTATTCCTTCAAAGTCTTCATCGAGAACCACAATTTTTTGCCAATAATTTATGGTCTCACTTAGATGCTATAGTCTTTCAATGGATTTACAACACTATTTCAAATTATCTTTTGCACACCATTTGAAACCGGACTCTACGGCTCAACAAGCTTGGGAGCGTTTGCAAAATATCTTTCAAGATAATAAAACTTCTCGGGCGGTATATCTTGAAAACCAATTCAACAATGTCAAATTGAATAATTTTTCAAACGTCTCCGTCTATTTTCAAGAATTGAAAATGCTTGCGACCAACTCAAATGTTGATGCGCCGGTGACAAATGAAAGGTTAGTCCTCCAACTGATTGCGGGATTGAATGAATATTATAATGGGTTTGCTACGTTCATTCAATAAAGTATTCCATTGCCACCATTTTATGAGACTCGTTCATGATTGATTCTCGAAGAAGCCCGCAAGGCAAAGAAAACAGCCCCGGCGGCAGCCACCGCCGGAACAACCCTCATCTCCACCAACTCTTATTCCGCTGATTTTTGGCCCCAAATTCTATTTCAGGAGGGGTTGTAAATCGCAACAGCAATGGTAAAAAATGGGGGTCAAATCGCAACATTAATAAAGGGAGTAATAATGGCGGAAAGGGACGTAGTAGTCAACCAGCCGGCGGCAGCGGCAACAACCAGCAGCAGGGGCAGTCGCGGCCCAACCAGTGGCAGCCGCAAGCCCAATCCAGCAGTGGTCAGTGGGGGCAGTACCCACCGTGGGCTTGGGTACCACATTGGGTTGCCCATACCCTACCTCGTCGTGGGCTAGGACACATCCCTCAAATCGACAGCCCGGGGTTCTCGGCTCTCGTCCGCAGTAAGCTTTTGCAGCCCATGGATCATCTTCCACATGTTATGCTCCCATGGATATTGAACAGGCCATGAACAACATGAATCTAAGTGTTCCCAATGATACGTCGTACATGGACAACAAGGCAACGTCACACATGACGGCATCTCAAGATAATCTCTTGTCTTATTTTAATATGAGCAGTAATAAAAATATTATTATTGGCAGTGGGCAGGAAATTCCAATTCGTGGTATTGGCCAATTAAATCTTCCCCCTCCTCACACACCTTTATATTTGAAAAATGTCCTACATGCACCCAAACAGATTAAAAACTTGGTATATGTACGTCATTTTACAACTGACAACAATGTTTCTATTAATTTTGATCAATTTGACTTTTCTGTGAAGGATTTTCAGACGAGGATGTCACTAATGAGATGTAATAGCACGGGGGACTTGTATATCACCAATTCATCAACCTTTGCAGCTATTTCTCCAGTTTTATGGCATAACGGTTGGGACACCCATGAGCACCACTGTTCAATGTTCTTAGAAATAATAAATTTATTAATTGTAACAAACGTATGGACTCTCATGTTTGTCAGGATTGCGTGTTTGGGAAGCATGTTAGACTCCTTTTTCATTATCTACTTCAAATACTCTTGTGATGTTTGATCTTATGCATTGTGATTTGTGGACATCCCCGATTTTAAGCTCAGTATGTCATAAATATTATATGCTTATTTTGGATGATTATTCGAATTTTATGTGGACATTTCCCTTAGGACAGAAATCGCAGGTCTTCACCGCTTTTAAACAATTTATTTTTTTTATCAAAACTCAATTTTAAAAATCCATTAAATGTTTTCAATGTGACAATGGGAGAGAATTCATAAATGACCAATTTAAGGAATTTTGTCACCAAAATGGAATGTCCTTGCATCTTTCATGTCCACATACTTCTCCTCAAAATGGGAAAATCGAAAGAAAAAATCAAACAATCAACAATCTAATTCCCACACTTCTTGTGCATTCGTCCACACCACCGTCCTTTTGGCATCATGCACTTCAAATTGTCACATATCTTTTAAACATTCTTCCTAGCAAGCTACTCTCAAATCGATCACCCACACAAATGTTGTACCATCGTCTTCCTTCCTATACACATTTGAGGATTTTTTTGGTGTTTGTGTTATCCCTTGTTTCCGTCCACAACCACTAACAAACTTCCAGCATGTTCCACTCCTTGTGTTTTTTGGGATACCCACAAAATCATAAGGGATATAAGTGTTATTATATGTCGAATGGGAAAATTATCATCTCTCGTCACATTGTTTTTTATGAGTCCACAGTCCCGTTTGCTAAAACTCATGTGGCGTCCCCGCCTTCATACGAATTTTCAGACGACGGAATACATCCAATTTTAAATCACTATTTAAATACCCAAACCCATACTTCATCCACTGGACCAACCCAAAATACACCACCAAATATGGTGGCCCAACAACGAAATGGGATTGGGCCAGTCCGAGTTGAGGAGCTCACTGCCTCATCCACTTCGGCCTCGGCCCAATCCATTTTTCATGATTGGCAGGACCGCATGAGGGAGCCCGCTGCTCCCTCATCCGCTTCCCCAACCAGGCCAACATTCCCTGCTCACATGGCACAAAATACCAGCCACTCTCGGCCTAGTTCACAAACCGAAAACCCATTGCCCTAGCCTTCGATCTTGGTTCCACCTCGGACCATTAAAACCCGTGTCATGCACTGGATTTTTTGGCTCAAGTGTCATTTTAACCTAACATCTTTGGTCTATCCATCTGCACTTCTAAAAAATCGCATAGCAGCCCTATCAGACCCGAATTGTATAGCTGTCATGTTAGACAAAATCTGTTATTAAAAATAAGACGTGGGCATTAGTTCCACTTCCATCTAATGTGAACATCATACATTCTATGTGGGTTTTTTGTCATAAAAAGAATTTTGATGGCTCTTTTGCGAGACACAAAGCTCGTCTTATTGGTGATGGCAAGTCTCAGCAGGTTGACATGGATTACTATGAAACATTCAACTTGGTAGTTAAACCAGCAACTATCAGGAATGTTCTTAGTCTGGTTCTGTCAAAATCATGGTCCATCCATCAACTAGATGTAAAGAATGTCTTTTTACATGGTCACCTACAGAAAATAGTTTACATGCACTAGTCGTTGGGTTTTCGAGTTCCTACTCATCTGGATTATGTTTGCTTGTTGAAAAAATCATTATATGGTTTGAAACAGGCCCCAAGGCATGGTATAACAAGTTTTCATAGTTCCTATCCACATGGGGGTTCTCACACATCAAGTCTGATATGTCTTTGTTCATTTACAAAAAGGGAAATGACATGGCATATATTCTTCTCTATGTGGATGACATCATTCTCATAACGTCATCTGAGTCACTTCGCCAGTCTATTATGGCCTTTCTTGCTTCGGAATTTGCTATGAAGGATTTGGGCCTCTTAAACTATTTTTTGGGCATTGCAGTAACTCAATATGCAAGTAGTCTATTTCTCTGTCAAAAGAAATACACCGAGAAGATCATTGACAAAGCCCATATCTTTTCATGCAAACCGTCACATACGCCGATTGATACGAAGGCAAAATTGAGAAACTCTACATGTACTTCGTACAGTGACCCAACACATTACCACAGCTTGGCAGGGGCATTGCAATATCTTACCTTCACAAAACCTGATATTTCATTTGCAGTTCAACAAGTTTGTTTACATATGCATGATCCGAATGAAGAACATATAGGGGCTCTTAGACGAATTCTGCGGTATGTTAAGGGTACCCTTGAATTTGGGTTACATCTGTATAAGTCCACCATTTCTGGCCTCGCATCTTATACAGATGCCGATTGGGGTGGCTGCCCAGACACACGATGTTCCACCTCCGGTTATTGTGTGTTTTTAGGAGACAACCTCATTTTATGGTCGTCGAAACGTCAGCCGACACTATCTCGGTCGAGTGTTGAAGCAGAATACTCAGGGGTAGCTAATGTGGTCTCTGAATCATGTTGGCTCCGTAATCTCCTTTTAGAACTTCATTGTCCGATTGAAAAAGCAATCGTGGTTTATTGTGATAATGTGAGTGCGTTATACTTATCAAGCAACCTTGTCCAACATCAACGCACAAAACACATAGAAATGGATATCTTGTTTGTCCGTGAAAATGTTGCACGAGGACAAGTCTGGGTTCTTCATGTCCCGTTCCTTTATCAGATTGCTGATATTTTTACGAAAGGACTTCCGCGCGTATTGTTTGATGTTTTCAGGGATAGTCTCAGCATACGAAAACATTCCGCTAAGACTGCGGGAGACTACATCATATCAATTATAATATGTAATTAAATCAAATTAATTTTTATGTAATTAGATTTGTAAGATGATTAGAATATTCTTAGAATAAGTCTTCCTAAATAGTAGTCATAGATTAATCTTATATACTTATATATATGTTGTATTATTGGTATGAAATAAATCATGAAATTAACTTCCTTCATAAACCATGCACTCAAACTAAATATAATAAGGTCACTGCTCCTTGTGAGGAACAAATAAAAAAACTAATAAATCAAAGATATAATACAAACACTGGAAATGTAGTTACGACATTGATAAGAAGATATGTTACACATGCAGACAAGTCCTATCCTAAATTCACATCCCTCCCCTTCCCTTCCTAACCTAAATTCCCCCTTATTCCTATCCCTACCCCACAGATCTACCAGATATGATCTGCCTAAATTCCCATGTCCCTTCATCGACTTAATACAAAATTACTATCATAATTACACATGTACAAGAATACTAATAGGAATACATATACACACATGATATACGAACGGAATATACTTGTATATTCCTTCACCCCATGTCCCTTCGTCGAGGTCTAACTCTCCTCACCTTAATGCACTATGCGTGGCAATCCGGTGATCTGTCACTGACACGTCGGACACTCAATGGACTGCTTTACATACTTCTTCTACTTCTTACCATCTTTTAGTCGCAACTCGAGGAAACACCTGGCATACATGGGTGATTACAGGGCAAAAGGGCCACAAAGTCGTCCTCCTTGTCAAGAAGAAGATAGTCACAGCACAAGGACCACCCGTTGACTACAAAGACAGCCCCATGGCAATCTATCGGTTCAGGATCATGATTAGGAACAATTTGAAATCATACGTTATTCAATCCAATGCATGACATTCCTAAAACAAGGCACAACGAAGGCAAGCTCATCATCATCTTGGATGAGCTTGTCACACAAGGGACAAGAAAAATATTTTTTATTAGAGCTTTTAGCTAGAGAAGTTGCATTGATTTTTCTGTGGGACTCTTGGGATGTAAGTGCTACTACGTGCAGATGATGAGGATTCAGTCAGTGATCCCTCTCTTTATAGAAGTCTCGCATGTGCTCTTTAGTATCTCACATTCACTTCGCCAGATATTGTATATGCGGTTCAGCATGTGTGCTTGTTCATTCACGCTCCTAGGGAGCCTCACTTTACAGCTCTTAAACGTATCATTCGGTACGTTAAGGGCACTTTTTGATAAGGACTTCATTTATATCCCTCAGCACCAACTAGATTGCTCTCCTACACAGACGCAGATTGGGCAGACTGCCCTGACACCCGTCGCTCTACGTCCGGATATTGTGTGTTTTGGGGGGATAACATCATATCGTGGTTTGCTAAGTGGTAAGCCACGCTTTTCCATTCGAGTGCAGAAGCAGAATATCGAGGCGTTGCGAACGTTGTTGCCGAGCTATGTTGGCTCCAGAACATTGTCCCATACATAAGACATCTTTGGTTTATTGTGATAACATATTTGTTGTCTACTTGTCTCATAAACAGGTTCAGCATCAGCGAACTAAGCATATTGAAATGGATATTCACTTTGTTGGTGAGAAGGTTGCAATGGGGCACGTTAGGGTGTTGCATGTTCCTTTTTCGTATCAGTACGCATATATCTTCACAATGGGGATCCCTCGGCAACTGTTCCTTGACTTCAGATTCAGTCTCAACGTCCGACCTCCTCCCGCTCCGACTGAGGGGTGTGATAGTGAATATATTCTATATATATTCACAATATATTATGTAATTAATATTTAGTTTAATTAAGATAAAATAGAAATCCTAATTCTATTAGGACTACAATTGTAATTAAGGTAAAATAAATATTCTAATTCTATTAGAACTACAATTGTATACTCTATATATATGACATTAATAAGATAACTCCATCAAGAAAAATTACATTATTCTACCCTAATAAATGGGTTTTGTTAGGAATTTATTGAGAAGTGGAAAAAATATCTTCTAAAGATTAGTAGTAAATTAGAAGTTGTTTAATCGGGAAGAAGATATAAGGGGGGGGGGGGCAATATTTGAGAAATGGTGGAATTATCGAATACCTTTCATGTCCGATAACTTGAAACGTGTTGAAAATGCACAGCTATAGTAGCTTCATCTAACTTTCTCATATAGAGAACTTGAAGGAATCAGAAAGTATAATTCTATGAGCTTTGGAAAATGATAATATGCAGCAAAGTTTAAGAAATTCAAGATAGAAAATAAAAAGTAGAGCCTTATCTTTTTCCATTTCTGTTTTAATTTTGAAGACAATCCTATGGGAAAATGAGAATGAAGCCTTTATGTGGTAAATTAAAGAAAAGGTCGAGCTAAACTTAATTGTATTTAAAATGACAGCCCAGTGTATTAAATTCCCGCTATAACAACGTCCGGAGAAAGACCGGACCACAAGGATTTATTTAAGAGATATATATTAATTAGGGATAAGAAGAATTAAGAAGATGAAAGAAGAAGAGGGGTGGGAGAGGGGGGGACTAGGGTAGGAGTGGTGAGTGGCATGTAAAGTGTGAAAATGGGTCCGCATTTCAAGTGTCTAAATAAGAATAAGAGTCTCACACAACTATTGTTAGTTGTGCCTAAACCATAATAAAAAAATTCATTACATGCTATGAGAATTTCTAGGTCAAATTTATACGTCCTCAAGATAATCACACGATTTTTGGACTTGTTTGAAAGCCTCGCCTCTTTAATTTTCAAGTTTGAACTACAACAAAGAAAGATGACTAAAAAAACTATCTCCAAAAGCATCAATGGCTTTATCGTATTCTTAAAGTTGTTTTCTTACGTTGCTTTAAGTTTCAGAAGCTGGCGTGTCCAATGGACAGGTTACACTGAATATGACGCATTAAAATGAGCTGAATTAATAAGGAAAGGATTATTGATCCGCTTAAATGTTACTTGGACTTAAACATATTAGGTTGAAATGGACTAAAAACAATGTCATATTTTTTTACTAAGTTTTAAAATCTTTGTTTGTTTTCTTATAATTTGATTAAGTGCCTAATGAAATATTTTTCTTATATTATTACTATGTATAAAATATCAAATAATAAAATGTCTTCTTAAAAATATTAGACAAAGTTTCCATATGTCAATTTGGATAAATATAAATAGGCTAAATTAAGGGGGTCAAAATGGGCTGCGTTAATGAAATAGGGCAAGTTATACATTTGACCGATCGTTCAAAAATAACTACATTCGCTAATCAAATATACATTATTATGTACAAGAAATGTATATTTTATGTATCTTATATATTAATATATAAAAAGTATACATTTGTTGACTATTACATTAATAAGCGATTACTTATATCAATTCTCAATAAAATAATTGGATCATTAACCCATTCAAACCTAAGCGGATTAGACTGATCAGGATTTAGACTGATTTTTCCATCATGCTTACGAGTATTATGGCGTTTGGCACAATGCAAAATGGATTAGCGATGAAAGCAGGCCCATTTATTATCATTGGGCCACGAAAAAATAGTTCAATTAATTGAGACTGTGAAGCGTAACTCCACATGCATTATCGGAGAAAGCTGATTACATGAACTTGCCTTGTCCTATTCGTGAAGCTCTCAGTTAGTATTATCCTTTACTTTAATCTCTGATTATTGGTTGGTTTAAATTTATAAATTGTGAATTTATTCGGACGTGTATACCTAGACCTGTTAGTATAATGAAAATGTGTTAGTTTTTTCCTCTGACTTTCTCTCTCATTAGCGTGGAATGGATATATAGGATAAATATTAATTAGTCGAATCAGAGAAAGTTGATTACATGAATTTGACTTGTCCAATTCCTTATGAAGATTCATAATACACCGTGAAGCTTTCTTGGAATATGTAAAGCAACAATGAAAATAGTAAATAACTATTACAGTGATCGAAATGATAAACAACAAGTTGTCAATATCTTGATCTTGAATGAAACTTCAAATATAGAACTTGTATTTGGAAATACAAGAACATGAACTGCTACACTTGTGGCTTGTAGATCCGCTGAGAATACTAACGGTTAGAGTCCTTCATCTGTTAAGTTAATACCTGAACCACAATACCAACGAATTAGATAAACCACAAAACCACATCCTTTTCTTTGTGGTGTTGTGAACTTGTTTTTCTGTTCATATGTTCATATATGTTCATCTCTTCTTCTATAGAATTGACCCAATGCTTCAATTTATAGGTGTGCAAGATGGCCTCTTCAAATGCCCCATAATGGCAATCAATTGTCATGTAATTGATGACATTTAACCCCCAAGTAATGCAACAACATAATGGTCCAAGTAATGGCCATTATTGGGTGGATTCAATGCTATTGAAACCCCTTAACAACCAAGACTTTTGGGATTCCGTCGAACAGTCACTGCCCATGAAGCGCCGCAGCTCTGCCATGTTAGCATCGCAGTGCTAGTTCAACCAGAAAGCCAACGAAACTTACTGCCAGTCACGCGCCGCGGCGCTGCTAGGGGCAGCGGCCCGGTCTGGAGGCGCTGCGGCCCTTCTCGGCTCTGTGGCCCTTTTCCGACCCGTTTCATCTTACACCTCGCACAATCCTTCCTTCGTTTACCAACGTGGAACACTTGTCATTTAGCAAATAATCATCCATCATTCTATGTCTCAAACATTTCACTTACATACCACAATATCTCTTTCATTAACGAAATTTACGATACTTGGCACTAAGATTGCACGTGTGTGGAAATGATATTTCCGACGTGCGAGGCCCAATTGTTCGAGTCATAAATAATGGGATAAACTTAATTCCACATTAGTAAATTTTCAATAATCCTCTCTTGAAAGAGATTTTGGATCACACACAATGTGACTACTTTCAGCGAAAAGATATTGCATCAGGAGAGGTAGCTTACACTTTGAACCTTCTCTAGTTGAATACCATCGGACTTACTTACTGCGCGGTGAACGTGATGTCTTGAACCGTCAGTGTTTAATGTAAGCCAAGACAACGGTACCAACACAATACCTCCCATTTATTCGTTTCTTCTTTTGTTCTGTCCGTTGTGGCCGTGGACACACTTGGTTCTTAAGTGCGTTCATTTGAGGCGGCCTGTCCTCGCACTTAAATAGGTGATCTCCTACACGGTATCATGTTATACCCCACTTCACAAGTGCTAGGAATCATTAAAAGTTTCCCCAACCTTAACCTCAACCGTTTGAGGATCGTTAAAGGTTTGGAAACTTAACCTTTACCCACCACGCAGGTAGCACTTTAATGTCTATCGCGGGAACGGCTTTGGATTCATGTTTCTTAACAGAAATCATAATCCGATGTGCTCTTACTTCCACCGAAGCGCTCGACTGAACTTTTTGCAGCTTAGTTTTCCCATTCAACCATATTCTTGGGATCTCCAGTCAGTATGGTTGGGTTACCACCGCAAATGTTCGTATTGTTTGGGTTTTTTAAGCCCATTCCCTTAGACATGCAGAACTCTTGATCTTCGGGTAGTCCCTTAGTTAAAGGGTATGCTATATCATTTGATTAATAATCAAGAAAGTGACACCCGTGATGATCAACTGCCATACGATCTCATATCTTCGATAGATCCAACAGATATGTCTAGATGCCGTCATTCGTGCCCTTCCTGAAGCCGATCGGCTAGCCACAATGTATAACTTCTAAAGGCACGAGTTTCTCCCAATAAGGGACATCCTCTAAGGAGTCGTGAAGTTACTCAACATCTTTCATGATTTGTTTAAAGCGATAAACTCCGATGAATCGGCCGATGCAAGTTTGCTTAGAGGATTTTCCAAGACCCACCATACACATTTATTTGTGGCTTTGGTGTTCTTCATATCTGATGTCCAGTTTGCATCACTGTGTTCTCCTAGAACCGCTGGACATCCAGAATACCATAATCCGTAAATAAGCGAATATTTCAGATATCGTCATATCCGACTTAACGCCTTCTATCGATCATTTCCAGAATCACGAGTGAACCTTAGTTCAACTGATCTGCTTTGTAAGCCGATATCAGGTCGGTTGTAGTGTGTATAATACATTGAACTACATGTGACCTGCACATATAGCTCATTGTATATGGGTGCACCATGATTTTAATCAGTTCTATGATTCATATCCATTGATGAATTTAACGAGACTGTCAACTATCTCACAGATGAGTTTGGAGTTAGACCAGTCCGTTATATGACTTAGAAATCCGAATTCCTAAGATGTCATCTGTGATACCCATATCTTTCATATCGAGACTTTTGTTTCAATATGACTTCCACTATCAGATTGTTGGTTTTTTCAACTTTGACTTTCTAACTTCAGAGTCAATATTCATGTTGTCAGATTCATTGTTTCTGTTTTATCTGAAACTTCCAGGACCAAAATATAAACATTTCAGAGACCAAAATAAAAGTACATGAAGAAGCCCAGCAGTCCAACAAACCAAGTCTGATCCTCTCATTCCAACTCTCTGGTTAGGAAAGAGACATCAACATCCATGTCACGGAAGACTGCAATGGCTCTGGATGTTAAGCTATTCACATAGGAGAACATGTATAAGTAGCCGAGGCCTTATACTTGTCAGTAGATCCATCTACTTTGTACTCACTTTTGAGTATCCACTTTCACAACCCAAAGGTTCTTTTCTCGGAGGAAGGTCAACCATTACACAAGTATGGTTCTATATGATGGAATATATTTCTCTTTCTGTAGCTTCTTTCCAAAGCAGCGCTTCTGGAGATGACAATTCTCTGTTAATTGTCCATGGTTCATTCTCAACCATACAAGTTAGAAGGCCTGGAACAAGTATTTGTCTCCTCTTTGCTCCGTCTCGGTTCAACATCTAGAATCCTTGAGTTCTGTAGATCTGGAACATTAAGTTTTGGATAATCAACAACTTTCTAGTCTTGTAGATACGGAATGTCTAGTTCCGAACAGTCAGGCCCTCGCGGGTTATTGTTAACCTCGAGCAATTACTTATTTTTCCTTCTCAAGGAAAGTTATCTTCAAAGAATTCAACCTTCTTTGACATCAAGAGGCGATAAGCACAACTGTTATTTGCAGATCCAATGGATATGCAATTTACAGTCTTAGTCCAACTAGACCTATTTCGGTATTCCAACCTCTACCAAGCCACCCCACATCACAACATTTGTATGTGAGATCATTTACATGTTTCACACGGAGAGTTATCCTTATCCTTATGTGTAGTTCTGTTGAGAATCGCATTAGCGGTAAGGATCGCCCTGCCACACATATTTTGGGCGTACGTCTTTGCGTTTGGCTAACACCGTTAGACTGAGGTGAGTAATGAGCAGTCGTTTAATGAATGATGTTTCACATTCTCCCCCTTTATCACTACGAATTCCTCAATCCGTAGGCTTAGTTGATTTTCAACTTCTGATTTGTAGCTCTTATCCGCTTCAACAACTTCATATTTGCTTTTCAACAAACAAAGGATACAATATGTTGTACCATCATCTATGAAGGTTACAAAGTTCTTGTCTCCCCCCTCTATTTTGTACAAACTTCAAATCACCCATGTAGGTGTGACTAAGTTCTAGATGAGCGTTGCTTCTTTCGCTATTCCTTTGACGAAACTTGGAAAGGTGAATTTGCCTCTTCGCCTACCTCAGATTCATTTTGAGGGTTTATGTCGACAGAAGGCAACAATCTCAACTTCGTTAGCTTTTAAATATCTTTCTATTTAATGTGTCTTAATCTATGATGGCATAGATGCACGGATTACAAATATATCATTCATTTAGCTATAGACATACTATACCATTCTTAGTTATTACAGACTTGTTGGACTAGTCTCAAACCATCTTGACCAACAGCGTCCCTTAAACTAAGTTTGGGACATGTATCACCTCCTTTTAGAGTGATCCAATTCCCTGAAGTCCTAATGTGGACAACCTCTCCAACCCCTTTTACTTTAGAGGTGGCATTACTTCACATGAACAACATTTTGCCCGTGGTTAGGGCGTAACCGGATCATATGTGATCTGTATACTCTGGCCCACTCCAGTTGCTTTGGCAGACTGAGTGTCTAATTACTTTTCTGCCTTTCTTTTGGCCTTCAGATCATTTAAGACCTGGAAAACTCTGGCCCACCTCACTAGGTGTCCATTACTTTTCTGTCAACTGAATTCTGGCCCACTCCAGTCGCCCGTAGGCTTTGTACGACTGAGTGTCCAATATCATATTATCAAATGTATTTTGGCCCACTCCAGTTGCCCCGTAAGCTTTGTACGATTAAGTGTCCAATACCATCCAATCAAATGAATTATCTTCTGTCAGATAGTGTGACAAGTTCAACGTCTTAAGATAAGTCATTATCTTTTAGTATTCTTCCATTGTGATTGGTGCCCAGGGAAATCCCTGGCGCTTACTTAAGAGTGGTAACAGTTTTCGCACAGTCAGTTAATCTCTCTCCTTCGTATGTGCGAACAAACTTTACACATTTTTAATAATTACATCCAAAAGAACGAATCTTTTAAGTTTTGTTTACAATAGTCCAATCTTTAACCGGGAAGGAAGGAGATTCAATATGTGATTTTAGAGTGTAGGGATTATAAGTTTTTAATGAAAACACTTTCATATTCCCAGCTTTGATTTACACATTTTTATTTAGATATTAACTAAACATTTTATTGATAATGAAGGATTAACTTAGACCTTTTGGATTCTGGCCCACTTCAGTTAGACTGAGTGTCCAAATTCTCCTTACCATAATTCGGATCCCCTGTCTAGGACAAATATAGGACTTTTGCTATATGATAGAACATCATCTTCAGTCTTCTCCTCTTGTCCCAGTTGACATCATCAGCCTCTCGTGGACGCTTTTTTCCACCACCATCGGGAGCGGTGACACCAACTCGTCATTGATCTTTAGCCGTACTAGCATGACTATCAACAGTATCTTGAAGGTCAGCATCAGATTCAAAGATCCCTCATTTGACGAAAACATATTTGTAACTGTCGTCAAAGAGAGAACCAAAACTAGGCCCAATCTTGAAAGCACGGTTGTGGTTTGAACTGTTAGCAAAACTCTCAACCGAACTGTTTTCGAGAAGAAAACCACAGCCAGATATGGTCACACACTTGTCGACCAACATCTTTCGAATCACTAATACAATATTGTCTTAAAATTGTTGGAATATGTAAAGCAATAATGGGAATAGTAAATAATTATTACACCGATCGAAAGGATAAACAACAATTAGGACAACAACAAGTTGTCAATATCTTGATCTTGAATGAAACTTCAAATATAGAACTTGTATTTGGAAATACAAGAACATGAACTGCTGCACTTGTGACTTGTAGATCCGCTGAGAATACTAACGGTTAGAGTCCTTCATCTGTTAAGTTAATACATGAAACACAAAGCAACTAATTAGATAAACCACAACACCACCGGCTGAGTCGAGAGATGGCTCTCTGTCTTTAAGACAAGATTGCCCCCGTACATAGGCTTTACGAAAGTGTGGACAATAGTCTCCCTAGATGAAACAACAAACTATCAAGTGTGCAAAGCCTACACAAATGATCTCAACGAAGAACATGAATAATGAAGATTGCTAATAGAAGGATTGCTATCAAGAAAGTCTGATTTCTTTGTGGTGTTGTGAACTTATTTTTCTGTTCATATGTTCATATATGTTCATCTCTTCTTCTATATAATTGAGCCAATGCTTCAATTTATAGGTGTGCAAGATGACCTCTTCAAATGCCCCACAATGGCAATCAATTGCCATGTAATGGATGACATTTAACCCCAAGTAATGCAGCAACATAATGGTCCAAGTGATGGCCATTATTAGGTGGATTCAATGCCATTGAAACCCCCTCAACATCCAAGACTTTTGGGATTCCGTCGAGCAGTCACTGCTCATGAAGCATCGTGGCTCTGCCACGTTAGCGCCGCGACGCTCCGGTGCCGCGGCCCAGTCTGGGAGGCGTCGCGACCCTTCTCGGCTCTGCGGCCCTTTTCCGACCCGTTCCATCTTACACCTCGCACAATCCTTCCTTCGTTTACCAACGTGGAACACTTGTCATTTAGCAAATAACCATCCATCATTCTATGTCTCAAACATTGTCACTTACGTACCAATATCTCTTTCATTAACGAAATTTACGATACTTGGCACTAATATTGCACGTGTGTGGAAATGATATTTTCGACGTGCGAGGCCCAATTGTTCGAGTCATAAATAATGGGATAAACTTAATTCAACATTAAATTTCCAACAACTCTCAATTAGTATCATCCTTAATGAAATTTGATCATCGTTGCTTTAAATTTGTTTTAATGAAATGTGTTTTCAGTAGAGACAAATGTATATAGATGATTTATATATCGAGAACCCTAATTAGTAATTTTTTTGTCCCAATTTATATGACACAGTTCGGATTTCGAGACTCAAGTTTCTTCATTTTTTGGTATGATTTTCTTTTTTTTGAATTGTTCTCATAAGATATCACTAACAAATAAATTTGATATTTGAATTTTCATTCCAACTTCTTAACCTCTTTTATATATACCCTTCACTAATACACAATGTTAGATGTTCTCTTTTTAATAGTAATCATAGCTCTATTCGTGAATTTATATTTACTGCATTCTTCATTTTTCAAAGGTTTCTTTAGTTTTAACGTTTTCATTTTCTATGCGCAGATGGTAATGGTTGTATTACATAAAATGATGCCGCTAAAATCGATTTTTTACCTACTATGTCCAGATTAAACTCAAACGGGTTGTATTTTTTAATATACTTATTTTATTTTTCTTCGTTTGTTATTAATAGAAAATGAATATACTTTTTATTTTTCTTCGTTTGTTATTAATAGAAAATGAATATACTCAACTACGTAAATAAGAAAAACACTTTCTTATTGAATATACGTCAATACAATTAATTTCCTCATTGTTAAGACGCTATTTATTTTCATGTAGGATGAAGAATATTCCGGCTACATTTTTAGGTGAATTCGTAGAACAAATCATGCCACACTTGGAAGGATCTAACGATAGGCTTGTCGTAGTGGTTATGCAGCTCATACGAGCTCACAAATATCAAGGTATTGAATTATGCGTATACGTTTTAAGTTTTCTTCTATGTATAATTAACAACCTATGATTTTTATTGTGCGTATAAATGTGAGTTTCAACCCTATATATGATCTAAAATATTTAATTAAAAGTAATTTAAAATGATTAGGAGTAATAATTTTTAATATTCACTGCGCATCGGGCGAGTGTATATTAGTAAATAAATTATAAACACAACAACAATTATATACCAAGTGAAATTTCACAACGTGAGGTCTGGGGAGGATAGATAGAGCGGTTGTTTCCGAAATATACTCGGTTCAAGACAAAGTATAAGCATAAGCAAAGCAAGAAAAATGGTCAGACCCATACAAGAAATTTAAAGCAACATAAAAATGATTGTAACAAAAACGAATTCGCCATGATAATGCATTCTGAAAATGGAACCAATAACTAACACATGCAAATAAAATAAATAAAGTACACTAAAAAATACATTGCAGCAAAAATCAAACGACAGGAGCTATAAAGCAATAATGCGCCTAATAGACTAAGCAGTACAACGGATGAAGAGTACTTTCAGACGTCTCAAGAATAGACCTGTCCAAAGGTTGGGTCGGGTGACTTTTTTTTTCTGCTTGCCCGACCCTGATCCTATTTTTTAAAAAAATTCCGACCCTGGCCCTGACCCTTCGGGGACCCTACGGGTCACGGGTCGGCCCTGACCAGTCAAAATTTTTTGGCGGGCCAGGGTCGGGTCGATGATTTTTTTTTTAAAACTGAATTTCCAAAACTGAAATTGGCATTCACCCCTACATTACCACAAAATTTCGACGTTGAAATGTATTGTATATTGTGAGATATTGACTAAAGAAAAAGAAAATTAGAAACCGATTTGGAGAAAACACACAAATTGATTGAAAAACAGACGTTTTTCTAAAAATTGGCTGCGCCAAATAAACTTATGGCTGTTTCACCGGCCCTGTCTAAAAAAAATACGCAAAATAAAAAAAAATCAGGTAAAACGGACATCCGAGCACAGAGTTATGACCATTTAAAGTTTCACCAATTTACAACTACTTTCTCTACCTACATTATGCTTCCGTGATATTAACGGAACGACTAATAATATAAATATATAATTAATAATCAGCTACCGTTTTTATCTTATTTTTTGTCTAGCTCAATGTAGATTAGAGCAATACATATATTATAAAAACATGCATTATATCACTTATTAATGGTAAAAATATATATAAGTACAAAATAAATATTAATGAAGGAAAAATAATATAAATTATATTAAAAAAATATGCGGGTCGAGGTTGGGCCGGGTCAGACGGGTAAAATATTCTGACCCTGGCCCAGTCCCCACTTTTTTGGATCGAGTGGCTCACGGATCAGCTACCGGCCCTGGTTTTTCGGGTCGGGCCGGTCCCAGACCGGTGGACAGGTCTACTCAAGAATAATAAACCACTCAAAACGGGCCGGGTCTACCCGAAGTAAAAAGTTTTTTTTCCTGTACTTGGGCCTAGGGTTTTACTTCTGCGCTTTTCTTCCTTATAGCCGCCCTCACGAAGAGAAGAGGAAGGAAAACCAAATTCCTTCCTTTTTTTTATTTTTGATTAATTTCGTTTATTCATTCATTATTTTGTATCCAGAAATCCAACACATAAACAGTTGCAATGGCTACAGTTCCACCGTCAGTCGAATCAGAGAAAGTTGATTACCTGAATTTGCCTTGTCCAATTCCTTATGAAGAAATCCACCGTGAAGCTCTCAGTTAGTATTATTATCCTTTACTTACGCATTTGTGTATACTTAGACCTGCTAGTATAATGAAGTGAATATAGAGGATTTATGTGGCGGACAGTAATTAATTAGGACGTGTTAATGACGTGGCAGTATGTTGAAATGGTTCAGATTTTATGTAGCGGATACTGTAATTGAGTCTAGTTAATTTCCTGTTGTCTGCAGATTGCTTAATGTATTCTAATAATTAAAATGGATTAAAGTATGCAGTTTAAATTTTACGGTGTCTCTAGTATAGTGAAATGTGTTTGAGTAGAGGGAAATGAATACAGAGGATTTATATCGCGGATCCTAATTAGTTTGGACCTGCTAAGTACACGGTAGTATAATTAAATGGCACAGAATAGAAAGGACTGTATGTAGAAGATTTATGTAGCGGATCCTGTAATTGCCGTTAGTGATTTCCTGTTGTCTCCAGATTGCTTAGTGTATTCTAATAATTAAAATGGATTAAAGTATGCAGTTTAAATGTTACATTGCCTCTAGTATAATGAAATGTGTTTGAGTAGAGGGAAATGAATATAGAAGATCTATATCTGGACCCTAATTAGTCGGGGGGTGCTAAGGATACAGCAGTATGTTGAAATGGTTCAGAATAGAGCGGAATATATGTAAGATATTTTATGTAGCGGATCCTGTAATTGAGCTGTAGTTGATTTCAGTTAGTATCATCCCTTACTTTAACCTCTGATCATTGGTTGCTTTAAATTATAAGTTGTGAATTTGTTCGGACGAGTATACCTAGACCTGCTAGTATAATGAAAATGTGTGAGTAGCGCGGAATGGATATATAAGATAAATATCGCGGATCCTAATTAGTCTAATCGGAGAAAATTGATTACATGAATCTGCCTTGTTCAATTCCCTATGAAGATTCATAATACACCGTGAAGCTCTCAGTTAGTATCATCCTTAATGAAATTTGATCATCGTTGTTTACTTTAATGAAATGTGTTTTCAGTAGAGAGAAATGTATATAGAGGATTTATATCTAATTTAGTACTCCCTCTGTGACTCTGTCCCAATTTATATGATAGTTCGGATTTCGAGAGTCAAAGTAAGAAATTTTTTAACAGTGATTTATTCGTATGTCCTTTTAAAATTGTGATTTATTGTACTTTTTATGTAGTTTCTAAATATGTAAATTAATTTTCAAAAAACTTATAGATTGTATGTCCGAATTTTCTGTCAAAATAAAGAAACTTGAGTCTCGAAATCCGAACTATGTCATATAAATTGGGACACAGGGAGTATTATGTTGAAATGATTGAGAATAGAGCGGAGTAACTGTAGAAGATTTATGTATTTTTTTTGAAACTATGTAGAAGATTTATGTATTGGATCCTGTAATTTAGTTATAGTCGATTTCCTCTTGTCTGCAGATTGCTTAGTGTATTCTAAGAACTGAAATGGGTCAAAGTATGCAGTTTAAATTTTAAGTTGCCTCTGATTATTGGTTGCTTTAAATTTTAAGCTGTGAATTTGTTGGGACGTGTCTACGTAGACCTGCTAGAATAATGAAATGTGTCTGAGTAGAGAGGAATGGATATAGACGATTTATAATGTGACCCTTAGTTAGTTCGGACGTATAGTGAAATGGTTCAGAATAGAGCGGAATAGTTGTAGAAGACTTATGTAGCGGATCATTACCAGTTTCAAAAAAAGAATTATGTAGCGGATCCTGTAATTGCGGCGTAGTTCATTTCCTCTTGTCTGCAGATTGCTTTGTGATGAATTGAAATGTGATTAAAGTATGCAGTTTTAAATTCTACTTTGCCTTTGATATTATTGTTTTAATGTTTAAACATGGGACGTGTATACCCAGGCCTGCTAGTATAATGAAATGTGATTGAGTAGAGTGAAATGGATATAGAGGATTTATATTGTGGATCCTAACTAGTTTGGATGTGTTAAGGATGCAGCAGTATGTTGAAATGGTTCAGAGTAGAGCGGAGTAGATGTAAACGATTTATGTAGCAGATCCTGTAATTGGGTCGTAGTTGATTTCTTGTCGGCAGATTGCTTAGTGTATTGTAACAATTGGAATGGATTAAAGTATGCAGTTTAAATTTTACTTCGCCTTTGATATTATTGTTCTAAAGTTTAAACATTGAATTTACTGGGACGTTCCTAGACATTCACTTGGGATAAAATAGAATGGAATAGATATTGATGATTTATATAGAAGATCCTGATTAGTTATGATGGTAGGATAATGGTTTTGAATAGACAAAGATGAATAAAGAATATTTAAGTAGTAAACTAAACGCTGACTTGTTTGTAATTGGTTAGTAGTAGATTTTCAGCCGTCTGCAGATTTTTTACTGTATTGAAGAAATCAAGTACAACTAGAGTATGCAGTTTTAGTTAGTACAATTTTTTTTGGTTAAAACCCAATGACTCAATTTCACAAAGGCAGTGCAAATTGTACTTATATTTTCTCAGTGGATTCAATCAGCTCATCCTAAAACTTCATAGTACCACCCTATGTGGACTCTGAATTTGAACATTCGAGTGCATCCTATGTTTACTAAAAGACTAGTTGCAATATTAAATTAATGTAGTGGCTTCTATTGCAATTTTAGTGTTTCCTTTCATGTTCATATTTGATAAGCTTTGGTGCTCTTAAGTCTTACACTTACTCCTATACTAGTGAATTTGCCCGTGCTTTGCGCGGTCGTGAAAATCTCATTGAATCTATGAACTATTACTATTTTTTTCTAATACCAAAATATTAAAAAATATTATCACTTCAAACAAAAAAGGGGACAAAAACAACAACCTTACGAATGAAGTTCCAATAAATTTCTAGGAGAACTACCATCTACTCTGAAATAAAAGCGAAGGCATTAGCGACCATAAACATGAACATAAGATTTTAAAAACATCAAAAGTTACAATAATCTTTACTTGAAACCAAAGTTGCGGCAGTCTTACATAAGACCAAGCCGATGAAAATTTGTAATAACTGGTAAATAAAAGAAAGAATTTACTGTAGTTAGGTGATTATTAAGAGTATTTTGTGTATCTTGTATATCTTTCTTGAGCAGATAGTAATATTTGATCAATCTTTCCTAGTATAGCCATAGCTTCAAATTTCCCCATTTTCAACTATAAATGCAATTTACATTAGTAACATAGATCCATAGATAGAAACAATAATTACATAATAGAGTTTTAAGTATAATTATATAATGAAAGCACATTTACCTTCAGCACATACCTTAGTCTAAGAGATCCGAGATCTCAATGGTTTTGGAGAATATAAATGGGTTTTTAATAGTGACTTTTGATTTTTTAAACATAAGCTAAGTTGGATGGAAATAATGAGGAAAAATGAAAAAAAGAATAGCATGCCTAATTATCATAAGACCAGCTAGTGTATTTGTACGTGCTTCGCAGGGTTATAAGAAAAAAATTAAACATATATTTAAATAATTAATGTCACACTTGATCATAAATATTCCAATAAGCAGTGTAAAAGAGAAATATCCAAGTTAAAGTCGTGATCCTGATATCACCCGTGCAACAAAATTTTCAAGAAGATTATTTTCAAGATGCATTTCAACTAAAATCCATACCTCATTACTCACAAGAAAGTAGTAAGACTAAAACTAAAGCTACAAAGGATGAAGTAACTGCAACTGAAAACATATGCGCCAAATAAACAACAAAAGCGTAAAACTGTTGATAAAAAGGAGTAGGATATAAAAAAGTTGATATGAAAATCTCCAGAAAACTGAGCACCTAATCACCGTAGCTTGATACCAAATACAATGAATAATGTAGTAATTAGTAGTTGATCATAGATTACTTGATTTTCTTTATATATTAATGGTTCTTTATAAAAATAAATCAATAAAGATATATATGCGGCAAATCAGGGTGAGGATAATACTTCAATTATATTACAATTTTGCACGAAATTGAAAAGTTAGAAAGATCACCTTTATTTTTGTTTCCTATCTGGTGACCGGCGCTTGCATTAGGGCCCGTTGAATTCGTATTCACGCCGCTTAAGACACATTAAAATTAGAGATCTCATGTCTCAACTCTCATTCTTATACAAGTATTTGTTGAAGCGAGAATATCTGCAAGAAAAGAGGAATTAAGCTGCGATCATAAAACGTTACCATGGAGGTTATACTTTTAAGCTGGAAAACACAATAAAATCAAAATTAAACACACAACTCAAATTGAAATGTAAAAGATAAAGCATGGTACCATTTGGTGATTTCCTGCGGTGTTTATACGCCTACTCCCGTCCTACATAGATTGTGAGAGAGGGACAAAGCATAATACAAGTTAAAATAAAATAAAGCACTATATTTTCCTCTATTGCAGATCTTTTCTACTAATACATACAGGTCAGAAACCACGAAGATCGGTTGTTTCTTACTTGATATGAAATGATCTCTAGTGCTCTTCTAAATCATATTCCACATTTGCATAATTTTCCTTCACTTGCTGGCGGCTCTTTGTTTACCTTTCTTTGGGTGTATATCATTGATGTCCATGCTGCTCGTTGGATCAGTTTCTGCCCTTAAATATTCAATATTTAGGACAGTGGCACAGTAGAGTTTGGGAACATTAATACGGTAATTATTACAACATTATTATGGTGATTACTAAATAAACTACTGGGAAAGCAAACGGCATGTAACAATAGGCTACATGTTAATAGACTAAATTAAATTGAAGCTACATGGGCTTTATTATGGAAAGGAAACATGCAACTTTAATATTTAATTAACTGACGATGTCACACATTGTATTGGGGCAGAGTGGATGAAATGGAGGCTCGCATTTAGAGTCGTGTGCGATAAAAAGGTGCCACCAAAACTTAAAGGCAAGTTCTATAGGGTGGTGGTTAGACCGACTATGTTGTATGGGGCGGAGTGTTGGCCAGTTATGATTTCGCACATCCAAAAGATGAAAGTTGCGGAGATGAATGTGTGGGCATACAAGGAAGGATATGATTAGAAATGATGATATCCGAGACAGAGTGTGAGTGACCTCAGTGGAGGATAAGATGCGGGAAGCGAGGTTGAGATGGTTCGGGCATGTGCAGAGGAGAGGTACAAATGCCCCATTGCGGAGGTGTGAGAGGTTGTCTATGGACGGGTTCAAGAGGGATAGAGGTAGGCCGAAAAAGTATTGGGGAGAGGTGATTAGACGTGATATGACACATGCGCAACTTACTGAGGACATGACCTTAGATAGGGGGTTGTGGAGGACATAGATTACGGTAGAAGGGGTAGTAGGTAGTCGAGCGTAGCCCTACTTACGCTTACAAACTGGTAGTTGTAGTGTTATTATTGGAGGCCCGCTTCGCCTATCATACTAGTAGGCGCATTATTGCTTTATAGTAGCGTTTGAGTTCTACTGCTATGTGTTCTTTAGTGTATTTGTTCATCTTATGTACCTGCATTAATTAATGCTTCTTTTTCAGAATGCGCTAGCATGACTTATTCGCATTTGATATCAACATTTTCGTACTGCTTTAAATTTCTTGTCCGGGTCTGACCTGTTTCTCTTGCTTTGCTTGTGTTTATGCTTTGTTTGAGCAGAGGGTCTCTTGAAAACAGCCGCTCTACCTACCAAGGTAGAGTTAAGGTCTGCATAAACTCTACCCTCCCCAGACCCCACGTTTTGGGACTTCACTGGGTATGTTGTTGTTGTTCATATATATATATATATATACATATATATATATATATATATATAAAACTGTCACTTTGATGACGGAGAAGGAAGGCACAATTAGCAATTGAAAGCTGATGATGCTTTTCAATTCTCCACTAATGCACAATAACTAATACTCCAAGTAATTAATTGCCTGTAAAGACTTTAAATATGGGAAGTGGAATAGAAATGAAATATGTAGACTTTTTGTCATTTTATAATTAGAGAAAAGGTCAAAAAAGGAGAAAAAAGATAAATGATATTCTAGGTGATAGAGTGGTGCCACATCACCTTGTCTATGCCTAGATTTACTATATATATAGAGAGATTTTTGTTATTGTTATTATTTTTGTGAAGGTAATAACTCATTCATGTTTCTATTGGCAGTGTCTTTAAAGCCAGAACTTTTTGAAGGACTGCGTTTTGACTTTACCAAAGGACTTAATCAGAGATTTTCACTCAGTCATAGGTAGATTTTACATACTTGAAAGATATTTCATAGTTGTAGCTATGTTATCACCATTGCTAGAGGTAGAGAGGTGTTTCTTAGTGATAATAAATGCATTTCTACCTTTTATCAGTGTTCTTATGGGGCCAACAGAACTTCCTACTCAGTCTGCAGACGTCGTCAAAATACCAGCTGCTCACTATGAGTTTGGTACCAACTTTCTAGATCCACAGGTCTGTAGTTGATTTTATTTTGTCCAAGTGCCTGAACTCGTTGAGGATCAATTATGGCAACAATGATTTCTACTACTGCTACAGATGATGCTTATAGGGAGAGTAATGACAGACGGGAGGGTGAATGCTAGGGTGAAGTGTGATTTGTCTGAGAATCTTTCATTGAAAGCCAATGGTCAGGTAAATATTTGTTATCTGCAACTGTTGCTTTCCCTTCCATAAATTTATGTGGAGCGACTGGTATATCTCACAATTATAATCCTCGTAACAGCTAACTGGTGAACCACACATGTCACATGGCATGGTTAATTTTGATTACAAGGTAATTATTCTATCTGTTTATGGCTTATGCAAGGATATTCGTGCATTTCAATAAGATTTAATTGATGCATCCAGGCTATAACTGGACACTCTTCCTATTTCATTCATAGTACTATTCGCATACCATGCTGTAGGCCATTTGACTTGGATAATGATTGTTGTCTTTGTTGTTGTTTATAAGGGTAAAGACTACAGGACTCAATTTCAACTTGGCAATGGTGCATTACTTGGGGCCAGCTACATCCAGGTATGGTAAACTCTTCATTTAAAATAATGAAAACATTGAAGAAGACCGAAAATATTTAGAAAGTAAATGGCCTCTTCTCAGCCGGCTATGTTTATGAACTGTTATAATGCGTCAGGCATTTATGTCCTCAAGTTACATGAAGCTTCAGTGGTTCAGAGAAATTTATTGTACTCAATACTTTGAGTTGGAATAATGTGTTATCACTTTACAAGCGTGGTAAGGTTAAAAATGAAAAAATAATAATGTGTGGCATTGTGCTGCCAACTGGAATTAAAAGCCTAGAGAGTGGGTGAGAGAGCAAGGGGAACCATCAGGAAATGGTTCTTATAGAATCAACAAGAGATCGGTGGTAATGTAATTTGTGAAAAATCAAATTACTTAATTTGGATAAAATGCTAAGAAGAGAAAAAAACCACTAGTGACACAAGTCTGGACTGTGGTTCACATTCTCTAAAAGAAATACTTTTACTAATTACTAGATTTAGTATCTAGACCTCACCCCGTTCCCTCATCCCCTGATGAAAAGAAGGCACTGCCAACCAATCTGTACTCCCTTTGGCCACAAAATGTATTCTGTGACAAGAACAATGTCATCCACTCAATCAGCATCATTACTTCATAAAAGTAACCATTTCCAATTAAAAGAAAACCTCCATCATTTACCTTTCACCAGAAGAGCCCATTGAAATAGTAGAGAATATCATTTACACTGGTATTTAAGTTAGCCAATGAGTAGCTGTAATTGTGACATCTGTTTGACGCCATTGTTTTGGTAAAAAATTTCATGAGTTCAAGTCTTATCATTTGCACATATTCTTCTTTCTGGATAGTAATGGAAGATCAATTGACATCAGTTAAAATTGTTTATTTTATGAGACTATGCGTTCAAGATGTGATTTGGGGTACGTAAATAATCCTTTTCTTTCACAGTTACCATCTGAGTCTTTCCCTTATAAAAAAAAAGATTCATTTTCTTTCAATTGTATCCCAGCAAAGGATTTCATTTGACTTGTTGTGGATATATGATGTAAAAACAAGCAAAGCACGAGGCGCATCGTGGTTTTGGGTGTGAGCATTATGGATAGTGGTGGTTAGGCATATACACGGTCATGGTTTGCTTTTGTCTAATTGAGAGTTTGTTTTGAAGAGGTCATCCCTCGTGAAAGACTTCAAAGTGGAGATTCCTTGTGCATAGTTGTCGGATTAGTTGTCTTGACGCCGCACGGTCTATTTGTGTCAGTGGGAGGAAAGATTTGAAAAGAGAAGGAAAATATGGTGAGGATAGTGCAAATGCAAGCCTTTTTTAAAGCGGATGGAGCCTCCACTAGAACTTTTTTTTTGGGTAAAGTAATAAAATGAGCCTCCATTAGGTCTTTGATGGTGGGGAACTAAAAAGCCCAATTTAAATGTCCCTACTCACTTTGACTCATTTTGCTGGAGAATGTTTTGGGATTAGAAGATGAATTCTCTAAATAAATTACCAAATTGGGCACAATGTGCATGGGTGTGCTTCTGTGGGTGCTATTGTTTAGGTATTCTCTTCTTTATTGTGAAGCTGCTTCCATCGCATTAATAATTATAAAAACGTTGCGATTAAAATTTCTGATAAAAGGTTGCTATTCCCTCCATCCCAATTTATATGAGGGTTTTACTATTTGGGGAGTCAAACAGTTCCTTCTTCGATTACGATTTTCTCCAACTCTATCCATATATTGTGAATTATTAATTATGTAGACATATAGTACTTTTTTTGTAGTTTTCAAATATGTATATTTTATTACAAAATAACCGAAGAACCTATGTTTGAGATCAAGTCAAAGATTAAGTGATTCGACCCTCGTACTCTGAACCCCCTCATATAAATTGGGACAGAGGGAGTATTAGTGATTTGCTTCTTTTGGTTTTGTTCCTTGATGGTCACTCTACTACAAACTAGTATCATCCTCTGTAAATTGGAGAGTGAAGACTTTAATGGACTTTACTTATTGAAAAGAGAGAGTGGAGACTGCAAATGCTATATCAATATTATGTTTCACTTTTGTTCCTTCGCGCTTCAGGGATATCTGTTAAATTGGAATGGTATCATCTATCACCTATTGGTAAATCATGGAATCCTCGTGGTTCGTATGAAATACCAGAGAATGAGTAAAGATGTCCTGATTGAGGGCTAATGTCCTATGCATAAATTGTGTGGTATTATGCTTTTAGCTTTGTTGACTGAACCTTTACGTGGTCTTGCAGAGTGTCAGTCCACATTTGTCTCTGGGTGGTGAAGTGTTCTGGGCAGGTCAGCATCGGAAATCTGGCATTGGTTATGCTGCTCGCTACAACACAGATAAAATGGTATTCTGCCTATTACTAGATGTTAGAACATTTTGTCATACAATCATTTTTTTAATCTGGATTTGAGGTTTTATGATATTGTTCAAGAGATGAATGATTTGTTTGGGACTGAGGTGTAGTTGTTACTGTTATTATTGTGTTGGTAATACATGGTGGTAGCAGCTAAATTTCATTGTTGTTGGACAGTTAGTTCTTTCTGGTCGCTTGCTAACTACTCCCTCCATTTCAAAATAAGTGGTGTTTTTACCTTTTTATTTTGTTTCAAAATAAGTGGTGTTTCACATAATCAAGAAGGTATTAATGATGTTCTTCCAATTTTACTCTTATTCAAATAAAGAGAGTTTTACATAACCAAGAAATTACTAAAGAGCTACCTCTTTATTTATTAAGGGTAGTTAGTAAAAATACATCTTACTTTCAAGGAATGAGTAGTTTTATTAAAGGGTGTGCCCAAGCTAAAAACACCACTTATTTTGAAATGGAGGGAGTAATTCCGTTACTGGAGAGAACTTCAATTATTTTTCCAGTTATTGTCCTTCCAGAAAACTAACATGTATATAATGCCAATGAGACATTTGATTGAATGCTTTATCTGAGGAAGTATTTTCAAAAGCTTTTAACATCAAGGCATTAGTCATTATTCTCCTTCCTCTATAGTATGAGTAGCTTTAGAGTAAAATTAAACTGCAGGTCTTTCAGATGTAGAAGGTTTTATATTCTATTGTTGTCTTAGTACTTCCAATGATATTGTGGTACAGGGACATCAAAATACTCATGTTTCTGAGTAAACCCTCCCAAAGAGAAAGAATATCTATTATATTGTCTTTTGCCGATTTCACCAGCATTAACTACTTGTAGTTGTCTTTTTCGTAGGTGTCTTTCACCTTCCTACGTTTTTAATGGTTTTTGCATTATTCAGTGGTTGTTAATTTATCTGCAGGTTGCTGCAGGGCAAGTTGCTAGTACTGGAATGGTTGCACTGAGTTATGTTCAGAAGATTTCTGAAAAGGTTTTAAGAATAACTAATATCTTAACGTCTGCATTTGTGACTAGCTTTTCTTAAAACTCTTTTCTTCCATGCAGGTATCTCTAGCATCAGACTTTATGTACAACTACATGTCTAGAGATGTTACAGCAAGCTTTGGTTACGATTACATCCTTCGGCAGGTAACTTTTTGTTGTAATTTTTTTATCGAAAATCTAACTTGATTTCCTTCAGGCTAGTGTCGATCTTGGCACTTTAACTTATGTGCATTTCCAGCAGTTTTGTAGTTCCTAGTTTCTAACCTGGTGATCTGATCTTGTGGACTGTACTATTTCAAAATGAGTGCATGCAAACTTCATTCCTTGCCCTTAGGTTTTGACACCTTGATGGTAGAACAATGCTAGACTTAAAACCCAGTTTAGGTTAAAGACTGACTACCACTTGTTCCCTGTATATTGCATGGACAGACTTGGTCTGTGCCTGTTAGTCCAAATATCTGTAGCAGTCCTTCGTTCTTGCATCCTAATTTACCACTCTTCTCTTCATCAGTTAAGATAAATGTACTAGCTGTTTTTATCTGGTTTCTGTTCTTTCTGCTATGTGACATCTTGTTTCTTTTGTTAGAGATTCAGAATACCAAATTCTGGTAGGAACCGGATATACCCAAGTGTGGTAGATAATTGCGCATCTGTTGTAGAGAATCATATCCTGCGTAGATTCTCTACTTTTCTTTTGGATACCACCTGTGTACAGGGCGTGTTCTCCCAGAAGTCGTATAAAATGTAAATCAACCTAAATACCAGGACTCCTAATTATGATAGAACTAGAATTTCTGTGCAATTAACCTAAAGATATATAATGAATCTAGTATGTTCTAGCATATAACTAAAGTAATTCCCTAGACTTTCAATATAGACATTAGATTTTTTTGTTTTTGGATAACCGTGGTGTCCGGTCCAACTTACGCGCACCTCGACTAATTCCACGTGTACCTACTACCTCCTACTAGTACAAGTCGGTCATTATTCTATCCACGGATGGGAAGAAATCAACTAATGTTTTTGCCTCCGCTGGGCTTTGAAACGAGACCTCATGGTTCTCAAACCACTTCACTGAATACTACCCTATCACCCTTGGGTGCAGTAAACATAGAGAAACTTCTAGTGGGCTGCTATTAAGTTGATCTTGTTTTTGTGACCGCATTGCGCCAATGTTGGGACATCTAATCAACCTTGCTCATCATGACTTTAATGCTTACTGAATCAATATTATACATGCATTACAGTGTCGTCTCAGAGGGAAGATTGATTCCAATGGATGTGCTGCTGCTTTCTTGGAAGAGCGCTTGAACATGGGTCTTAATTTCATTCTTTCAGCCGAGGTAGGTGGCATATGGACTTTTTTTGTATCTTGTCGTAGCTTCTTAACAAAACACATGTTCCACTCTCCTTTCCTTTTGGGTCTTTCCTCTCAATGACACTGAAATATGAATAGTTTCTTGATTTTCCCCAACCTTTTTGCTTCTAAGTTTCGTCTTTTCTTTTTTTGTTTTCCTGATAACTGTGAAATCTCTGAGGGCCAGCTAGTGCATGGACTGAAACTCGGTTGATAAGCCCCCCCCCCCCCTATATATATATATATATATATATATATATATATATATTCTTTCTTTCATGCTTTTACTAGTTGGAATCGAATCTCACACAGTTTGGCTGTATAACTTTCAGTAGTATCCTGAATGATCTTACGCTTGTTCAGGTCGATCATAAAAAGAAAGACTACAAGTTTGGCTTTGGACTCACAGTTGGAGAATAGAGGAGGCAGCTTAAACAGGGATTAGGTTTTAATATATGAGCACAAGATTAAAAGTGAAAGCTCTTAACAAGTGATTCTTTTTCTCAGTGATAAAAGAATCGAAACATAAGTTTTGTATTTTTATTGAGCTGACATTGTTTCCGGAGCATATCAACTGGTGCTACTAGTCTCTAGTAGTTGATTTTGCAATTTTAGACATTCTTTAGATAGTTTAGAATTGTAGAGTTTGACTTTAATCAGATAAAGAGATCTACCGTTCTGACTTTACTGTGCGACACATCTGCCTACCTATGTGCTTAATAATTCTATGGTTCAAGTAAATGTAGTGTTCTGTCTATGGCAAAGGCAATCCCCATCTCTGCCCCCCCCCCCCCCCCCCCCCCACCACACACACACACCTCTTTTTTTCCTTCACAATTCAGTTGGGAGATTTTGGAGGTATTTAATAGAATATTTTTCGAATATTCTTTTATTAATTGTATATCTTTTATTTTAGGTACAATTGTATTCCTATTGTAATTAAGTCTCCTATTTTAGGTACAATTATATTTTCTATTGTAATTAGGTTGATTAGTTACCTAGTTTAAATATTATTGTACTAATATATATATTGTACATTATTGATGAATACAATCAAGGAACATATTCCTTTATGGTATCAGTAGCCTAAAAATACCTCCATCGCCGTTGACCCTAGCTCTCGGCCGCCACCCCCAAGGAACCCTAGTGTTTTTTTCCAGCCATTCTCTCTCCCTTCTCCTAAATTTCATTTTTATGGCTGACAAAATCAAATTTCATTCTGCACTTGCAGTAAACAACATCAAAAACTTTATCCCTATCACCCTTGAGATGAAAAGTGTCACTACTCCTCGTGGGCGGAGTTTTTTAAGATCCTTTATCGTGTTTACGAAGTAATCGATCACATCATCCCTCCTACATCGAAGTTCACAGACCTACCATCGACTTTGACTTCTGATGATGCACTCTGGTCTCGTTTGGATGCAGCCGTTCTCTAGTGGATATACGGCACAATCTCTAATGATCTGTTGCACACCATCATTGTGACCGGTGCCACTGCTCGCCAAACGTGGGAACGTTTGAAAAATATTTTTCATGGCAACAAAACCCAACGAGCGTTATACCTTGAAAATCAGTTCAAGGACGTTCATCAGGACGATTTTCCAAACGTGTCTGCATATTGTCAAGCACTCAACATGCTTGCCGACCAACTCTCCAACGTCGGCGCACCAGTCACTAATCAACGTTTGGTCATGCAACCTATTGCATGCATGAATGAATCCTATGACGGTGTTGCCACCATCCTTCAGCAATGCACGCCGTTACCTCCGTTTTATGAGGCCCATTCGAAGCTTATTTTTGAGGAAATTCGGAAAATCAAGCGCAGCACCATTCAGGCCAGCATTGCCGACGCCGCCCTCACCACCACCGTCGGGCCTCCAACTCCGGCGACCAAAACCGCCAGCCCGAGGACTCGCGACAGTCTGTATTCACCCGCAATAACCGCCAGAGCAGGTAGTACGGCAAGGGCAGCGGCGGACGAAATTCCGGCAACAACGGCGGCTGGAAGGGGCTGTCTCTGTCGGTAAGAAACAGCCAGCAGCGACCGCGGCAGTGGCATCAACCTCTACCGTGGGATGCCTACCCGCCGTAGGCCGCGTGGGCCCCACCGTCATGGCCTTTCCTCCTAGCCCGTATCCGACATCCTCGTGGAATCTACCTCAGAACCGACAAGCCTACCCTGGCATACTTGGCCCACGTCTCCAACATGCCTACACAACACAGCCCCCCTCCGCCCTCAACTTATGCACGGACTGATATTGAAACAGTTATGAACATAATGTCACTCAACGCTCTAGACGAAATTTGGTTTATGGACACAGGCGCCACATCTCACATGACGGCATCACAAGGTACTCTCTCATCTTATTCCAATTTGAGTAATTTAAATCGAAATATTATTGTTGGTAGTGGACAAGACATTCTCATTCGCGGTTTTGGTCATTTTATCCTTATCCCCACCACATCCACCGCTAATCTTAAAAAATGTCTTCTATGCCCTTAAACTCATTAAGAATCTAATGTATGTGCGACGTTTCACAACTGATAATAATTTTTCCCTTGAGTTTGATCATTTTGGTTTTTCTGTGAAGGATTTTACGACAGAGAGACGAATAATGAGATGTGACATCACCGGAGATGTCTACCATATTTCAAACGCCGTCAACAATCCAGCCTCAGTTTCATAACCTTTGCTACTCTTTCGTCTTCCTTATGTCACTCTAGAGTAGGACATCCGGGAGATTCTGTTTTACGCTCCCTTAGAAAAAATAATTTTAATAATTGCAATAGTATTTCTAGGACTCCTACACGTGAATCCTGCATTTTTTTAGAAACATGTTAAATTATCATTTTCTGCATCCACAAATTATACTTTACTAGCTTTCGATATCATACATAGTGATTTGTGGACGTCCCCTATTTTAAGTACAACTGACCATTGATATTATGTGTTATTTTTGGACGATTATTCCAACTTTCTATGGACTTTTTCAATTGGCAATAAATCTCATGTCTACCCCATTTGTTCATCATTTAGTGCTCTCGTAAAAACACAATTTGAAAAGAGCATTAAATATTTTCAATGTGACAATGGCAGAGAATTCAATAATAATCAATTCAAACAGTTTTGCTCCAATGACGGTCTTACCTTTCGTTTTTCCTGCCCTCACACCTCCTCCCAAAATGGTAAGGCCGAACGAAAAATCCAAATCATAAATAACCTAATTCGTGCCCTACTTGCTCACGCCTCAATTTCCCCAAAATTCTGGCATTACGCACTCTCCATGGCCATATATCTCCTAAACATAATTCCAAACAAGTCTCTCACTCAACGGTCACCCATTCAAGTTATGTTTCGTAGGAACCCCTCCTACCAACACTTACGTATCTTTGGATTTCTCTATTATCCTCTCCATCCGACCACTTAGAAACTCCTACCCGGTCTTCCCCGTGTGTGTTTTTGGGTTACCCCGCCAATCATCATGGTTACTCGTGCTATGACTTGTCAAGCTGTAAAATTATAATTTCACGCCATGTCCTATTTGATGAGTTTCAATTCCCCTTTGCCTCCCTAAACTCGCCACCTCGGCATTCCTACGACTTTCTAGATGATGGCCTGAACCCTCTTCTAATTCATCATTTACATAACCCCGACACCCGCCCCCACCTGGGACAGTTCGGGACACGCTGCCCATCCGATTCTGCCGACGGTGGCCCGGTACAGCCCGCCTCAGGGTGATTCCCCAGCTACCTCTCGGCAAATCGAGCATCAACCAGCCGGTCCCGCTATTCCTGCCCTTTCTCCTCTTTCCGGCAGTCCTGCGACACACCCCTTCCCATCCCGCATCATGAGACACGCTCTCGGACCATGGAAACTCGTGCTCTGCACAAAATTCATAAACCTAAACGACTGTTTAACTTATCCGTTTCAGTTGTCCCTTCCCCTGTCCCTCGAAATCCGAAGGATGCATTGTCTGACTCTAATTGGAAAGCCGCAATGATTGACGAATAGAATGCTCTTATTGATAATAAGACGTGAGACCTAGTACTCCGTCCACATGATGCTAACATTATTTGATCTATGTGGATTTTTAGACATAAAAAGAAATCTGATGGTTCGTTTGAGAGGTACAAGGTTTGTCTTGTAGGTGATGGCAGGTCTCAACAGGTGGGAGTGGACTGTGATGAAACGTTCAGCCAGGTCGTAAAGCGCTCAACCATCCGGACCGTCCTCAACATTGCTCTATCCAAGTCTTGACCCATCATCAACTTGATGTCAAGAATGCATTTTTACATGGGGATCTTCATGAAACAGTATATATGCATTAGCCTATGGGTTTCAGTGATCCTATTCATCCGGATTATGTGTGTTTGTTGTGGAGATCGCTTTATGGACTGAAACAGGCTCCTCGAGCATGACACCAATGGTTCGCCGATTATGTCTCCTCCATCGATTTTTCACACAGCAGATTCGATCATTCCATGTTCATCTGCAACAATGGTAAAGACATGGCTTACCTATTATTATATGTTGATGATCCTCACCACATCATCTGATGCTCTCCGTCGGTCCATTATGTCTCTCATTTCCTCTGAGTTTTCTATGAAGGATCTGGGCCCCCTGAGTTATTTTTTGGGCATCTCTGTCACTCGACATTCTGACGGCCTATTTTTGTGTCAGAAGAAGTACGCCGAAGAGATCATTGGCCGTGCATGCATGACATCTAACAAACCATCCCACATGCCAGTAGACACCAATTCCAAGCTCAATGCTGATTTCAGCCCCCCATATTCAGACCCGACTCACTATCGTAGTCTGGCTAGGGCCCTGTAATACCTCACATTCACGAGACATGACATCCTATGCCGTGCAACAAATCTGCCTACACATGCACAATCCGACGGAAGCACACATGCATGCCCTCAAACGTATTTTACGATACGTCCAAGGTACACTTCACTTCGAATTACATCTATATATGTCCTCGCTCACTAGTCTCACTGCTTATTCTGATGCTGATTGGGGTGGATGCCTTGACACCCGACGCTCCACGTCTAGTTACTGTGTTTTCCTCGGAGATAACCTATTGTCTTGGAATTCCTAAAGGTAACCTACACTATCCCGATCCAGTGCCGAAGCAGTGTACAGAGGTATCGCCAACGTCGTCTCTAAGTCTTGTTGGACCTGTAACCTTCTACTTGAGCTTCACTGCCCGATTCAAAATGCAACACTGGTCTACTGCGATAATATTAGTGCGATATATCTTTCCGGCAATCCCGTCCAATATCAGCGCACTAAACACATTGAGATGAACATTCATTTCGTTCGCGAAAAAGTGGCTCGTGGTCAAGTTCGTGTCCTTCATGTTCCTTCCAGATATCAGATTGCCGACATCTTCACCGAAGGACTTCCGCGAATACTATTTGATGATTTTTGAGTCAGTCTTAATGTTCGTGAACCTCCCGCTTCGACTGCGGGGATGTAATAAAATATTTTCCGAATATTCTTTCATTAATTGTATATCTCTTATTTTAGGTAGAATTGTATTCATATTGTAATTAGGTCTCCTATTTTATGTAGAATTATATTTTCTATTGTAATTAGGTTGATTAGTTATCTAGTTTAAATATTTTTGTACTACTATATATATTGTACATTATTGATGAATACAATCAAGGAACATATTCTTTTATATTTGAATACCTACTATGTACTAGGGAAGTCAAAGTTCAAAGTTCAAATTCCAAATAGAGATACATTTGATAATTTGGTTTGTAATTGAGATGGTGGGAGATAATATGCATCTAGTGAAATAGTTGAGGTAGTTCGAATACCACCATCACAAAAAGATAGTGACAATCATCTGTGTCTCTATTTTAAGTTAGTTAGAATTGATAATATTGAAAGAAATAATCCCCTTGATTATTTTCATTAATGAATGAGTATATATATACAATTTAGAATTTTCATAATATGGAAAATTCTATTCATAGTCTACTCCCATAACTCTATTCTATAAATACAAGAATTCTACAATTATGGTAATTGTACAATGCTAATTAAATACAAATACTATGTTGCCAAATATACTCCAAACTGTGATATACTTGGCATGTATATCACAGATTGATTTGCCTTGTATGTCCGTGATATACATGGTATACACAAGGCATGTATATACCGTGTATATCATGTATACCACGGTATACTTTCACCCCTGCAGTCATATCGGGCGATCGTCGTACGCTGAGACTGTCCTTAAAATCTTCAAATAGAACTGAGGGAAGACCCTTAGTAAATATGTCTGCAATTTGGTACCTAGAAGGGACATGTAAGACGCGTACTTGCCCACGAGCTACTTTTTCTCGAATGAAGTGGATATCCATCTCGATATGTTTAGTGTGCTGATGTTGAACAGGATTACTAGAAAGATAGACGACACTAATATTATCACAATAAACCAAGGTAGCTTTCTGAATGGGATAATGATGCTCTAAAAGAAGATTATGTAACCAACATGATTCAGATACCACATTGGCTACCCCTCGATACTCTGCCTCTGCACTGGAGCATGATAATGTAGACTGGTGCTTTGCAGACCATGAGACCAAGTTATCACCAAGAAACATACAATAACCAGACGTGGAGCGTCTGGTAACTGGACAGACACCCCAATCAGCATCTGTATACGAGACAAGTGTCGACGTCGATGATGGATATAAATGTAAGTCATAGTCAAGTGTTCCCTGGATGTATCGAATAATGCGTTTGAGCGCATTAATGTGCTTAACCCTGGGATCATGCATAAACAAACACACCTGATGTATGTCATACATAATATTCGATCTCGTGAAAGTAAGATACCGAAGAGCCCCTGCAAGACTGCGATAGTGGGTTGGATCCTCGTAAGGTGAGCCAGCCGCAACACCCAGCTTGGGTTTAGTATCAACTGAAGTGGAAGTAGACTTGCACGAGGACATACCAGCTCGCTCAATGATCTCAGCGGCATACTTCCTTTGTGATAAGAATAACTCACATGTATGACGAGTGACAGCAATCCCCAAGAAATAACTCAAGGGCCCCAAGTCTTTCATAGCAAACTCGGAACTGAGTAGTGTCATGATAGACTTGCGTAAATCATCAGAAGAAGCTGTCAAAATAATATCATCCATATACAAGAGAATATATGCCAAGGAAGTACCACGACGATACATGAACGGAGAATTATCAGACCTGTTGTGAGAGAACCCAATAGTAGATATATAGTCTGCAAATCACTTATACCAGGCTCGTGGGGCCTGCTTAAGCCAATACAAGAACTTTTTCAATAAACAGACATGATGCGGATATTTGGGGTCTCGAAAACCCAAGTGCTGATGCATGTAAACTGACTCCTTAAGATCACAATGTAAGAAATCATTCTTTACATCTAGCTGATGAATGAGCCATGCTTTCAAAAGAGCCAACAACAATGAAATTTAGCTGCTACCATGTATTACCAACACAATAATAACAGTAACAACTACACCTCAGTCTCAAACAAATCACTTATCTCTTGAACAATATCATAAAACCTCAAATCCAGATAAAAAAAATGATTGTATGACAATGTGCTAACATCTAGTAATAGGCAGAATTCCATTTTATCTGTGTTGTAGTGAGCATCATAACCAATGCCAGATTTCCGATGCTGACCTGCCCAGAACACTTCCCCACCCAGAGACAAATGTGGACTGACACTCTGCAAGACCACGTAAAGGTTCAGTCAACAAAGCTAAAAGCATAATACCACACAATTTATGCATAGGACATTAGCCCTCAATCAGGACATCTTTACTCATTCTCTGGTATTTCATACGAACCACGAGGATTCCATGATTTACCAATAGGTGATAGATGATACCATTCCAATTTAACAGATATCCCTGAAGCGCGAAGGAACAAAAGTGAAACATAATATTGATATAGCATTTGCAGTCTTCACTCTCTCTTTTCAATAAGTAAAGTCCATTAAAGTCTTTATGAGTAAAAGAACCATCAGAATTGGAATGTAAGAGTAAAAATCCTTTATGATTTGCAGTCTTCCAGAAGACGAGCCTTATGTCGCGCAAAAGAACCATCAGAATTGTCTTTATGAGTAAAAATCCACATAGACCGAATAATATTAACACCAGAAGGACGGGGCACCAACTCCCACGTCTTATTTTCAATAAGAGCATCATATTCGTCGTTCATAGCCAATTTCCAATTCGGATCATTTAATGCAGACACTGGGTTACGGGGTAGGGGGATTTAAGGATATTAGAATTTAGATTAAAATGTTGTTTTGGTTTAAAAATACCCCGTTGACTACGAGTGACTGGTCTGTGACTCGGGGGAGAATTGGGTGGATTTTGGAAAAAAATCCGATGGGGACGGACTGGCCAGCACTGCCTATTGGCCCAACACGAGAAACTGGACTCGAGACAGGAACAATAACATGAGTTGAAGCTGGCGAGCGAGTGGGCTGGACTACCGGCCCAATGGCTGGGCTGGGACAATCTGGGCAGTGGGACGTTGTGGGCCAGCAGGCAGTGGGCCTGCTGGCGGGTCGTGGTCACTGGATCCGCCCGTTAAGTGGTGCATAATGTACGGGGAGACGTCGTCATCTAAAAAATTATACGAACTAGGCACGAGACTACTCACTTTAGCAAACAGAAATTGGGTTTCATCAAAAAATAACATGACGACTAATTATGATTGTATTAGATGATAAATCAAAATATTTGTAACCACGATGTTTAGATGGATAACCCAAAAATACACAAGCGGTAGAACGGGCTTGGAGTTTGTTAATAGTAGTTGACGGAAAAAAGTGGATGACATAAACACCCAAAGACCCTAAGATGTGAATACGAATGATTCTTATTATAGAGGACTTTAAGAGGAGACGCATATGCCAACCCTTTGGTAGGAAGTATGTTAAGAAGATAGGTAGTCATTTGTAGAGCATGATACCAAAAGGAATGGGGTACGGAAGCATGGACCAATAAAGTTCGGACAATATTATTAATGGTACTAATTTTTCGTTCGGCTTTCCCATTTTGTGAGGACATATGAGGACAAGAGAAACAAAAAACTATGCCATTAGTTTGACAAAGTTCCCGAAACAATCCATTATCATATTATTTTATCATTATCACATTGAATATTTTTTATTTCCCGTTCGAATTGGGTACGGATGAATGCCCGAAAATTTAAGAATGTGGAAAAAACTTGAGATTTTTTCGATAATGGAAAGGTCCATAAAAAATTATAATAATCATCAAAAAATAGAACATAATAACGATGGCCCACAAGATGTCCATAAATCGCTTTGAATAATATCAAATGACATTAAAATACGAGAAGTAGAGGCTACAAATGGTAATCTAACATGTTTTCCTAAAGGACGGGAATGACAAATTGGAGTACGACGCGTACCCTTACATGAAATAAAATTATTTTTATGCAAGGAAGAAACAACAGACGACCCAGGGTGACCCAAACGTGCATGCCATAAGGAAGGAGCTAGAGCTGCAAAAGTAGATGGTAATGCTTGACTCGAGAGACTAGATGCGGGCGTGATTGGATAAAGATCTCCCCTACTATTACATCTCATGAGAGGTATCCCCGTCTTGAAATCTTTCACAGAAAATCCAAAAGGATCAAAATTAAACAGAAATCCAATTATCAGTGGTGAATTTACGGACAGACACCAAATTTTTAATTAAGTTAAGGGCATGAATGACATTTTTCAAGACAAGAGGTGGATGGGGGGAGACAAAGTTGCATGACCGTAACTACTAATTGGAATTAAGTTGCCATTACCAACAATTATGCCACGATTTTTGCTCAAAATGGAATAAGACGAGAGAGTACCTTGGTCGGACATCATGGGAGAAGTGGTGTCGGTGTCCATGTACCAATTCACGTCTGTAGGATTCAATCCAAATAAATGCATGACAGCCTCAATATCTGTAGGTGTTGGGATCGGATTAGGGCCCGTAGCATGGAAAGCCTGCGGGGGCAGAGGCCCAAGCAGGCCTCCTTGCTGTCCAGACCCAGCACTGTTTCGGAACCCACTTGACTGATATGAATAATTTGGCCTGAAAGGCTGCTGGGCGGCCCATTGTCCAGGGAAAGTTGAGGCTGGAAAATAGGGGTTGTTGGGCCACTGGCCCAGCCCCACTGCCAGAGGGCCCATGGCTGGGACCAGTTGGCATGCAGCCCACTTCCACCGTGCCGAGGCCCGCTGTCACTGTTTTGGCCTCCCCCACCACCGTCAGTATCATCACGATTGCCACCGCGATTTTTGAAATTATTTTACGATTCTTCTTGCCTCCACCGTGAGTACGGTTTTGGGCCGCATTATCAATAGAACCTTGAGAATTATCGGATGAAGTCATCATCACAAGGAGACTGGCGCCGGTAGCCGCTTTTGGCCAAGCCGACTTCTTCTAATGTGAGCATCGAACGGGCTTGATAAAGAGGTGGAAATGGATTACTTTGACGGATGAGAGTCCCAACGCCATTATAGGCCTGCAACCATTTTTAGAACATGACGATTATTGGTAACAGGCACTCCAATGTTACGGAGTTGGTTCGTCAATTCCTTGAGCCGTTTACGATAAGCTGAAACATTCGGGAAATCTTCCATGTTGACTTACGAATTCCTGCTCAAGGGTGACAACTCGGGAATGTTGGTTATCCTGGAATATATCACGCAATCTATTCCATGTAGTCATAGCCGTAGTGTCTGGCTCAATGATCGTCTGTAAAAGGTCGGTAGAAATAGTGGAATAAATCCATTGAAGGATGGTAGCATCAAGAGTAATCCATAATTGAGGATCCTCCGTGGGAGTAGGGATAGCGGGAGGAATTATGTGATGGAGGACTTGATGTGAGATTGCGTGAATTTTGAACAACTCCGCCCACGTCGCATATTGGACGTTTTCCATCTCAACAACAATAGGGGTGGTTCTTGATGTTGGAAACAATAAGGGCATGATGAAATATGTTCTTAGACATAACGAAAGAACAAAAGGTGAAGTAGGGATTTGGACTAATTTGGGAAAAGAGAAGAAAAGAAGGGCACGGAAACCAAAATAGTGGCTCGGAAACCGAGAGCTACGGAAACAAAAGATTGGAGAGGTATGAAAAACCTAGACTTCTGATACCATGAAAGAAATAATCCCCTTGATTATTTTCATTAATGAATGAGTATATATACAATTTACAATTTTCATAATATGAAAAATCCTATTCCTATTCTACTCCCAAAACCCTATTCTATAAATACAAGAAATCTATAATTATGGTAAGTGTACAATGTTAATTAAATACAAATACTATGTTGCCAAATATACTCCAAACCGTGATATACTTGGCATGTATAGCGCGGACTGATTTGCCTTGTATGTCCGTGATATACACAGTATACACAAGGCATGTATATGCCGTGTATATCGTGTATACCACGGTATACTTTCAAATATGGATTCTGCCCAGGTGCGCGTAGAAGCTGCCCAGGTGCGACTCTATTGTGGCTGTGCAAATCTGCTCTGTTTTGATATATATTGGCGTCTATTTGTGGCATCAGAAGAAGCAATGGTGAGGCGTGAATTGAGAAAAGTCATACGAGGACATAAACATTAATTATTTTTGTGCCTAGTTTAGATAGTCCCAAATGGTTTTACTCTACTCGTAATAGATATTTAAATTGTAATACCAGTTTAGCATACACTATAAACTCTAAATCGATATTAGTTTTCATTATTCTTGCAAGTTCTAAATTTCTCTCATGTTAAAAGGGACAAGAATGATTATTATTAACAAAAAAAGTCACTAGACACTCATGTTCCACTAAAGTTCCCAATTATCTGTTGGAAATTTACTAATGTGAAAATAAGTTTATCCCATTATTTATGACTCGAACAATTGGGCCCCGCACGTCGAAAATATCGTTTCCACACACGTGCAATCTTAGTGCCAAGTATCATAAATTTCGTTAAAGAAAAAAATATTGGTACGTCAGAGAAATGTTTGAGACATAGAATGATGGACGGTTATTTGCTAAATGACAAGTGTTCCACGTTGATAAATGAAGGAAGGATTGTGCGAAGTGTAAGATGGTACGGGTCGAAAAGGGTCGCGGAGCCGAGCTGGGCCGCGGCGCCCCCTAGCAGCGCCTGACTGGCAGTGAGCGTCGTGGGTTTTCTGGTTGAATTAGCGCCGCAGCGCTTCATTGGCAGTGACTGCTCGACGGAATCCCAAAATGTTTGGCTGTTGAGGGGGTTTCAATGGCATTGAATCCACCCAATAATGACCATTACTTGGACCATTATGTTGCTGCATTACTTGGGGTTAAGTGTCATCCATTACCTGACAATTGATTTCCATTATGGGGCATTTGAAAGGTCATCTTAGCAATCTTCATTATTCGTGTTCTTCGCTGAGATCATTTGTGTGGATTTTACACACTTGATAGTTTGCTGTTTCATCTTGGGAGACAATTGTCCAAACTTCCGTAAAACCTATATACGGGGATAATCTTGTCTTAAAGACAGAACCATTTCTCAACTTAGCCGGTGGTGTTGTGGTTTATCTAATTGGTTGTTAAGTGTTTCAGGTGTTAACTTATCAGACGAAGGACTTTAACTATTCGTCTTCTCAGCGGATCTACAAGCCACAAGTGTAGCAGTTCATGTTCTTGTATTTCCAAATACAAGATCCATATTTGAAGTTTCATTCAAGATCAAGATATTGACAACTTGTTGTTGTCCTCATTGTTGTTCATCCTTTCGATCACTGTAATAGTTAATAATTTTAAGACAAGATTGTATTAGTGATTCGAAAGATGTTGGTCGACAAGTGTGTGACCAAATCTGGCTGTGGTTTTCTTCTTGAAGACAGTTCTGTTAACATTTCAAACACTGTCTCTGTCAACAACCGTGCTTTCAAAACTGGTCCTAGTTATGGTTCTCTCTTTGACGACAGTTACAAGTCTGTTTCCGTCAAAGGTGGGATCTCTGGATATGATGTTGAGCTTCAAGATACTGCTGATAGTCAGCTAGTACGGCTAAAGATCAAGGACGAGTTGGTGTCACCGCTCCCGAGGGTGGTGGAAACAAGCGCCCACGAGAGGTTAAGGATGTCAACTGGGACAAGAGGAGAAGGCTGAAGATGATGTTCTATCATGTAGCAAAAGGCCTATATTTGTCCCAGACAAAGGATCCAAATCATGGTAAGGAGGATGTGGACACTCAGTCTGACTTGGAAATATGAAAGTGTTTTCATTAAAAATTTATATTTCCTACACTCTAAAATCAGATATCGAATCTTCTTCCTTCCCTTATAAAGATTGGACTATTGTAAACAAAACTTAAAAGATCCGCTCTTTTGGGCGTAATTATTAAAAGTGTATAAAGTATGTTCGCACATACGAAGGGTAGAGATCCACTGACTGTGCGAAAACTGTTACCACTCTTAAATAAGCACCATGGATTTCCCTGGGCACCAATCTCAAGGGAAGAAGACTAAAAGATAATGGCTTATCTTAAGACGTTGAACCTGTCACACTATCTGACAGAAGATCATTCATTTAATTGAATGATATTGGACACTCAGTCGTACAAAGCCTACGGGCGACTGAAGTGGGCTAGAATTCAGTTGACAGAAAAGTAATGGACACCTGGTGAGGTAGGCCAGAGTTTTCCAAGTCTTAAATGATCTGAAGGCCAAAATAAAGGCAGAAAAGTATTTTCATTAAAAACTTATATTCCCTACACTCTAAAATCAGATATTGAATCTTTTTCCTTCCCTTATAAAGATTGGACTATTGTAAACAAAACTTAAAAGATCCGCTCTTTTAGGTGTAATTATTAAAAGTGTGTAAAGTATGTTAGCACATACGAAGGGTAGAGATCCACTGACCGTGCGAAAACTGTTACCACTCTTAAATAAGCACCAGGGATTTCCTTGGGCACCAATCTCAAGAGAAGAAGACTAAAACATAATGGCTTATCTTAAGACGTTGAACCTGTCACACTATCTGACAGAAGATCATTCATTTAATAGAATGATATTGGACACTCAGTCATACAAAGCCTACGGGCGACTGGAGTGGGCCAAAATTCAGTTGACAGAAAAGTGTTTTCATTAAAAACTTATAAGGGACTGGTCTAAACTCCAAACACAGTTGTGAGATAATTGACAGTCTCGTTGAAGCCACCAATGGATACGAATCATAGAACTAATTGGAATCATGGTGCACCCATATACAAGGAGCGATATGTGCAGGTCATATGTAGCACTTTAATGGCTATCGCGGGAACGACTTTGGATTCATGTTTTTTAACAGAAATCATAATCTGAAGTGCTCTTGCATCCACCGAAGCGCTCAACTGAACCGTTTGCAGCTTAGTTTTCCCATTGAACCAAATTCTTGGGATCTCCAGTCAGTATGGTTGGGTTACCACCGCAAAGGTTCGTATTGTTTGGGTTTTTAAGCCCATTCCCCTAGACAGGCAGAACTCTTGATCTTCGGGTAGTCCCTTAGTTAAAGGGTCTGCAATATCCTTTGATTAGTAATCAAGGAAGTGACACCCGTGATGATCAACTGCCATACGGTCTCATGTCTCCGACAGACCCGACAGATATGTCCAGATGCCATCATCCGTGCCCTTCCTGAAGCCGACCGGCTAGCCACAGTGTATAACTGCTGAAGGCACGGGTTTCTCCCAATAAAGGCCGTCCTCTAAGGAGTCGTGAAGTTACTCAACTTCTTACATGCTTTGTTTAAAGAGTTAAACTCTGATTTTATCATGAATCGGCCGATGCAAGTTTGCTTAGAGGGGTTTCCAAGACCCACCATACACATTTACTTGTGACTTTGGTGTTCTTCATATCGGATGTCCAGTTTGCATCATTGTGTTCTCCAAGAACTGCTGGACATCCAGAGTACTATAATCCGTAGATAATCGAATATTTCAGATATCGTCATATCTGACTTAACGCCTTCTATCGATCATTTCCAGAATCACGAGTGAACTTTAGTTCAACGTATCTGCTTTGTAGGAAGATATCAGGTCGGTTGTAGTGTACAATACATTGAACTACATGTGACCTGCACATATCGCTCCTTGTATATGGGTGCACCATGATTCCAATCAGTTCTATGATTCGTATCCATTGGTGGCTTTAACGAGACTGTCAATTATCTCACAACTGAGTTTGGAGTTTAGACCAGTCCCTTATAAGTTTTTAATGAAAACACTTTTCTGTCAACTGAATTCTGGCCCACTCCAGTCGCCGTATGCTTTGTACGACTGAGTGTCCAATATCATTCTATTAAATGAATGATCTTTTGTCAGATAGTGTGACAGGTTCAACGTCTTAAGATAAGCCATTATCTTTTAGTCTTCTTCCCTTGAGATTAGTGCCCAGGGAAATCCCCGGTGCTTATTTAAGAGTGGTAACAGTTTTCGCACAGTCAGTGGATCTCTACCCTTCGTATGTGCGAACATACTTTACACACTTTTAATAATTACACCCAAAAGAACGGATCTTTTAAGTTTTGTTTACAATAGTCCAATCTTTATAAGGGAAGGAAGAAGATTCAATATCTGATTTTAGAGTGTAGGGAATATAAGTTTTTAATGAAAACACTTTCATATTTCCAAGTCAGACTGAGTATCCACATCCTCCTTACCATGATTTGGATCCTTTGTCTGGGACAGATATAGGCCTTTTGCTACATGATAGAACATCATCTTCAGTCTTCTCCTCTTGTCCAGTTGACATCCTCAGTCTCTCGTGGGCGCTTGTTTCCACCACCCTCGGGAGCGGTGACACCAACTCGTCCTTGATCTTTATCCATACTAGCATGACTATCAGCAGTATCTTGAAGCTCAGTATCAGATTCAGAGATCCCTCATTTGACGGAAACAGATTTGTAATTGTCGTTAAAGAGAGAACCATAACTATTTTCAAGAAGAAACCACAGCCATATTTGGTCACACACTTGTCGACCAACATCTTTCGAATCACTAATACAAATCTTGTCTTAAAATTATTGGAATATGTAAAGCAACAACGGGAATAGTAAATAACTATTACAGTGATCGAATGGATAAACAACAATGAGGACAACAACAAGTTGTCAATATCTTGATCTTGAATGAAACTTCAAATATGGATCTTGTATTCGGAAATACAAGAACATGAACTGCTACACTTGTGGCTTGTAGATCCGCTGAGAAGACGAACAATTAGAGTCCTTCGTCTGATAAGTTAACACCTGAAACACTTAGCAACCAATTAGATAAACCACAACAACACCGGCTGAGTCGAGAGATGGCTCTATGTCTTTAAGACAAGATTGTCCCCGTATATAGGTTTTACGGAAGTGTGGACAATAGTCTTCCAAGATGAAACAACAAACTATCAAGTGTGCAAAGCCTACACAAATGATCTCAGCGAAGAACACGAATAATGAAGATTGCTAAGAGAATGATTGATATCAGGAAAATCTGATCTCTTTGTGGTGTTGTGAACTTATTTTTCTGATCATATGTTCATATATGTTCTCATGTTCATCTATAGAATTGAGCCAAGGCTTCAATTTATAGGTGTGTAAGATGGCCTCTTCAAGTGCCCCACAATGGCAATCAATTGCCATGTAATGGATGATATTTAACCCTAAGAAATGCAGCAACATACTGTTCCAAGTAATGGCCATTATTGAGAGATTTCAATGCCATTGAAGCCCCTCAACAGCCAAACCTTTGGGATTTCGTCGAGCAAACACTACCTGGGAAGCGCCGCGGCTCCAGTAACCAAAAATTGGAATTAGCGCCGCGGCCCTCCGCGGCCCTTTTCCGACCCGTTCCATCTTACACCTCGCACAATCCTTCATTCGTTTACCAACGTGGAACACTTGTCATTTAACAAATAACCATCCATCATTCTATGTCTCAAATATTTCACTTACGTACCAATATCTCTTTCATTAACGAAATTTACGATACTTGGCACTAAGATTGCACGTGTGGAAACGATATTTCCGACGTGCGGGGCCCAATTGTTCGAGTCATAAATAACGGGATAAACTTAATTCCACATTAGTAAATTTCCAACATAAAGTATGAGCTAAGTGATGTAAATATTCTGAAAAATAGGCAGAGAACGTAATTTTCTAACAAATAATGAGAAAAAAACTCAGTATGTAACTTGAGAACACGCCTAGAGTAACAGTTGGCTACTTAAAGTTAGATACTATGCATTTAAACCATATTAATCGAAGAAATAAGTTGAAACGTACCATATCAACTTCTTCGATGATTTCTCCATCCTCAACTTCATCATTACGTTTTTCCTTACTGCTATGATGACGGTAATAACGTAAACCACTGGTCATAGAATGTAAAATCATGATGTTTGTTGGGTAAAAGCAATATCGTACGTAATAAGAAACTTGCTACAATGATAGCAAACACAGAATGACTGAAACATTGGAAACACTCGATTTAAAAACAATTTAAGTTTACTTTTAGTTTTACACATATTTCTCATACTATATTTGCTTGTTACTCCCTCCGTCTCAAAATATTTTTCATATTTAAAAAAAAAAATTGACTAAATTTTAAAGTTAAATTATATTATAATAATTTAATATTTTTAAATTAAAATTTAGATATTCAGAAATATACAAAAAATACTATAAGTTTCATTTCTTTTCATATTAATATGATGAAAAAATATAGCTCAAAATGTTGCACCGAATAAATGGGGTTAAGTTTAAGGATTTTAAGGTAAAAAAAATCCTTAAAGCGACGTACAATAGACCCTTGTGGTCCGGTCCTTTTCCGGACCCCGCGCATAGTGGGAGCTTAGTGCACCGGCTGTTTTTTTTTTAAAAAAAAGTTTAAGGATTTTAAGGTATTATGTGTACAACAAATGGTACAGAATCATTTGTTGAAATTAGTGGATCATGAAAAAGAGTAATTTTAACTCATTCAGAATATATTTTGTCTTTTATTCTCTGTCCTGGTTCTGTCAATCATGTTCTTGTGAAAACAAATTTATGAAACCCTAATAGTCATTTTAACTTGAAAATAGTTTTGCTTATATGATGAATTTGTCAAAAAATGAATTAACTTTTAAATAGGTATCATAAGTGAATAATGATAATAGAAATATTTAAGTGCTAATATATATACATATATAAGTTTAAAATAAGTATCATGGGTGAAATAATGTGAAAATGATTATTTCGCTTATGATACCTCTTTTGGATTCAAGGCGGAAAGTCCACAAATTTTTCTTGAAGTTTGAACTATAAATTTTAAATATTTTTATATTTTAATTTAAAAATATCAATGTCTAAATAATAACTTCACATTAAAAATGGCTATATTTGAATTAATTTTTAAATAATAATTAAAACTTGATCAGTAGTTCAAGAAGTGGTTATTTGCATTACTCTTAGTCTTAAGTATGGCCCAGGGCCGGTTAAGAGATCAGCCCGCACCGACCATACACAACCGCGTCATTATAGGTTGAAAGGGCAGAATAGTCAATTCATATGTCAATAATCACCAAACTCATGCATAAGCCAACGATTTAAACAAGAATAATATCCCAAAAGATCAAGGATTAATTCCTTCTTATTACTTCCATTCCTTTTCTCTCCCATCTATAAATGTGGGATTAGTTTTAATTCTTAATACTTTCTATTTCTTTCTCCCATTAAATTAGGAATTGAATGTTAGAATTTCTTTCCTCTTTATTCTCTTTATTTCCAAACTAAATTAGGAAATAAATGGTAAAACATCATATAAAGCATATTCTGATATTATTTTGATGATATAAATACAGTATAACAAATATTTATGAGGATATGCATGATTATGAGTAAATAATATACAAAATTTGACAAAAAATTATGTTTGACATATAAAACATTTATACTAGGAAAATATACCATAATTATAAAAATCTTAAAAGAAAAAGACGTGTGCATATATATAGTATATTTATGATATATTTATATAGTTCAGAACTTAATTATAGTAATATATACTTGGCATGTATTATTATTAAAGATTCAATTATGTATACATAAAAATCATTAAGAAAACAATTAACACGTGCATGTTAAATAATAGATTACGTGTTTTATCCAAAATGAAAATATAGGAAGGGAATCGATGGGGATATTTTTTGTTCACGATTCATGATTTTAGGACTTAATTAAGGAACTAATCCTTCAGTTTTGGATGAGAGCAATAAGAGGGAATTTTTTTTTTGTCTACAAACTGATAAACTAATTTTAGTGCTAAAAAGGTACAATGTATTTTCTAATATTGTATAATTATATTAATAATAGGCACAACATAATATACTTGAAATATATTTATGTTAAAGGGCAGCATGGTGCACTAAGTTTCCGTTATGCGCGGGTCCGGAGAAGGATCGGACTACAAGGATCTGTTTTAAAAAGTTGTTAAGATAAAATAAATTTGAAGAAAAAATATCATAAAATTATGAGGGGAAGAGAGAAATATGAAAGAGAGGGACAAGAGCAAAGGCAATAAAATGTATTGATGGGTAAAAATCTCTTAATTAATGGAGAGGGTTACAAATTAAATGAGATTTATTATTGAATTTAATGTTTGTCTTTTCAAAATGCTACATTTATTATAAAATATGCTATATTTGTTACTTTGATCAGTCTAGTGTGACCCAACTAACTTTGGCCCAGGGCCGGCAAGTAGTCTAAAAATTAAAACTGATCCCTTAAATTAAGAAGTCATTAATTTTTAATATGTTTGCTACTACACGTGCACAATATTGTGCTATAATTGTTAATAATTTTGTTATTTTTGAAAAAAAATATCAAAAGTAATGTTATTTAGAAAATTAATTATTAATTAATGACGTACAACGTAGAAATCTCTATTTTTACTGGGTCATTTACAATTTTGCCTCTATTTTGTGTTGGTCTTTAATTTTTGCCTTCAAAATTTAAGTTATGCCTATAGGGGCATAGGTTACGTAACATAATACTCACAAATTATGTCAGCTCTCTTAAAGAAGTTATGCCTCAATAGGCATAAATTCAATTTTGAAAGAACAAATTTAAAACCAACCCATTTAAAGGGCGCAATTACTTGATTTTTACTTTAAAACATGACTAGAACTTGATAAGTTTAGTGTTGGCCCAACTAGCTTTGGCCCAGGGCCGATAGGAGATCAGCCCACACCGACCATACATCACCGCGTCATGATTGGTTGAAAGGGCAGAATAGTCAATTCATAAACAGATTACAGATAAAATCAACTTTTTTTATTTATATAATAATAATTCTAGGCTTATATTTTCCCCTTATCAATTTCTCTACTTTCTCTCTCCACCGTCGTAACGGTCATCGACGGCGACTCTTCTTCCTCCTCCTCTATCCATTTGATGGAAAACGGACCGCCGTCAGGTCTGTTATATCTTTCTGTATTTTCAATTATTTTAATAGCGGATTTAATTTTAAATTTATTATTATCAATTGCCTTTTTGTTTTCTTTTTATGTAGTGTTTGCCTAACTTGTTGTGCACCATAACTAATTTTAATGAATAGATAGAAAGAGATGACCTATTTTTTATTGATTTGTTGTGATTTGGATTTTGATATATCGTGGTTAATTTCAAGTTTCGTTGATGCTAGGTAATAATATGTTTGGGGTTTGTGTCAGGTGCTATTTTAATCTAATTAATTAATGTGTTTATCCGTGCAAAGTTAGAGGTAATGTTTGCGTACATCATACCCCAGACCCCACTTGTGTGATTACACCCATTATGTTATTAAGTATGTTATTGTTATCCGTGCAAATTTAGATAATTATGATGGTGAGAGGTATAAGGTGTAATAGTTGAGGCGCACCCAAGCTAATCCTGGGCACCTCTCATTGAAAAAAGTTAGAGAAGAAACCTAATTTGTTGTGCACCATAATTAGTTTTATGAATAGATATAGAGAAATAACCTAGATTTTTACATTGTTGTGATTTGAATTTTGATCTCCTGTGGTTAATTTGAAGTTACGTTGTTGATAGGTGACATGATTGGGGTTTGTCAAGTGCCAATTTAATCTAATTAATTAACGTTTATATCCATGAAAATTTAGATAAGAAAAGCTCAAAGAAGGGTAATTCCTGTTTGCATAAGCCTTGAGGGATAGAGTTACATGGTAATTGTGCTGGTGGGAGGTATCAGGTACCAGATGTAATAGTTGAGGCGCGCCCAAGCTAAGCCTGGGCACCTCTCATTGAAAAAAGTTAGAGAAAGAACCCAATTTGTCTTGGAAGGATAAGTTATTTTGTATTGGAATGATTTACACCCGAGGGTTCTTCCCATTTGATTAAGCCTTAGGGGCAGAATTACTTGGTAACCGTGTTAGAGGGAGGTATCAGGTGGTAACCGTGTTGGAGGGAGGTATCAGGTATTAGGTACGGAATAGTTGAGGTGCACGCAAGCTAAACCTCGGTACCACTTTCATTGAAAAAAGTTGGAGAAGAAACCTAATTTGTCTTAAAAGGATAAGTTATTTAGTATTGGAATGATTTACCCCGAGGGTTCTTCCCATATGCATAAGTCTCAGGGGCAGAGTTACCTAGTAACCGTGCTGGTGGGAGGTATAGGTACCCAATGGAATAGTTGAGGCGCGCGCAAGGCGGCCTGGAAACCACTATCATTGGGGGAAAAAAGTTAGAGAAGGAACCTAATTTGTCTTAAAAGGCTAAGTTATTTAGTATTGGAATGATTTACACCCGAGGGTTCTTCCCATCTGCATAAGCATCAGGGGGCAGGGGGCAGAGTTACCTGGTAATCGTGCTGATGAGGGGTATAAGGTACTCGATGGGATAGTTGAGGCGTGCGCAAGCTAAGCCTGGGTACTGCTTTAATTGAAAAAAGTTAGAGAAGAAACCTAATTTGTCTTAAAAAGGTAAGTTATTTTGTATTGGAATGATTTACACCTGAATAGAGTAGAGTAGGTATCAGACTAATAAACTAATTTGGCATTGAAGTGTAAATGACTCATATTGGATTTAACGAGTTCCTGGTAGTCTATATGTTCTGGGCTTCCGGCTTAGTGAATTTGGTAGGAATTATGGTGTCGCTCTTGCATATTCAGAAATTTGATGTAGTTTAGAGATTGGGGTTTGTCAAGTGCCATTTTAATCTAATTAATTACAGTTATGTCAATGCAAATTTATATAAGAAATCTCACACAATGGTTCTTCACATCTTCATAAGCCTCAAGGGGAAGGGAAAGAGTTATGTGGTAACTGTGTTGGTGGGAGGTATTAGGCACCTGATGGAATAGTTGAGGTGTGCAAGCTGGCCTGGGCACCACTATCATTGGGGGGAAAAGAAAAATATTAGAGAAGACCCCTAATTTGTCTTAAAAGGATAAGTTATTTAGTATTGGAATGATGTACGCCTGAATAGAGTTGTGTAAATAAGGGACTAATAAACTAATTTGGAATTGAAGTGTAGAAAATGATATTGAATTTAATGGGTTCAATCAAAATGCATTATCCACTCTGTCCTTTTGTATTTTTCTGGTGGCTAGAATTTAGTCGTTAAGATTGGTCTCCTTTGCCATACTTATTTCTGATATGGTTCTGACAAAGCCCCTAAGTTTAGTTCATAGGAAATTGAAATGGCCAGAGTAGAGCAGAACAGTTATAGAGGATTTATATAGCTGACTACAACTAGTTTAGGATTAAGTGACTGAACTGACATGAAAAAAATTTAAACTTGTGTTTCAAAGAGGGGAAGTGGTATGCAATACTACTAAAGGTGTAAACGAAATTATGTACATTGCTAGTAAGTACTTTTGTTATATTCAAATAAACAATTTACTCTCGCCTAACTCGTTTTTCCCACATTTTACTTTATTTTGAGTATGATTGACTTGGAGTAACTGGTAAAGTTGCCTCCATGTGACCAGGAGGTCATGGGTTCAAGCCGTGGAAATAGCCTCTTGCAGAAATGTAAGGTAAGGCTGCGTACAATAGACCCTTGTGGTCCGCCCCTTCCCCGGACCCCGCGCATAGCGGGAGCTTAGTGCACCGGGCTTCCCTTTTTTTTATGATTGACTTGATTTTTTTTTTCCACGGCAGGTAGTAGTCCACCCCCGAAACCCTGGGAACGAGCTGGGTCTTCTTCAGCTCCTGGACCTTTTAAGCCCCCCTCTGCTGGTAGCACGAGTGACGTAGTAGAGGCATCCGGAACAGCAAGGCCTGGTGAGATTGTTTCAACTGCTAATAGGAATACAGCTGTTACTAATAGCACACTTGCAAGGCCTGTACCTACTCGACCTTGGGAGCAGCAGCAAACTTACGGTAGCTCATACGGAGGTATTAGATGTTTACTTCATTTCCCCTTTTGCTCTTTTCTGTGTGCGTGTTTCTGTGTTTCTGTGTTTCCAGTTAGAAGGTTAGACTATCCAGAAGTCCATTATTACAAAACTGTCATTTATAATCATCAATGGCACTGTTGATGCCTTTTACACAAGGACATCTGTTTTGTAGTTTATATAATAACTAGTCATATCTTTTACTTCCTTAAGGTCCGCTCTTGATATTACAATTTACAAATACTAGCAACCTTGCATCAAAGGCTGCTTATGGTTGGTACAACAACTGATTTATCCTTTTCATCCTCAAGGTCCACTAGTGATATTACAAATGCTTGCCCTCTAGCAGCAAAAGGTTTGATTATGAGTGATGTGTAGTATGATCTCTGCTTGTAGAGTGCATGCATGTGATTTTTCATAATCATAATGCAATACACAATATTATCATGAACACCATCATTAACTAGGCAAGTTCTTCCTAAATATATTCCAATAATCTTACTGTTTGATTCTATTCCATACCTTACAAGCGTGCTCAGTGCCCTATTCCTCTGGTATTTGATTTGCCAAATACATCATTATTGTATACTATTTCATATATATAGCGCAACCCGATTTTTATTTTTTACCTTTTTAAAAAAAATGGAAATACCTGTTTGGTACTCATCTTAGTTATTGCTCCTATTAAATTGCCGTAACTCTGAATTCTGATTGAAATTTTTATTGAGCTGCCATCCATTCTACTAGTCAGTGTTACCTTCTCTCTTACATATCTATTCTCAGGAATCAAGCGCCTACTTGATTTTAACTCATTTGCAATAAGATATCAATGCATATGCAACCCAATTCCGACTCTTCTTTATACTTTGTCCTTTGGAAGTATAAATGGCATCTGTCTGCGTACCTAGCCAAATCAAAATGTTGTTATGGACATACTCTTCGTCTCCTGTTATGCTGATGAAAACTTTCTCAAAAGGTTTTGGTCCAGTAATTGAAGTAGGAGGAGCTGAGGCCTTTTATAGAGTATCAATCTGATTATTTGCTTGATTGTGTCATAATGAAGGTATGAATTATAATTCTGGATACGGAACTGGAACGTATGGTTCTTATGGTGGTGGCTATGGAAGCACATACGGAAGTGGTTTGTATGGAAACAGTATGTACAGAGGAGGTTATGGTGGACTTGCAGGTGGTGGCATGTATGGTGGAGGAATGGGAGGTTATGGCATGGGCGGTATGGGCGGCATGGGCGGCATGGGCGGGATGGGCATGGGACCCTATGGGGACCAAGATCCAAATAATCCCTATGGTGCTCCATCTTCTCCACCAGGCTTCTGGGTCTCCTTCATGCACGTGGTAAGCTCTGACAGTACCAAATAAACTTATTTGTGTCCTATAATTTTTATTCAGGGCCCTTAAAGCGAATTTGATGTGTATAAGTCCCTCATTTGCCCTGCACTTCAAGTAAAAACTATGTTGGCCTTCCTTTTGAATTTTTGTTTTTGGATTGGATAACCATCTAAATTTAGCTCCATGGGAATAGGTAACGGAGCAAGGCCTCCAAAATAAGGAGAGGAGGAGAGATTTAAGAAGGCTCATTGTGAAATCTCAGTAGCTTCTTACAACTCAATAGGTTTCTGTGATGAGATACTTCTAGTTGGACCCCGCTTTATGAAAAAATACTTTTAGTAGACCCCTTAGTGTTTTTGATAATAACATCCTCTTTAAGCTTTACTTGATACAAAAAAAAAAAAAATCTTCCCTGACCTTTTATAAATTGCGAAATCTCTCTTATTTGACGCTAGTGGTTCTCTAGCCTGCAATTAGTAGGTTTGTCGATACCTATGAGTAAGAACTTGAGGGCCTCTTTGAATTAACAATAAGTTCAAGGAGATGCAAATGAAATTAAGAATTATTTACGTATTGTAAGTTAGGTTCTGGTGTGAGCAGTGTGTTGCCCTTTGGTACCACCTGGTGCTATTAAAACTGCGGCAAAACCCATCGACGGCCCCTTGTGGTCGTCAAGATCTTTCATTTAGACACCTCAACTAAATCTTGTTTCAATTAGACATATATGCCATTTAGACACTTTTCGCTGACTTGGCAAGTTGTGTGAATCTCACGCCAAACAGGCGCTGGAAAAGCCAAAAATCTTTTTTTTTTCTTTTTTTTTCTTTTTTTTTTTAAATTATCTTCATTCTATTTTTTATGTATTTTTTATTTCCTTCTTCTTCATTCTTTTTTCTACCATCTTCCTACCATCATCTACATCACAACCGCGCCACTATCACTATCGGGAAAAAAATCAATTACACTTTTAAGTCAACTCAATTTTTGCTCTCTCCTAGTAAAAAAAATCAAAGGAACTCATCGAAGAAACACCATTAAAGGGTTCTTTAGAAAGCTTGAAGTTTTAAAATGGATTACTTTATTTGATGAAAATTTGAGAAATTAATATTGGGGTTGTCTTCGGGTCTTCGTGGGGAATTTTTTGCTGAAGTTATAACAAATATGGAGGAGTTTTTCTTAATTTTTTGGATCAAAATCGTGGTTGGAACATGAACACACATGAAAATGGTGAAGAACACCAAGAACATGATTTCAAAAAATTTCTTTTGTTAGTAAATGTGTTTTTTGTGTTAATAATGTGTGGGGCTTAGAAAATAGATTTTTCTTTTCTTTTAATATTAGTTTTACTCAAACTTTATTTTTTTATATTATTATGGGACCAAATGAACAGATGTCATAATTTAATTTATTATTTTGCCATGTCATCGACGAGTATGTTACACACATTATAGATTTCGCTGATTCAGCGTAAAGTGTCTAAATGGTACTGTCTGACCCTACCTTATATGTCTAAATGGCACTGTCTACCTTATATGTCTAAATGGAACAAGATTTAGTTGAAGTGTCTAAGTGAAATATCTTGACGACCACAAGGTGTTGCCGATGGGTTTGGCCTAAAACTGCTTAACATATGGTATTATAGTCTTACTAAATAGATAATCATGTATGCTTCTTTTCCTTGATAACTAATTGTTTGGCATTACGCTATTGTAATAATTCCAGATGCAAGGTGTTGTAACTTTTTTTGGCCGCGTTGCAATGTTGATAGACCAGAATACCCAGGCATTTCACATGTTCATGTCGGCACTCCTTCAGGTATGTGTTCACTTATAACTGCCCTTGTATCCAAATAGTTCTTGAGCAACCTTTCTTCCTTAATTGCCATCCAAGTACTTCGGATAGCTGATATGATAATTCATTAACATATCTTTTGCAGCTGTTTGATCGCTCGGGGGTATTATATGGAGAGCTGGCAAGATTTGTGCTGAGATTGCTGGGGGTCAAAACAAAGCCCAACAAAATGCAACCCCCAGGCCCTAATGGACATCCTGGCCCTAATGGACTTCCTGGTCCGCACCAACCTCATGGGAATCCGAACCTTATCGAGGGGCCTAAGGCTGCTCAAGGGGCAGCATGGAACGATGTGTGGGGGGATAATGCACAGTGACATGGAGTAGTGACTTCCAAATATCACCTACCATCGGAAGCCAATGACAAAAGGTTGCAGTCTGTATGAAAGTTACAGTATAGATAAGAGCTATGCTGGTGTACTCAGATGTAAAGCCGATCTACCTTCTGCGCTCGATTGGCCTACTGCATATAAATGAAGAATAATCTCTCTATCCCCCCCCCCCCCCTCTCTCTTCATAGTGGACTGCCAAATTGTGTGGATTGTAGGCTGTTATAGATCAATGTGCACCTCAGGTATGGAGATGAACGATATTGTTATAGAGATGATGTGGTATGATTTCTATCGATTGGTGATGGATGTTTCGTTCTGCAACATTTGTGTAAATTCACCAATTGTGAAGTTCTCAATTATTTGACGACTATCTTCTTTGTTGTACATTCTGACTTAACTTGCTTGATCCACAGATGCAAGGAAAAGCTACTCTTCTTTAGACATTGTTTCTTGCTTCTGAAATATTAATGAAAGGATTCGCGGATGCCTTTCATACACTTAATAGAACATGAAGCATCATGCGTTTTCGTTTTTCCATTTTTTACCCTTTCGCATCTCGTTCCTCTTTTTCTTTTAGTGGTATATAAGTTGTAACTCGTTTTAATCACAGGATACAAATGAAAGTAAAATACATATATATGCATACCATCAGGATTGAAAAGGTCTCGAACGTTATCTAAGGGTACAAAAATACCCCTCTACAATGAGTTGAGCGTGGAAAAAGCTCTAACAATTTTTTCACGTGGATGACACGAAAATTTAAATGAAAGTAAAATTGATTCATATTGAATAGTAGAGGAATAAAATGGATCCAAATCGAATAATAGAGTGGTAAGACTCAAATGAGGGCAGAAGCTAATCTTGTTGGAGAAAATTTAGCACTTCGAAAAATTGCCAAACCTTTTTCGCCTTTGACATTCGTTAGCGGAGACGAGTATTTTTGGTAATTTTCTTGTCCCGATAGTATAACATATGACAAAATTGAGCTTTTTCAAATAATACGCAAATTCGACCCTTTCCCCGTTTATGTATTATCATTACAACATAACGTTCCCTAACATTCATCTATAACAATCCTTTCATCAATAATTGTTCTGCAATGTAGCCTACGGGCCACATGAAGAGTAAAAAGTATGAATAACTGTTCTGCAATTTGGAACAATATTAATTGTAACTGTTTCATTGTATATACATGCATTAATAAAATCACTCTTTTCTTATGGGATTAAAAATAAGAAATTATACACACATTAAAACCTGAAGGCCCCATGAGGGCAAATACACATTATTTCTTCTTCTTTGACCTCTACATTTCCTCTTGCAAGTTTAAAAATCTCCAATGCTACAACACTGATCTGAGAACATCTGGTAACGTAAAGGACAGAGAGACGTTTGCAACCGGTTTTCAACGCTTGCAACCCTCGGTCACAAAGATTTCTACACCGATTAACATGTAGCGTTTTCAAGTTATGACAATGTGATGCAATAGATTCCCAGCCTGCTATTTTGACCTCGTGACATATTGCTAAGTTCCATTCTTGAAGCGACGGACAGCCCTTTGCTATTGCCATGATACAATCATCGCCAATCGTTCTGCTCAATCGGAAATTTAACACTCTTAACTTTGCAGCAAATCCGACACTAATAGCTACCGGACCATCCACACGAGTGCACAAGGTAAAGTTAGACACACTCAAGTATTCAAGACCGCCTCCACTTAGGATAATCCGTATTCCATTAGGTTCAAGCCTGCAGGTAGGGCTGACAAAATTAGCCCACGATAACATAACCTGCTCATGTTTGGGTGGTCAATGACCCGCCCATTTATTAGCTTAGCTCATTCCAGCCTGTCTAAAAATTCAGCTGATATGTAGCTCAAATTGACCCATTGAAACATTGTAAAAATATTTTCAAAATAATTTTTTTTATTTGATATGTTATAGACTGTCATAATAAAGAAAAAAAATAGTTTTATTAGGTACTTTCAAAATTATAATATAACAAACAAAGAAATTAAGACTTAATAAGAATTGGGTGGGTTGGGTTATGACCCGCTTTTTAGCCCACCCATTTGACACCCCTACCTGCAGGAATCGGCTTCTAAATAAGTCAGAGTTTGAGAACATCCTTGAAAGCTAGCACCAGTCAGATTTCTACAGTAGGATATCCTGATAGCTCTAAGATGACGACAGTTTTCTGAAATAGCTCTTACGCCATAATCGGAGATTCGAGAGCAATACGAGAGATTCAGATCTTCTAAAGCTAGGCAAGAATTAGATAAGGCCTCTAACCCATAATCTGTAACATTACACCGGTAAAGACTTAGTATTACCAATGACGAACAACCAGATGCCAAGGAGGAAAGACCATTATCGGTTATACTAAAACAACAGTCTAAATGAAGACTTAGCAATTTCGAGCCATGAAGTGGTAACAAAGCCAAACCTGAATCCGGAAGCTCAGTGCATCCGGACAAGGACAGTGATTCTAGGTTAGGGAAACGGTCCAGAAGCCTATATAACTGGAAGGTACTGATTTGGGCGTTATTTTGAGATAATGAGGAAATATTGAGCATAGTGAAAGAGCATTGGAACTGTAAAGATCTTCTATTTAGATTTTGAATTTGGAGCCAACGACGACATGTTAAGCCAAATGATTCACGGTCAGATCCGCAGTCAAGGTGTTGAAAAATAAAGAGTAAACAATCGTCAGGAAGCTGCATGATATATCCAGAGAATTCATCTGATGGATCATCCATTTCTACCAACTTAACTGAAGTTCGATAGTTCACAACAATTTCTTTTATAAGGACTTTCTTTTTGTAACCGTGGAGTCTAGGTCAGCTCGCGCGCACCTCAACTAATTCCACGGGATACCTGCCACCGCCCGCCAACAAGAGGTACCATGTAACTCTATCCACCAAGGCTAGGACATATGGTAAAAAATCACCTAGTGTTTTTTTGATAAGGACTTCACAATAATTTATTAAAAGACGGGTTAGTTTTTTTTTTTTTGATAAGGTAAAAGTTATAAAAGACGGGCTAGTTAAGAGACATGCTAGAGGTTAGAAAAAGGTAGACGACTCGAAACAACAAAGAGCAAGTCTTCAGCACATGACTTATGAGATCCCCGAGTTATGGCAAAGAAGTCCGTGATTTTTTAACTATGAGGTCCCCAAGAAATAGGAACTAGGAAAATAGTTTACATGTCAACCTGAGTGAAATGTCAACAGACCCCATGGTCAGTTTTATCCATACTTTTTACCGTAGTTGGGACCAAAAATGATAGGAGGATGCTAACTTGAGAAATTAAACCAACACTGCAAAGAACAAGAAAAATCACATATTAGTTGACATTATACAGCATACCTGAGATATCATGGCCTTCTTTTATATATAAATGTTTTCAAGCTTTACAAAAGTAACAAAGTTAAATTTTAAGCTCATCAATATGTTATGAGATGCTTCATGCATGCATATGTCCACTTCAATACGAAAGTATAACCTCGAAAGTCGAAATTCTGCAGTATTATTGATAGGTTATACCAACCTACCTCAAAAGATCCAACAACAACAACATACCCAGACCTTACCTCTACCTTTGTCGCGCAGATACCTCAAAAGATCCAAGAAAGAGAAAAAAGGAATTGAAAAAAGTCCTTAATGAAGGCTACCTAATTGTCCTCCTCCGTGCATACAAAGGTGTAGCTAGACACCAAAACCATAGTTTCTCAGAAACATTACCTTACACATCTTAGTGAGGATACAAAACATTTAAAAGACAGATACAGAGTTTTTACGCTGAGTATAAATTTATGTGTAAAATTCACTAAATTTGCAAAAAATAGTAGGCCCAAATTTTTTTAAAGAAAAAGGTTCAATGCTAAGAGCCTTAAAGATTGAACTTATAAAGTTTAAATTTTGGATCTGCCTCTAGACTGATGTGTATGCTTAGCTTCATCTCGAACCCTGACTATTTGGATATGGAAATGTATCATACATTTTGTGATGTCTTGAAAATGTCCTAACTATGACAGTAGTGTTACTTGGGATACAAAGCCACACAAGTAAACATGTGTATATGGTATCAGAAAAATGCCTCAACCAGGAAGAGATGTACAATTCGTCTTGGCAAATGAGCTTCAAAAACACTAACTATCCTGCAGACACACTTGCTAATAGCTTGTACAAAAATCTTTCCTAAAGGTAGCTTCAAGGGTAGAAATATGTCTACAGCAGCATATTCTGAAGGGTTTAATTATAGCAGAAGAGAATCAAAGCAGAACGTGATACATAGGTAAAAGAAAATCAAGTTTGAAGTAAGATCAACACATAAGGAGAAGCAAATAACGGCCCAGCAGAGTGCCTTCATAGTTTATACTCATTCTAACTTGAATCCTTTTGCAAACTACAGATAACTCTAAGGTCCCCACCACCAGCTCCAATAAGTCAGCAATTTGGGTTTAGATACTTAAGAGAAAGATTCAACAAAGCTTGAATGACCAGTGGCAGAGCCAGAAATTCTAACAAGAAGATTCAAGAAATTGCTTGAAAGACACATTAGAACGTGACCTAAACATTTTTTGAGCAATCCTTGCCGCTACACTAGAACCTTCCTTATGTCAATGGAATTCAACAATTGACAAATATGCAAAAATAAATGTTTTTCCCTATTTGCCTAGAATAATTTTCTGAAAAATGAGATTCAATTGAACCCCTTGCGTCCATCTAGCTCTACGATTCAATAGGTCAACATTTTGGTTTTAGATATTCCAAGAGAAATATTTAACAAAGCTTGAATAAGTGGTGACAAAGCCAGGAACTCTAACAAGGGGAATAAAAAAATGCAAGAATGGAACACCTGGGATTAGAATGTGTGACCTAAAACATTTTTTGAGCAATCTTTGCCGCTACACTAGAAACTTTCTTATGTCAATGGAATTCAACAATTCATATATATGCAAAAACATTTGTTTTTCCCTATTTGCCTAGCACAATTTTCCAACAAAGGAGATTCAATTGAACCCTTGGCATCCACCTAGCTCCGTGGCAGAGACGAATCCGGGATTTATAGTTTATGGATCCCTACATCATCAGCAATAATAATTGGTTCACAATCTAATATTTACAAATATTTAATGAATATTTTAATACATATGCAGGGTATGAGCAAAAGCTACTGGAATCCCATGAACCCATAGCTAACACACTGAATCCGTCCCTGCCTAAATCGTGGGTGAACACTTAAAAATACACGTTGCAGATTTAGACAATATGGATCAAATAGATTTTTTTTAAAAAACTACTCCTAATGTTTGCACTTTGCAATGGTTCTTCACATGATAATTCAAATAGATTGCATAAATTCCAGTATACTGACTACCTGACAATACAGAGCAATTTCCCTCTAAAAATAAAGATAAAAAAGCAGTGCATTAAGCTCTCGCTATGCGCATGATCAGGTAAGCCTCCTACACAAATCAATTCTGGAATTGCTAAATCTTCAGCTAAGAGATTAAAATTGTGATCTCCTTAACTTAATCCACCAACTTACACATGAAAACTCTATGAAAATACAAATAATTGATTCAAATTCAACTTTAATATTCAGAATTTAATACTGTGTTTTAGTGGAAATTTTAGTTATTTTTTATCTATATATCTGTCCAACACACTGAGTTCAATTGAACTCATCGTAGATATGCTACATCAATCAAATCTGGGTTCTATAAAACTACAAATTCTCTATAATAAAAAAAAATCACAAAAATTATCAAATTCGGGAAGAGAAAAGGTGTTTACAATTATTATTTTTATTTAAAAGAAGCAGCAAAAGATCGAAGAGCGTACCTAAGAGAAAATGATGCATAAAGAAGATGTGAAGTACAAAGGATGTAAAGAGATGAAGTGAAACGCGTAGGGTCTGTGCCACCCGGTGAAATTGGTGTAATTACAAAGTCTAGGACTAATTACACACTATACTAATTACGATCATCTGTTTGTTTGTCATAAGTTAAATATATTATAATTACACGCGTAGTGTTTGATTGCACAAATATACTTACATAATTAAATATTTTAAATTTTAAAAATAAAAATCAATTATCAAAAACTAAACATTAATGTTTGACAAATATATATTCATATACAAATATTACTTAATTTTATATATCGTCGTGTATTCAAGATACGAATCTCATTTGGAAATATAGAACTAAATATTACTTATAAATTTATAACTAGTATTATAAAAAAAGTTGATATATATAAATAAATAATCCTTTAATTGAATCAATTAATAAGAACTTCTTAAGAAGCATACATTTTGTAATAACATCACGGACAACATGTTTGACCAAAAAAAGTTAATATTTACAATCATAATTTTATAATATTATTTAAATATTAAAAAGTAATCAATCAATGCTAATATCACTCAATATAAGTTAAGTTTGCATATAACCTCATCCAACAACGAAATTCAATTTTAATGACATCACTAGCTTATTATAAGTCAAGTTTGTGGATGACTTATCATTTCTAAGATTAGGAGATGTAACTTTTTTTAAAATAGAATAATAACATAGCTAGTTGAAATAAAAAAAACAAATAAGAAAGTTAACATAGCTAAATAAAATAAAAAAACAAAATTAAATAAGAAAGAAGCACAATATGAGAAATTATGTAGAAGAACGTGAAGTAAAGGTCGGGAAATGAGAAATAAAGAAATAAAAGATAATACTATAAAAAGAATAATACTTGGAAAAAAAGAATTTAAAAAGTTAAAATAAAAATAAATTAAAAAAAAAAAAAATAGAAATAAAAAAAAAAAAAAAAAAAAAGAAGAGAAGAGATTCATAAAATAACTTTGTATTATTTGCAATTCACCCCCCCCCCTTAAGAATTGGAGTGTAATTAGTAGGCATTTGGACATACATTTTCATCTCATAAGATGAAATTATCGTTTGGACATGCGATGTCATCTCATGAGATGAAATCCAAATCATCCAAAAAGGCATGCTTTGGAATTCCAAATCATGATTTCAAAATTTCTAAATGTAAAAGTTGATCCATAAGTTTATATTTTGTAAAAATAGATCCATAAGATGGTTAGATATATTTACTAATCATGTTTACCAATTATTTATATCAAATATTAAAATATCTATAAGTTGGTAGTATATTTATAACAAATTTACTCTTACCAATCATATGAGAAGATTATATTAAAGGGTAGTTACACTATAACTCATGTTCAATTTTCCATTCTATTGAACAAAGTTTGATCAATTGATGTTGTATATCACGGTTTGGAGAATATTTTGTACCATAAATTTGTAATTAATTAACATTGTATTCTTACCATAATTGTAGGATTCTTGTACAACTAGAATAGGGTTTTGAAAGTAGAATAGGAATAGGATTTTCCATATTATGAAAATTGTAAATTGTATATATATTCTTTCATTAATGAGAATAATCAAGGATTATTTCTTTCATGTTATCAAAAGTCTAAGTCACAAATTTATCTTCTTCGTGTATCGAAATTCAAGCCATTACTCTCGGTTTCCGTGCAAATTCCCTTCCCAAATTTTCCAAATCCCTCCATCACGTCTTGTGTTGCTAATATGGCTAAGAACATGTTTCACCATGCCCTTACTATTTCTAACATCAAGAACCACATCTCTATCGTTCTTGAAATAGAAAACGTCTAATACGTGACATGGGCCGAAATGTTCAAAGTTCACGCACGCTCGCATCAAGTCCTCCATCACATTATTCCTGGAGCTCCTGCTGATACGGCGGTTCCTAAACCCGAGGATGATCCTAAATTATGGACAACCCTTGATGCTATCGTTCTTCAGTGGATTTACTCCACTATATCTACCGACCTATTGCAAACGATTATTGTGCCTGACGCTACGACGAAGGCTACTTGGAATAGAATACGTGATATATTAAAAGATAATCAAAATTCTAGAGTTGTTACTCTTGAGCAGGAATTCTTCCACGTCAATATGGAAGATTTCCGAATGTTTCGGATTATTGCAAAAGGTTGAAAGAATTGGCGGACCAACTCCGCAACATTAGCGCGCCCGTTACAAATGATCGTTTGGTCCTACAAATGGTTACATGCCTATCTGAGGCCTATAGTGGTGTTGGCATGCTTCTTCGTCAGAGTAGTGATCTTTCTCATTTTATCAGGCTCGTTCCATGCTTACGTTCGAAGAAGCCGGCTTGACCAAAAAGGCGGCTACTGGCGCTAGTCCCGTTGTCATGATGTCGTCCTACACTAATTCTCCACGTTTTATTGATAATTCGGATCAAACCGTGCTCACGATGGTGGCAAGAATACTCGAAAAAAATACTGGCAAAAACCACGGGGGAAAACGCGATGGTTCCGGAAGTGGATGAGGTGGCCAAAATAGTGGCGGCGGTGCACGACAAGGTGGCAGTGGGCCGCAGCCCCACTGGTCCTAGCCATGGGCCCCTTGGAAGTGGGGTTGGGCCAGTGGGCAGTGAACCAACAACCCATATTTTTCGGGACCTTCGTACCATGGGCAGTGGGCCGGCCAGCCCTTAAGGCCCAACAGTTTGCAATTGTCCAATGGTTTCCAACGCAGTGATGGGTCGGGGGGCAAGAACAGGTGTGTTTGGGCCTCGACCTTCGCAGGCCCACCACGCAACGAGTCCCACCCGGACCGACATTGAAGCCGCAATGCACAAACTTAGATAAAATTCCCCGGACGCAAATTGGTACATGGACACCGGAGCTACTACTCACATGACGTCCGATCAAGATACTCTCTCGTCTTATTCCAATTTGAGCAATAGTCGTGGCATAATTATTGGTAATGACAACTCAATTCCAATTAGTGATTATGGTCATAAAACTTTGTCTCCTCCACATCCACATCTTGTCTTGAAAAAAGACCTTCATGCCCCTAACTTAATTAAAAATTTGGTGTATGTCCATAAATTCACCACTGATAATTGGGTTTCTATTATTTTTTATCCTTTTGGTTTTTTTGTGAAGGATTTCAAGATGGAGATTCCTCTCATGAGATGTGATAGTAGTGGAGATCTTTGTCCTATCACACTAACATCCCGTCTTTTGAGTCCAGCCTTGCCATCTACTTTTGATGCTCCTTCTCCTTCCTTGTGGCGTACACGTCTAGGTCATCCGGGGTCGTCAATTTTGTCTCCTTAGATAAAAATAATTTTATTTCTTGTAAGGGTACACGTAGTACTCCAATTTGTCAATCATGTCCTTATATAATAAGACTCCTTCGTATTCCCATCTTAGGGTCTTTGGGTGCTTATGTTATCCCATATTCCCGTCAACTACGATTAACAAACTTCAAGCCCGGTCTACCCCTTGTATATTTTTGGGTTATCCTTCTAATTATCGTGGTTACAAGTGTTTTGATATATCGTCTAATAAAATCATCATTAGTCGCCATGTTATTTTCGATGAAACCCAATTTCCATTTGCCAAAGTTCGTAGTACCGAGCCTAGTTTGTATAATTTTTTAGATGATGATGTCTCACCGTATATTATCCATTATTTATCGGATTTGTCCCGCGCCCAAAATCCACCAGCATGCCCACTACCCGCTGGACCCAGCCATCCCATCACAGGTCCAGTAACTAGGCCAAATATCCATCCCAATTCTGGCCCTGATTCTGGTCTAGAAATTGGGCCGAATATCCAGCCCAATACTGCCCCTATTTCCGTCAGTGGTCCAGTTCCTATTTTAAATTCTAGCATTGGGCCAGCAGGCACACTATATGTTGGTCAGTCCGTCACCCCTCCAATTATGTCCCAAAATCCACTCAATTCTCCCTCGAGTCACATACCGATCACTCGTAGTCAACATGGTATTTTTCAACTAAAAAGACATTTTAATCTAACTTTTAATATTCTTAAATCACCCTACCCCATAACCCAATTTCCACTTTAAATGATCCGAATTGAAAAATTGTTATGACTGACGAATATAATGTTCTTATTGATAATAAGACGTGGTCGTTGGTGCCCCATCCATCTGATGTTAATATTATTCGGTATATGTGGATTTTTACTCTTAAAGAAAATTCTAACGATTCTTTTGCAAGGCATGAGGCTCGTCTTGTGGGTGATGGTAAGACTCAACAGGTTGGTGTGGATTGTGGTGAGATATTTAGTCTAGTGGCCAAGCCGGGTACCATTCGCACTGTGCTTGGTTTGGCTCTTTCAAAAGCATGGCTCTATTCATCAGTTAGATGTGAATAATGATTTCTTATATGGTGATCTTAAGGAGACGTTTACATGCATCAGCCCTTGGGTTTTAGAGATCCCAAATATCCTCATCATGTTTGTTTATTGAAGAAGTCATTGTATGGGCTTAGCAGGGCCCACATGCTTGGTATAAGAGATTTACAGACTATGTTTTGACTATTGGGTTTTCTCATAGCAGGTCTGATAATTCGTTGTTCATATATCGTCGTGGTGCTTCCCTGGCTTATATAACATTATATGTGGATGATATTATCTTGAGTGCCTCATCTGATGCTTTACACATGTTTATCATGACAATGCTCAGTTCTGAGTTTGCTATGAACACTTGGGGCCTTGAGTTACTTTTTGGGGATTGCTGTCACTCGTCATGCAGGTGTGTTATTCTTATCATAACGGAAGTATGCAGCTGAGATCATTGAGTGAGCTGTTATGTCCTCATGCAAGTCCACTTCCACTACATTTGATACTAAACTCAAGCTAGGTGTTGTGGCTAGCTCAACTTACGAGGATCTGACACTCTATCGCAGTCTTGCAGGGGCTCTTCAATATCTTACTTTACGAGACCAGATATTACTTATGATGTACAATAAGTGTGTTTGTTTATGCATGATCCCCGGATTGAGCACATAAATGCGCTCAAACGCATTTTTTGATACATCTTGGGGACACTTGACTATGGCTTAGACTTATATCCTTCATCGACGTCTACATTTGTCTCGTATACATATGCTGATTGGGGTGGTTGTCCAGACACCAGACGTTCCACGTATGAATAATGTATGTTTCTTGGTAATAACTTGGTCTCATGGTCTGCAAAAGCGTCAGTCTACATTATCACGCTCTAGTGCGGAGATCGAGTATCGATGGGTGGCTAATGTGGTCTCTGAATCATATTGGTTACGTAATCTTCTTTTAGAACTTCATTGTCTTATTCAAAAAGCTACCTTGATTTATTGTGATAATATTAGTGCTATTTATATGTCTGGTAATCCGGTTCAACACCAGCGCACTAAACATATAGAGATGGATATCCACTTTGTTCGTGAAAAGGTAGCTCGTGGACAAGTACGCGTCTGCCATGTCCATTCCATGTATCAAATTGCAGACATCTTTATCAAAGGTCTTCCCTCGGTCCTTTTTCAAGATTTTAGGGATAGTCTCAGCGTACGAAGACCACCCGCTATGACTGTGGGGTGTAAAAGACCACACGGCTAAGTTTACCTATTGGAAAGCAAACTGTCCGTGATATACTTGGAAAGTATATCACGGTTTGGAGAATATTTTGTACCATAAATTTGTAATTAATTAGCATTGTATTCTTACCATAATTGTAAGATTCTTGTACAACTAGAATATGGTTTTGAGAGTAGAATAGGAATAAGGTTTTCCATATTATGAAAATTGTAAATTTTATATATACTCTTTCATGAATGAGAATAATCAGGGGATTATTTCTTTCAGTTTTTGTAGGAATAATCATTTATTTGTGGAGCTTGAAAAATTAAATGATGACAATATCACATTGGATGACTCTTCTCGAGTTCAAATCAAAGACAAAGGTATAATTTAATTCGATTGAAAGATGAAAGTAATTAATTTATCTCTGACTCATGTATGTGCCAAATATAAAAAGTACGTAATAATTTAAGTTTGAAATAGTTTTGGAGAAATTCTTTTAGCATTCATTTGAAAGATGTAACTTTCACTATGAAACATGAGAATGTTAGATTGTTATTCATTTCTCCGTTAAAGATTTATCTTGGCTTTGATATATAACTTTTAGTCATTTAAATTTTGATAGTCTAGAGCTGATGAATAAGAAAAGTATGGTGAAAGGGTTTTTAAATATCAATCATCCTAATTAAATTTGCGAAGGATATCCTTTTGAAAGCAAGCGAGAAAGAACTCTCCTAAAGAGTCATTAACAAGAGCATGATATCCCTTAGAGTTGATTCACGTGGATATTTATGTATCTATCAAATTATCATCACTTGATAAAAGTAATTATTTTTTCTTCCGTTCATGATTTCCTCATAAAATTTGAGATTATTTATTTAAAGAAAAGTCGAAAGTGTTTGTAAACTTTAAAAAATTCAAAACTATAATGGAGAAACAAGTAGCTATTAACTCAAGTCATTTCCGGTACTATAAAGGTGGAGAATTCAAGCCATGTGTCATTGTGCCTGATTTTTGGAGAATAACTCACTTACATTTTTTTTAAAGCACTTCAAATCTAAAATTTATTAATCTAATTAATCTGAGTTAGTGTTACACCCCGTAGTTTCGCATTCCGTCGTGACGTTGATAGGATACTGATGTTATGGAAAGAGGTACGACGATGTTTGAGTATGGAAGTTCCGGAGTGTTTGGAAGCTAAACGGATCAAAGGAAATATGTTTCGACGAAATTGGAAAATTGTGCGTTCTGACGACGGAGTTGACGGACCGTCAAAGTGCATGCCGAACTGTCAAAATTCTCTGAGATTTTGAAATCTCATAAGGCAAGTTGACGGACCGTCAATCCCACTATCAAATTGCGGCGGTGGAAATTTTTGTGATGGGTTTATAATCGAATCTTATGATTTTCTTGCCATTTTTAATCCCAAACAGACCCAAACCTCTCCCCAATCTCTCTCCAAGATCCCAAACCATCCTAAGAGCAATTCAAAGGTCGATTACGTAAAATTAACGCTACCAATACCGTGATAATCATAAGAACTACCTCCTCCGTATTGAATCAGGTTTGGAAACCCTTAAATTTAGGGCAAGTTGTTGTTTTGAGAAGATTTTGATGTGTTGAGGTAAGATTCACCTCATACGTCTATGTTTATGATTAATTGAAGATTTAGAAAAAGTTATGAAAAAGTTTTCATGATCAAAACTTCGCAAAACTTGTGAAATCTTCGTAATATGAATTGTTGAGCTATTTTACTCTAAGAATGAGTTGAATTGGATGATGAAATTGATTGTGTATGTCATAGATTAAGGAAAGTTCGGTTTGAAGGATTGTGAAGTTGAATCACATAAGATTTTTTCGTATAAGAAAAGCTTAAGGGAATCATATATGCTAAAAGTATCGAAGAACACTTAAATAAGTTTCTATGGGAATTGTATTTTTGATTGAACCATGGGAGTGAATTGCATAAGCATTTCCTTGTAAAGAGTCTAAGAACCCGAGGTGTTCAAGGTTGTCGATAAGTTACCTAAGCGAAGTTTTATGGAATTTGAATTCGATATTGATATTAAATTTCTTGTATGATGTAGATGATTATGCGTAAGAGGAGCGAGGACTTGTAAAACAACTGTAGCAACAAGAACCAAGTATGTAAGGCTATCCCTTTATTTCAAAAGCATTAATCCAAAGAATTATCATTTCCGAAAAGAAACGTTGAGAACTTCACTCTATTGTCTATCAAAGTCTCATATTGAGAAGTGTTCATTGGTTATTCATATTCTCATGATTCTTGTTATTGGTTACTGGTCTTATCATAATTCTTCAAAAATAAGCACTTTAAAGAATTAATCATCGAGTCGATTAAGAGTCATGTCAAGGCAAAGTCTAAGAGTTATGAGTTTCAAAAATAGGCCAACTAGTCATGGTTATCACAATCTGTTGTCCACACCCCCGAGTCCCATTGGTGTTGGTATATTTTCGTTAGCATGTAATATCATTCATATCATCATGATATATATAATATAGGATCGGATTGCACGTTTCACAATATATACACATATTGGATCGAGTTGCACGTTTTCCAACTTATACATATATTGGACCAAATTTCACATTCCGTAACACACACACACACACACATATATATATATTGGATCGGGTTACACGTTCCGCAACACATACATGAATTAGTGTGCACATTGCATATCCATACATGCATCTCGTAGTATACTTGAGGGTAGTGACATGTCATACACCTCGCACAATAAGACGACAATAGTTTATACAGTAAAGGCATACTCCGGACAAGTTGTATTTGAGTTTCAGAGTTTCATTATCTACCTCATATGGCATCCAGTTTGCTTATGCTTCTATTTACAGCTTACCGCTTCATATGGTGTTTATGCTTTTCCTTACAATTTACATATTCATATTGTTATTCATGATTTACATACTCAGTATATTATTTCGTATTGATGTCCCTTTCCGGGGACACATCGTTTCATGTCGCAGGTGCAGATAGAGATGCAGATGCTTTCCTCATAGTAGGACTAGACTCAGCCGAAGGTCGTCACACTCCGTTCTTCCGGAGTTGTATAATAAACTGATGTGTATCATGGATATGTATATAGTTGGGTATGGCGGGGCCTTGTCCCTACTAGTTGTTGTCAGTATATTTCTTAGAGGCTTGTAGACAGTTGTGTATGTGTGATAGTCGTTTGTGATAAATTCCGTGATATACATGGAATATACACCGTGTATATCACGGGCAATTTGGTCCAAATCGGTAGTTTCCAACCGTGATATACACTGTGTATACATACCGTGTACATCACAATTTATGGGACTTGTTTAGATAAGGTTGTGATGTAATTAAATTAGAATTGTACACTTACCATAATTGTATAATTATTGTACAAGTAGAATAAGGTTTTAGGAGTAGAATATGAATAGTTTTTTTATATTATGGAAACATGTAAATTGTATATATACTCTTTCAATTAATGAAAATAATCAAGGGATTATTTCTTTCAGTTTGTGGCCTCGTCGGCCTCTCAAGTAGATTTATTATGCTCATGTCGGCCTTGTTATATATATGTATGGTTTGAGCCTTTTTAGAGTGCATATGCTTTGTCCTTATTCAGTTGAGTACATGTCAGAGGCCTCCCCGACCCCTGGGTTAGTGTACACGTCACATATATCAGGATCGGTACGCTCGGGACTTAAGGCGCTGGGTGCCGGCCACCCCAAGTTTGTGGTGTGACAGTTAGTCTGAAAACATAATATGAAATAATTCATTTCTTAAGAAAAAGTAAAATTTTATTTTCATATTTAAAAATCGAAACCCCTTATCCTATCACATATTTGGATGGTCTCTCTTACTTCGTCCTCACCAGCTTGAACACGGTGAAAAAAGTTTGCGGCATATGAAACAATTCCAATTAGACTTTATTTAAAAAAAAAAAAAATCAACTTTCATGTATGATTGTACCATCCGAAATTACGTATCTTTTCTCTTTATTACATTTTTAGTCCGGTTTTACTAACAGGAGAAAGTCATATATACACTCCCACTATTATTGCTCCAGCTTGGATAAAAATAAGCTTAAGAAATTAACCCTAATGTTGACTTGGTTGCTTATTTGAACGTACCTCGTCTTTTTCATTAATGTATCATTATTTCTTTCGCGGCTAGAAAACCAATTCTTCTCACTTCACGTGTAAAGTACCTTACACCTTAAAATTGTTGTTTCTCAAAATAAGTGTTGCTTTAGCTCATTTCACGCTTAGGGATGGACAAAAAATTTGGAGAATTGAAAAAATCGAACCGAACTGAAATTCATTTTTTTTTTAAATTGAACCGAATCAGGATTTAGTGATTCGGTTCGGTTTTTTAATTTTTGATACGAACCGACTGAATTAAATATATAATTATTCTTATTTTTTATTTTACGCTACTATTATCTCTTGAATCACAAAGAATTGAAGTCAATGGAAGCTTTTATGGAAGTCGAATGCGACATGAACTTGATTAACATATCACGGAAGCATTAACATAAAATGTAGGGAGAGAAAATAGTTATAAATTGGTGAAACTTTAAATGGTCATAACTATGCGCTCGGATGTCCGTTTTACCTAATTTGTTTTTTTGATTTTGGTATTTTTTCGAGACGGGGCCGGCCCAGGCGGTTTGGCACAACCATTTTTTAATGAAAACGTCCATTTTCCCAATCAATTTGTGTTTTTCCCCAAATCGGTTTCTAATTTTTTTTTTTTTTTTTAGTAAACAACATCTCACGATACACAATAGATTTCAACGTCGAAATTTTATGGTAGTGTAGGTGTGAATGTCAATTTCAATTTTGAAAATTTAATTTTTTTAAAAAATAAAAAAATCCTCTACCCGACCCAACCCCACTAGAAAAAACCGATATAATCCGATACGTTGGCGATATAAACCGAACATATCATTTTTTTTTTTAAAAAAGTGTATTCATTTTTTTTTTAAAAACCGATTTTTATTCGGTTCATATTTTTCGGATACAAAACCGAACCGATATACGCCCACCCCTATTCACGCCCATTAAAAATTCAATAAATACAATATATAGTTTACTAAGTTATCCCTATTTATTAGATGCTTTCTGAGAATTAAACACTACTTCTTCCGTTCCACAATAAGTAGTTGTTTAGACCTTTTAATTTTTTTCAAAATAAATGATTCTTTAGAATTTCAAGAATATTTTGGACATGTTCTTCCAAAATTGCCCTTGTTTAGATAATCAAACATTTATTAATTATATTTTCTTTTTAAGCATTGATTAGGGGTAAATTAGTAAAATCACTACTAATTTCTAGGAGAAAACACTTTCTTAAGGGGTGTGCACAAACTAAAATAACCTCTTATTATGAAATGGAGGGAGTATTAAAAAGAAAGAAGGGCAGAGTTGAAAAAAATACTAAGTTTTGTCTTAAATTGCTAAAGCAATTATTTATTTTGGGACAAATTTATTTACTAAAGGGATACTTATTTTAAGACGAAGAGAGTATTACATACGTATTATATTTGACAATCACGCTGAACTAATAGGAGGTAATGAAACATTAGAAAAAGTTAGGTGTATGACTGATTTTATGGGACAACTTTAGAATATAATTTATGTATTTTCCAAAAACAGTTACTCCTTCCTCTCAAATTATTTATCGTAGTTACTAAAAATAATATTATCAAATATTTATCGTTTTAAAAGTCCAAAGTAATTAATTATTTTTCTCATTTTACCCTTTATCATGAATGGAGATGATACATAAATATAGTCAACATTTAATTGAGAGAAATTATAATTTATACATAAATAAGAATAAAAATAATCAAATACTCATCTTAATCAATATTTTTTTGAAGCGTGTAAAATAAAAATACCACAAATAATTTGAGACATATGAGTACTACTTTTAGATTAAGATTTCGGGTTTCATGATGATGGGCCGAAGCTACATGGGCCGTAGGGCAAAATATCATGAGACCCATTAGGGTTTCAGTTATTTTAGCTTCATAGCATTTGTTTTTCTTCACTCATTCTCCCAAACCCCTAACGCCGTCGGCTTAATCGAGCAACAACAATGGTAAACTTAAATAAATTTTATATTTCAATGTAATTTATGTTTCATTTTTTTTTGTTTTCTATAGTTTTTCATGAATATTTTGTATTGTATATGTTAGTATTTGGTGTCTAAAGGAATAGCAAATTGTTGTGTTAGTGTTGTTTTTTTCTTGTTTATGGCCATATTAATATTGTTCATATGTTAATCTGTTTTATTTGATTTGCTGATTTATTTTTCACTTTTTTAAAAAAAATTATATATGAAAATTTTAACAAAAATGGAGTTTCTTCGTGGTTATTTGAAAATGTATCTCTATGAATCAGAATGTTAGTATAAAAATTCATTTAGTATAAATAATAAGCAGTGATTTTTTTAACTTGTAGAACTAGTGATGCAAGCTGTCTAGTTGTCTTTCATGATCTTGGATTTTGCAATCTGTAATTGATTGGGGCTAGATTTTTATAACTAATTTAGGTTTTAAACTCGATGAGTTCAACCTTTAAGGTTCTTATCATTATCATTGAACTCATTGTACTTTAAGTTATGGATTCAGAATATAATATCAGTTTTAAAGGGGTTTCCCCATGTATTTATGTTGTGTCGAAAATATTGGGTGTAAATGAACCCTTAATTTCTTATCCTGTAATTGAACCACTTCTCGATTCTATTTTAGATCTAAATAAAGGTAATGTTCCTTACTTGACCTTCCAATAGAATGGCTATTTTTTTTTTTTTGGAAAAATTGTATATGAACTACAATGAATGCTTGGTGCAAGTTGCGTGAAATACGATTGAATGCTTTGTTTTTTTTTGTTGAGTTTTGACATTGTTGCTGAATTATGTTGCAGGCTTTCATCAAAGTCCAAAAGACGAGGGCTTACTTTAAGCGTTTCCAGGTTAAATTCAAGAGAAGGAGAGGTAAAACATCTATTTTTCTTCAGTCAATTTTGTCCTGTTCTCAATCTTGTTTGCAATTACAATATCACTAATTTCAATGTTTTGCTACTGTGTAGAGGGAAAGACTGACTATAGAGCCAGGAATAGGCTGATCAATCAGGACAAAAACAAGTACAACACTCCAAAATACCGTTTCGTTGTCCGATTTGTATCCTTACTAATGCATTTTCTGCCCTTTTTAACTCGCAACACATCTACTTAATTACATTGCTATTTCTTTCAGAGACCATTTCCTTACTATGTGTTTAATGTCACAGTGAAGTTTTTCACTTGATTAATGATATAAATTCCGATAAACATTTATCTGTGATGTTGGGAGGTGAATTTCCTTGTTTATCTTAACATTTTTTCTCTAGACTAACAAGGACATAATCGCACAAATTGTGTCTGCTAGCATTGCTGGTGACATGGTTCTTGCTTCTGCTTATGCAAGCGAGTTGCCTCATTATGGACTTAAAGTTGGGCTGACAAACTATGCTGCTGGTACTTGCACAAGATATTCAATTTGTTTGTTGTCCCCATGAACATTTTTTGTATATATATCGGTAATAATAAGTGGTTTTAATGCTCAATTTAGCATACTGTACTGGACTTCTCTTGGCCAGACGAGTTCTCAAGAAGCTTGAAATGGACGAAGAGTATCAAGGGAATCTCGATGTAAGTAGTAGCTGCAAGCAAGGTTTCTGGTTGCATCTTTTTTTGTCCTGTTTGCAGTTGCTCTTTATGTCTAACTTCAATTAAACATTGTTACAGGTCAATGGGGAGGATTACTCTGTTGAACCTGCTGAAAGCAGGCGGCCTTTCCGTGCTCTCTTGGATGTTGGCCTTATTAGAACTACCACAGGGAATCGTGTTTTTGGTGCTCTCAAGGTATTATCCTACTTTTGCTTTCGGTTCTTTTTTCTCAGTATTTTTACATTGTATAGCCGCCCACCAAAAAATAGCTAACAAATGTATATTTTTCTTATATGAAAATGAATATACATAAATTATACATATTTTATACTGAATAGTGTATATTTTTTGGAATATTTGGCTAGCAAATGTAATTATTTTTGGCTGCCCGGCCAAATGTACAACTTTCCCTTCTATACTGCACATTGCTAATATTTGCTTTATTGAAAATTTTAATTCGTGAAACAGCAGCTTTTATGCTTCTCTGAATTGTTGATTGAATGGTTTTCAATCAGTTAAACCTCAAAGTATAGAACATTAGCAACCATGCGGAAATAAAACATCGATTGTTCGGTAGATCATATAATAATTCTTCTGTCTGAAGGATCATGAATTTCTTTATTTTTAAGGATTAAGCGGCATGAATCATAAACTGTCTATCTGTGATATTGGGTGCTTTGTATGGTGTGGTGTATTATATGCAATAATCATGTTATGCGATATTTAAGCTCTGTCTATCTCTGTTCTTCAATATTGATTCTTGGATTCAGGGTGCATTGGATGGTGGGATTGATATCCCTCATAGCGAGAAGAGGTTTGCTGGATTCAGCAAGGATTCTAAGCAACTCGATGCTATGATTCATCGCAAACACATCTATGGTGGTCACGTTGCTGCATATATGAATGTGAGATAGAAGAACTTATATTGAATCTTTTGTGATTTATGATTATTGTAGACTCCATGGGTAGAGCCATAGGGGATGTGGGATATTGATCTTCAATGTTCGTTTTGGCTTCTTGTTACTCCTCATCTCTAACATGCCCGACCTATGTTTGCAGACATTGAATGAAGATGAACCTGAGAAATATCAGACTCACTTTAGCTTGTACATCAAGACGGGTCTTGAGGCAGACAATCTTGAGGAGATATACAAGAAGGTTCATGCTGCCATACGTGCAGATCCAACCCCAAAGAAGTCTGGGAAGCAACCTCCTAAGCAGCACAAGAGGTCTGACTTTTTGTCTTTAGCAATTGGTCAATCATTATTAGCTTTATAGAAAGCAGTCATTATAGCCTTCCTCATCATTGATTTCTGCGAACAAAGTTGAAGTGAACAGCATTAGGACGAGTTGAAATTCGTGGGTACATTAGTGTTGTGTCCTGTGTCCGTATATGGTGTTCGGTCACTGTGCTTCATTTGCTTAAACGTGCAAGTAGTTTGATTCTTTTCTGGAGGATCTTCATTTCTACTGATTAGCGTGATATGTTACTGTCCAAACTACATGTTCCGTTACTTTTTTTGTAACCATGAAATTATTCATTTTGGGGCTGTTCTGCAGGTACAACCTTAAGAAGCTGACTTACGACGAGAGGAAAGCTAGGTTGATCGAGAGACTCAATGCTTTGAACGCAGCGGGTGGAAATGATGATTCCGAGGAAGACGATGAGTAGTGTACTTGCATAACAAGAATTTTGAGTTCTTGTTACCTTGTGGTTTTCTATTAGTAATTTTGTTTCTTTTTTGCTACTAGGTAGATGCCTCAGTTTTGCATGCTTAGTATAATGAGACTTGTCAGTTTGACAATGTATGGTATTTTATTTTGCTTCAGGCATCTATTCCATTGAGTTTAACTTCTATACTTGGTAAAAAAAGTTTTACGCTACCAAGTCACTTGAACAATAAATAATACTACTATTCATAATAAGTGGAATTAGTTGCCTAGAAAATAAAACAGGTTAACAACTTTTCAATCTATATAAAGTTTAAGGTCAAACATATCTGATTGTACGATCAAGACTCTTTATCATTTAGATTTGTCACTTGAACACTTCAAGTAACATTTATATCATTTAGACACTTGAAGTAGGTTTTTGTTGTGTCATTTAAATATGTTTTGTATGATCAGTCAAATATATATATTTGTTTTGTAACATTTATATCATTTAGACACTTGAAGTAGGTTTTCGTTGTGTCATTTAAATATGTTTTGTATGATCAGTCAAATATATGGAGTGAGTGTAATACATTTGCTGATGACGTGTTAAAAAGGCTAATTAAGACATGTAGCATATCTACTTTTAAAATTATTTAATTAATTATAAAAAAAGGTACTACAATAACATTTTAACAAAAGAAAAAGTTACAAGTCTTCCCAATAAGTTAACTCGCCATCGACCGCCGACCTTCACCCGCTATCACCCTGCACTTCATCTTCTCCGACGAGTCAACGCTGGAGCTCCGTCGAAATTCAAGCAACAACACTACTGTCAGCACTCCCCTTCCCCTTCATCTCTCCAAACTACAAGCAATCCCAACCCTTTCGACTCTTATCACTGTCAGTCCGTTGCCGGCGAAATTCCGGCCAATCACTGAATAATTCTGATTTTTAGTCAGATATCTCCATTCTTGAACTCAATTTGACCAATTTATTCTCCATCTCCTTCCTTGAATAACTTTTTCCCTAAAAGTGGTGGGAGTAAAGAATTGGTGAAAAAGATTGGATGTACACACAAATCTTCTGTAATTTGTTTCTTGTTAATAGAGATTTCAAAGATTGAAGTAAAGGGGAAAGTTGGGAGAAGGGCGAGACAAAGCGGGTCAAGAACTTAAAAAGTAACAGGATTAAAGAATCTTTTGTTCTTTTTCTTGTTAATGGAGATTTCTTCTAGAATGTACCATGTAGTGGTTTAAGGTTGAGGAAAGGTTGGTAGGAGAGAGAAGGAAGAAGAAAGGATTAAAAAAAATTGTAAAATTTAAGGTCTTCACGCACCGTGCAATTCACCCAAGTTGTCAGGTCTAACAAAAAATATCTGAGTAACACAGTCAAATCCTTCATTCAGATGTCTAAATGAAACAAATATTATTTGAGGTGTTCAAATGAGGCGACCATGAGGGACTGTCGATGAGTTTGACCTAAAGTTAAATTGACTCGAGAACTGTTTGGACATAAGATTTTTCCTTCGGTTCTCAAAAATATTTTTAAAGGAAAAGTGAAATTAGCTACCTAGAAAATAAAACACGTTAACCGGTTTTCAATCTATATAAAGTTAAATTGACCAGAGAATTGTTTGGATATAAATTTTTTCCTTTTTTTTAAAAAAAAATCTTAAAGGAAAGATATGCATGGTCGCTTATTTAGTTTAGGATCTTTAAAATAGAAAGATCTAAAAATCGATTAGAAATATCACACTACTCATTTCTCACGAGCACATATTACACATTGCCACACTTGCAAAATCTTTGCTCAGATGCTTTCTAATTTTGATTAATCTGGTACAAAAGTGTCATATAAAAAAGGAAATAATCCCTGCATGAATTAACAAGTTAGAATTGTCGTGCCCAAGTTAAGAATTTAGACTTAATGAATTTGATCCATAATACATATTTTCAGAGCTAAATTTATTGTACTTTTAGAATTATAGGGTTAAATATAGTATTTGTTAAAATTTTAGTAAAATTTTACAATCACTCGTTTAAAATATTGAGTTCCGATGAATTTATTGTCCGTCCATGTAATTTAATATAATAAAACGATAGTCCTATCTTCATCATTGGGTTAAGAGCCTATACAAATGAATTTCGGGACAACAATCAAGAGATCTGAATTCTACCTCAACGTCCTCTTTTTAAGTTACAAACTCATGAATGTTAATCAAAATCTTTGCTCAGATGCTTTCTAATTTTGATTAATCTGGTACAAAAGTGTCATATAAAAAAGAAAATAATCCCTGCATGAATTAACAAGTTAGAATTGTCGTGCCCAAGTTAAGAATTTAGACTTAATGAATTTGATCCATAATACATATTTTCAGAGCTAAATTTATTGTACTTTTAGAATTATAGGGTTAAATATAGTATTTGTTAAAATTTTAGTAAAATTTTACAATCACTCGTTTAAAATATTGAGTTCCGATGAATTTATTGTCCGTCCATGTAATTTAATATAATAAAACGATAGTCCTATCTTCATCATTGGGTTAAGAGCCTATACAAATGAATTTCGGGACAACAATCAAGAGATCTGAATTCTACCTCAACGTCCTCTTTTTAAGTTACAAACTCATGAATGTTAATCAAAATCTCCTAATTTATATGATTAAAACATTAGTCTTATATCTCAACCATTCGATTAGTGGACTATATAAACTTCAAAATAGTTCAGGAACAGTGATATTACTAAGTATCAACAACTCTATTGTCATTGTTATTCAATCAAATTTCTATTAAATACTTGAGATAAATAACTTTCCTAAATGACTTCTTGACTGCTATTAAGTTCCTGAATATACCTTACCATTTCACACACAAAAAAAATACTTTCCTAAATGACGCAAAACTCCAGATCAACCCAGGCATAATCAGGGTTAATTCACGTAAAATGATAATAAGAGATCGTTTGGTATGCGGAATAAGATGGGATATCCCAATATTAAATTTGAGATTAATTTTATACTCTATTTGATAGAAAATATAAATTTATTCGGTGATAAGTTTATACCTTCTATGAAACAGAGTATAAAATGAAGCTCAAATTTAATGCTGGAATATCCATTTAACCCCATAAAGCCTGAAATTATTTTATTCCACCCCTCATATGAGATAAATTAATCGAGGACTATAATCCTAGAATTATAATCCCGGAATAATTTACTATACTACCATACACTATAGCAATAATAATAAGAGTTTGCCGTCCCCGGTCATAGCTGGATGACAAATGAGGAAAACTTAAAATCTAGCTGGATGCCTATAGCGTGGGTTAGAACCATGGTGTAAGTAATTTGCTCTCTTTTGGGATAGGATCTTGTAGTTAATATCAGTTGCTCTGTTTTCAAACACTGATCATTCAGACACATCCCGCGATTTACTGATAGTAGTGCTGAGAGATCGGGATGGTTTGACTAAGCCGGAAAGCCGGATATCAAAAATAAATAAATAATAATAATAAAAGGTTGACGCTTACACTATATAATTTATAATATAGGTTCATTTTCCCTCTTTCGTGAGCGTGAGCCATTAGCCAATAGCATCTCAACTCCACGAAAGAGGAATTAGGGTTTTATTTCAGTTCAATAAAATCCTATAGATCCAAATTCATGCTAAATTACTAAACCCTAACTCCTGATATTCTTCTATATACTCGATTTCTAGCTTCAATTGAAGAGTAAACGAGTTCGTGCTTCGTCGGAACCCTAATTTACTTCTCCGATCTCATTGTCAGTTCGAGTACGCTTTTCCTCTTACATCGGTATTTGAATTCCTCTATGTAGTAATTTGGTAATTTTGAATTCCCCTATGTTGTAATTTGGTAATTTTGAAGTCCGCTATATTGTAATTTGGTAATTTCCGTCCCAATTTAAATGAGGATTGACCAATTTGGGTAGTCAAACAATTTTTTCTTTATTTACGATTTTCTCCAACTCTATTCGTATTGTTAATTATTAATTATGCCAACTTATAGTAGTACTTTTTTTTTTTTATGTAGTTTTCAAATATGTAAATTTTATTACAAAATGCTCAAAGAATCTATGTTTGAAATTGCATCAAAGAAAGTTGTTTGACTCTCAAAACTGGTCTAACCCTCATATAAATTGGGACGGAGGGAGTAATTTGGTAATTTAGAAGTCCGCTATGTTGGTTATTTAGAAGTCCACTATGTTGTAATTTGGTAATTTAGAATCCCCCTATGTTTTAATTTGGTACTTCTGAATTCCTCTATGTTGTAATTTGGTAATTTTGAATTCCCCTATGTTGTATGATCGAAAGTTTGAATTCCTCTTTGTAGTTTTATGTTTGATTAATACTGAAATGTGTCAAGTGATGAGAATTTGGAACAATTACTTACATTAGTTTGTTAGGTGTATTTGGCTTTTTGAGTGAATTTGAAATATAATGGCATTTTTAGTACTTCCTCCGCCCCCAATTTATTTGATATAGTTTGATTTGACTGGGCACGGAGTTTAAGAAATTATGGAAGACTTTTGAATCTTGTGGTCTAAAACAAGTCAAAGATATTTGTGTGGTTATAAATCATCTCGTTAAGCGTAAAATGTAAAGTTTAAAGTTAAATTATTGTCAAATAAGGAAATGTGTCATTCTTTGTTTAAAGTTAAATTGTTGTCAAATAAAGAAATGTGTCATTCTTTTTGGGACTGGCTAAAAAGGAGAGTGTGTCATATAAATTGGGACAGAGGGAGTATGTAAAATTTGAAATTTTGGTATTAAGGTGGTCTCAGAGTTTGAGTACGTTTCTCTTTGTTAGTTCGACTACGCTTTTGTTCCTACTTCAGAATTTGAATGCCTCTATGTTGTAATTTGGTAATGTTGAAGCGCCCTATGTTGTATGATTAATACTGGAATGTGTCAAATGATGAGAATTTGGAACACTCACTTAATTTTGTTTGCAAGGGTATTTGGCTTTTTGAATGAATTTGACATATACTTGCATATTTAGTATGTCAACATTTGGAGTTTTGGTGTTAAGGTGGTCTAAGAGTTTGAAACTCGCTTATTGCTTATTGAGCTAGTACTATTTTATGTTAGGATTACTTTTCTTCTTTCGCGTCGATGAGTTTTGGTCATTTTTCGACGTCTTGTGTTTGCTATTGGCAAATGAGATCCATGCTTCGTCGGAACCCTAATTTACTTCTCCGATCTCTCTGTCAGTTTGAGTACGCTTTTCCTCTTACTTCGGTATTTGAATTCCTCTATGTTGTAATTTGGTAATTTGAAATCTGGTATATTGTAATTTGGTAATTTGCGTCCCAATTTAAATGAGGGTTGACCAATTTGGTTGTCAAACATCTTTTTCTTTGATTACAGTTTTCTCCAACTCTATTAGTATTGTGAATTATTAACTATGCATACTTATAATAGTACTTTTTATGTAGTTTTCAAATATGTAAATTTTAGTACAAAATACTCGATGAATCTATGTTTGAAATTGCATCAAAGAAAGAGTTGTTTGACTCCCAAAACTAGTCAACCGTCATATAGTATTTTGGTAATTTTGAAGGCCGCTATGTTGTAATTTGGTAATTTAGAAGTCTGCTATGTTGTATTTTGGTAATTTTGAAGTTCCCTATGTTGTATGATTGAAAGTTTGAATTCCTCTTTGTTGTATTATAGTTGTCTTTTGTATTTAAATACTGAGATGAAGATGTTTGGTTAATACTGAAATGTGTCAATTGATGAGAATTTGGAACAATTACTGAACTTTGTTTGTAAGGGTATTTGGCTTTTTGAGTGAATTTGAAGTATACTGGCATTTTTAGTATGTCAAAATTTGGAATTTTGGCATTAAAGGTGGTCTAAGAGTTTGAAATTCCACTTATGCTTATTGAACTAGTACTGGCTTCAATAGCATCTTCATTTGGACAGCAAACGAGATCTGTGGTTCGTCTGAACCCTAATTTACTTCTCTGATTTGTTTGTCAGATTGAGTATGCTTTTCTTCCTACTTCGGAATTTGAATTCCTCTATGTTGTAATTTGGTAATGTTGAAGTGCCCTATGTTGTTTGATTAGTACTGGAATAATGTTAAATGTTGAGAATTTGGAACAATTGCTTAAACTTGTTTGTAAGAGTATTTGAAATTTGGAGTGAATTTGAAATATACTGGCATTATTAGTACGTCAAAATTTGGAATTATGGCGCTAAAGGTGGTCTAAGAGTTTGAAATTCCACTTATTGCTTAATGAGCTAGTACTATCTTATGTGGGTTTCTCCCTACTTCGGAATTTGTATTCCTGTATGTTGTAATTTGGTAATTTTGAAGTACCTTATGTTGTATGATTGAAAGTCTGAATTCCTCTCGTTGCTGTATTAAAGTTGTCTTTTATGTTTAAACTCTGAGATGAAGATGTATGGTTAATACTGGAATGTGTCAAGTGGTGATAATTTGGAAAAAATGCTGAACTTTGTTCGTAAGGGTATTTGGAATTGTGAGTGAATTGAAGTATATTTATTTCTCATTGAGCTAACACTAATCTTTTGTTGGAATTTCGCTGTTCAAGTTTATGTTTGAGTATCATTGTGTGAGACTTTTGCATCCCTCTGGACGTGGGGCTTTAAAAACTGGGCGTACGGGTTGATCTCTTTGTGGACCCACATTCTAAGTTTGCTCATTACTTTGGAAGATAAATGTTTTGTTTCATTCTGGATTTATTGGCGCTGACATTGCTTTTACTCTCAACAATTTGGTTTGACTAAAACTAATCCATGTCTAACTCAAGGCATCTAGGTTGCGTTCACTTCATAAAAATACTTAAATTGATGTGCTTTATTGGTTCACCGTGGTGGTTATTAAGTCAGCTTACATTCATTGATTTGTATATAGCCATTGCCATTTTGTTTGCATTCCAATACTATAAGTAGACTGTTGCTTAGCTAGATAGTTGTGGACATTGTCTTACCTACCAATACTTTCCAGGAAATAATGCTCTATTTATGTGCTGGGCGCTAATTCATGGATCCGGACAGCAAGACGTTTGGAAGAGGTGTGCTTCTTACCGTGATCTCCGAACAGTCTCTTTGCATGTTAGGGTAAAATGACTGCTTCAGACATTTGACTCTACTTGGGTCCTTATTGCATGCCTAGGTTTTGAGTAAAGGTGGAATGCATTGCATTTGATATGTGAATTTCCTGCTCGATTTATTTGGTGTTGAATTTCTCTTTTCTTTTCCTTTTGTGGTGCTATTATTTTTACTTTCATGAAGTGGAAGTGATTGATTTACTTCTGACTTGTTTTTGCCTATTTATTTTGTATTCCAAGTATGTAACCAACCACTATCATCTATTTGGGAAACAAAAGAAGATCAGTGATTTTAGTTTTGAAGCTTTTTGATTTAGGTTCTGCAAATACATGTCTTTGCAAAGTAATGTGCTATCCAGCTTCTTATTGCAGCATTTGGATGATGTTGGCTGTTAGTGTTATGTTCTTAGGGTTACGAATTTGGTAACAAGATCTCACAAATAACTAAAAAATGATTAAAGTCTTGCCAAAGTGGTTCACAGTTTGCACATAGTTATGGTGCTGTAAGGCTGTGATTGCCAAAAGAACAGTGAGCTTAGTTTGTGAAGCAGAACCAAACCAAACAGGAAAAGGATTGTAGTACTTAGCATTAGTCGAGTTCTGATATTGGAGGTGACAATTGAGGATAATACAGAAAAGAGAGGAGAGATATTAACAGTTTTGCATGTTTAATCTTGTGTGGCAGACCTTCCATTTCACATTATTGCATGTTGAGTCTCTTTTTGACAGACCATCAAAAAGAGAGGATTCTAGCTCTCAGCATTAACCGTGTTTTGAAATCGGAGGTGATAAGTAATATAGAAAGCGAAGGAATTTAAAGTATTGCATTTTGAGTATTGTAACAGACTTGCCGCTTAGCAATAAATTTTAGATCTGACCTTTATTAGTAGTGAGTCCTTTGTCTTACGTTGCATGTTCGTTTGAAGATATATTTATTCCTAAAAATCTTTTAACCCATCTCTCAGAATTCCGATGAAGAGTTTTACGTGCCTTTTAAAAAAAATTCTGATGAAGAATTCAAAAATAAAGCATTTAATGCTCTGATCTTCTTCTCCTTAAAATGTATTCATTTTAATCAAGACATGATTGGCTTACCCCGTGGTTGATTGGTCCAAATACATTATTAGGGCCAAGAGAACTTACAGGTGCTGTGGATCTTATTACTCACTTCAAGTTGTTGCCCCATCACGAGTTCTTCTGCAAGAAGCCTCTTCCATTGTCAATTTCAGATACACACTACCTTCACAATGTGGTGGGAGACACAGAAATTAGGAAAGGAGAAGGGATGCAGTTGGATCAGCTTATACAGGATACTTCGTCTTCAAAAGAGACAAATTCACGAATCCAGCCATTCGACTTAGATGCTCTTAGAGAAGCTTTTCAACTACGTGAAACAGCTCCAATTGATCTACCTCCTGTAAGAAATCTATTGTGTGAAGCTTGAGTTATTTAAGTACATATGATTCAACATCTTTAAGTAACCCTTTTATTCCTCTCCGATCTCTGAAGCTGGAGGCTCAGAACTGGATTTTTCTCAAACCCTGCTTTTCTATAATGTGGATTTACCTGTTTCAGTACTTGCTGATCAATAGGTCTTTTTGGTGTTTCATAGTCTGAGAAAGGGATCCCCACTGTAGCTGGAAAGTCTAAAAGTGAGTCGAAAGACAAGGAGAAGAAGCATAAGAAGCACAAGGATAAAGACAAGGATAAGGACAGAGATCATAAGAAGCACAAACGCCGTCATAAAGATCGAAGTAAAGACAAGGATAAAGAGAAAAAGAAAGATAAAACTGACCATCATGATTCTGGGGCTGACCATTCAAAGAAACATCACGAAAAGGTCTGCTACTAGCAAAATTAAGAGTTATGCAAATAAGATGATTCTCCTGGTATGCAGTATCCTGTGAATATCATGTGGTTGTAAATCCACTTTTAAATTAGCTCAAAGATGTCTTTACTGAAAATGATGTTACTTAAAAATGTCAAATACTTTTTGAATAGGTGCCGTTAGAATCTTGTTGTCTGTTTCTCTTGCTTTCGTGAACTTCCTCTACATTTGCGATGTAGCTTATAAGTTGCATTTATAGGATTCAAGTAGAATTGAGTTCAGGGCGATAGGTTTAGCTTTTTGGGAATATCTGGCTCAGAGTTTGTTGAATCACTTGTTGCTTGACTTTCAGTTTTCAGTTACTGCGGCAAAAGATGGCCATTTGATTTAGCTTAATGAGATATCCTTTACTTCGTCATTGCTTTGACTAGTCTTTTGCTTGTAAAAGTAGCTTCAAGTTCGAGTTTGTTTGATTTCTCTCATCTTACTGTATGCTATTTACTAAATTTGTGAGAAGTTGACTCTGTAATTTTTCTCATTGTACTGTATGCTATGTGCTGATTTAATGAGAAGTTGACATTGTATTCTTTCTCTATGTGGCAAAATTGCGGGTAAATTTTCTTTTTTGATTTGAGGTCTTGGCCTGTTGGAGCATAGCTATTGAGCTGGCTTGTTGGGATCACTCTTGCTGTAAAAAATCATCCCAGATTTGGGATACTTTTAGGACTTAAGCAAATAGCTATAATGTCACTTCACTGTATTAAATGTGATTATGCTTTTGTATGGCCTCACTGATTGTGATCTTTCTGATGATTCAGAAAAGGAAGCACGATGGTGAGGAGGATCTTAATGATGTTCACAAACACAAGAGAAACAAGGTAAGATAATATTGAATTCAATATGATCTTTGCAAACGTTAAGTTTGTTTCTGAGCTCATTATATGGGCAGCCTTTCACTATATTGAAACCGTACCTTCACCTGATACTAATGGTGATATTCTTACATGCTGAAATGTTGCAGCACAAGAGCTCAAAGATTGATGAAATTGGTGCAATAAAGGTTGCAGGCTGAAATGTTGCATTTGCTATTATAATTTATTGTCCTCAGGTGTTGCAGTTAAGAATATGGACGGATCCTTTTCTTAATATTGTGAAATATCCAAGGTATGGAAGTTCTTGTCCTACTATATCCCCCTTCTCCAAAAGACCTATTGAGTCTTGAATAAAATATCAGGGGCTTTGACTAGGTCAAAGGTAATTAAGTGAGTTGGGCGTCTGATTATAATTTTGTAACTGTTGGAAGCAAATATTAAAATGTTCGAAAATTTCATCTAACCCATTTTCATATTTTCAAATTTCAACTTTTTTGCTTCACCCTCTTCCCTCCACCTTTTCTTCTCCTTCCTTCTTTATCTTCTCTGCGTTTTCATCTTCTCCCTCCTCTTCTTCTGCGTTTTCTTCTTCTTGTTTATGTATTTGTTGTGAAGATTTGTGAAAAAAAGATTTTTGTAATGGTGGGGAGGGGATTCTGCAGTCTGTCCAAAACAACCTGGAATTGTTTAAACAACTTGAGATTAAAATCTCAGGTTGTTTAGTTTAAAAAACAAGAAGTTGTTAGACATTCTAAGAATTGTTTAAACAACTTGAGATTGTTTTATGTGGGATTACACTGGGTATGTTGTTGTAACTTGAGATTGTTTTAAACAATTTCAATTTGTTTAGTTCAAACAACCATGAATGGTTTAAACATCCATTAGATGTTTGGAGATTGGGGGGGGGGGGGGGGGTTAGTAGGGGATTTTGAGTAAATGAGAAAACTTTGAGACTTTTAAAATGTGGCATTAGGACTAATTTGAAAAGAGTTTTAAAGACTTGAGTCTTTGACACCTAAATAAAACCTCTTTTTTTTAATACACGATTGCATTCTGCTGTTAGTATCTACTTTTGGTGTTTTTAACCAAGAGCAGAGTAGCTCATCATTGTATGTGTTACCTCTTGTACTGCATAATGATTCTGTTTCTCTTTTCCATGCAGAATAGTCTCTGGACTGATTAAAGAATGCGAAGAGGATGAATTCACCTGTTGAAGTAGATTTTAGTGAAAGGTACTAACTGCTGAAAGACAACCCCATTGTATCATATATTAAAAGGGCTTCTTTAGTTAGCAATGACATTGAAAACCTTGAATCTCTTCTTTCGGTTGTCTTTCCTTGCGATGATCAATTATTCTTTCTGTCGTTCCCCATCTTTTGGGGGCTCTAATCTCGATTCTTAGTCTTAACCAGTTCCCCATCTTGAAGGATAAGATGAGTGTTGGTCGTGTCTCTTGCCATTTATCGAGCTTGGGTGTGACTCATCAGCATTTAAACATCGAAAGAGGGAGAGAGCGGGGCAGGGTTAGGTTTTTAGGGATGTAGGAATATGTATTGTATGAGAAGTTCTGGTTGCTAGAGTTGAAGTCTTTTTTGTTGTATATTCTAGGCTAAATGGAAATCAAGTTATTCTTTCAGACAAAGTAATACTTGAGATTTGTGTGCTCCAGGACTTCATTCAGCTAATTGTTGATGTATCACTAGTGATAAACATGAATCTTTTTGGCACTTATAATATTTGGAAGCTGCAGTTTACTGCAAATGATTTTGAGTGAATAGTAATGAGGTTATCTATTACGATGTGTGGGGGGATAATGCACAGTGATATGGAAACCTACCATCGGAAGCCAATGACAACAGGTTGCAGTCTGTATGAAAGTTACATTATAGATAAGAGCTATGCTGGTGGCGCAGATCTACCTTCCGCGTTAGATTGGCCTGATGCATTTAAATGAAAAATAATCTCTCTACCCCCCCCCCTCCCCATCTCTCATAGTGATTTCATAGTGGACTGCCAAATTGTGGGATTATAGGCTGTTATAGATCAATGAGCACCTCAGGTATGGAGACAAACAATATTGTTATAGAGAACATGTGGTATGATTTCCATCGATCGGTGATGGATGTTTCGTTCTGCATCATTTGTGTAAATTCACTAATTGCGAAGTTCTCAATTATTTGACGACTATCTTTTTCTTTGTTATACGTACCGACTTAACTTGCTTGAATCACAGATGCAAGGAAAAGTTTTCTTCCTTGGACATTTTCTGTTGCTTCTGAAATATATGGAGACAGTTTACGGATGCCTTGCACGCAGTTAATAGAACATGAAGCATCGTGCCTTTTCGTTTTAACATTTTTTACCCTTTCTCATCTCGTTCCTCTTAGTGGTATAAGTTGTAACTCGTTTAATCACAGAATACAAATGAAATGGCCGAATGCTATTAAAAAATACTTGCAGTTAGTTATACAGTTATGCAGAACATAATGTGGAATAAGAATATGTAGGGATAGAAGTACTACTACAACAACATATCCCAGTGTGTAATCCCACAAAGTGAGATCCGGAAAGGGTAGAATGTACGTAGATCTTACGGTACCTTTATTTTGTGGGGCAGAAATTATTTTCGATAGACACTCGACTCAAAAAGAAGGGATAGAAGTATTTAAAGAAAAAATATATGCTTGAAGTAGTCTCTAAATAATAATTTGTGTAGGAGAATGGTCAATTGCACCTATACTATTAATATTTACCCTCTTATAGACTATCAGTATTAAAAAAAAGAGTCGAAATACGTCATCTAAGGGTACAAAAATACCTCCCACTAATTTTTCACGTGGATGCCATGAAAATTTAAATGGAGAGTAAATTCATATTGAATATAGTATTTTTGGACCTTAAATATTCGTTAGTCGAGACGAGTATTTTTGGACCTTTAGGTAACATTAGAAGTTCTCTTGTTCCGATAGCATAACATAGAACAAAATTGAGCTTTTTAGAACAATAAGAGGCAATTCGACCCTTTTCCCATTTATGTATTATTATTAGTACAACATAACATTCATCTATAGAATTCCGTTCATTATTATGCATCAAACAATTGTTCTTCAATGAAGAGTAAAAAGTATGAATCTAGTATGGGGAATGCACAACTGTTCTGCAATTTGCAACCGTTTCATTGTATATACATGCATTAATAAAATCACTTTTTTTCTTATGGGATAAAAATAACATAAGAAATTATACACACACATATTAAAACAGGAAGGGCCCATGAGGGCAAATACACATTATTCCTCTTGCAAGTTTAAAAATCTCCAATGCTACAACACTAGGACCGAGAGAAGTTTGCAGACCTCGTCACATATTGCTAAGTTCCATTCTTGGAGCAACGGACAACCCTTTGCTATTGCCATGATACAATTATCGCCAATCGTTCTACTTAATCATAAATTTAACACTCTTAACTTTGTAGCAAATCCGACACTAATAGCTACCAGACCATCCACATGAGTGCGCCAGGTCAAGTTAAACACACTCAAGTATTCAAGACCACCTTCACTTAGGATACTCTATATTCAATTAGGTTCAAGCCTGCAGGTAGGTGTGACAAAATTAGCGCACAAAAACATAACCCACTCAACCCGCTTAAGTTTGGACGGGTCAATTATTAGCTCAACTCATTTATGAAAGTATGTATGTCCTAGAGACAATCATTATTAGGGACAAATGTACTTGAACACATTCATATTATTAATAAGATTAATATATTTAGGGCATTTGCAATTATTGAATTATTATTTGATTGTTTGTAATTATTCATTAATGTGCATCCCTTGAACTTACATTGTCATTACTAGAGTGAGTTATTGATGATAGAGCGTAACTCTCAAAATAGCCTCTACTAATGGTCATCGAGAATGAGATATCGATATGTTATAAGTTGACATGTGGTATGCATCACATTCTTGGAGAATGTAGTATGTCTCACCTGCTACGAGTAATGGTTACTAGTGATGGACACATAGATACTTTTGAAAAATATTGGTATACCCTGCTGATAAACTATTTGTTATACATGTCTAGAGTGTTATCAACGTGTAAGAGATAAAGGTCCTTTGACTTGAGGTCAATGCGCAACTTGTTTAAAGAGTAATGTACTTTGACCCTGTCCTAAGCTTAAACTCATTATAAAATAAGATACGGCTTGTGTTGGGTGCATTATGATGTAAACTAAGGTGGTAATTGGGCCAAGAATATGATTCATTCCTCGATTGGATATTCGAGAGAGCACTCAACTTCTCAATGATATTAGGTCGACCAAGTCATTGGCCAATGCAAGAGACATATTCAGAATATGGTCTAGTTGTCGACTAATATAGATGAGATAAAGTGATCAAGCCATTTGGATAGACACATGACAAATCCTAAGCTTGATCGAGTGTGTCACAAATGAAATGAATTTATCATCTCACATAAAGGTTATGTTTGCTGGATTCATGTAAACGTACTTCACATATTGAGTTCGTCGTACGGAGCAGTCTAGGAGTTCCGTATGGACATTAATTGGATTAGTGTCAATATATGAAGGCCTATAGGGTCACACTATGTCGATTGTCTCTTCGATCTAAGGATGTATTGAGAAAGTATTAAATATTCGATTTGGAATCGAGATATTTAAATTGATAATAACTATGGGATAATTTCTATTTGATGGAAATTATTTAATTAAGTCAAAATTGAATTTTGGATTTAATTAAATGTGATGAATATATATTAATGAAAAAAAGAACATCATTGGACGTAAGGCGCCGTGACGCTAACCCGGCAGTGGGCTCGGTCAGACCGGCCCATTGCACCTCGATTTTTGGGCCATGCTTAGAGCCCAACCCTAATCCAGTTTTGACCTAAACTTAACTATATATACAACACTAACCTCATTGATAATATATGATTGATTATATAAAACGATTCTAGACTTAGAGTTTAGAATAAAAACTTTCTCAAATCTCTGCCAAGATTTCCTGGCTTTCTTGGCAGAGGAATACACTATAGCAAGGTGCTTGCAATCGAAGGGAACAAACGCGTGTTCGCCCTTAGTAAAGATTCTTACTTTACAAGTTTTGATTGTTATATAACCATACCAGAAGACATTGTTGGGGGTAAGTAAATAAAACTTTTGTTGTACCTTACTTATATGTTTTGAATCCAACAAAATTCCTACAATTTCAACCCTAATTTATATAAAATTATTTAAGATTTTTCATAACACCTTAGTAAATAGCCTCTAATATATATAAAATTATGAAGTTTCATATGTTGACATTCATGATTAATTGTTGACGTTAGATTGATTGATATAAATTAAATGTAAAAGTTTCATGGAGCAAAATCTTTTATGTTACCAAAAATATTTGTACTCACTTCGAAAGCAAGAAAAGAAGTTGGGAAGCATGTTTTGCATAAATGGTTTGGAACACATTAGCAAAAGGAAAATGATAATTGATGAGGTAATCAGATGAAGTTATGGAGACAAATCATCAAAAAGGGAAATGATAATTGTAAAGAAGAGGGGTAATGTTGCATAAAAGGATGTGGATAATTTGATGATGTATTTTACGTGACTTCATCTCATTACCTCATCAATGTCACTCAACACAACGTCCACCATATATATTTGCACTTTCTTGGTGCAAAAATCATTTTTCTTAATCACCCTATTTAAACATGCTACCCTACTTTTATTAATTATCAATCAGTATCTTTCATAATTCTAAAAAGATCCAAAGTGTTTTACATCCTTAGATCATATGTCCAAACGCCTACTTAGTTCGCTTTTTTAATTACTCTTCTTGGTTATCTATTTGATCCCAAATAGAGTTTGAAAAGATCAAATCTTTGATGATTCATTATTTATGATTGTGTAAGGAAAAAATTCTGAATAGGTATTCTACAATTGAATCAAATTCTTTCGGGTAAAATAACCTCTTTCTAGTTGCTTTGAAAAAATTAGGCGATCTATAAAAGAAATACATGGTTTTGCTTCTGGTGGCAACATATTTTGCCTCGCTTGTAAAGTCAAATCAAGACGTTCTTAAAAGAAAAAGAAAAATATCAAATTTCATTGAGATCATCGATCACCTTTTCAAGAAATACGAGACATCTAAGTCATACAAGTAAAAAGATTAATTCAATAAGACCCATTTTGCTTTCTTTTATTCTCTTTTTTTTTCTTCAAAAAAGCTTCTTTTGAGCTTCACCCCACATTCATTACCGTAAAAAATATATCTTGAGCCTAACTCAACTCCAAAAGTTAGCTTGTATGGTGAGAATTGTTCAAGTCCATATAAGGAGTCCATGTTCCCATTCCATTTCCGATGTGGGGCTGTTAACACTCCCTCACGCCCAGACCTCGTTAACTGGAGCGTGAATAATATAATTTGGGGGCCCAATATCGACAAATAGAGAATTAGAATGGGCATGACTCTGATATCAGATAAAGAATTAATTTTGGGCTTAACTCAACTCCAAAAGCTAGCTTGTATGGTAAGAATTGTCCAAGTCAAGTCCATAATTTCATTCTATTTCTAATGTGGAACTCTGAACATTTACCATATGCACAAGATACTTCTCATATTGACAACTAATAAAGTAAATTCGGTTGTCAACTTTTCACTTATTTCACATTCTCCCAGCTCAAGAATCTGCTATTTCAGAGGAGAGAATAAAAGAAGATGAAAGGAAAGTGTTGAAAAAACTTGAAATACAAAACATTCTATATCATGTCAATAAAAAATAAAAAATGAGACTTATTATAGAATTTTTTGTTCTGGTAAAAGATAAATTGAATAAAAATGAGAAGGAAGATATTTTGGAAGAGTGAACAAATTATTAATGGCACACTAATGAAATAACGAAGAAGATAAAAGAAGAAGTCTGACAGAGGACAATAGAGGATGGGTCTTTCTCAATTAGGTTTAGTTGCTTTTGAATTGAGAGCGACATTAGTCTAGTTGTCAAGCAAAGAAAAGCCTCACATAAGTATGAACTGACATTGAGATATATTGTAAAAATGGAAAGGGTAAAAAAAAAATCTAACGTATTAGAAAAATGACTTAAATTTATTCACCTTCTATCTATTAGATCTCAATTATCCTTGCCATTAATTTCGAGGTTAAAAATACCCCTCCTTTTACTTATTGGAACACTAATTTTTGGTTAAAATACCATCCTTTTAGCAAGATTATGAAATTTTAATTAAATACGTGGCATTGTTTTGATGCCTGATGTTTTGTGACCGAATGAACTCAAAAGACAATAATGTCTTCTTCGTTTGAACGGTAAGTTTTGAACTATTTGGATAGCTGATTTGCTATCTGTAAACAATGTCATTGGTAAGTTAATCTTGATCCCAATCTCCTCTAATATGCCAAGTATCCATGTCAACTTTGCAACTATTCCTGCTAGGCTTATGTATTCTGATTCAGCTGAACTTCTGAATATTGTAGACTATTTTTTTGATTTCCATGAGATAAGTGAGTCTCCAAATTTGACAATGTATCTAATGACTGACTTCCTTGTTTGAGGACAGACAACCCAATCAACATCACAATATGCTTTATGCTTGATTCTTGTGATTTGATGGATAGTAGTATACCTTGTCCGGGTTAATTTTTGATATACCTGACTATTCTAAGTGCTGCATCAAAATGTGACTTTTTTTATTGTTGTAAGAATTGGCTAAGTGTCTGAATACCGTAGGCTATATCTGGCCTTGTAACTGTGAGGTAAATAAGTTTACCTATTAGCCTTTGGTATGAGCTAATATCCTGCAACAATGCATCTTCTGTCTTAGTCTCATCTCTTCCTGATTTTTGAATCTCTTGAATATGATCATCATATTCTTTTGTAGTTAACTTCACACTGCAGTCAATAGGAGTGTTAATAGGCTTAGCAGCAGCCAGACCAAGCTCAGAAATAAGTTCCAAAGCATATTTCCTTTGGTGCATAAGAATTCCTTTGTCTGATCTTGCACACATAAACTCCAGTAATAGAAGAGGGTAATCTATTTATCAAATAGACAACAACTTGCACACATAAACCCCAGAATTTTAAAGGAATATTGGCTTGAAACCTTAATGCTCTTGTTATTTCTAGTATGTGTCTGTGTTTTCTTTTAGCCACACCATTTTGTTGAGGTGTATAGACACATGATCTTTGATGTACGATTCCTAGTTTTAAGAACAAATTGCTACATACATCATTTATAAACTCTGTCCCATTATCAGTTCTAATTATTTTCACTGTTTTATTGAATTGAGTATACACAAAAGCTAAGAATTGCTGCATTGCAACACAAACATTTGATTTTAATTTAAGCAAATATATCCAAGTCATTCTTGTAAAATCATCTACTATTGTTAGAAAATATTTGTTGCCATTATGCGTTTGAACCTTATAAGGTCTCCAAACATCCATATGAATGAGATTAAAGCTAAAAATACTTTTGCTATCACTAGTTGGAAAAGGAAGTCTACATAGTTTAGCACATGGGCACACATTACATTTCTTTATAGTACTAGCTATGACATCAGATTGTGCTCTAATCAATCTACTCAAAATATTACTAGAAGTATGTCCAAATCTTTTGTGCCACAACTCTATTTCTTCCTCAGACATTGTAGCATCCTTAGCCTCTCTCACATTTAGTCTTAAGAGAGAGGCTAAGGAACCAACCACCTTGTAGCAATATTCCTTAGTATGACCCTTCATTTTACAAACTTCACAAAACAAATTGAAGTTTTTCTTGAATTTTTGTGAACTTGGACCTGCTCTAGAGTACATATCAGTGGGATCATGACCAACATTGTGACTAAATCCACTAGGACCAATACCCAACAATCTAGCAGACTTGGTAGTAATAGATTTTTGGTTTTCATCACTAGTAATCATAGAGTATGCCTTGTTAACAGATGGCATTGGAGACATTAAAAAGATTTGGCTAGTTACTTGCATATAGTTCTCATTTAATCCCATCAAGAACTGATATAGTTTTTGCCTTTGTAGATATTCCACAAACTCTTTAGACTTAGGGCATCCACAACTAGGAGGTGGTACTAGAGATTGAAATTCTACCCACAGTGTCTTAAGTTTAGAGAAATATTCAGCCACACTTGAACTTCCTTGAGTCAAAGTGGCTATTTCCATATGAATATCATATGTTCTTGACCCATCTACCTTATCAAATCTTTCTCTTAAGTCTTTCCATACTTCATATGATGTGTCAGCATATAACACACCACTAAGTAAGCCATTAGAAACTGAGTTCATTAGCCAAGCCTGAACCATTAGAAACTGAGTTCATTAGCCAAGCCCAAACCACTGCATTAACCCTATCCCACTGATCTCATCACTCTTCTTCATAATTTTCTTTCTTACATTTTCCATAAACAAAACCAAGTTTATTTCTACCAGGTAGTGCAATTTCCATAGACTTACTCTATAGTGCATAATTTTCAGTATCAAGTAATTGAAATGATATGAGAGATACACCACTTATATCAGAGGATTGAAGAAACAATGGGTGGTTGTGATCGATTGTCTCAGCAACTCCAGAATTCAATCTAGCAGCTGGTTATGGGTTGTTTAGAGTGTTTCCAATTGGAATTCCATTTGCATGTGGAATATCTTCCATTGTAAAGACGATATGGTTGTAAAACTCTCAAGATTTGATTCGAATTTGGTTATAAGATTTCTTGTAATGAATTCTGATTGGAATAAGAATTCGAGCAACAATATTAGCAAGTAAGAACCAAGATATTAGAAATTGATTTTGGGTTTCCACATATATTCGGAAAAACAGAACCAGAAATTGAAAAAGAAAACCAGAGAAATCAGAAATAGAGAGTGAATTTGGCTAAAAAAAACAGTCGATTGTCTTCAATTGAATTGCGGAAGAAAGACAATCACCGAGCTTTTGATCATTGCTCTGATACCATATTGAATTTCATCTCAATCATGATCCAATTAGACATTCATCAATATAGAAACAAGAAGAAAGGAGAGGTAGAAGATTGAGTGTTTTTAGAAGAATAGAAGTTGCATAGTCTTCTCGAGGGACATCTTCCGTCAGCCCAACAAGTTCTGCAGTGTTGGGGGTACTTAGCTCGCTATTCCAAAAACTGATCTATACAATGCCTTCATATGTGTTTATATATTCCCTCATATCTTTTAAATCTTTCTATTTACTTCTTAAGTTAGTTAAAGTTAACTAACTTCCTTAACTAACCTTCTAACTAACTTTCACATATTTTCTTCCAATGTACCTTGAGGATTTTGCATGTGTAGATTTCAAAATTTGGGTGGAGAATCTTCGAAATCGGACTCTTCGAAATATGAATCAGTAGCCCGATTCTTAACAAATTTGTTTAAAAAACTTCTCTTCTCTATCTTTTTTGTAGTACAAATCAACAAATGGGTCGAAAATTAATCCAAAGGTGTATCCCTATTTTGAGAAAAAAAAACTCTAAAAGATTTTGAGAGATTCATGATTGTATGGAATGAATATATTAAGAGAGATAACCGCCTGTACTAGAATTCTAATGGACTGATTTAGGAGAAGAAATTGAAGAGAATGAAAAGAGAGGAAAGTATGGTATAAAGTAAAGAAATTGGAGAGAGATAATGAGAATGTATATATTAGCCATTTTATACCATATTCTTAAAATCGGGTTAATATATGTCAATTATATGTGTAAGTGAGCATACATTGTCGATTCCCCGTTAAATTCCCATGGTTTTTCATGGCGCACAAATTAAAGACCACCCGGTGCCTATTTAGGTTTAATTTTTCAATTGTTAAAAGAATATAGCCCACGTAGATTTCGTTGGGCTGCATTAAGCCAGCCCATTTTGATAGCTTTGCTTAGCAATTACACCTCACATTTTAATAGTACTTAGTCATAAAAGGTCATTATTACATCAGGTATGTATTTAAGTGCTATAAGTATCAAAATTAAAAGTTGATGTGAGAAGTACAATGGTTATTACTATAAATTTAACATGCTATAAAGATACTGTAAGAACTCATATCATTACAGTATTTTAAAAGCCCAGTAAGGCTTTAAGGACCTAGGGCATAAATGATTACTGTAAACACCATTGAAATCACAAAAAGAAATTTAAAAAATAAATAAGAAACTTTAAGACCTAAGTTACAAGAAAATATAAAATCTACAAATAGAACTAACCTAACTGGTAATTATTTCGTTTGGGAATCTTTAATTCTGAGGAGTAATTATTAAACTTAATAACCAACAGCTTAATTAATCGAGTGAACTTTGCTCCCATGGAACATTATAGTTAAAAAAAAAAATTAAAAAATCTTTTTGTAAATTTACATACTCCTTTATGGAAGTCTCGTTAATTTTTTTATTTTTCATCCGGTATCTATATCCGCAGTGGAGCCCGATAAAATTCTGTTTCGCGCCGGAAAGTCCCATATTGGAGGATAAAACGCTCTATAACAAAAGTGACTCCATATCCAGATAAATTCGTATTTTTACTTAAATCTTGTATAATTTACGGAATGATATACCATTAAAAATGTAGGGAGAACAAGTTATAGTATTCTTACTAATGAAGATTGTGTTGCTATTGCATTTTCTAAAATTAAACTCCATTTGTTGTCTTGTCAAAGTTCGGTGAGTGAGCGTACATTATTCATTCATGACTTTTATGTACTTTTTTATATATATATATATATTAGTGTTAATCAATAAGCTTATAAAATTGTAATTAATCTAAAATCAAATCTCCCTGCCCTATAATGGTGTCGTTTTTCGGATTTCATAATGTTATAAAGAACATGCTATATAACATAGCATGAGATTTTAAAGTATTTTTATAGCGAAATGTTACTATAAAGAATTATTATTATAGAGATGTCTGATTGTACTATCGTATATTAGAAATTAATAATAACAACAATAAATAATAACATATCCTGTGAAATCTCATAAAGTGATCATTTGAGGAGAGTATAGTGTACACAAACTTTACTCTTATCTTAGGAGGTAAAGTGATTGTTTTCAGTATATCTTCGACACAAGGACAAATACAAAAACATAAATAACGAAAACGTATAAGCTATCTAAATACTATAAATAGAGCAATCTAAGAAAGGGATAGTAACTATCATAAATTGATACGATAATCGAAATATAAGAAATAAAAGATTAGTAGCAGAAATTAATGGAAAGAAGCTACAAAAGGTTAGAAAGTATTGATGATATGAAAATATTTATAATATTAGCATATACAATGTAAATTCCTTCGTAAAAAGGGAATGATTTGCGTATTTTTTTTCACCCAATAATTGTAGAAAAGAAAAGCAAAACAGGATGTGGATAATGTTGGCAATCAAAAGAAGATTCCTTGGATTCGGATTTTAAATTGTAGCAAATACTCAAGTGTTTCTGTTTGGCCCGTGGAATCCCATTATCACTTTGGTTTGGTAATAGCAAACTCTCTGTGTTGCCTGTCAAGAGTGAAAGGGAGATAGAAACTTCTTTTTATTATCAGAAAAGAATAAAAAATAACCTTTAATATTTGTGATTTATTTTATATTTACTTCTTAACATTTCAGTTAATAATATCCTTAACGTTATCTTCTGTTTCACATCTGACAAGTATATTTGGACTTTTTAAATAGTTTAGAGGTATATTTAAAATTAAAGAAAACGTTAGGAATATTTATGAATCAATAAATTAATGAATGAACAATATAAGAGGCATTTGTCATATTTTAACAGGTCTTAAATGATATAAATTCAAATTAGTTGTGATTTTAATACACACAGTATATCGCGTGAAAGAAAAAAGAAGAAGAAAGTGTTGAGAGGGGAGAATAATATCTTGGCAAAAAACGTATTCACAATGGATATATACACCAAGCTAACTGATGCATGATACATATTTTTAACATAAAGTTTTGCTTCGATAGTTCACTTTTACTTATCTACAATGATCTGCACTTCTTTTAACAAATAATAAATGAAGTATATATTTTATGATAATATTCATAGTAATTATTTTGTAGTGTTAACTTTTGATTAATGATTTTGGAGAATAAGTAAATAATGGTAAAGATATAACATGAATTCTTGTTGTTTTGATATACTAAAATGAATATATGTAAAAATTTATTTTTAGAATAGTGAATAAATAAAAATGAAAGGAGGGAGAAGATGACTCTTAACCTATATTTTGACCTTATTAAAATAAATTTTGCTATTATAATAAATTTGCTGAGGGTATTTCGAAAATAACTCTCATACCTTGATAGGAATAAAGTCTGCGTACACTTTATCCTTTTCAAAGTTTAAGATTTTACTGAATATATTATTATTGTTGTACTGTAATAAATTTACACGATTTAAAATAACGAGTTCTGATAAATATCTAATGGAATACTATCTTAGTGTGGTAATAGCAAAATGGAGTGTGTCGTGAAAAAAGGCTGCTGCATGTGTGGGAGTGCTCTGTATGTCAGAAGTTGTCGTAAAATAGCAGTCAATATTCTTACTGTTACTCTCCTCTTTTTCCCCTTTATCTCTCTCTTTTACTGATTCCTCCAACAATAAAACCCTCTCCACAGTGAAAATGGTATAATTTCTCCGGCGAATTTCGCCGTCGATACTTCATTTTCCTCCGCCCTGATCCTACCTGTAAGCTCCTCTCACCTTTCAATTTCCTTTTTTACTTGCTCAGTACCTTGAGATCACGAAAGAGAGCTTGATGTAACTGATAAAGTTGTTGTTATGTAACCATAAGGTCACAGATTTAAGCAGTGAAAATAACCTCTTACCGTAAATGTATGTTAAGGTTGCTTGTAATAAACCTTGTGGTCCGGCCTTTTTCGGATCCACCCACAGCGGCTACCCTTTAGTACCTTCACATCAAGTCTTTGTTGAAAGTTTTTCACAAATAGTAGGCCGAATTCATTATTTACTTTTTTTTAGCTTGTATACATATATTATGTACTAATTTTACACGATTATATACCTATTATATGTGAATTCTACGTATATTATACATCTGCTGGCGTTTTTTAGTTTAATTCTTCTTACTTACTTTTTCAGCTGTAATTTAACAAAATATTTATGTGGAAAATTTACTGCTTTAAATGCTCATTTGAGCTCCGTTAGCTAGTGTAATAGCTTCTCTTTTCTTTGGCTTTCCTTTTTTAGTCATTTAGTACCTTCAGATCAAGTCTTTGCTGGTTTTTTTTACACAAATAGTACTGGATTCATTGTTTACTTTTTCTAGCATCTAAGCATAGATAATTTACTATTTTCACCCTGTTATACACATATTCTATCTGTTTTAATTTGTTTATCTTACTTTCCTTTTTAGTCCGTTAAAATATCTCTTTTCTTTTCTGTCAACTCTTTAATTCCAATTTTCCCAAGGTCACAAGATTAAAAAATATTTTGATATATTTTATATATATTTAATTTAAAATCACAAGATTCAGACAACTAAATTTAAACGGAAGGAGTATTAATCATGAATTGTACATATAGTAAACATTTGACAACTATTTTTAGTTTAAGTGGTTGCTATATGGCTATTTAGGTTATCTCTTCTTGCTATACAGTAGCTTCAGATCAAGCCTGTGCTCATCAACACATTATTTTTTCGGATTTTTACGCAAATAACCAGCCGGATTTTTTTGTGTAATTTCGACGGTTATACACATATTATATATGAATTATACATATAGTATACATTTGACAGCTATTTTTAGTTTAAGTAGTTGGAGAGACGGCTATTTAGGTTAATTCTTCTTATTTTTTCAGCTATTATTCACAAAATTTGCGGACAGTTTGCTGCTAGACTGCACATTTGAGCTCCATTAGCTAGTGTAATAGCTTCTTTACACTGGCTTTGCTAATTATTATTTTTCTTTAGCTCAATTCTGTTTCAGCTATTTTTGCGATCTGAATATCTTTGTTTGCCGTTTACTTAGGTCCCGGAGATATTAAAGTGCGATATTTCACTTAGCTCTGTGTCGTTTAGTAGTTAGCCGTGTGCTTTATGTTAACTTCTGTGCTTTTCCTTTTTTTTTAAAAATCTTTTTTTAATCTTTTTTTTTCTACTGATAATGTTTTTCTTTTTGGTTCTTTTTTCAGAATGCGCTAGCATTCTTATTCGCTTTTGATACCACCATTTTCATACTGCTTTAAATTTCTTGTCTCTTGTCCGGGTCTGACCGTTTCTCTTGCTTTGCTTGTGCTTATGCTCTGTCTTGAGCCGAGAGTCTCTCGAAAACAACCGCTCTACCTATCAAGGTAGAGGTAAGGTCTGCGTACACTCTACCCTCCTCAGACGCCACGTTGTGGGATTTCACTGGGTATGTTGTTGTTGTTCTTTTTTCTTATTAGGTCTAGTGTTTGCTAGTTTTTTTTTCTCTGTTTGGTTGGAGACTTGCATGTTAGTGTAGGATAAACATGAGTTTTAGCTCCCTTTTTTTTGGGCTATAATTTACAAAATTTGTGGAAACTTTAGTGCTTTAAATGCTCATTTGAGCTCCATTAGCTAGTGTAATAGCTTCTTTACACTTGCTTTGCTAATTTTTTTTTTCTTTACCCTAATTCTGTTTCAGCTATTTTTGCGATCTGAATTAACTTCATTTGCCGTTTACTTAGGTCTCCGAGATATTAGAGTGCGATATTAGCTCTGATCGTTTAGTAATTAGCCGTGTGCTGCATGTTAAGTTATGTGCTTTTACTTCTTTTTTAAACTTTATTTTGTTATTACTGATAAAAAAATTCTCTTTTGGGTTTTTTATCTTATTTGATCTGGTGTTTGCTGGTTCTTTTTTGCTGTCTGGTTGAAGACTTGCATGTTAGTGTAGGATAAATATGAGTTTTAGCTCCATTCTCCAGTGTTCTAGCTTTTTTCATGATCATTTTGATAATTATTATTTTTCTTTTTCAGTTATTTTTTTGGCGATCCGAGTATCTTTTTTTGACGTTTACTTAGGTCCAGGAGATATTAGACTGCAGTATTTCACTGTTGTGTAGACTCTGTTTAGCTCCATGTCGTTTAGTGATTTATGTTAACTTCTGGACTTTTTCCTTGTTTTTTTAAAATTATTTTCATATAACTGATAATGCTTTTTTTGGTTCTTTTTTCCTTTTTAGGTCAGTGTTTGGTAATTTTTTATTTCTGTCTGGTTGAAGAGTTGCATGCTAGAGTACGATAAATCTGAGCTTTAGCTAACCTCTAGTTAATGGAGTCCCTAATTTTGCCGATCGATTACCAGTATTACGATATCAGTCCCAACAAAACGGAATGGAGATATAGGATTCATGTAGTCGACACTAACTAGTTTGAGATTTTAGGTGTGGTTGGTTGATGATTTTGTTAGTTTGTTGACAAATCTTAAAGCTATAATCTGTTGCGCCTAAATTCTGAGTTCCTTGGTTTAGTTTCCGTGAGTGATCTTGTGTGGCACATTTGCAGTGTATTTTGAATTTGTCGGCTTCATGTAAGGTTGTTCATGAGAATTAAAGAGTAGTAAGTACTTTATCATAAGGCTATTTTGAATAGACATTTTCTTTCCTTTTCCTTCTCTTTGTGTGTATTATCGGGTGTTTACCTGTTGGTTATAAGCAAATCTTGCCTTGTCTGCTAACAAAGATGCAGTTGAAAAAGAGTAGTAGGTACTTTATTATGGGAAGATGCTCCATTGTTCTTGACAAAGAGGTGGAGTTTAGTTAAGGAGCATCTGTGACTGAGACCGACTCTGACATACTAAAATCCTTTAAAGAAAAGAGAAAAGGAGGACTGGTTATGATATATTAGAACACAAACTTGTGTTATGAGATTCTAGCTTCAAATCTTAATTAGGTTTATTTTTTGAGTTTTTATTCGTTGGTATGGGGTTATATATGATCTCTTTCAATAAATGGTCTAAAGATTATACTGCAAAGTACTGGAAAAAAATTGGAGTTCTTTTCGTTAACAATAGTGAAAGCTTCTCCTTGTTTATCGCATTTCTTCTCTCAAATTCTTTTATACTAATTTATAAATTTTAGGAATTTTTACCATGGAAGATACACAATCAGTTGCAACGCTGATGAACTCCACAACCTCTAAGATACAGCAGCTACAGAAAGCATTTGCTGAGTTGGAAAGTCATCGTGCTGTTACGCTAAACCTGAAATGGAAGCAACTCGAAGAGCACTTTCATGGGCTTGAGAAGTCCTTGAAGAGGCGCTTCACCGAACTGGAAGACCAAGAGAAGAAGTTTGAAACAAAAATAGTTCAATCAAGAAAGATTTTGGAAAATCGTCAAGCTGCTATTATCTCTAATGAGCAAGCTTCACTTAAGAGCCTCCAAGAGAAAAGAGATGCAGCAGTTTCTGCCATTACTATTGCTATGGAGAAGCATAGGAAGCCTCATGAGGTGCAAGGTGAGTCGTCTATGTTTGAAGCAAAACCCCTTTATTTCATACCACTTGAGAATACAGAGGATAATATGAAGCCTTTCAAGAGTGGTGTTGTGGAGGTCAAGCTTTATCCAGAGTTAGTTAAGTTATGCCAAGATATGGACTCAGAAGGGCTCCACAAATTTATATCAGACAACCGCAAGAACCTGGCTGATGTAAGGGAGGAAATTCCACGTGCTTTACGAGCTGCTGTTGATCCTGCCTATTTGGTGCTGGACTCACTCAAGGGCTTTTACCCCTCAGAAGTGTCAATTTCAGATGCTAAAAAAGATGCAAATCTTTTAGGTCTCCGCCGAACTAGTATTATGCTGATGGAATGCCTTAGCATTTTATTAACAACCCTGGAATTGGATTCTATTTCAAGTTTAATATCAGAAAGTGTAAAGGGACGTGCAAAAGCAATCGCTGAGGAGTGGAAACCAAAGTTAGATGAGCTTGACATTGATGCAAATAATGGCAATTCCTTGGAGGCTCATGCATTCTTACAGCTTCTAGCTACTTTTGGTATTAACTCCAACTTTAACCAGGAAGACTTGTACAAGCTGATACCCATGGTTTCACGTCGTCGCCAAACAGCTGATCTTTGTCGTTCCCTTGGATTGTCTGAGAGAATGCCAGGTTGGTTTTCAAAAATACTTGAGTCGATGGCTAGAGGATTTTAAATGCTTATATTTTGATGAATTTCTCAAAAACTCTAGCCTCTTTTTTGTTCCTTTTTATTTATCTCCTCTCCCTTTTCTATGTTCTTTGGCTGGTCAAAGGGTATTCTTATTTGGTAAAATCAAAAGCAATGAATTTTGGTTCTGTCTACACAGTTGAAGATTCTCTGATTGTTAGATCATTATTGGTCAAATCGAGATTGATTTGCACTCTGGTTTCTCATGCCTACATGAAGTTTGCATCTATCTTCGTGTCTAATTTTGGGGAAATTTGGTATTGACCTTCTAATAATTCGTTTGTTGATACTTTGTGTTATAATCTACTTTTTTTTTTTTTAATTCTTCCTAAAATAGTTTTGGAAAGTCATATGATCTCATGTCATGCCCCATGAGATCTGCATGTAATACACACATACATACACTCATATAGTCATACATGTACAATATATACATAATACACGTATATGCATTACAATAAATAAATATAGCGCAGACATCTAAAATGGTATCACAGTACCAGGAGATAATTGCCTTCATGCAACTGATAAACTTAGGATCTATCATTTATCATGACAGTATGCTATTGGACATGTTTTAACTGACCATTGGTTGCAATTTCTTGAGTACTTTGCACTTGATTTCTTTTGTTTTCAGAAGGCTTTCCTCATTTTCCTTTCCTGGGGTGGGAATAAGGCACTGTGTAAGCAGTTGATTGTCATTAGTGTTTTTCCCTGTTTGTGAGCTATGTTGGTCAGACTCTTGAAAAATGTTGTTGGGTGCGTGTAGCCAGTCTCTCATGAGTGATACTATCTCACAAACTATGTTGCTCGTACTCTGCAAAAATATCGTCGCACCTGTGTCGGATCCGACACAGGTCCGACGATATTTTTGCCACTCATGAGACTGGCCTACCTTTGGTTTATACAATATGCAAAACAAAAAAGGAGTAAATCGGGTCTTACTATCTTAAAAAAATGTCTTGAGTAAAACATCAAGCTACAAAGGTTATCAATTTCTTCAACTGGCAGCTACGATTCTAAAAAGAACCTCTCTTATTTGTATTGATGAGATCTTGCAGTAATTTGCCTCGCATCTACTGAATGCTCGCAAATTGCTGATAAATACAGCACATACGTCTTAGTAGGCGTTTGGCCATGCGTTTTCAAATCACGGTTTCATAATTTGATTTCAAATCACGGTTTCATAATTTGATTTCAAATCACCGTTTGTTTATGCAATTTGGACATAGTTTCAACTTCAACTTCACGTCATGATTTGATATCTCAAATCGTCCAAAAAGGTGTGATTTGGGATTCCAAATCATGATTTCAATTTTTTTTAAATATAAAACTTAACTCATAAGTTTATATTGACCAACAACCGGCTCAAAGTAACAATGTAGCTTCGTCTTCTCGGTCATCTGATCAAGAAAAGCATGCTCGATGTGAAGAGATTGTCCATACCATGTGGGAGGATAATATTAAAGAGTAGTTACACTACTATTCATGTTCAATTTTCCTTTTTATTGAATTAAAGTTCGATCAATTGATGTTGCATTTTTTAAAATGGCCTTCTAGCCGCGTATTAATTTTGTTATGAACTATGACTTGCTCATTTGGTAAGATTGCATAAGAATTAGGAAAGTTTTGATGATTTTCACAACTTGTGGGGGCTTTTATGTCAATGATAAAAAAATACAACTTAAGAAATCCAAATTGCATGTCCAAACAAAACTTCAACTTCAAATCATCATGATTTCAAATCATGTCCAAACGGCTCCTTAGTTTGATATGTAAATATGTTTTTTTTCCAGCTTTTTACTAAAGTAGAGCAGTATTTTCTGTCATCTATTGATATGGTTGTAGGAGGTCAGGTATGCTCATATGCTTCAGATTCTTAAACATTTGTTTGGTTTCTGCTTTTGCATTTCTACAGGTGTTATTGACGTGTTGGTGAATAATGGAAGGCATATAGATGCTGTTAATCTAGCTTTTGCCTTTGAGCTGACCAACAAATTTTCAGCAGTTTCACTACTAAAATCCTACGTGAATGAAGCAAGCAAAGTATCTTCACCTGTGAAATCTGGAAATGCATCACCTGCTGCACAGGTTTGTACTCTGTGCCTTGATCTATTTTGAAATTCACTATTTTGACCATATTGCTCTGTGTTAGTGTTCACTGTAATATCTAGTCTGTGTGGGAGAATCCCTTTCGATTCTCCTATTAGGGTATGTTTGGTACTGAGGATTTTTCAATTTTGCCATGTTTGGTTGGTTAAAAGGTTTTGTTTAGGAAAACAAGTCCTTAAAAAAATGAGAAAAATGACTTTCTAACGAAAGTAGTGAAAACGAGTTTCGTAAGTGACATTACAAGTTCATTGTCTCCTCCCCACCAATCCAACAGCCCAACCCATCCCACCCCCCGCCACCCCCACTCCCGACCCCCATAGTCTCTTGCTAGACTAGATTACATATAAATGCTCTTGGGATAATATTCTTTTGCTTACTTGCCATACACTAGAAAATAAGTAAAAACCCACTTGTTTTCCAACAAAACATTTTCCTTCATACCAAACACACCCTTAGTCCCCTTGGGCTGGGGGAGCAAGTGCTGGTCAGGCGGAGTTATGCAGTCAATGCTCTTCAGTTAATTATTACATCTCCTTAACGAGAATCTCTTTTTGAAAGTAACTCATTTTGACGTACCAACAATCAAATGTCTTCTTTGTTCCAGAATGATGTCAATGAAAAGCAGCTGACTGCACTGAAGGTTGTGATTAAGTGCATTGAAGACCATAAACTTGAGGAGCAATACCCTGTGGATCCTCTCCAGAAAAGAGTTCTCCAGCTGGAGAAAGTAAAGGCAGACAAGAAACGAGCAACCGAAGTAGCCAAACCTCAACCCAAGAGACCTCGTGCCAATTGCGTAGGTAATGGAGTGCGAGTCACTAATGTCACTAACGTTGTCTCCGACAAGAACTTCTATGCTAGTAGAATGACTGATAGGTATCCGCAGTACATATATGACCGACCATATGCTTACCCCGGACCGACTGACAGCCACGTTCCGTCATTCCTTGGTACTGCCTACAACCTTCCTCCTCCTGGACATGGCAACTTCTTTGGAAATGGTTACCACTACCAGGCTACTTACCTGCACTAATCGCTTGACTTTGCTAAAGATCCTTTTAGCTGTTAGTGTTAATCCTTCTGCTTAACTACTAGTACTGACAGTAAGTAGCCTTGTTAACTTTTATTCTGATGTTAACGCTGATACTGTGCACTTCTAATATAATGTACCGTTATTTATGTTTCAAGACAATTATTGGTCAATCATTTGTGCTTGAACTTCAGAAACTGCATGTTTGAAGTTGTTTAGAATGGGGCAGACTTACAAATTTTTACTCATCACTTCGGCCTTTTGTAAATGCAATTATTTTAAATAAAATCAAATCAATTTTAACATTTTTTACAAAAACTTAATACTCAAATCATTCTATTAAAAAAGAAGGTAACATTGGAAAATAGTCACATGACTGAAGGGTGTGACTTAATGTATCAATGAAGTTCAATGATTATTATGATTCTGATTTATAAATTTTGGTGTACAAGTGACTCGATATTTATTTCATTTTCTAAGATTGAACCGGATATTTCTTAGTTATGATTGAAGAGATCTCATCTATCACACTATAAGAAAATGCATTTCCCAAGTAAAATACAATAGTTGAAATAGGCGTAATTTTTTGAGACTCCGGTTCAAATTCCTATGAAACAAAAAAAATAGGTTATTTTTATTTAAATTATTCGAATCGTGATGGATATAATTAATATTATTAATGTATTGGTAGAAAATAACATATAATGAATAGTCATGACAAATTGGTTTGAACACCATCTATATAAACATAAAAATAAAGAAAATTGTGAGTAGTTAAAGATTACAATATATATTTACAAAGTTCAAATTAGCCGGAAAATGATTTATTAACAAAAAAGGAAAGAAATAATGATAAAAAATATACTTGAACAATCATATTTTCAACTATTATCATCTATATATTAAAACATATTTTAACTATTAATTATTATTTTATTTAAAAATAACTAATAGTTGGTGTGTGTATTAATATATAAATGCTGATAATTTAGATTTAAAAAAAAAAAAGCAATCATAATTTAAATATAAAATTCACGAAAAAATAATAATTTTTGGGATCATTAACTCAAAAGAAAGAGGGCGAGTATTAACCACCTTTTTGGAAGGTAAAAAAAAGGGGGGAAAACCACCTCGGCCGGTACTATTCAGAGTCCTCACAACAACACATATCCCCCAACTTGACGTGTGGAAAGGTTAAAGCACACCTTATCTCTACGGCCACATGTGATACCTGGATGTCCAATCTAAAAGTAGAGAGTTTGTTTCTCTATTTGGAGATGAACGGCGTCGCGCATGGTAAAAAGAAGGATTTTTTTTATTAGCCGAGAGGGAAAAAGTAGCAAAGGAATATCGCTATCGTGGGGAAAAAAGACAATCTTCAACTTTGTACCAGTACAATCATGTGTCACCTTGCAGACTTCGTCGTACCCTGCCTACTCATTCCGGCCTATTTGTACCCAACTACAATCTATTCCCTTAGGTCCAAGGCCCCCGGCCAATCGTCACTGTCCATCCTTGTTTAGAAAAAAACCTAACCACTATCTTTTGGAATATCCATAATTGAAGCATTTTTCTTTATTGACTGTCAATTTTTTATTAGGTGATCATGTCTTTGATGCTTTGGTTTTCGCGGGAAAGGGTAAGGATTTCAAACAATGCATGTGAGCTTTGATGCCAATTTAGTGCAAATCAGAAGGATCGGAGCTGTTGGATGTTGCTCCGTCCTGCTATAACTTAACGAACAAAAAGATATCACACTACTAACAAAAAAAAATCAACAAGCCTCAAAATCCTTCAGAAATGGCTATCGCTAATCTACATCGATTCGCCTCCCAAATCTCACGAAACCCATCCTTCAGATCCTTAATCACTCGATCTTCCGCCACGTCATCATCATCCGCCAAAGTCTCCGATCGGATCGTCAAGCTCTCCGCGGTCGACCCGGACGGACACAAACGCGAAGTTATTGGACTCTCAGGTCAAACACTACTCAGCCCTAACGAATCACGGGTTAATTGACTCGGATTCACATCGACTTGAAGATATTGATGCTTGTTCAGCTGAATGTGAGGTACATATTGCTGAGGAATGACTTGAGAAGCTTCCAGAGGCTTCTTATGATGAGAAGTATGTTTTAAAGAGGAATTCTAAAGCTAGGGTTTTGAATAAGCATTCTAGGTTTGGATGTCAGGTGGTTCTTTCAAAAGCTTCAAGGTATGGTTGTTGCACTTCCTGAACCTAAGCCTTGGGATATTCCATAAGGTGTGAAAATGCAAATTTGTTATATTTTAGTGTTTTTGAGATATTAATAATAATATGTGAGAACTTTTGGTACTTGATCTTTTTTTTTTGTATGTTCTTAATTCGAACTAAGTGCAATATGATGTCGAAATTATCTGAAGTTCACAACTCAGTTTGTTTGAAATGAATGATTTGCGTTTCATGTTGAAGTTATTTGTGTAGCATTTGTGCTTGGATGAATGAAGCTTATATATCCTATATGCTTGAATATTTTAAAGTTTGTATCTTTATGAGAATGTATTGCTGATTTTTACTTGCTAGACATTAATTGGTTATACTGGAGCGTTTTGAATTAAAATTCATACACCATTGTTGCCCAAGGAAGAGAGATATCCCATGCCACAATATCTGCTATTGGATGTCACATTAATTGATTGTATCCTATTGTGATGCTTTCTTGTTAAGTAGAATATGTCCCATAAGGTGAGATGAAAAATTTGTTAAGGTTTTTGAACTGGAATTTTAGTGCTTTGAGATAATAATATGTGGAACTTTTGGTACTTGATGATGTATTTGTTATGTTTTAGCCACTGAATGTTCTCAATTCGAACTAAGTGGTAATTTACTGTCAAAATTGTCTGAAGTTCACTACATTGTTTGTTTGAAATGAATGATTTTCCATTTCATGTTGAAGTTATTTGTCTAGTATCTGTGCTTGGATATATGAGCTTATATATCCAATATGCTTGAATATTTTAAAGTTCTTATCTTTATGAGGATGTGTTACTGGTTTTTACTTAATAGCCAATTAGTGGTTATATCGGAGCCTTTGGAATTAAAATCCATTTACCATTGTTGCCCAAGGTAGATTATATTCAGCATGCCACAATATCTGTTACTGGGTGTCACATTAACCGAGTGTATTCTATTGTGATGCTATGTTGTTAAGTAGAATATGTCCTACACCATATGAGATAACAAATGCATTACCTTGCAAATAGGTCTATCCTGGATTTGGACAATAGAGGTTCCAAAACGAAATCTTGTGGAGGACTGTAGATGGGGTTACTTGGGCAAGATCAAATACAGATTTAACGTTAGTTTTTGGGAGGTCGGGACTTAAGGGGGAAGACGGTTTCAGATAGAGAGTTTCTACAAGTGGGTCTTTAGAAATGTGACCTAGTGTTCCTTTTATACTCTTGAAATCATCTGTCATCCAGAACCTCACGGACTATGTAGTTTACAGGGCCAACAAAAGACCCATATAGTGCTCCTACTGAGCCAATGAGTGACTCAACTGGTCCAGACATGACCAGCCAATCCTTAAGACCATTTTATCACGAGAAACTCACATGATGTCGTGATCAACCAAGTAACGTGTAATCTACTGAATTAACATCAGAATTGGTTAGGAGCATTCCATAAGTTTCACCTTCAGCTTTTGATGTCTGTTTCTTATTTCTTTAACCACTCTGCATTTGTATCTCTTCTTACTTCATAAGTCCATATTATCACTACTATGTGTTTAGCGTTCTTTTCATTTAGCCACATTACATGTCTCAGCTAGATTTATATACCTAGGATACCTTATCAAAAGAAAAAGATCTATATATCTAGGGTATTGACTTCACTAGCACTAGGACTAAATCGTGAAAAAGTTAAAAGTGTACAGCAAACTCTGGGCTGGAATTGTAACTTAAACAATAGGCTGAAGAACCAAAAGGTTAAGCATAAAATTTGATCTCAGTTGTTAATTTACTAAAAGCTCTATGACCAAATGTGTGTGGTATATGCCTGAAAGTTGAAGTGGTAAAACTTGAGTTCGAGATACTCTTTGTTTTTCGGTTAGACTTGAGTTCAAGATGGTATGCTCACTTGAAATTGCCCAATATGACATAAGGGACCACCAAAGTGATATCCTGGGACATTGTGTCAGCTAGCTCATAGACTATCCAGATTACGCTCTAGGTCGTGAACAAAATTTTCCTTTGAGAAGTGACTGAGGCTACATCATTTCTTTTATTCAGTGTGGCCATGTAAAATGAGTGGTTTGCGGTGGGAATTTTGCGTAGTGGGTGATTGGGTGCAATAGGTTCAGAAGATCTTTGGAGGTGTTATGATTATAGACTTGCAAAGAGTGAACAACAAACAACAACGACATACCTAGTGGAATCACACACGTGGGGTCTGGGAGGGTGGAATGTACACAGACTTTATCCCTACCTTGGGAAGGTAGAGAGGTTATTTTCGATTGACCCTCGGCTTAGAATAAAGCAATAACAAAACGGGTCAAATAGGTAAAAGAAACAGTAACTACATCAAAACAATAAGGTAAGCAAAGAACAAATGACAATAAATAATAACAGAAATCGAAGGATAAGAAACTATATGGGAAATACTATGGATACTAGTAAGGAAGGATAAGCGAGATAACGCTCTACTACCTATTAACCTTCTACCTTAATTTGTGTCATCCACGACCTCCTATCTAACGTCATGTCCTCGATAAGCTGCAACTGTGCCATGTCCTGGCTAATCACCTCTCCCCAATACTTCTTCGGTCTATCTTTAACTCTCCTGATCCATAGCCAACGTCACACACCTCCTCACTGAGGCAACCTCGCATCTCCTCCTCACACGCCCGAACCATCTCAATCTTGCTTCCCTCATCTTGTCCTTCACCGAGGCCACTCCCACCTTGTCCCGGATATCTTCATTTCTAATCCTATCTCTCCTAGTATGCCGGCACATCCACTGCAACTTTCATCTTCTGAACGTAAGAGGTTCTTGACTGGCCAACACTCCACCCCATAAAACATAGTTGGTCTAACCACCACTATGTAGAACTTGTTTTTGAGTTTTGTGGCATCTTCTTATCACACATGGCTACAGATGCAAGCTCCATTTTATCCGCCCCGCACCAATACGATGTGAGACACCATCGTCAATCTCTCAATTACGTTGGATAATAGACCTAAGATACTTGAAACTCCCTTTCTTCTGTATGACAGGTGTCTCAAGCCTTACTTCCATGTCAGCCTCACGCGTCGCGCGACTGAACTTACACTCCAAGTAATCTATTTTGGTTCTGCTCAACCGAAACCCTTTAAACTCCAGGGTCTGTCTCCAAACCTCAAGCTTAGCGTTAACTCCCTCGCTCTCGTCAAGCACAATGTCATCCGCAAATATCATACACCATGGTAACTCTCCCCGGATATGTCGCGTCAAAACATCCATCACTAAGGCAAGTAAGACTTGCAAAGAGTGAATAGATTGAAATATGAATGCTTCATGGAAAAAAATGCTAGGTGATTTCTAACCATCTGTCTAAGCTTGATAGGTAGAGTTACACAGTACCTATGCTGGTGGGAGGTACTTGATGAAATAGTCGAGGTCAAACAAGTTAAACCGAACAACACTAATATCAAAAGAACAAAACCCTTTTGTAAGAACCCTTGTGAAAAAACTAAACTGGTAACTACAAATAAAATAGTCTGAAGTTCTGAGGCACCCCTTGAATATTTCATTCAAGAACTATAAAAATTTTAATCATCAAAACATCACATAATTATGAGAACTGCTTCCTGTATATACAACATTGGTTGTTGCTTAACTACATATAAGCTTCTAAGCTACTTATCTAAATGATAAAAAAAACAGCAATAATGAAAGCTGTCAAGCAGCCGTGAGCCGCCTCTTGTGGCCCAAAGAGAACTTCTGATATTCATCAAATCCTTATAAATCTGCATCATGCTTTCATGTGAAGTAAGTGATGAATCTTCTCTTTTCTTTTCTCCTATCATTTTCCCGAGAAGTACTCAATAGTGATAAGTGAAAAGCTAGGTGCTTCTCATAAATATTGGTAGATATTTTGTAGTTTTTGAGCAGTTTCAGTGGAGTGTGAGGTACCGCGGTCCTACCCATTGACCAAAAAAACCTTTTATCTGCTTCGATGTGCATGCATACAATTTGATTGTCTAGTTACCTTTCAATAATTTCAAGATGTTTTGAAGTCCTTAGTAAAGAGGATCTGTGCTATTTTCCAATTTGTAACATGATGCATGGTGTTGAAGATGTAATTAATTAAATAAAAGTGTGCTCTCTTTAACAACTTGTGCTTTTATATGAGCTTTTAACACACTTCTAACACATGATAAGCAATAAAGGTGGTATAAAGTATGGTGGTTTATTGTTTAGTTCCCAAGTTGTAAATATCTTTCAATACTTTTGTCCTCCCTGCTTGCTACTTCTAATTGCCTCCTAGATAGAAAATTTAGATATAGCACCGACCTTACTTTTGTTCTCCATGCTTGCTACCATTAATTGCTTCTTAGATTGCTAATTTAGTGAAAAACTGACTTAATAATTTGCCATGTTATATTCTTGAGTTCTTCCATGGGCGTGATCTTCAATAGGACATCATCCGTTCCTTGTTACCAAACCAAAATTTTTGGTGGTGCTTTTTCCACAATGATAGTCATTTCTGTTATACTTAGGAAGGGTGATGAAAAAGCTTGTGTATTATATTCATGGTTTGGTTACATGTTATGACATCCTTATAAATGCCATGAGCAATTAAAGCCAGTGGATGTTTATTTGAGCATATGTCGTCCTGTCTTCCCAAGCAATCTTGTCAGTTTCTGGATGTGGTTTCACGGTTAAATTTAGACAATCTAGAGTTGTTTGAGGTTTAAGGTTCATGCAACTTCTGCTATCAATATATGCTTGCAAAACTTTTCATCACTTTTGACAAAGAGTATGAAAATAGAAGTTCAAAGCCAATCACAATTTCCTTTTTTGGAGCGGTTAAAAGACCTTTGACATGACAAAAAAATGTTGGTTGTTATCCTCGTCCGAATTGTATTCTGAGTTCTCACCGTAAGGTGATTTAACTAGTCCCATCGATAATCACAGAGTACCGTTTATTAGACATTGTCCTCCAAATCATATCAATGATTCCTTAACTAAATCCCATTCTCCACCAATGTTAGGCTTCTTGATACCCTGAACCTCTTGTGCCAGCATGATGTTTTCAGTTATGTTCCTACCTTTAACAAAACCGGACTGGTTGATGGAGATCAAATCTGGAAGGGTAGGTGCTAGTCTTAGTCTCTTAGACATAAAAGTTTTGAGAGAAGTTTATTGATGGTGAATTTAAGTTTATAGGTGTGAACTCAGACATGGTGTTGGGAAAATCCACTTTTGGTATAAAAACTAGGCATGTGGAAGAAGATTGAACGTACCGTTGCCTCTTTCTTTTTTCTGTTGCTAATATGTAGACCATTTTGACTTCAGAAGATGGCTATTGAAAAGAGAATCCTTGTGTTTACAATTAAAACGTTTCTTGGTTTCCCTTTTTGTCATTTTAGCAACCCTCCTTCAACTAACCATCTGCTATTTCTTTTTGTGATAACGTGGTGCCTATGCAGCATGCATGTACCTTGGCTAGTCCATGTGTTTTGTCTTATACGTTGATTTGATCTGTTCCTCTGGTTGGCTTGAAAAGCAGGCTTCCCAACTTGAGAACTGATCCTTTTGAGTAATGATTGTTTTGATTTTCTCAACTTTCATAACCTTGTTGTATATTCTCTGGCCAGAAAGAATATTGGAAGGTTCAAGAATATAGTATAAGATGCAGAAAAGAAAAAGAGGGATATGGTGAGAAATATGACTAGGCAAATAATATCTTTTGCTCACAACTTCGTGGTTCTGAGGGAGTGTGTTCTTGGACTTGGGAGCTTGTCATTGGCTATATAGAATCTTGTATCCTATCCTCTTAAAGGGGTGTACGAACCAGCGGAGTGCTTATGGATGTGGGAGCTGCAAGCTTCCTGGGTCTTGCTCTCGCCTTTTTTCCTCCACCTTTCTCTTGTAATTATCCTACAGTGGAAGTAAACATTTGGATAACAAAACCTTCTTCAAAAAGGTTTAGAGGGTAAGTTACATAAGCAATATATTTATCTCTCTCTCCAACAACACGCTCGATGCGGTAGCATCACCCTTTGTACGATCAAGGTTGTTAAGTCCATCCGTCCATGTAGGTGTCCATGTACTAGTAGAAGATTCGGCAGTTACTGCACTCTTACCTCTTTAGGTGGAATTCCAGGTTAAGGAGTTACTTGGGATGTTGTCATATAGCAGTATCTTGGTTTTGTACTCAGGAGAAGGGAAGGGCTTGTTTGCGACTAGCAGTAGCTGGTAACGGGAGAGGCCTAAGGCTAGTCTATTTCCTCTCGTACCATGCTTGTTGAAAGTTCTTTACCTTTTCCCTCTCCCTGTAGGAGATCTTCCAAGGAAGACTCCCGATCCCTTTGATGTCCACAAAAGAATTTCTCAATTTTCATTCAGATTTAGAAGGCTTGTTCAAAAGAAAAAAAGACGTGGGTGGCATTATGACTGAGGTGTCAGTTAGAAAGGTTCAACCAATGTTCGCTCAATCAAGCGGCATTCTTTTTCTTGGTACTCATGAGTATAATAAGTCATAATTCGGTAAGAACACTAAAAGGGGTAAAGTGCTCCCAATCTAAAGAGTCTTAATTTTCAAAACTAGAACTCAGAACTTAGGTAAGGATGGAGTGCTCCCAATGTTCCATCACATGTCTTGGTGGTCTTATCCTCTATGGTTATTAGGCTCTCCTACAAGTCTTCCTTACATGCAAAAGAATTTTTTTAAACTGAAGGTTAGTGGTTTATCGTTCTTGCTGAAACAAATTTATGGGTCGGCTTTAGGAGGTAAAAGGAGAAGATATTGGATGTTAATTGGCTATGCCAATTTTTGCATCAACCAATATATTTACCATTTGCTTAATTTTCTGATGTGGCTAATTGCATAATAGATCAACTGGAAAATATTAAAATCAACCAACTATATTACCGTAATATTAAGTTTTATCCACCATCGTAAAAAAATAATAAAATTGACCACCTGTAACACAATGCTCAATAATGCACGAAATAAATATTCTACTGTCATGGGATTTTAATTTCGTCAATCCTAATAAATGTTTCAATGCACATATAAATATCTACAACTGTATATATTTTCAAATACTAATCTCATAATAGATCAAGTGGAAATAATAAAATCAACCACCTTATAGAGTTTATCCACCATCGTACGTAAAAATAATAAAATTGACCGCCTGTCATACAATGCTCAATACTGCACGAAATTAATATTTCATGGGATCTTATCCTAATAAATGTTCCAATGCACATAAATATCTACAACTGTGTATATTTTTAAAAGTATTTAAACATTCTGTCATATTGAAACTTTACGTATCATATAGTATTACAACTTTTAATAGCTCTGAACTGCGACCGAGCATTGAAAAAGATTTTCATAAATAATTTTCCCTTCATTTCAATTATGTAAACCTATTTCTTTTTTAGTTCTATTAACGTATATTATTAAATATACTCCATATATTTTGTAATATTTAGTGTTGTATAATTATGGTAGAAATAGGATCACTATTGGATTAAGATTCCACAATGTACACACTATATATATTTGTATTAATGAGAAAGACTCTCCAAGGGAGATTAATACAATTTTACATGGTATCAAAGACAGACTCATTCCAAGTCTATGTTCACCGATGTTGGGTCTCTAAATTATGTCATCCACGCTCCAGTTAACGAAGTCTGGGCGTGCGGGGGAGTGTTAAGAGTCTCACATCGAAAATGAAATGAGAATTTGGACTACACAATGTAAATAATGAATCTTGGGCCTAACTCGACCCCAAAAGCTAGCTTGTAGGATGAGGATTGTCCAAGTCCATATAAGGAGTCCATGTTCCCATTCCATATCCGATGTGAGACTCTTAACACTTCCTGCACGCCCAAAACTTGTTAATTGGAGTGTGGATAATATAATTTGGGGGCCCAACATCGGTGAACAAAGAATTGGAATGGGTCTGGTGTCGGGGTAAATTGTCTGGGCCGTGATTTTTGGGTGTGTCGTCGAGTTTGGTGTGGTTCGACGGTGGCTGCTGGGTGGTGGGGGTTGCGTTTGTCACCGTACTTTCAACCGCTAAGGGATTTTTATTGTGTTCATCTTGTTTGGCACGTCGGGTTTCCTCTAAAAGTAATTGTGAACGTGCCTTGTTGAAACTCGGTAGTGAGTCGGACTGTTGAATCATGGTCGCGAGAGTATCATATTCACCTTTCGGTAAGCCCGCAATAAGCTGGAGGACCATATTAGTGTCAGAAACTGGCGTCCCTATGTTAGATAATTGGTCTGCAACGAGTTTCAATTGCTTATAGTATTCGAACATGTTGGAAAAATTCTCGAGACGTGTATTGTTGAACTGTTCCTCCAAATACACGGCTCGAGTATTCTTGTTGTCCTGAAAAATTTCTGTCAATCGAACCCATAACTCACGAGCCGAGGCATCTGTTTTCATGATTGTATGCAGCAAGTCTTTATATATGGTGCCATAAATCCACTGTTTGACAATAGCGTCAAGACGACGTCATATAGAGTCTGCAACGTCTAGAGGACGAGGGATGGAGTCGTCGATATGGTCAAGTACGTTGTACGTACACGCGTGAATATTGAAAAGTTCAACCCACGAAGAGTATTGACCGTCTTCCTGATCAAGAATTACTGGGATGAAATTCTTGATAAATGAGACGGTGAAAGCCAGATGGAAAGAGGATGTGGATGAGGGAAGGGGGGTTATCAACGACGTTTGTGGAGGATGCGGAAGCACTAGGAGATGTGGGGGAGACATGGTGGCTCAACGAAAGCACAGAAAACCATGAAAGGAAAAGGAAAAAAAATTCCGGCCGATGAGACATAAAAAAAATCAGCCGAGGGGGGGGGGGGGGATTTCAGCGACGGTAGGTAGGGAATTTTTTTTAGGGTTTAGCTTTTGGCTCTTGATACCATGTAAGATTGTATTAATCTCCCGTGGGAGTCTTTCTCATTAATACAAATATATATAGTGTGTACAATGTGAAACTCTAATACAATAAGGATCATATATCTACCATAGTTATACAACACTAAATATTACAAATATATGGAGTATATTATATTAATATACGTTAATACACCCCCTCAGTCGGAGCGGGAGGAGGCCGAACGCTAAGACTGGATCTAAAGTCGAGGAATAGCTATCTAGGAAGACCTTTCATGAATATATCCACATACTGATACGGAGAAGGCACATGCAACACCTTAACATGACCGAGAACAACCTTCTCACGAACAAAGTGTATATCCATCTCTATGTGCTTGGTTCGCTGATACTGAACCGGATTATGAGATAAATATATGACGGATATGTTATCACAGTAAACCAAAGACGTCTTACGCAAGGGACACTGAAGCTCTAAAGAAGGTTTCTGAGCCAGCAGATCTCAGTAACAACATTTGCAACGCCTCTATACTCTGCTTCTGCACTCGAACAGGATAATGTGGCTTGTCTCTTGGCAGACCAAGAAATGAGATTATCCCCTATGAACACACAGTAGCCAGAGGTGGAGCGTCGCGTTTCCGGACAACCTGCTCAATCAGCATCCGTATATGATAATAATTTGGTCGGTGCTGAGGGGGTATAGATGCAATCCATAATCAAGTGTGCCCTTAACATATCAAATGATACGCTTAAGGGCAGTATAATGAGGCTCCATGGGGGCATGCATGAATAGGCATACCTGCTGAACGGCATAAGCAATATCAGGCCTGGTGAAAGTAAGATATTGTAGTGCACCTGCAAGACTCCGTTAAAGTGTAGGATCAGACACTGGATCACCATTAACGGCACTAAGCTTTGATTTTGAGTCAACCGGAGTGGACATTATCTTACAGTTCGCCATTTTAGCCCTGTACACTATCTCCTCTGCATACTTGCGCTGACACAAAAATATTGTATCTGCAGATCTAGTCACTGATATTCCCAAAAAGTAACTCAACTTCCCCAAGTCAGTTATAGCAAATTCAGTTTTGAACAAAGCAATGATCTCATTTTCAACAAATCAGATGAGGCAGTAAGCACAATGTCATCCACATATAACAATAAATAAGCAATGTTACTACATCGATGAAAAATAAATAGAGAATTATCACATTTGCTGCATACGAACCCAATCTGCATAATGTACTGTGCAAAGCGATCATACCGCTCGAGAACATGTTTCAAACCATAAAGTGACATACGAAGACAACATACATACTGAGGGGCTGCTGGATGGACAAAACTAGGCGGCTGGTGCATGTAAATAATTTCTTTCAAATCCCCGTGTAGAAACACATTTTGCACATCAAACTGATGAATCGACTAATGATTACCCATAGCAATACTCATAATTGTGCGAATAGTAGCCGGTTTAATAGCCGGACTGAATGTCTAACCACAATCAATACCCTCGTGCTGATTATTGTCATTAGTCACAAGTCTCGCCTTATACCTCTCTGGCTCACCAATGTCTCAGTATTTGTGATGAAAAAGCCACATGCATCGGATCACAATCACCCCTCCGGTCTATGAACCAAATGCCAAGCGTGGTGTTTTGTTAAAGCATTAAATTCCTCACGCATGACCGCATTCCAATTAGGGTCTTGTTTGGATAATTTTGAATTTTTAGGAATTAGGGATATGGTTTCTGTAGATAGGTTAAAGTGGACTTTGTGTTTAAAAATCTCGTGTTGGACACGGGTTACCATATGGTGCGTGGGGCAGGGATAGGGTAGGTGTTCTATTTTGGTGTTAGTTTCGGGTGACAGGTGGCGGTGGTGGTATCGGGTTGGTTTTTTGGGTCGTCACAAATTTAGAAATAATGATGACCTAGAGAGATACAAGGGAGACTTATGGTTAATGATACAAATCAACAGGAGGGCATTAATTGTGGTGAGATGTTCAGTCCGGTTGTTAAACTGGTTACCATTCGCACAGTTCTGAGTATTGGCATGGGTAAACATTGACTGATTCATCAGCTTGATGTGAAAAATGTGTTTCTTCATGGGGATTTGAAAGAAACTGTTTACATGCACCGGCCGCCTAATTTTGTCTATCCAGCTGCCCCTTAGTATGTATGTGGTCTTCGTAAGTCACTTTATGGTTTGAAACATGCCCCTAGAGCATGGTATGATCGTTTTGCACATTACATTATACAAATTGGATTTGTTTGCAGCAAGTGTGATAATACTCTATTTATTTTTCATAGAGGTAGTAGCGTTGCCTATTTGTTGTTATATGTGGATGACATTGTGCTTACTGCCTCCTCTGATTTGTTGAAAAATGAGATCATTGCACTGCTTAAAATTGATTTTTTTATGACAGACTTGGGGAAATTGAGTTATTTTTGGGGGATATCAGTGACTAGATTTGCAGACTCTATGTTTTTGTGTCAGCGCAAGTATGCAAAGGAGATAGTATACATGGATACAATGGCGAACTGCAAGATAATGTCCACTCCAGTTGACTCTAAATCAAAGCTTAGTGCAGTTGATGTTAATACAATGGCGGATCCCACCCTTTACAGGAGTCTTGTATGTGCGCTACAATATCTTACTTTCACCAATCCTGATATTGCTTATGTTGTTCAGCAGGTGTGTTTATTCATGCATGCCCCTAGGGAGCCTCATTTTACTGCCCTTAAGTGTATCATTCGATATGTTAAGGGCACACTTGATTATGGATTGCATCTATACCCCCTCAACACCGACCAGTTTGTTATCATATACGGATGCTGAATTGACAGGTTGTCCGGACATGCGATGCCCCACCTCCGGCTACTATGTGTTCTTAGGGGATAATCTCATTTCTTGGTTTGCCAAGATTCAAGCCACATTATCCCATTCGAGTGCAGAAGTAGAGTATAGAGGCGTTGCAAATGTTGTTGCCGAGATCTGCTGGCTTCGAAACCTTCTTTTGGAGCTTCAGTGCCCCTTGCGTAAGACGTCTTTGGTATACTGTGATAACATATCCGCCGTATATTTATCTCATAATACGGTTCATCATCAGCGAACCAAGCACATTGAGATAGATATACACTTTGTTCGTGAGAAGGTTGTTATCGGTCATGTTAAGGTGTTGCATGTGCCTTCTTCGTATCAGTATGCAAATATATTTACGAAAGGACTTCCTAGACAGCTATTCTTCGACTTCATATTCAGTCTCAGCGTCCAGCCTCCTCCTGCTCCGACTGAGGGGTGTATTAGTGTATATTATTAAATATACTCCATATATTTTATAATATTTAGTGTTGTATAATTATGGTAGAAATAAGATCCCTATTGGATTAAGATTCCACATTGTACACACTATATATATTTGTATTAATGAGAAAGACTCCCCAAGGGAGTTTAATACAATTCTACAAGTTCTTGTAGAAAAATGATTTTTTTTAAAAGTTAATATAAAACATTGTATGTTCAATGAGAAGCGATTATAACCACTTAAATCTTATGACATATTTAAAAATAATTTTAAAAATCTCTTTTTTTAATTTTTTAAATCCGGTCAAATAAGTTGAGATACATTTAAACAGAGGAAATAATGTCGATATAAATGTTTGACTCCAAGCCCACTAATTTAGGTATGTGATTACTTTTACACATAAATTGGGCGAAAATAGTTGAACATTAGTAAATGGTTCATAACTGCAAATATGATTTAAAAATATTGTATTAATATAATATTAAAAGTCAGGAGTATTGGAAATATGAATGGGGTTGATGATACTAGGCATCATTCAGGCTACTTTGTAGTGAATGGTTTGTTTTCGGTAGAGGTGGATGTAATTTTGATGATGGGTTTATCTTAATTCATAGTATTCCATACGAAATATAGATATACATGTAAAAGTTATTAAAATCATAATAAAATTAGATTTGAATTCATAATTATAATTGTATAATAAACTCAAGTTCAATATTATAATTTAAAGATGGAACCCATTAAATTTCAATTTGGATTCGCCTAGACAGTGCAATGTAACACAGCTAAACATCATTGTATCATATAACCAACATTCCATAATTAATGAACAAGAGAAGCTAAGAAATTTAATATTGTTGGTAGATAGTTGGTTATTAGAATTGTATTAATCTCTCTGAGGAATCTTTCTTATTAATACAAATATATATAGGTTGTATAATGTGGAATCCTCATACAATAGTGATTCTATATTTACCATAATTATACAAGACTAAATATGGCTAAATATATTAAAAATACACGTGCTAATACACCTCCTCAGTCGGAGCGGGAGGAGCCCGGACGTTAAGACTGGATCTGAAGTTGAGGAAGAGCTCTGTAGGAAGACCTTTCGTGAATATATCCGCATACTGATATGAAAAAGGCACATGCAATACCTTGACATGACCGAGAACAACCTTCTCACGAACAAAGTGGATGTCCAGCTCAATGTGCTTTGTTCGCTGATGCTGAACTAGATTATGAGATAGATATATGGCGGATATGTTATCGCAATAAACCAAAGACGCCTTACGTAATGGACACTGAAGCTTCAAAAGAAGGTTTCAGAGCCAGCAGATCTCAGCAACAACATTAGCAACACCTCTGTATTCTGCTTCTGCATTCGAACGGGATAATGTGGCTTGTCTCTTGGTAGACCAAGAGATGAGGTTATCCCCTAAGAACACACAATAGCCTGAGGTGGATCGTCGTGTGTCCGGACAGCCTGCCCAATCAGCATTCGTATATGACAACAATCTGGCCGATGCTGAGGGGTATAGATGCAATCCATAATCAAGGGTGCCCTTAACGTATCTAATAATACGTTTGATGGCAGTAAAAAATAGCTCACTGGGGCATGCATGAATAAGCATACATGCTGAACAACATAAGCAATATCAGGCCTGGCGAAAGTAAGTTACTGAAGTGCACCTGCTAGACTCCTATAAAAAGTGGGATCGGCCACTGGATCACCATCAACTGCACTAAGCTTCAATTTAGAGTCAACCGGAGTAGACATGATTTTGCAATTAGCCATCTTAGCCATGTACACAATCTCTTCTGCATACTTATGCTGGCAAAGAAACATAGTGTCTACAGACCTAGTCACTGATATCCCCAAAAAATAACTCAACTTCCCCAAGTCAGTCATAGCAAATTCAGTTTTGAGCAATGAAATGATCTCATTTTTCAAGACATCAGAAGAGGCAGTAAGAACAATATCTTTCACATATAATAATAAATAAGCAATGTTGCTACCTCTATGAAAAATAAATAAAGAATTATCACACTTGCTGCATGAGAACACAATTCGCATAATGTATTGTGCAAAGCGATCATACCACGCTCTAAGGGTCTGTTTCAAACCATAAAGACTTACGGAGACGACATACATACTGAGGGGCTGCTGGATGGATAAAACCAGGCGGTTGGTACATGTAAACAATTTCTTTCAAATCCCCATATAGAAACGCATTTTTCAAATCAAGCTGATGAATAGGCTAATGTTTACCCATAACAATACTCAGAACTGTGCGGATGGTGGCCGGTTTAACAACTGGACTAAAAGTATCACCACAATCTATACCCTCCTGCTGGTTTGTGCCATTAACCACAAGTCTTGCTTTATACCTCTCTAATGCACCAATGTCTCTGTACTTATGACGAAAAAGCCACATGCATCGGATCACATTCACCCCCTCCGGCCGAGGAATCAAATCCCATGGCCGCATTCCAATTTGGGTCTAATTTGGCTATTTTTTAGATTTTAGGAATTGGGGATATGGTTTCTATGGACAGGTTAAATTATACTTTGGGTTTGAAAATCTCATGTTGGGCACGAGTTTCCATATGGTGTGACGGGACCGAGGTAGTCTGGGTCTGTGTGTGACTTGTATGGTCGGGTTCACTGGTTGGGTTAATATTGGTGATTTGTTGTGGGGGTTTGAAATGGGTTTTGGTTTTGTTCGTCGGGTGTCTGGCTGGGGACGACGGGGTCAAGGTTAGGCAGTGGGTCTAGTGGTGACATCGATCTGGGTGGGTTAATACTGGTTGGGTATGGTGATGGTGGTGGATGGGCACTCGATGAGATGTTTGTGGTTGTGTGTGTGGTGGTGCGATTTTGGTTCCTGGTAATTGGTGGGTCGTCGGGAATGGGTTGGGAGTGCAGATCTACTATTCTGTATGGCGGCAACACTGTGGGATGGACTGAGACTGGTGGTGGAATCGGGGTGATGGGCCGATTGTCGGAAGGAGTGGCAGTCGTCGATGGTGGCAGATGGTTTCGGTTGGTGGTAGGGGTGGTTATCGGTAGGTATATAAAGAAGTTGTGTCGATTGCCGGTAGTGGTGGCAATCGGCGATGTTTGTGACTGAGACATAGGCCGTGACTGAGGTACATCGGTGGAGTGATGCAAGGGAACTACTTATTTGATGTGTGTCGCAATGGCCTTATTTGTGGTATTTCTATCTATTATTTTGGAGATCTATAATTCCTCTGTTTTATTGGATGGAATTTTAATGAATTAGATAATGGTCGCCGGTGATGGCAGAGTCGATGGGATACCTTGGGTGGGGGCAACTGGGTTGCTGCAGGTGGCAGACCCGAGGGGACGATGAGGGGAGATCGAGGCTGGACCGCGGGTGGTGGCATTGGGTGCGGCAGCTACCGCCGAAATAGTGGCAGCATGACGGAATGCTTGTTGGACAAGCGGTGATGGGTCCGAATCTTCGAGGAATTTGTAATCAGTGACTCAGAATTTTTTAATGTTGTTAAACGGGAAAACATATTCAACAAAGGTGACGTGACACGAAATTATGATTTTGTCGGTGGAGAGCTCATAGCACAAGTACCCCCTATGGTTTGACGGGAAACCTAGAAAAGCGCACGGAGTAGATCGGGGTGCCAATATGTGGGGGGTCGTGGATGTCAGATTATGGTAACACAAACAACTAAAAATTCTAAGATGGCCATAGGTAGGGATCCGACGGTAGAGAATTTCAGTGGGTGTCCTATTTTGAATCGCACGGGTAGGTAAAATGTTGAGAATGTGTTCTACCATTTTTAGTGCATATACACAAAAAATAGGGGGAGAGACGCATGAAAAAAGAGGGTACGAATCATATTATTAATGGTTCGGAGAATTCTTTCGGCTTTTCCATTTTGAGGGAAGGTGTGGGGGCACGAGAAACGAAAGATCATGCCATTAGCCTCACAAAATATATGAAATAGGGAATTATTAAACTCACGACCATTATCACATTGAAACAATTTTATGTCTTTTTCAAATTGTGTTTTAACCAGTGTACGAAACTCAACAAATTTAGAGAACACTTGATATTTGAGTTTGAGTGGATAGACCCAAAGAAAGTGAGAGAAATCATCCAAAAATATCAAATAATATTTGTGGCCTAAGTTGCTAGTTATGGGAGATGTCCATAAATCAGCGTGAATAATATCAAAGGGGGAGAAAGTAGTACTCATAGAAGCTGTAAATGGTAGTCTAACGTGTTTCCCTAACTGACACGAGGAGCAACTATGAGAAATAATTTGTTACAGTGGATTAAATTTTGGTTTCTAAGAGAATAAAAAACGTGAGAACCCGGATGACCAAGTCTACTATGCCATGTAGAGGGAGATATGGTCGGTGGGAGGAGTGACACTAGCAGCGAATGTGGGTAGAAAATGATATAAGTCCCCCTCACTATTGCATCCCGTAAGGAGTTTTCCGGTACAAAGGTCTGTTACAGAAAATCCAAACGGGGCAAAATTAATTGAGACAGAATTATCGGTGGCTAATTTTCTAACGTTAATTAGATTTTTGATGATGTTTGGGGCATAAAAGACGTTTTTAAGAGAGAAGTGGGGATGTGGTGGTGGGGTAAGGGTGTGGCCAAATTCTTGGATTAGAATGTGGTGACCATTACCGACCATAATAGATTGTGGAGTTTTTAACTGGCGTAATTGAGGAAGATTACCTAAATTATTGTTAAGATGAGACGTAGCACCCGTATCCATGTACCACGCATTATCAGGCTGTTGACGGGTCAAGTAAGCCATTTATTATTGACTCGGGTCGAAAACAAAATTATTAGAGAAGTTTTACTTTGGTTATTGGTAAGTGAACAGAGAAAGCTGAAAGGTGCTGATTTGTTCTTCGGGAAAGGAAGAGCTAAAAAGACAAGTAGCTGTTATTTTTCTGGAAAAAAGGAAAAGGGAGGGACATGCCTGTTTGTTGCTCTGACACGCAGAGAAAAGAGAAGAGAGCACATGTCTGTGTCTCGGGCAGGACGCAGGAAAAAGAAAGGAAAAATTTAGGTTTTGGGGTTTAGGCTCTGATACCATGTAGAATTGTATTAATCTCTCTTGATTAGTCTTTCTCATTAATATAAATATATATAGGATGTACAATGTAGAATTCTCATACAATATGGATCATATATTTACCATAATTATACAAGACTAAATATGACTAAATATATTAAATGTACACATGCTAATACCTTTTTCACCTCATCAACACGAGCCGAAATAATCCATACACAATTCAAAATTTTAAGTTGTTACTTCTACAAACTATTCCTCTCATAACAAGGGTAAACACAATGGCGAATTTATGTAAAAATATGGGTCACGTAAATTCATGATCGCTGATTAAATTTGATGTATTATGTGTATAATTTTTAAAATATATCTAATATTAACAGAAATAATTCATGATCAAATGAAATTGAGTGGTGTACTGATTAAATGTTGAGTTTATTTCCTCAATGTATAGGGATTAATCCTTTAAAAGCTATGACGCATCCATCCTATTAAAATCCAAATACTATTCGTCTTTGGGTAAACCTAGTATAATTTGAGTCAAAAGACAATGAACATGGACATATCTACCGTTGATATGGTTTATCACCTTATATCCAATGGCCAATGTACTCCTTAAAAGAGTGACGTTCGACATTGCTACGTAAAATTGTTTTGCATATATGTGTTTGTAAATAGTGTACTACTAATATACTTAAATATTAAATTTGGAGACAGGAAGTTAAGTTTTAAAATAATTATAATCCTAAACTCAAAATCCACTTACAAGGTGAATTGTAACAATAGAACGACAGTATTTGCGATTTTCTCTTTCTCGTACAAAACCGCTTCTATCGAAATAACATGATACTGACAATTTGACATACTCTCTCCGTCCCAAAAATATTATTTTAAAAAATAATTTTTTTAAAAAAATATGTTATCCAAAATAAGATTTATATATTTACGTGACTATAAATCATCTAATAAAATTAAACTATTTCTAATTCACTTTTTTTTTAACAAATTAATAAAGATGTTAAGATAATCTTTTTGAGATGGAGAGAGTACAAATTATTTCATGAGAGGCAGGAAAAAGAAGGGATCAGTTAGTTTAGTGATTCATTACAATTTTTTGTTAATTTTTATGTTGAATTTTCAACAACAATTTTTATTTTTATATATAAAATATCTGAGAATAAAATACAAAAAAATGTTGTATGATCATTTTTTTTCTGCGAGTTATGCTAAAACTATGTGTGGCCTGTGGTATATAATATATAGAGGGAAAGAGAATAACATGATAAGCATCATTCCAGCTTTACATTTCCCCACACTTCACATGCCTTCATTTCAATTACGATATTTATATATAGATTGCCTTCACATCCTACAGCTATACATTTTTAGATTCTTCTTAGCATTCTGCACCCCCCACCTTTTTCTCTTGCGGCGCTGCCACGTTTTTCAACAGTCGAAACCGGCATCTCACTTTATTTATTTTGGTTTTCATTTGATATTCAATCAACCGATAAAGTTATTGTCATGATGTAATCAGAAAGTTATAAATTCAAGGCTGAAAATAATCTCTTACAGAAATACAAGATAAAACAACATATAATAGACCTTTGTAGTTCGATCATTTCCTGAATCCTACACATAGCGAGAATTTGGTGCATCGGATTGCCCCATTCTATTTGATATTTTTTTAACTAATTCGAATTTGTATAAGCTTCGTTAAAAGAAAAACGTTCTCTGCTAGCATGTTCATGTTTCTGCAAGCAAATAACTAGGAAGGAAAATTGTAATATGCCATTGTTTCAAATATTTGTATGACGGCAAGATATTTTAAAAATTAGAGTTTTAGAATTTTTAGTCTTAAATGTACAACTTATGTAGCGATAAAACTTTTTAGTTTGTGGTATTAAAACCAGTAAAATAACAATATGTAATGAAGCCAGTCCTGCTCCCTATGTACTGTTTTAAGTGAAAAACAAATAAAAAGTTAATAATATGATTATTATTTTTTGCTTCCCTTTTCTTATTTAGCTTATGAAACACAATTTGAGACATGAGAGAGTGGATAAATTATTTTGCAGTTTAACTCCAAAGTGTATTAAGTAATTCACAAAACCTTACTTACATTGAGAATTAAGTGACAGCTCATCATAATTCCCTTTGTTTTCTCTTATATTGGCTCCAGCCTGGAAAAATAAAACAGAAAAACAATACTACTACTATTATATTGGATTGACCAATTAATAAAGATGTTAGGTAATTGTCTCCCATAATGACAATTAACAAGAATGTCTCTTAGAAGTTTTGTTTTTCTGTTGCAGACATAAATTAGGTGATTAATGGAAGCGCCATATTAGGAGAACTTCCCTTGCACGTAATTTAACATGATGTCACAATTGGAAAAGATTATAAATTCATGCCCATCAACACTCATCAACAAAAAATAATTTACGTGTCTAATTCGATGAATAAAATTATACGTGCACATTAAGAATCTTCTTCAAAGAAATACAATGCTTCAGTATATGAATCATTACTGATCATACTTCTCTTATTTACTAAAAAAGAATCTTCTATTATATAAAATGATAGGAAAAATATCTTTCTCTCCCATTTGTTATTTATTTTCCATTATTTCCCCTTTTCTTCTCTTCTTTTCCAAGTAAATATGTAAATTCTCCCCTCATTTTCATCTACCTTGTTCATGCACATGTTTGAGGTCGCTTGTATTTATCTATGATTCGTTTGTTTAATTTACTTCTTATTTTTAAAGTTTTATTTCTTAATTCTAATTCATCAAATTCACCCAAAATATGATGTTTTTCATAATTAAATTTGTCTATTTTAGTTTAATATACTAAAAGAAATAATCCCTTGATTATTTTCATTAATAAAAGAGAATATATACAATTTACAATTTCCTTAATAGGAAAATCATATTCCTATTATAATCCCAAAACCTTATTCTAGTAGTACAAGAATCATATACTTATGGTAAGTGTACAATACAAATTAATACAATTAGTTTACACTAATTATTCAGCCAAAACCGTGATATACACTTAAGTATGGTAAGTGTATATCACGGTCCAAATCAATACCAAACTCGTGATATACACCACTTATGATAAGTGTGTATCACGAGTATACACATCATTTATCATACCCCCGCAGTCATAGCGGGCGGTCTTCGTACGCTGAGACTATCCCTAAAATCTTCAAAAAGGACCGAGGGAAGATATTTGATAAATATGTCTGCAATTTGATATCTGGAAGGGACATGACAAATACGTACTTGTCCACGAGATACCTTTTCGCGAACAAAGTGGATATCCATCTCGATATGTTTAGTGCGCTGGTGCTGAACCGGATTACCAGAAAGGTAGATGGAACTAACAGTATCACAATAAACTAAGGTAGCTTTCTGAATAGGACAATGAAGCTCGAAAAGAAGATTACATAACCAACAGGATTCAGATACCACATTGGCTACCCCTTGATACTCGACCTCTGCACTAGAGCGGGACAAACTCGACTAACGCTTCGCAGACTAGGAGACCAAGTTATTACAAAGAAACATACAATAGCCAGACGTAGAGCGTCTGGTGTCTGGACAGCCACCCCAATCAGCATATGTATATGAGACAAGTGTAAACGTCGATGAGGCATATAAATGTAAGCCAAAGTCAAGTATCCCCTGGATGTACCGAATAATGCGTTTGAGCGCATTCATGTGCTCAACCCTGGGATCATGCATAAACAAACACATCTGCTGTACGGCATACGTAATGTCTGGTCTCGTGAACGTAAGATGCTGAAGAGCCCCAGCAAGACTGCGATAGCGGGTCGGATCTTCATAAGGGGAGCCAGCCGCAGCCTCTAGTTTGGGTTTAGTATCAACTGGAGTGGAAGTGGACATGCAGGAGGACATACCAGCTCGCTCAATGATCTCAGTTGCATGCTTCCGTTGTGATAAGAATAACCCACCTGCATGACGAGTGACAGCAATCCCCAAAAAGTAACTCAAGGGCCCCAAGTCTTTCATAACAAACTCAGAACTGAACATTGTCATGATAGACTGGTGTAATGCATCAGAAGAGGTAGTCAAGATAATACCATCCACATATAATAGTATATAAGCCAGGGAAGAACCACGATGATATATGAACAATGAATTATCAGACCTGGTGTGAGAAAACCCAATAGTAGAAACATAGTCTGCAAACCTCTTATACCAAGCCCGTGGGGACTGCTTAAGCCCATACAAGGACTTCTTAAATAAACAGACATGATGAGGATATTTGGGATCCCTAAACCCCAAGGGCTGATGCATATAGACTGTCTCCTTAAGATCACCATGTAAGAAAGCATTCTTCACATCTAACTGATGAATGGGCAATGCTTTCGAAAGAGCCAAGCTGAGTACAGTGTGAATGGTAGCCGGCTTGACCACCGGACTAAATGTCTCACCACAATCCACACCAACCTGCTGAGTCTTACGATCACCTACAAGACGAGTCTTATGCCTCGCAAAAGAACCGTTAGAATTGTCTTTATGAGCAAAAATCCACATAGACCGAATAATATTAACACTAGATGGACGGGGTACCAACCCCCACGTCTTATTATCAATAAGAGCATTATATTCGTCGGTCATAACAATTTTCAATTCGGGTCATTTAAAGTAGACACAGGATTACGGGGTAGTGGTGATTTAAGCACATTAGAATTTAGATTAAAATGTCTTTTTGGTTTAAAAATACCGTGTTGACTACGAGTGACCAGTCTATGACTCGGGGGAGAATTGGGTGAATTTTGGGAAATATCAGGACAAGGGACGAACTGGCCAGCAGACTGTGGGCTTGTTGGCCCAACACGGGAACTGGACACATTCGACGACGCAAAGGCAGAAGCAAAAATTGGGCCAGAAGTGGACTGGAGAGGTGGCCTAGTTGCTGGACCCACGTTGGTGATTTGTGACGGTACAGGAGAACCAGCGGGCAGTGGGCTCGCTGGCGGAATTAGGGTGCGGGACATGTCTGAGAAATGGTGGATAATAAACAAGGAGACATCATCATCTAAAAAATATACGAACTAGGCATGGACTACTCACTTTAGCAAATGGAAATTGGGATTCATCAAAAATAACATGGCGACTAATGATGATTTTATTAGACGATAAATCAAAATATTTGTAACCACGATGATTAGACGGATAACCCAAAAACACACAAGGGATAGACCAGGCCTGAAGTTTGTTAATTGTGGTGGACGAAAAGAGTGGAAAACATAAGCACCCAAAGACCCTTAAGATGTGAATATGAAGGAGTCTTATTATATAATATTTAGGGGGGGAGAATATGTCAAACCTTTGGTAGGAAGAATATTAAGGAGATAAGTAGTCATTTGTAGAGCAAGATGCCAAAAGGAATGAGGTGCGGAAGAATGGACCAATAAAGTACGGATAATATTATCAATGGTACGACTTTTACGTTCGGCTTTCTCATTTTGAGAGGACGTATGAGGGCAAGAGAAATGAAAATTGATACCATTATTACTACAAAAATTTCGAAATACCCCATTATCATATTATTTTCCATTATCACATTGAATATTCTTAGTTTCCCGTTCGAATTGGGTACGGATGAAAGCTCTAAATTTTAAAAAGGTGGAAAAAATGTGAGATTTTTTCGCTAACGGAAAAATCCATAAAAATAGAATAATCATTCAAAAAAAGAACATAATAACGATGGCCCAAAGAATTGATAATAGGAGATGTCCATAATCGCTATGAATAATATCAAATGGCATTAAAGTACGAGAATTAGAGTCTACAAATGACAATCTAACAATTTTTCCTAAAGAACAAGTTTGACAAATCGGAGTACTACGCGCACCCTTACAAGAAATAAAATTGTTTTTTATCTAAGAAAGACAAAATTGACGACCCCAGATAACCTAGACGTGCATGCCACAAGGAAGGAGCAATAGCTGCAAAAGTAGATGGCAAGGCTTGACTCGAGAGACCGGTGGGCGTGATAGGATAAAGATCTCCCCTACTATTACATCTCATGAGAGAAATCCCCGTCTTGAAATCTTTCACAGAAAACCCAAAAGGATAAAAAAAAAAACAGAAACAGAATTATCAGTGGTGAATTTACAGACAGACACCAAATTTTTAATTAATTTAAGAGCATGAAGGGTATTTTTCAATACAAGAGGTGGATGTGGAGGAGACAACGTTTTATGACCATAACCACGAATTGGAATTGATTTGTCATTACCAACAAGTATACCACGATTGTTGCTCAAATTGAAATAAGACGAGAGAGTACATTGGTCTGACGTCATGTGTGACGTGACGCCGGTGTCCATGTACCAATTCGGATCTGGGGGATTTAATCCAAGCATATGCATCGCGACCTCAATATGTATCGGAGTCGGTGTGGGGCCCATTGCCTGGAATGTCTGCGGAGGTCGAGGCCCAAGCACATCGTCATGTTGCCCCGACCCAGAAAACTGCATGTTTGCCAAGACTGGACCCGAGAAACTGGGCCTGGGTTGTTGTGAAAATTGGGCCTAGTTTCCCGGGTAAATGCCTGGAAAATAGCCACTGTATGGCCAAGACGGACTGGCCCAATTCCACTGCATAGGGGCCCACTGTTGGGCCTAATTTTGTTGCTGTTGTCCACTGCCCCGAGGTCCACCGCCGCTGCCACCACTGTTCCGGCAGCCACTATTGTTGCTGCCTCGATTCTTGCCATTATTTTTACGGTTTTGACCTTTCTTGTCGCCACCATTGTTGCGGTTTTGGCCCAAATTGTTAAAAAAACCATGAAAATTATCGGACAAAGTCATCATTGCCACGGAACTAGCGCCGATAGCTGCCTTTTTGGCAAAGCCGGCTTCTTCTAAGGTGAGCATCGAGCGAGTTTGATAAAAAGGGGGAAGTGGATTACTTTAACGAAGGAGAGTCCCAACGCCATTATAGGTCTCAGAAAGGCCGACAACCATTTGTAGAACCAGACGATTATTGGTCACAGGTGCGCCAACTCCTTGAGCCTTTTGCAATATGCAGAAACGTTCGGAAAATCTTCCATGCTGACTTGGAAGAACTCCTTCTTAAAGGTAACAACACGTGAATGTTGGTTATCTTGAAATATATCACGCAATCTATTCCAGATAGCCATAACCGAAGTGTCTAGCTCAATGATCGTATGTAAAAGGTCGGTAGAAATAGTGGAATAAATCCATTGAAGAACGGTAGCATCAAGAGTAATCCATAACTGAGGATCCTCCGCGGGAATAGGGGTAGCGGGAGGAATTATGTGATGGAGGACTTGATGGGAGATAGCGTGAATTTTAAACAACTCTGCCTATGTCACATATTTGACGTTTTCCATCCCAAGAATAATATGGATGTTCTTCTTGATGTTAAAAATAATAAGGGCAGGATGAAACGTGTTCTTAGACATAACAAAAGAACAAAGGGATTGGGAAGAGAAGAGGTAAAATTTAACATGAAATCCGAGGAAGGGGCACGGAAAATGATGCAGTTTCGGCCGAGAAGGGGCATGAAAATGAGATAAATTGTGGATAAGCGCGGAAGCAATTTAGTCCTAGACTTCTGATATCATAAAAGAAATAATCCCTTGATTATTTTCATTAATGAAAGAGAATATATACAATTTACAATTTTCTTAATAGGAAAAATTATATTCATATTCTAATCCCAAAATTCTATTCTAGTAGTACAGGAATCATATACTTATGGTAAGTGTACAATACTAATTAATACAATTATTTTACACTAATTATTCAACCAAAAATGTGATATACACTTAAGTATGGTATCACGGTCCAAATCAGTACCAAACCCGTGATATACACCACTTATGATAAGTGTATATCACGGGTATACACATCATTTATCATATACTCTGACTTTGATTCAATGTATAACATAATATGCCATTAAAGAATGTGGTGCAGTGGATGTGGTTGTTCCTCTCTTAACTAGAGATTTTGGGTTCGAACCTTGGATATGAATTTTTTTTGGTAGGGAGCGGTTTTTCAGAAATGGGCTATATCCAACGCAAATCTGGATGTAATCGAATTCTAATACTGGTATCGAACACCGGGTGAGAAATCAAAAAATGTATAATTTTTTTTGTTCTTTGTACCTATCCAACGGCAGCTTCCGCAAGTCTGCCGGTCCACGCGCCGTTTAAGTTACTGTTATCTTATGTCATTTTCGGTTTTCGTACTTATCGCTCAATTTTCATGCATATCAGCTTTCATATCTTATCGGGTCCCTTAACACATCACTCGCCTCTTTTAGCGCGTTGCTTCACGTACAATAAATAACAATTTTATTCTATATTTGATTATATCTTTGATTTCGAAATTATTACTTTAATTTTCAGGATTAATATAGGATAATTATAATCTTATTCTTATACCACACGTAATATGAAATTAAGATTAGTGATTAACAATTCCAGAATAAAACACTAAAAAGATAAAGATGTCCTTTTTCCAAAGTTACTTAAAAAGTCAAGGTTAAAATGCAAATAAGAAAATTATTTCTATTTATCTCGTATAGAATCGAAGACTCATTCGGTGTTCGGTATCTGTATTGGGACTCAATTAATTGAGATTGATGTCGCGTAAAATCTATTTAAGGGAGAAACACTCCCTAACAAAAAAAATTATATACTAATGGCTCGAACTCGAGAGCTTTAATTAAGGGGGAGAGCTGGAAGAACCTATCCATGCCACTACAATTCTTGGATTAGATTGGATATGTCTAAAAATTTGAGCTAATTTTAAATTTCAAAAATAATATTGACATATAGAAAGATTTATCAAAATATAAAATTAAGTATTTCAGGGTTTGTTTTATTTAGCATAATCATGGTAAATACATGAAAAAAACCTTTATTAATGTGATTTGATAATTAAACAAGTTATAAATGAACAAGAAACAAATAAAAATAATATTAAGTTTCGACAAGTTTGATTGTAATCTATTTAGTTAAAATTGATAAGTACCCCAAACAAATATTAAGTTTGCTATGTTTCTTGTTTTTTACTTAGCGTACTGTTTTGTTGTAATTGTTGTTCTTTCTTCTTTTATGACATGTTTTGTGTTTTGTTTTATCCTGAGTCGGGGATCTATCGGAAACAACGTCTCTACCTCTCAAGGTCAGGGGCGGACCTACATGATAGGGTGGAGGGCACATGCTTCGTTAACTTCGGGAAAAACTCTGTATAGATATGTGTATCTACCTTGAAGAACTAGAATATATTTTAAGAGGACCCCTCAAACATATCCGCCAAAGTGGGTCAGCGTGTCCCTTAGGACCTTGGTAGTAAGTGCGTGACCCAAGTTCAAGTTTGGACTACAATATTTTTTTAAAACTAACAGTTAAAAAGAGGAACAAAACGTGAACCTACCACATATAATCTAAGACCAAACCACCATGTCAGCAAGCGAGCTCTAAACATTTATGTTATTTTATTTATATTTATTTCACATCGATTCTTTGAGTGTTTAATAAAATTTTCAAATGATGCGGTGCTTCATGACATTGTGATTAGAGACGGGCCCAGAATTTGTAGCCAATGCTTCGCTGTGCATCTTTCTTTGGTGGTGCTCCCCTCGTCTTAAAATTTTGGGTCCATCTCCGCCCAAGATAGGAGTAAATTATGCGTACACTCTATCTTCCTCAGACTACTTGTAAAATTAGTGTATGTTGTTATGTAGTATTTCATTTTGATATTAAAATCTCAATTTTATTCAAATTAGAGCTAGATAAGATTCCTTATCAGAATTTATTTAATTTTTAAAATTTTAAATTCGATGTCTCTAGTTATGATTCTTACCAGGGATGGCAATGGATCGGATCTGGACCGAATCCTACTAGATCCAGATTCAGATCCAGATCCATTTTTCATACCTGGATCCAGATCCGGATCCATATTCATCGGGTCCATAAAAATCAAATTCAAATCCGGACCCATCGGGTCCACGGATCGGATATGGATCTACACGTAAAATTTTTTGGCTTGAATAATATTCCCACATGTTGAAACTTTTATGACAAAATGAAACGCAATCTGATTGAAAAAAATGATTGAGTTCATTCAATCAACCTACACAAACATGACACCATTCTTCCAAATTACTGAACAAAGTTTTAGCATCACAAGAAAATAAAGACGATTGACTTCATTAGTGATGCTGAACATGTTGCAACTTTGAGCTAATTTTTGGAGGCTTTAGTGATGCTCCACTTGTAGTTCTACTGACTGACTTCATTAAACAACATAAAACAATGTCAGTCATATATCAAAAGTCCCAAAAAAAAATTCCTGATCAAACAAATGAGAGAAAGATACTTAAAGCTTACGGCTAGCAGATTCAAGAAAGGAAAATTTAAAGAAGAGTGATAATTTTTTCTTTTTATAGAAATGAAAATACGGAAAACTGCAGAGAGCATATACGTAAAATAAATGAAACTTCAAAGACAAATTACATGGTTGTGTGACTTGTGTCTTATCCTAGTTCAACTCTTTACCCAATACATAAATTATGGGGAAAAAATTTAAAAATATTTATAAAATTACATTCTAGGTTATAGATATATTTAAATAAAAAATGGATCCACGGATCGGATCTAGACCGGATACGGATCAGATCTGGATCGGATACGGATCTCAAATACAAGATCCAGATCCGATCCGTCAGAAACGGATCCGGATCCGTCATATCCAAATTTTGAAAATTCATATTCGATAAAATGAATATAGATCCACCGGGTCCAAGATCCATTATCATCTCTAATTCTTACTCATCCACAGGACACTACTGCTGATTGTACTACTAGGTCCGGTGCACTTTCATCACATGGGATTCCTTCATTTGAATGGGACCCACAATGTCCACCAATAATTGATAATTCCTCTTAATCCTTTCTGTACTCCTGCTGGCAACACTTGCCTCTATAACTCAATTCATACTCGTTCAATTTTTCTCGCATATAAATCAAATCATATAAAGTTATTATAATTAAATAGTAATGAATATAACAAAATAAATACGATAATAATTCTATTAGCAAACAAATATTTTGTGGTTAAAATAAAGAATTGAATTCGATTTTCTCGCCTATTTACTATGGTGATCATGTATGGGTGTTGAAGATTGACCAATGTTGGAAGGATCAACAGAATACGCGATGGATTTTTCCTGAAAGTTTCCAACGAAAATACTGATTTTTCATTCTCTATCGAATAGATCATAACTATTATTCTTTTTTAATAAAAATTTGTTATTAACCAAATTTTGAACACTTGAACTTGCTTGGATTATATCTTGACAAATACAAGTAGGCCGACGAGTAATGACACTGATAGAATACATGATAATATATTATTTTGGTATAATTAGTGATTATGTATATCTATAATTAGTGTAGCAATCTTTTATATTAGTTAGGTAAATATTTAATTTCCGCAATTATAGCCTACAATTACTATTGTATATCATGTATATAAACATTTTACATTAATGAAAATGATCGGGGGATTATTCTCTTTCATGGTATCAGCAATCTAGGGCAAACTTTTCCTTCTCCAAAAATATAACCTTTCTGCCGCCCTACTCAACCTTGGTCGTCGGTTGTCCCTCCCTCATCCCTTCAATTTTTTTCCGAAACCCTAATTCTCCTATTGTTCTTCCATCATGTCTACCACAAAGAACATATTTCATCTTGCCCTTGCAATCTCCAATATCAAGAACAACATTCCTATCGTTCTTGAGATTGAAAACGTCTAATAAGTGACATGGGCAGAACTAGTTAAAATTCACGAGGTCTAATAGAGTCTTCCATCACATCGTCAAACCGGAAAAGTCAAGGAGAATGTGCCTTCCACCGATGATGAAATAGAGTTGTGGGCAACTCTGGATGCTACAGTGCTCCAATGAATTTATTCCACCATCTCTACGGACCTCTTACAGACAATAATCAAACCCGACGCCGCGACAATGGAAGCTTGGAATAGGTTGCGTGATATATTCCAAGATAACAAAAATTCCCGTGTCATGACCCTTGAGCAATAATTCTCCCACATAAATATGGAGGATTTTCTGAATGCCTCAGTCTATTGTCAAAGGCTCAAGGAGTTGTCGGATCAACTCAAAAATGTTGGAGCGCCAGTCACGAATGATCATCTAGTTCTTCAGATGGTTGCAGGACTCTCTGAGGCATATAATGGGGTTGGAACTCTTCTTCGCCAAAGCAATCCTTTCTCACCGTTCTACCAGGCACGTTCCATGCTCACCTTAGAAGAAGTCGGATTGACTAAAAAGGCGGCTATCGGAGCCAATTCTGCCATGATGGTGGCCACGTCTTGTGAAACTGATGACTCTCAATCGTTCTTCGAAAATTATGGTCAAAACCGCATTAACGGGGGTGGCAAAAAGGGTCAAAACAGTGGAAAAAATCTCGATGGCGGACGTGGCGGTGGTCGCGGCGGCAACGACAACGACATTGGCGGACGAGCAGCCGACAGTAGCGGTCAGCAGGGGACTAGGCTACTGAACACCTGGCAGCAGGCTTGGGCCGTTGGGCAGTGGCCCTGGGCCCAGCCTTGGGCCAATGGGCAGTGGCTCATGTCGCCCTGCCCAAATCCAATTCCAGTTTCAAATTTGGCCAGGCCCAATGGACAGGAGAGGCAGCAACAGCCTGGGCCTCGCAATTACATAGCCTGGCAGCAGCATGGCCTGCTTGAGCCTCGGCCACAACAGGCCTTCGCTGTTGCAGGCCCAGCAGCAGCAGCCTCGACCCACATGGATATCGAGGCAACAATGCATACACTTAGGATAAATCCTCTGAATGCAAATTGGTACATGGACACCGGTGCTACTTCACACATGACGTCCGCACCAGGTAATCTCTCGTCTTATTTCAATTTGAGCAAAAATCATAGCATACTTGTTGATAATGGTAATTGAATTCCAAATCGTGGTTATGGTCACACAAATTTATGTCCCCTGGACCAACCTTTAGCATTGAAAAATGTCATTCATGCTCCTCACTTAATTAAAAATTTGGTGTCTGTTTGGAAATTTACAACTGATAATTGGGTTTCTATTGACTTTGACCCTTTTGAATTTTCTGTGAAGGATTTCTCGATGGGGATACCTCTAATGAGATGTGATAGTCGGTGCGAGCTCTATCCCATCACCACCACCACCACCACTAAACAAGCCACATTATCAACGTTTGTCGCCTTAGCACCTTCCTTATGGCATGCACGTTTTGGTCATCCGGGAGCGTCTGTTCTTTCATCTCTTAAAAATAATAAATTTATTGAGTGTAATAGTTCGTGTAGTACTAATGCTTATCCTTCTTGTTCGCTTGGGAAACATGTTAAATTGTTGTTTGTTGCCTCCAATTCTAGTACTTTGTTGCCATTTGATATTATTCATAATGATTTGTGGACATCTCATGTTTTGAGCTCTTTGGGCCACCGTTATTATGTGTTATTTTTGGATGATTATTCTAATTTTTTGTGGATATTTCCGTTATCTAAAAGGTCTCAAGTTTATTCCACGTTTCTATCATTTAGAGCATTCATCCGTACCCAATTTGAATGAAAAATTTAAAACATTCAATGTGATAATGGAAGGGAATTTGATAATGAGACATTTAGAGATTTTTATAAGGTTAATGATATATCTTTCCAGTTTTCTTGTCCACATACATCCTCACAAAAATGGGAAAGCCGAGAGAAAAATACGCACTATTAATAATATTGTTCGGACATTACTAGCCCATGCTTCATTACCACCTTCATTTTGGCACCATGCATTACAAATGACTACTTACCTTCTTAACATACTCCCTAGCAAAGGATTAGCGTACCAATCTCCACTCAAAATTATTTATCACAAAGATTTGTCGTATTCTCATATTAGGGTGTCTGGGTGTTTATGCTATCCTCCTTTTTCCTCCACTACAATAAATAAACTACAAGCCCGCTCTACCGCTTGTGTGTTTTTGGGTTATCCGTCTAATCATCGTGGTTACAAATTTTATGAATTATCCTCTAATAAAATCATAATTAGTCGCCATGTCATTTTTTATGAAACTCACTTTCTGTTTGCTAAGTTGTATAATTCAGTGTCTAATTCTTATAATTTTCTAGATGATGGGCTCTCACCGTATGTGGTCCACCATTTGGTTCGGCCCACATCTCGGGATTTGGACCAGCAGACATCGGCAGACCCAATATTTACTTGCCCAGAACCTTCCCGTCATCAAATTCGGTCAGCATGCCCATTGTCTGTTGGCCCAGCTCATACCATCATCGAGTCACTGCTAGCAAACCCACTGTCTGCTTGCCTAAATTCCGCCTTCCCTGATTTTCAGCCTGCATGCCCACTACTTGCTGGCCCAATTCAGTCCATCCATCACCAACCTAATGTGATCCCAACCCGAATCTAGTCTGACACCATATCTCCTGGAGTGGGCTAACCTACATCGTCTACTTCTATACAACCCATTATCACTCCATGACAGGGGCCTGTTACTCGTAGCCAACGAGCCATTTTTAAACCAAAGCACCAGTTTAATCTCAACTCTAATGGTATTAAATCCCCCTACCACGTAACCCCGTGTATGCCCTTCGCGACCCAAATTGTAAAATAGTCATGGATGACGAATATAATGCTCTTATTGAAAATAATACATGGGAGTTGGTGCCCCATTCACCCGGTGTTAATGTGATTCATTCTATGTAGATTTTTACTCATAAGAAAAAATCTGATGGTTCTTTTGAGAGGCATAAGGTCTGTCTTGTAGGTGATGGCAAAATTCAATAGGTTGGCATGAATTGTGGAGAGACATTTAGTCTGGTGGTCAAACTGGCAACTATTCACACTGTTCTCAGTCTAGCACTCTCAAAATCATGGCTCATTCATCAACTGGACGTGAAAAATGCGTTCTTACATGGTGAACTCAAGGAAACGGTATACATGCCTCAACTCTTGGGTTTAGGGCCCCATTCATCCTAATCATGTATGCTTGCTGAAAAGTCTTTATATGAGCTAAAACAAGCTCATCGGGCCTGGTACAAAAGATTTGCAGATTATGTGTCTACTCTTGGGTTTTCGCACAACCGGTCTGATCATTCTCTATTCATCTATCATCACGGTACTTCTATGACATGTATTTTGTTATATGTGGATGATATTATATTACTTCTTCGTTTGACAAACTGCGCAAGTCTATCATATCTCTTCTCAGCTCAGAATTTGCTATGAAAGACTTGGAGCAATTGAGCTATTTTTTTGGTATAGTTGTCACTCGTCATGCATGTGGTCTCTTTCTATCCCAAAGAAAGCATGCAACAAAGATTATTGAACGGGCTGACATGTCATCATGTAAGTCATCTCCTACTCCGTTTGACACTAAACCGAAGCTGAGTGCTATTTCTAGCACACTGTATGAGGATCCCTCCCACTATTAGAGTCTTGCGGGGGCTCTTCAGTATCTTACGTTTACGAGGCTTGATGCAACAAGTGTGTTTATTTATGCATAATCTGAGGGAAGAACACATGCATGCTCTCAAACGCATTGTGCGTTACATTCAGGGCACTCTTGATTATGGTTTACACTTATAACCATCATCGGTATCTACTCTCATGTCTTATACATATGCTGATTGTGGTGGATGTTCTAGATACCAATCGTTCGACATCTGGTTATTGTATGTTTGTGTGATAACTTAGTCTCTTAGTCGGCTAAACACCAGGCCACTTTGTCGTGTTCCAGTGCGGAAGCCGAATATCGAAGGGTAGCCAATATGGTGTCTAAGTCCTGTTGGTTGCGTAACCTCCTCTTAGAGCTTCATTTTCCTATTCAAAAAGCTACCTTGGTCTACTGTGATAATGTTAGTGCGATATATCTCTCGGGGAATCCTGTTCAACATTAGCGCACTAACACATATCGAGATGGATATTCACTTTGTTCACGAAAAGGTAACTCGTGGACAAGTACGTGTCTTGCATGTCCCCTCACGTTATCAAGTTGCTGACATATTTACTAAGGGTCTTTCCTTAGTTCTGTTTGAAGATTTTAGGGACAATCTCAGCATACGACGACCGCCCGCTACGACTGCGGGGTGCGATAGAATATATGGCAATATATTATTTTGGTATAATTAGTGATTGTGTATATCTGTAATTAGTGTAGCAATCTTTTATATTCGTTAGATAAATATTTAATTTCCGTAAATATAGCCTAGAATTACTATTATATATCATGTATATAAACTATTTACATTAATGAAAATGATCGGGGGAATTATTCTCTTTCAACATGTATTTATTAGTAAAAACTTAACAAGGCAGTGTGTTTTGACAGCACCATTTTACATGTACTCGTCGTTTTAAATTTTTTGTACGTATCCCAATTCAGACAGGCAATGTCTAACGTAAGGTTTGACAAAATTAAACTTCAGATACAGTGTATAAAGTAATATCTTGTTGAACTTCAGTTATTTTTGCCTCACTTCAGCTATTTTTGTCTGAAGTTCATGCAAATATAGCTAAAATTCAAACAAAAATGATTGAAGTCATATAAAATTGACTGAACTTCAATCATATATGGTTGAAGTTCATGCAGAAAAGGACTGAACTTTAGCTATATATAACTGAAGTTCAAGCAAATATAGTTGAAGAAGGCGTAAAAGACTGAACTATAATCATATTTGACTGAACTTCAATCATATAAAATTTCACACATTGCATCTGAAGTTGTTCGAAGCATGTACACGTGCCATTTTATTTAAAAGTTGGCACAAATTAAATGACGGTATCAAAATCCCATATATGTGCACTTTCTCCCCTTCATTAGTATGGCGTAAATACTATAAATATGTTTCTTACCGATGATTGTACAACTAGCTCCAGCGCACTTCACCACATGGGAAATATACCCTTTTTAAAGGGACCCACAATGACCACCAATAATTGATAATTTTCGTAATCCCCTCTGTACTCCTGCTGGCAACACTTGCCTCTAAGCTTCTCCTTGTTCTTCATATGTTCTTATTCTCCTCCACCATCATTTTCATTTTTTTCCAAAAACAATAAAAATAAATTAAATCCCCAAAACCCAAATCTTTCTTTCTCTCTATGCCCCAAAAAAACCAATTTTTTTTTGGTAACACCAAGATGCTTCATAATCTTGTTATATTTACATTTTTTCTATGTTCTTTATGTCTATTGAGTGAAGCAAATTCATCTGTATATGAAGTACTTAAATCCCATGGATTACCAATGGGATTACTACCAAAGGGTGTGAGGAATTTTACATTAGACAACTCTGGTAAATTTGTGGTTCATTTAGATCAACCATGTAATTCAAAATTTGAGAAAAAAGAAAATGAATTACACTATGAAATAAATGTGTCAGGGACTTTGAGTTATGGTCATATTGATTTAATTACTGGGATATCAGCTAAAGATTTGTTTTTGTGGTTTCAAGTGAAGAAAATATATGTGTCATCATCAAGTTCTGGTGTGATTTACTTTGATGTTGGAGTTGTTTCTAAGCAGTTTTCATTGTCTTCATTTGATAATCCTAAGGAATGTACTGCTGTTCAGGTTGCTATAGATCTTGAAGATGATGATGATGGCAACTACTCTAAGGTCTTGTTTTTTTCATGATTGGTTTTTTTTAAGTACTAAGTAATATTTTTTTGTTTATTTGGGAATTATTAATTCGTCGAGAAGCAAATTGAAAATTGTTGTGTGAATGAATAGATATTTATAGCCCGATTAATCTGGATTCATGCCTGCGTAGTACTAGTACCCTACACTACAAAAAGACTGGAATTAGTTGTGAACTTTGTCGCTAATCTGTTGCTAAATTGCTTGTATCTAACAAATATTTTGATAATCCGTCGCTAAATGAGATAAGCATCGGATTTTGTTGTTTACCTACAGAATTTGTCTGTTGCTAATTCATGTCCTTATGGTAGTGTTATTAGGAGTTTTTGAGTTCTATTTACTTCTCTAGATTCTATGAATCGATATCTATACATTAAGTCCGACTAAGCTGGATTCGCGTCAGTATAGTACTCCGTATTAGGAGTTTTCGAGTTGACTGTTTGCTTCTCAAAAATGAGTATTTGAACTGAAACGATTTGAAGGTTCCTATAGGTCCATATGATGATTAGGACTTGTTTGGATGGTTTTGGTTGAGGGGTTCGGGAGCTAAAAACCAATTTTATAGTCAACTTGTGGATTGAGGATTAGGAATTGGTCGATATGAGAAGAAAATTGTTGTGTGAGTGAACCAATATACTATTAAACCTCTTTATAATGGTGTTGTTTGCCCGGATATTTAATGGTTGCTATAGTGCAATGTTGTTTTAGAGAACATATAACATAACATAACATAACATGAAAGATTGGTTCCACTGAAAACTTAGCTGTTATAGTGAAATGTTTTTATAGAGTATGAATGTTATAGAGAGGTCTATTAGGAGTTTTTGAGTTGACTATTTGCTTCTCAAGATTCTATGATTAATAGGGACAAATTATTGAGTATTAGAAATTAAAATGATTTTGTAGTCAACTTCTTGGATTGAGGATGTCATTTGGTTACAAGATCTGAAATTTAGTTCTTGATGGATGGTCAATCCAATATTGGTTATTTTAGTTCTGTTCTAAATCTGTATGATTTCTTGAAATGCTTTTTTGGGTTTATGTTCATTTGTTGATTAAAGCTGAAAAATTCTATCTTTAAACATATAGAGAATGTTCCAAGATTGTAACTTTTTGTGCTATTTGTAACTTTTCCGAGATTTCATGAACTTATAATATTTTTCTCTTTGTTTCTGTCAACATTATGCATAATGTGCTATAAGTAGTAATACAAGATTTAGCTCTTCTGCATTTTGAAGTTCCTTTGCTTGTCAAATTGTTTCCATGTTTCTTACTACTTTTGTTGTTGACACCAATTAGTTTGGAATTGATTCGTAATTGATCGATTGGTTTTTTTAAATGTGAGCAGAATCTATCCAGGAAGATTCAATACAAGCTTGATCATCAGGGGAAGAATATTGGCAGTGCTGTTTTGTAGAATATGCAGGTCAAAAATTTGGTTACAGAATTGCACATAGCTCAATCAAAGTTGTTGGTTGTTCTGTCATTCCTTGTATGAAAAATGTCTGCAGAGAGTTTAAGTCTTTGGTTGGAACAAATTGTGCTATACTGGTTTGCTGAGTCTGCTAAAGACAGACGCGAATTCAGAATCTAGAGTCAGTAAAGTCGGAATCGAATATTAGAAATTGGAATCAAGGAGGTAAAAGCAAGAGAGTGATGCCAATTGCCAAGGGCATCTTTGGGGGTTATAGGGATATAGGTTCATCTGCTCAAAATGTGAAATTTCTTTCTCAGATAAGGTTTGTTTCTTTTGTTGGATTCATTTATGGACATAGTCATAAATTATCACTTTTTGTAGTTGGAGATATAGAATATGAAATAATGAAATAAATTTGCATTTTTTCTTTCTTGTAACTGTTTCTTGTCTTTGTATTTTGACAGTGGTTTTGCTTTAAATAGGGGGGTTGACTGCTGCTAATATGCATTAACTCATTCTTAAGTTGGCGGAATTAAAAGGAAGTAAATCATATAAATCAGATATTTATATAATACTTACTAAACTTAGATTTAATCAACAAATGAAAAAGGTTTTGCTGGCTATGCTTATATGGATAAAGAACAGGTTCTGGTTTGTAGTGCAGAAAAGGTGGTCCAAAAAAATACATACTATTTCACTATAACAACCATATTTTCTGTGAAATCAATCTTTCTTGTTATGTTATATTATTATATTTTCTATAACAACATTTCACTATAGCAATCAAAACATACCAGTTGACTGTACGTTCATTTTATTTTTTACACTCCTTGCGCGTACCTCAACTATTACTTGCTACCTCTTACTAGTACATGTACTAAGTCGTACCTCAACTATCTCACATGATACTTGCTACCTTTTACTAGTAGATGTACTAAGTAACTTCATCCAACAAGGCTCCGGCGAATGTGTGAAAATCATTTACTGTTTTTTTTTTGTCTTGATTGGAATTTAAATTTATTTCCGATGATTTTTATCTCATTTCATTGACGGCTAGATTAGAGATCACAAATTTGTTGAATTTTTTTTTTTTTGCAAGGGGACAAACTTTCATGCTCTTTCTCACACAAAAACAAAATTAGGGAGAGACTAGACAGATAGCCTAAATTTTTCAGTGGAATGAGGCACATTTCATGAAAGGTTGGAATCTGTATAATTGGTTATGTGGCCTAAAGACTTTTTATGCATGTGTAGGATGTGCAAGTTAAAAAGAAACTTTGTCTTTTGCTGTTGTAAATTGAAAGGGGTGTAATTTGCCAGTGTGGTTTTCCACTTCCATTAGTATCTTTCATCTGTCAAAACTCAAAAGTTGTTATGGCAACAGAAAAGTGAGCACCAACTTTTCTCCAATGCACATTTGGTCACAGCAACCATACCTTGTTTTTATTTTTATTGAAGTTCGACTAAATGTGAATTTGTACTAAAAAAGCGGTCTCTAATAAAGACAACTTCATATGTATTGGAGCCGACTAAATGTACATTCATGTCAAAAAAGTGTTTCTTAACAAAGACAGTTTTAAACACAAAACTCAAATCCCAGACGTGTTCAAGATGAACACCAACTTTTTTCCAATGCACATTTGATCACAGCAAGCCATGCTTTATTGGTATTATACCCCACTCTGTTTAGGCTTAAGTGCATTTGCCTTGGTAACTTAACATGGCCAAGATAAACATGATAGATCTATTTAAAGAGAAATATCTAGATAACTTATTTATGAGTTAAAAGTTATTAAAGTAAGGAATTTTTATATCTAATATCATCAGATTTTTTTTACTTGTTGTAGCATGTAATTTATCTTATTTTCAATATTGCATATCTACATTTTAAGAAGGTTCACCTGTAAATATCACTTAGGTGATCTAATAGTATAAAAAATTATTTACTTACGGTGTATATAGCTTAATTCTCAATCTGTTTACACACAACTTGACTATTTTTATTATATATTTATTATATTTAATCAATCTAAGTATTGAGTAACTTTGTCTTTCAAAACTTATGCTGATGAAGAATCACTTAGTAGCATTTTTTTTTTACTTTTACAGGGATTTGAATCCTGACCTTCCATAGACCTGCACTTGATGTTTACTCCACATCACCTTAATTTATCATGGTTAAGAAATAAATCAAGATTAAACGTGTAATAATTAATTATGATTTAAAGATAATATAGTACGTACGGGTACATATTAGGTATTCATTGAATAGATATAAATACCTATAGTACTATACTATATTCGATGGTCTTCATATATTTGACCATAGTGGCTAGAGATGGTGGTGGATCCTGGACCCGGTGGATCCAGATCCGTTTTATAGGATATGGATCTTCAAAATTTGGACCCGACGGATTCGGATTGGACCCGGATCCATTTCTGAGGGATCGGATATGGATTTGGATCTTGTATCTAAGTACCGTATCCGGTCCAGATCCGACCCGTGGATTCATTTTTATTAAATATATTCATAACCTAGAATGTAATTTTATAAGTATTTTCTTAAAATTGCTAAGCACATCCTTGCAAGTTTAATTCTCAAAACAAGTTTAATTTATCCCCGCGTTAACTCAAAAACCAAAAAATAAAGAGGTAACTTCGATAATAAAATCAATGTTATATTAGTGCATGACTAACATGTCCATAGACAAGTAGTTAAAATTATATTCACTTCATTTGTGAAGATTCCAAGCACATGCAAGTTCTGTATTGTGGAAATACTAGTCAGCATTTTCCACAACTATTGTCATTGTCCAACATTTTCAATTAATAGCTCACAATCAAAATGAGACAACGAACAAAATATCTCATATGAACATTTCAAAATTGAAACACAGGAAACTGTTAGCTAAGTAAAAATCGTTTGTCAGTTCAAAAAAAAATTCTTAGCAAGGTTACATTCTTAGCAAGGCAATTTTTTTTACATGTGGATCTAGACCCAATCCGTGGACTCGGTGGATCCGAATTTGAATATGATTTTTATGGACCCGACGGATCTGAATTCAGGTATGAAAAACGAATCTGGAACTGAATCTAATAGGATCTTGTCCAGATTCGATCCGTTGCCATCCCTAATAGTGGCTAACCCAAAATTTTCCCTTGACCCTATTGAAGCATATTTCACGTGGGAACTGTTTTTTTACTTTACGGCTCAAACCACTTATATTTTTTATTTACCTTTACTCTAATACTCCCCTTCAAATAATAATTGATACTTAGTAAACTAATTGAAATATACATGCCAGATGGCCGATACAATCATTATAATATAAAAAATAATAATCATGTTAGACATGGTCAGAATATTTAGCAGTAGTTGATACATACATCATAGACCACGTAGATTTTACGTCTGTATGTGAGCAACTCACATGGAAGATGGTATATATATATATATATAACAAAAGCTAGCTAGGATGTTAGCTACTCATGTGGAAAATAGATGACAGAGTCAGAATTTAAAATTTATGTGTTCGAGTTTTTAATTCTTTTAAGTTATTAAAATTTTAATTAATATTTTGAACATGTATAATGTATTTTTAAGACAAATACATTATTGGGTTTGACCGAACCCTTTTATTACACTCTAGCTTCGCCCTGATGTCAATAAGGGTTATGATAGAGTGGTAAATATTCTTTAACTAGAGATTTCGGGTTCGAGCTCTTAATATGGAGTAGAATTTGTTAGAGAGCGCTTTGACGCTACATTATGGGACTTTCCGACGTAAATATGAATTTAATCAAATCACAATGTGAATATCGGACACCGAGCAAGAAATAAAAAAAATGAAAATGGAATATTATAGTGAAGCCCCATATCACTATTGTTGACTCTTGAGCACTTGCTACCCGTTTGATTTTAGCTGGTTATTATTTTTTTAAAAATAAATTCAATCAAACAATTAATAGAAATTTAGCTGGTTTTATTAAAGAACAAAAAGACCCACTTGCTGTCCTTTTTGTTCTTGTTTGTGATGCTTCTCCCAATTCTCCATTGATAATGACTTCTAATTAAATTCACCTTTATTTTTTTTATGTTCTTTCCTTGTCTAGATACTTCTTTTTCCCCCTCCTCCCCCTCACATGTTGATGATTAGGATTATGTCAACTTAATTACTCTAATAGTGAAACAGTTAGGGAATTAAGTAATTAATTAGGGAAAAGAAGCAAAACAAAGGAAAATTTTAATTTCCCAAGAAAATTAAATTTAGTAGCACTTGAAAAATTAATTAGACTTTTTGGGGTGATTAAATCATCAGACAACCTACAAAATTCATCACAAAAAGTTCCTTTTTTTTTGTGACGATAAGCTAAGAAATGTCAAATCACTCAAATTTATTCGATAACAACTTTGAAGAGTTGCTATAAAAAGTCATTTTTTGTGGTTATGGCTGACTAAAAGTCACCACAAAAACAAATCACTTGCTAAGGTGGTCCAAAGATGTCTCTTCAAAAAAATATGTAAAAGTGACTACGTACATATTTTGTGGCAAGTGCACGTAAACCTCATTTAATTCACGACCTAAATTTATAAATTTTTGTGTTTAGCCATTTTAGAAATAAATTCCAGTGATATAAGATTGAAGCTACAAATATTCGTATTTGAAGTGACAAATCTTATTTAAAGTTCGACATATTATTTATACAAGCAAACTTTCAACATACACATGAGAAGTTTTAGCTTGCTTGTCAAGACCAAAGTTTCGAAGTTGTTTGGCTTGATCGTTCTAAACTTCAAGTGTCAAAATTTTGGCTAGCCAAAGCCAAACTTCCGATATTTACGTCTGAAATTTGGCTTGCCATAATCAAAATTCCAACATATGTAATTACAATTTAACTCGTCAAAGCTAAAATTCACACATTCTTGTCTGAAGTTCCCGCACTGCACCTAACACACTCAAATTAAAGGAGCACTCTACATAATTCATTTTCTACACAAAAATAGCACACTAACTACAATGTGAACAAATTAGACACTGAAAGATACACCTCATAAACATATATCTTCACTGAACATCACTCTCACATTCACCCCATTTTCCTCTATTATTCACTCACCTCATCACAGGACAATATTCACAATTCAATTTTACAAGATACCATAACACATTCACTTGGGTCACTCATACAAACTAATAAATTCTATAATTCTATAATGTATACTGAAACGTAATGAAATTGCAGTAACACAATCTTTCCTGTACGAAGAAGAAAAAAAGGAGGAGACAGAGAAGAAGTAAAGGAGCAGATAACTTTTAATTTGTTTGGAGTTTATCAATTAAATATTTTGCAAAGATTGGATATAACTCAAATAGCAGAGTAAAAACTGACTTAATCCTATGCTGAAAGTGTAATTAAGTAGGAGGCTGGTTGTAGAATAGTCTTTTTCCTGATGTAATTTCTTCACATATTTTACATTTGAAATTATGAATTTAGATTTAAACCTTTTTGTTAAACTTTTTGTGTTTTAGAATGCGCCACCCGATTGATAACTAGCACAGCCCCCGCGGGGATAACATTATGCCTGCCAAGGCATCTGAAAAAGGCAACCACATAACATATACCACGACTTCCAGCGTAACATAATACTACATAGATTCACGTATGACTTATGCACATGATATTTTTGAGGAAAACAAAAAGATACACCCAAAATTTGCACTATAATTTATTGCTGATTCTTATATGAAAATTAATTTTTCTCTACCCAAACCAAATACTGTACTAGTACAATTTAGTGTTAATTTTAATGTGGGGATTAAATCTTCTAAAGCCCGAACCAAACGATCCCTTAGGACTTTTGTGATAAAACTACATGTATAAAGACAAAATATGTTAAAAAATATGTTATAGTATATAAAAGTAAATATTCAACTATCAGTTTTCAACAATTAATTAGTCTTTAAATAACTCTGTTAATGAGAAATATTGTCCATTTCTCTACCGTTGAAAGTCCGTTTCTATTGAGTATTGACCAATTCAACAGACTCTATATTAGCATTAGTGAGAGCATTCTTGATTAATATTAATCCTCTATATTATCGTTACCACTACTGGCTAGCAGATTGAGAATAATCATCTTTTCTCTTCTCATTCATTGCACTAAAGTAATTGAATTACAACTACTACTCATTATTTGGACTGACGTTATTTGACTAGCAAGGATAAGTCAATTTGTTATATCTTCTCCTTTATATATATATTCTCAAGTAGTCCTTTCATTTGGTGAGATGAAATACTAAGAATAAATCTTCCTCCTATAATCTATTATGTTGGTTTTTTCTTTTAGTAATTTTTGTTAGATTTTGGCTCCTAATTTTATACTAAAAGAGCTTGTTGAATCTTGGGGGATATATTCATACCGGATGAAATATCCTTAAGAACGGTGTCTTTTGACATGCCTCAAGTTTTGAAGAATTTCATACAAGCGTTCGTGATTAAGTATTTTCCCTAAAATTTCTAACAATCTTAAAATATTTCCACTTTTTTCTTAGGGAAAAATCAACTTGACAATGTCCAAGTCATTATTCTAATTCCATCCGAAGGTATAGAGGTTATTCACTCATTCTTTTAAAAGAAAGTAAAGGTATGTGCTCAAACTTCTTGACATATGTTATTGTCCATTAACGTGTTAGTATAATTGAAATCATTCAAGTGTTAGGTATTTTTTCTTATCATGCATTGTTTTTTGTACGTATTACATTATGAACAAATAACAAGAATTGCAGTCCACTTAAAAAAAATTAAGTGCCAATTTGTGATTGTATCAATTGGCTGCATGAGTTGCTGCATAAGAATCTTTCAAAGAATTGTAATAAAGTCCTTTTTGTGAGTGGATTAGTAATGGGTTAAAAAATTCTTAAACATCCTTTTGAGGACTTATTTGATTCTTACAAAAAGATTTTATTGGACGACCTCCTTTTGGTACGAGTTTGTGTTGTTGTAACATTATTTGAAGTAGCTTCTAATAATTTGCAGGTTATTTGAGTATTGTGAATAATTTACGTTTAAGGTGTTAATAAGATGACCATTTGCATATTTATATGTATTGAGATGTTTCCTAGTTTAACTCTATTAGTTTTATGGTAAAGTCTAAGTATATTTGGTAAATTATAATTATTGTAGTTTATTAGAATAGAGTTTCCTTTTTAGACTAAGAAAGGAGAACTTTTGTCTCTCTATATAAAGAGACTATTATGATGAATGAAATCAAAAAAGAATGATCCCAATATTTTTCTTTTCTCTATATTTTTGCCGCCTCTCAAATTTAACATGGTATCAAAGCCACGTTAAAAGAACATAAAAACCCTAAATAATGGCGAGTGATGGAGAAACTGACGATAAAAATAAAAGAATCGTTGGTGAAGAAAACAAAATTCAAAGAAAGACAATCTTCCCTTATGACATTACGTCAAAAGATAATCCCGGAATTGTGGTGACACAAGTCCAATTGAAGGGAGAGAATTACAAAGAATGAGCTAGATCCATGAGGACGACCCTAAGAGCAAGGAAGAAATTCGGCTTCATTGATGGTACAATCAAGAAGTCAGATGAAGAGTCACTGGACTTAGAAGATTGGTGGACTATAAAATTTTTGTTGGTGTCATAAATTCACAACACCATCGAACCAACGCTTCGCTCAACGATTTTGCATAAAGAGAAAGCGGAAGAATTATGGACGAGTATCCGGAAGCGGTTCGTTGTTATCAACGGCCCTCTGATGCAACAACTGAAGGCAAAACTTGTGGAGTGCAAGCAAAAGGGAAGGATCATAGTTGATTACTATGAAAAACTAACTAAGTTGTGGAAATAATTGGCAAACTACGGACAGATTCTGACTTGCAAGTGCAGAAAGTGCACGTGCAATCTGGGGATGATCTTAGAAATCAAATAGAAGAAGAAAAAGTGCATCTTTTCGTCATTAGATTGGATGAGGCAATGTATAAAACGGTGAGATCGAACATACTGACCCAGGAACCGTTGTCATCAATAAACAAAGTCTACTCGAAGCTAGTGTAAGAAGAGCGTGTGAGAGGACTCACACGAAAAATAAAATAATGGTGTGAAACTGTAGCCTTTGTAGTACAAGGGAGAAATTCTTACTGTGATAAAAAATCCGGAGGAAGAAGATGAGGAAAACAACAACAAGAGAGGAGAGACCCGGGATCTGATCGCATAAGAGGCAACTATCGGGCTAACGCCGTTGTTGTCAATGATACACAAGCGAATATAGAACAGATGAACACAAGCGGGATATGACCTCACAATCTAAGTGAGGAGATCCGTGTTGAATTCATAAGGAATATATCTTAATAGCAACATGGATGGTAAGACCGAAAACTCATCCTGGATTATTGAATCCGGAGCTACCAATCATGTGACAGGTAATCCAGAGAAACTAAGCGATCAGCAGTACATTTTTTAGTGTCCGATTGGGCTTCCGGATGGAAATAGCTCGGTGGCTACAAAAGAAAGAACAGTCATGCTAAATGACAAGATATGGTTGAGGAATGTTCTTTATGTTCTGAATTTGACATGCAATTTAATTTTTGTGTCACGACTAATTGATTATTAAGATTGTGATGTGATATTTAATGGAAGTATGTGTGCTATATTGGACTCCACCATGAGGAAGTTGATTGGAAAGGGTGAGCATCGAGATGGACTTTACTATTTTTGAAATATGATGCTGATACGGGCTATGAAGGCAGAGGCAATTGATTGGTTTGATCTTTGGCACAAACGGTTGGGTCATCCTTCAGCACAAGTAACAAAGTCTATTACAGCATTAAGCTTAAAGGAGAACGGTGATAGATTGGATTGAGAATGTGATGTAGCAAAGCAAACGAGAAGTTTTTTTCCTTTAAGTGAGAATATTATTTCAGATACTTTTGAGATGATCCATTGCGATTTATGGGGACCATATATGACCCCTTCCTCTTGTGATGCTTCATATTTTTTTACTATTGTGGATGATCGTTCACGAGCCGTGTGGACATTTCTCTTAGTTGATAAGAAAGAAGTGTCTCAAACCTTGAAGAATTTCTTCGCTCTTGTGGAAAGGCAGTTCGGAAAAAAAGGTAAAGATAGTTAGAAGTGATAACAAAACTGAGTTCAAGTGTATGAAGACTTACTTCTTCGAACATGAAATTCTGTTTCAAATATCTTGCATAGGGACACCTCAGTAGAATGGAAGAGTCAAAAGTTAACACCATCACATTCTTAATGTGGCGCGAGAATTGAGATTTCAGGACCATCTTCCAATTAAATTTCGGGGAGAATGCATTTTGATTGCGGGATACTTAATTAATAGAACACCATCTTCGATTTTGAATAGGAAAACCCCTATAAAATTTTATGCGGGGAATCGACTCATTATGATCACTTAATGGTGCTAGAGTCACTATGCAATGCACACATAAAGAGAAGAACAAGAGACAAATTTGAGAGTCGGAGTCATAGGTGTAACTTCTTGGGATACCCTAATGGACAGAAAGGTTGGAGACTGTATGACTTAGAAAATTATGAATATTTAGTGTCAAGAGATGTGGAATTCTACGATACTAAATTCCCTTTTGCCATAGGACTATGTAACTTGCCTGACAACATAGAAGCAATCCCGGATGAAAAAAATAAAATGAATCAACACATTTTTGAAGAAGAACATACAAATAATGTAGGTGAGAACAAAGCTCGAATAGAAAAAATTCGGACACCGAATACCGAACCTATGGGTCAGCCAAAATTAGACCGGATAGATGCCAGTCCGAATAATGAAAATATAAAAGAAGTACAGACGGAAGGTACCATATCAATGAAAATCCATCGGAGGAACAATTGGATCGAGATAAACATCAGAAGTATGACTCGGTTCGATTATGTGACTATGTTACTGAAACATCCGGAAAGAAAGTCTATCAACGAGTTCGCCCGATCCTCAGCAATTCGCATGTGCACCTTATCCTTTAGCTCACTATATATTCTGTGATATTTTTTCCTTGCAACACCAAATCTTCCTTGCAGCAATTACTACAGGAATTGAACCAAAATCCGTCTCAGAGGCTATGAAAAAAAATGTTGGAGAAAAGCCATGCAATAAGAAATCCAAGCATTAGAGGACAATGGAACTTAGACATTGGAAATATTGATGTCGGATAAGTAAACACTTGAATGTAGATGGGTGTACAAGATCAAATACAACTCGGATGGAATAATTGAATGATATAAAGCTCGGTTGGTCATATTCGGTAATAAGCAGGAGGAAGGTATTGACTACAATGAAACGTTTGCTTCGATTGCGAAGGTAGTGACCATTCGGACCTTCCTAGCTGTAGCGACACTCGAAATTGGAAGTTGCATCAGATGGATGTTCATAATGTCTTCTTGCACGATGAACTGGCGGAAGAAGTTTATATGAACTACCACCGAGATTTTGTGTGTCTGGTACGGGCCAAGTATGCCGACTCTGAAATTTTTTACATGGGTTGAAATAAGCTCCACGATGCTGGTTTACAAAATTGGCAAGTGCCTTGATGAAATATGGGTTCAAACAGTCATACTCCGATTATTCTCTCTTCACGATGCACTAGAGAAGTATACAACTTAACGTCTTAGTTTATGTGGATGACTTGATTATCTCCGGAAATGACAATGGTGCCATTGCACGATTCAAATACTATCTCCGATCCTGTTTTCACATGAAAAATCTGAGTCCCCTAAAGTATTTTCTGGGGTTGAAATTGCGCGTGGACCAACCGAATTATTCCTTTGTCAACGAAACTATGTCTTGAATATAATCTCTGAGTCTGAGCTACTGGGAGAAAAGCCGATTAAAACTCTCATGAAACAGAATCACAATCTAACGTTGGTCAAAGGGGCTAATTTAGAAGATCCGGAACCATACCGACTTTTGGTCGGCAGATTGATATACCTCAGTTTTACGCCGACCGGATCTGTTTTATTGTGTACATGTTCTGTCCCAATTCATGCATCAACCGAAGGAAGCACACTAGAGAGCCGCCCTCCGGGTGGTAAGATACTTAAAAAACAACCATTGACAAAGAATTATGTTAAGTAAGGATTGTGATCTCCAGTTGTATGGGTGGTGTGATGCGCACTGGGCTGTATGTCCGTTGATCCAAAGATTACTCATCGGATGGTTTATCTCCCTCGGGAATTCATCAGTATCATGGAAAACCAAGAAGCAACACATTGTCTCTAGCTCGTCAGTAGAGGTAGAATATCGTTCAATGACAATGACGGTGTTGTGAATTGAAATGGTTTAAGTGAATCCTAAATAGCTTGAGCGTCAAACATAAATCTCCGGTTAAAATGTATTGTGATAGTCAAGCAACATTGTTTATTGCACAAAATCTAGTATTTTACGAACGGATTAAACATATTGAAGTTGACTGTCATTATGTTCGGGACGCACTCCAATCGAGTATAATTCTTCCGAGTTATATGTCAATCAACAAACAATTGGTCGACGTGTTTACAAAGAATTTGAGCAAATCACAACATGATTATCTACTTGGCAAGTTGGGAATTCGAGACCCCCATGCTCCAACTTGAGGGGGGTATTGAGATGTTTCATAGTTTAACTCTATTAGTTTTATGATAAAATTCTTGTCTAAGTATAATTTGGTAAATTATAATTATAGTACTTTATTACAATAGGGCTTCCTTATTAGACTAGAAAAAGGAGAATTTTTGCATTTATATAAAGAATTCATTATGATGAATGAAACCAAGAAAAAATTGTCCTAATATTTTCTTCTCTCTAAATTTATGTCGCCACTCAAATTTAACAATATGTTTTAATATATAGTTATTGTGATGAAAGTCTTGAAAATTTATCTTGTGGGGGGTAAATTAAGCCATAATGCTCCTAAATATAGAAAAGGGTTAAGATAAATAATAATCCCGCTAAGCAAAAATAAATTTGACTAAGCGGATGATATAATTATTGTGGTAATTTTTTGAGTGAATCTTGCGACTAATGTGAGATTTTGGATGTTAGACAATGTTGGTGTTAATAAGCATTTTTGTGCTAACAAAATAATTTTGTATTTTACACCCAAGTTGAAAAAGATGAAAAATATTTTATTTATGTTGGTGGTTCTTAGAATGAAAAAGTTCTTCTTAAAATCACTTCTAGTAAAATATAAACATTAGCGTCATATTGAAGTTTTTATTTGAGTTTAATAAAGCGTTAATAAAAATAACATTCTTGTGTGCGATACGTAGTGTAAACATGTTTTATTTGTGCTAAATATTTTTCATGTTATGAATGAAAATGTTGATACTTGATTCATTCTTTTTATTTATGAGCCTTGGTAGAGGTAACTTTTGAAAGATAATTAAGATGAGGTATAAACAACCAGAATATTTTATAATCATGTATTAGGAGTATGATAATGCTTCTTCTGTCATGCTACATTTTTAATTTTGCCCTTTACTAAACATGGTTAATAGTTATTATATTAATATATTTGTCAACGTATGCTTAATTTTTCATTTGTAACAGGCCTATAACATAATTAGCTTTGAACTCTATAGTGTAAATGTATCTGATGATTTGGTTGGAATTAAATGGTGAAAACGTATTTGGTTATTTGGATAGCCTTTAAAGGTTTTTATTACATTTCATATTGAGATGTTTTCATATATTCAGTGGTCAACTTTCTTGTGAAAAGATTATCTCTTAGACTGAAATATTTGAAATTGTGGGGTGTCTTGATAATGTCATGCTACTCAATTTTGGAAAGAAAAATAATATCTGAGAGGTACCACAATTATGATACTAAACATAGTGAATTTTTGGAGTTTGTTGGTAATGATGTTGGGTGGTTAGGAGACATCTTAGTGTGTATTACAATTGAAATAAAACCAACAATAATTTTGCATCTATACATTGTGGTTGCCATAAGTATAGTGAAAATAAAAAATTCAATGGCAAAAATAGACGCATCTATTTGAGAGATAATGTGATAAAACAGCTTTTGTGAGATGAAATTATTTACGTAAATAAATTATGTGAAGTCAGAAGTGAACTTGATCAATTCACGGACTAAAAACATCGAGGGAAGTGAAACTTTTGTCAACTTGGAAAGATCAACAATGATGGTAAACCAACCTATGTGATTGGAGATCTCATGAATTAGGGTCATATGGATAATAACAAGTCATTAGTTGATTAAATATGCACTATTAAATTATGTCCCTCCTATGATGTGTGAATATAGTGCAACTCTTCAAGGCAAAGTGAAAGTGAGTTATAAACTCTTAATTCATTATCATATCATTTATAGGTGGTGTATTGCTCTGCAGAATACACTTGATGGGTGGACTTATATGAGTGTGGAGTAGTGCCGCTCCTACGAAATTGTGACTGATTTTTAGAGCACTCATGAATACCGGGACACGCGCATGGCCTCTTAGCGCAAAACCGCGATAACGGTAAAGATTGTGCGAGTATAATGTGATAGAATAAGGCACTGGACTTACAAAAGAATTCTTGGTTCATATAAGTTTTAAACTTCACCAATTATTTTGTAAGTATAATCTTATTTTATCTAGGTCTGGTTCATAGTCTATGTGACACCAGATTCGATGCATTGTATTCATATGAAAACCCACAAAATGTTATTTCTCCTTCTTTTTTATTTTGAGATATGTGAAAACCCATCAAAACTTCTTATTTAGCTCTGTTCGTTAATATTACTTTTGAGATATGTGGGATTATTAAAAAATATATTATAGTATATCAAAAGTAAATATTCAAATATCAGTTTTCAACAATTGATTAGTCTTAAATGACTTTGTTAATGAGAAATATTATCCATTTCTCTAACGTTGAATGTCTGTTTCTATTGAGTATTGACCAATTCAACAGACTCTTTATTAGCATTAGTGAGAGCACTCTTGATTAATATTAATCCTCTATATTATCGTTACCACTACTGGCTAGCAGATTGAGAATAATCATATTTTTCTCTTCTCATTCATTGCACTAAAGTAATTGAATTACAACTACTACTCATTATTTGGACTGACGTTATTTGACTAGCAAGGATAAGTCAATTTGTTATATCTTCTCTTATATATATATATAAATATATATTCTCAGAATAAATCTTCCTCCTATAATCTATTATGTTGGTTTTTTTCTTTTGGTAATTTTTGTTAGATTTTGACTCCTAATTTTATATTAGAAGAGCTTGTTGAATCTTGTGGGATACATCCATACCGGGTGAAATATCCTTAAAGACGGTGTCTTTTGACATGCCTCAAACTTTGAAGAATTTCATACAAGCGTTCGTGATCAAGTATTTTTTCTAAAATTTCCAATAAAAATAGTACCGATGTTTATGCCAGAAGTTCCGAAATATCAACGTTGCGTTAGCTCTATAATTGGGGTATGAAGCCCCTTTTTTTTATCTCTATGATTATGTGTCTGTCTTATTTGTTATTATGTTACTCATCACTCCTAAATACTCGTTTAAAATTTGGAAAGGAAGCTAAAGATCTTATCTTTATTTAGTACGTGTGGCATTCACTTTCAAGACTGAGTAGTTCTTTCTGCTAATTCATGTCGGTAAATTAAAACAATATTTAAGATTAAAATTAAGCTAATGATTTTCCTTTTTATTATTGTTACGTACAAAAGAACTAGCTAGAGATAATACTAATATTAATTAAACCTAAGCAAATACAAGTCTGATATAATTAGTAATTACATACGAAATATCTCTTACATCTCTTGATAAGTCGTCGTAGGTAGATCTATTTTTACTCCAGCGATACAACTTTTGTACAATAAAATAGTCGTCTAGCAAATTTTTCCAAATCAAGGTAACAATATTTTGTAATCCCATCTCTCAATTTCTGCATTAAAATTTTCTAAGTTTTGCCAAAATACGAGGATTAAAACTAGAACCCTAAAATAAAATCGTTAAAATTTCAAGATTATAGAATTTAACCTAAAATACCGACCCTAATAACCCAAAGAAAAAGCGTTAAAACTAGAACCCAAAATAAGAACATTAAAATTCCAACATTAGAGAATTATAACATTAAATACACGACCCTAATAACATTAACACTAAAGTATTATAATACTGAGCTGAAATCTTACCCCAAAAAAAAAAAGAACTGAGCAGAAATTTAACACTAATGAAAATTCTAGCACTACAAAGCAAACAAAGTAGAAATTAAGCCCTTCGCTGTCTGTGGGAATCGAACCCACGACCACATGCTTAAAAGCCATGCCCTCTACCAGCTGAGCTAAGACGGCATACATTAAGCGTATTTTAAATTAATAATTAAACAACCCCTTACTACTTTCTTAAATGCTTGAGAATTCTAAAAATAGAAGAGCATAAACTTTTAACTATGGTCGTCTCAGATCCCTTCTTTATATATTTTTTTTCACTTAGCTTAGTTTATGATTAGAGTGTCCACTTATTCTTATTAACTACTGATAGTAATAATGATTAAAAAAAATATTGCCAATTTTTGTCTACTTATTCTGTTTGTTAGGTCTCAAAAAAACATTTTGAAATTGAGATAAAATGTATCATGTACCTATAAAAAAGGACCTTATTTTATAAAGATACTGAAATGATTTAAGGTGGGTAAGCAAATATTTGAGAAGCAGCCCAAGTAAATCTCAAGCCAAACTGGACCTGTTGTAAGTTGCAATAGTTATAATGTTTGGGCTTTTATAGTTTGTATGTAGGCCTTTCTTTAAATTTGTTGTACTTATGGGTAAAGTAGAAATGATACCATGTAGCCACTTTCAGCATAAACAACATACCCAGGAAAATTCACAACGTGGAATCTGTAGAGGGTAAAATGTACATAGACCTTACTTCTACACAGTATCCTTATTTAATATGTGTTGATACTTCTCCTTTTTCTTCTTCTAACCTTCGGGTTTGAAGTTGATTCTGAGACAATGCTAAATTAAAAAAAAAATTGTAAATTACAATTATTCTTTTATTAGGGGATCCTAAAAGAGACTATTTGTGGTGAAAGTAGGAAGTTATAGATTTATAAAAAGTAGAATTTGTAGTCTTAATAATAAAATATGTGATCTGCTACATTAGTAAAAATGGTATGATAATGTCAAATTGCTATCATATTCCTATTCTACTCCTAAAATCCTATTCTATTTGGACACTAACTATACAATTATGGTAATACAATTATGGTAAGTATACAATAATAATTACAACCAAACACTACCTAAATTATAGCCCAAAACGTGGGCTGACTTATGTGCAAACCCGAGACACCAACAATAGACAATATACATACGATATACGTGTGTATATGGTTTATATTGTATGTATATTTTAACACACCCTGCAGTGATAGCGGGCAGTCTTCGTACGCTGAGATTGTCCCTAAAATCTTCAAAAAGGACCGAGGGAAGACACTTTGTAAAGATGTCTGCAATTTGATACCTGGAAGGGACATGGCAGACGCGTACTTGTCCACGAGCTACCTTTTCGCGAACAAAGTGAATATCCATCTCTATATGCTTGGTGCGCTGGTGTTGAACATGATTACCAGAAAGGTAGATGGCACCCACATTATCACAATAAACCAAGGTAGCTTTCTGAGTAGGACAATGAATCTCTAAAAGAAGATTTCGTAACCAACATGATTCAGAGACCACATTGGCCATCCCTCGATACTCGACCTCTGCACTAGAGCGTGATAAAGTCGACTGACGCTTCGCAGACCATGAGACCAAGTTATTATCAAGAAACATACAATAGACAATAATATACATGTGTATACGATGTATATCGTATGTATATTTAACAAATACTAGTAGGAGGTAAAATAGAAAGAAAAAAAAAAGGAATTGAATGAGAGGAAAACAGATCATGCGATTCATGAAAAGTTAAAATGTATATACTGGTGCTGAGTGTTGGTAACTTGAGTGGGCTGGTTATTCTTTGATTCATTAGATTGATTTGGCGTGAATTTTTTGATTTTCTTGGACCACTGGTAGGGCTGTGTATGGATCGGATTGGATTTGAAATTATCGGTTTTATGTTTCAATTTTCGAATTTCACAATGTGTAATTCGAATCCCATTTAAATACGCTTGGATTGAATTAGATTTTTAAAGTTCGGTTTGAGATTAATCAATTTGGATAAATTCTTCATTGCTATAGAACCATTTAAATAAAGTATATAACACAAGCAATGAAACTATTATGAAAGAAATGCAACAAAAGCATTAATAAGGTTCTACGAATTAACAAGTACAGCATAGTAAAATCATGTCATGTACATAACATATACTAGTAATAATGACAACAAACAAATAATCTAAAAAGTAGTAACTTAAAATTTCAAAATTATAGAATTTAACCTAAAATACCGACCCTAATAACCCAAAGAAAAAGCGTTAAAACTAGAACCCAAAATAAGAACATTAAAATTCCAACATTAGAGAATTATAATATTAAATACACGACCCTAATAACATTAACACTAAAGCAGTATATTACTGAGCTGAAATCTTACCCAAAAAAAAAAAAAAAAAAAAAAACTGAGCAGAAGTTTAACACTAATGAAAAATTCTAGCACAATTAGATGACCCACTCATGAAATTTTTATTAATCAGCTGGGGCAAATCAGACTCTTATAAAATAAGGACGATAAATTTGAAATTAAGCCCTTCGCCGTCTGTGGGAATCGAACCCACGACCACATGGTTAAAAGCCATGCGCTCTACCAGCTGAGCTAAGACGGCATACATTAAGCATTTTTTTTAATTATTAATTAAACAACCCCTTACTACTTTCTTAAATGAAAAATAGAAGAGCATAAACTTTTAAGTTTTAACTTTTAACTATGGTCGTCTCAGATCCCTTCTTTATATATTTTTTTTCACTTAACTTAGTTTATGATTTGAGTTTGAATGAAGAGTGTCCACTTATTCTTATTAACTACTAATAGTAATAATTATAACAAAAATATTGCGAATTTTTGTCTACTTATTCTGTTTGTTAGGTCTCAAAAAACATTTTGAAATTGAGATAAAATGTATCATGTACTATAAAAAAGGACATTATTTTATAAAGATACTGAAATGATTTAAGGTGGGTAAACAAATATTTGAAAAGCAACCCAAGTAAATCTCAAGCCAAACTGGACCTGTTGTAAGTTGCAGTAGTTATAATGTTTGGGCTTTTATAGTTTGTATGTAGGCCTTTCTTTAAATTTGTTGTACTTATGGATAAAGTAGAAATGATACCATGTAACCACTTTCATCATAAACAACATTCTCAGTGAAATCCCACAATGTGGAATCTGGTGAGGGTAAAGTGTACACAGATCTTACCTCTACACAGTATACTTATTTAAAAGTGTATCCAAATTTTACAAATTATTTAAAGTCAGTTTTGACAAACATCATACTATTAATAGTGTTGATACTTCTCTTTTTTCTTCTTCTAATCTTCGGGTTTGAAGTTGATTCTGAGACGATGCTAAATTAGGGGGAAAAATTGTAAATTACAATTATTCTTTTATTAGGGGATCATATTCCTATTCTACTCCTAAAACCCTATTCTATTTGGACACTAACTATACAACTATGGTAATACAATTATGGTAAATGTACAATAATAATTACAACCAAACACTACCTAAATTATAGCCCAAAACGTGGGCTGACTTATGTACAAACCCGAGACACAAACAATAGACAATATACATACGATATACATGTGTATACGGTGTATATTGTATGTATATTTAACACACCCCCGCAGTGATAGCGGGCGGTCTTCGTACGCTGAGACTGTCCCTAAAATCTTCAAAAAGGACCGAGGGAAGACCATTTGTAAAGGTGTCTACAATTTGATACCTGGAAGGGACATGGCAGACGCGTACTTGTCCACGAGCTACCTTTTCGCGAACAAAGTGAATATCCATCTCTATATGCTTGGTGCGCTGGTGTTTAACAGGATTACCAGAAAGGTAGATGACACTCACATTATCACAATAAACCAAGGTAGCTTTCTGAATAGGACAATGAAGTTTTTCGTAACCAACATGATTCAGAGACCACATTGGTCACCCATCGATACTCGGCCTCTGCACTAGAGCGTGATAAAGTCAACTGATGCTTCGCAGACCATGAGACCAAGTTATTATCAAAAAACAAGACAATATACATACATGTGTATACGGTGTATATCGTATGTATATTTAACAAATACTAGTAGGAAGTAAAATAGGGGGGAGGAATTGAATGAGAGGAAAACAGATCATGCGATTCATGAAAAGTTAAAATGTATATACTGGTGCTGAGTGTTGGTAACTTGAGTGGGTGGTTATTCTTTGATTCATTAGATTGATTTGGCGTGAATTTTTTGATTTTCTTGGACCTTTGGTAAATTTGTGTATGGATCGGATTGGATTTGAAATTATCGGTTTTATGTTTCAATTTTCGAATTTCACAATGTGTAATTCGAATCCCATTTAAATACGCTTGGATTGAATTAGATTTTTAAAGTTCGGTTTGAGATTAATCAATTTGGATAAATTCTTCATTGCTATAGAACCATTTAAATAAAGTATATAACACAAGCAATGAAACTATTATGAAAGAAATGCAACAAAAGCATTAATAAGGTTCTACGAATTAACAAGTACAGCATAGTAAAATCATGTCATGTACATAACATATACTAGTAATAATGACAACAAACAATCCAAAGGGGTCAGCTTGCTGGCAGGGAGTCAAGTTTGCGGCCTTAGGGTCGCAAGTTCGATTCCCCCCTAAGGATATCGTCCTCCGGGGCACATACATGTGGTAAAAGCCTGGGCGCTAAAAGCCGCGCGGGCATGTTGCAGTGTGGGTTCGGTCTCCGCCAAGCTTTAGGGATGGGGCTTGTGGGGGGGTCAACCTTGTAGCATTGATCCGTTGGACGCAAGCGAGACACCGACCATGTGTGCATATCCCGCGATTTACCTGGTGGTGGGGTCTTTGAAGGACCGGTCCCATCACCTCCAGGAGCCTAGTACCAGTACTTGTGCAGGTACTAGCGATATGGGGGTACTAAGGCCACCCCGAGACCTGGATTATCAAAAAAAAAAAAAAAAAAAAAAATAATGACAACAAACAAATAATCTAACCAACTATATTGGGCTTAGTAAATGTATTGAATAATATGAGTTGATGTCTAATGAGTTGGTATATTGGACATATAGTAATGCACTAGCATAACAGATAGCTGGGTGGTGGAGCTAAATATAAAGTATAAAAAGTTTAAATTTTTGGATATCTAAAAAATCTGAAATTTTAAATTCAAAAATTTTAAAATTAAATCCGTAATCTGCTTTATAATAAAAAAAATTAAAATTAAAATTCAAAAATATACGATCTTTCAATTTGAATTTCAAATTTATTCAAACTACGCACACCCTAGACCACTCCCAAGTTATAGCCCATCTTTTGCATAATAAATTAGGGGTGAGCGGGTCGGGTACCCTAACATTTTTTAACTACCCGGACCCTACCCGATAAAAGATCGGTTCCTAAATTTACTACCCGGAACCTACCCGTAGCAATCATTACCCGGAACCTACCCGGACCCGCAGGGTCCGGGTAGGTTCCCGGCACTTCTGTAAATAAAAAACACAAATTAAGCAACAATTTTTAAGCCTATGAGAATAAAAAAGAGTTCTAAAATAATTTCATCAAGTAGTTTTTTAGCCTGCAATCAGAATTTTTAGTATCCTTATAAGAAGTTTTAGAAAACTTATTCATTGTAGAAAAGTTAATTCTGTAACCAAAACCTAAAATTGCAAGCCAAATTTGACAATTAATTGAACGTGTTGATTTCAAAATAAATTTGAAAATATCTAAATTAAACTTATTTTCGTGTTCATAAGCTCTTCGATACAAAAGAAAAGCTTTATTATGCTAGTAAATCCCTAAATTTCATCTTCACAACTACAAAAATATACACAAATTTTAAAAATAGATTTACATTTCAAATAAAAAAGTAATACAAATTGAAGATGAGTATCTTTCGAAATAGAACAGAAGCATATGATATTAAAAAGAAATTAAAGAGTTAGATATGAACCCATATGCATTTTAGGAATGACGTGAACACAACCAAGGGAGAGAAAGAGGCAAAGGTGAAGCTTCAATGACGACAACGATGAAAGTACCTGAGAGAAAGCTTCAACAACGACGACGATGAAGCTCGGTGGTGTAGCTAAAACGCCATTGTTATTGAGAGAGTTTTGTGTGTTTTCTCTTAGGGCACAAAGAGCATTCTAGAATAAAGGGGTGAAAAAACTAAAATATTTACGTATTGGGATGGGGAAAATCAATGTGTAGGCGTGCAACAAACAATTTTGGAGAAAGTTAAAAGTGGTCCAAATGTTTCTAAAAAAAGTAAAAATATTTAATATTTTATAGGTTCCGGAGTATCGGTTCCGGTCCGGTACCCTGTCTCTATTTTCCGGAGCCGGAACCGGACCCGACATTGATCGGTTCCTAATTTTACTACCCGGACCCTACCCGTTATTATAATATATCTACCCGGAACCTACCCGTTAGTGTCGGTTCCGGTCGGGTATCTGGGTACCCTGTACCCGTGCTCACCCCTATAATAAATGACCAATGTTTATTATTTGCTTAAGAAGGGAAACAAAAATGTACAGAGGAAATCTCATGCACGCTGATTTTCAGTCAAGTATTAATATGAAACTATTATCAAAGAAATACAACAAAAACATTAATAAGGTTCTATGAATTAACAAGTCCATCATAGTAAAATCATGCCATATACATAAAATATACTAATAATAACAATAAAAAATCTAAAATTAAGTCATATTGAACAAAACATATTAGGTTTAGTAATTAGTGTATTGAATATATGAGCCGATGTCTAATGATCAGTAAGATATATTGGACATATAGTTAAATGCGCTAGTATAACAAATAGCTGGGTGGTAGAACTAAATATAAAATATAAAAAATCCAAATTTTCGGATATTCAAAAATTCAAAATTCAATTTTTTAAAAATTAAATCCAAAATTCAATTTATAATCAGAAAATCTTACTATAAAAATCTAATCTGATTTTCAGTTAAGTATCACTTGATATCTTCTGTATGTAACAAATCAGGTAAAGGCCCAATCCTAAAAAGAGACAACAACAACAACATATCTAGTGAAATCCCACAATGTGGGTCTGGGGAGGGTAGAATGTACACAGACCTTACCTCTACCTTGGTAGATAGAGCGGCTGTTTTCGAGATCCTCGGCTCAAGACAAGGCACAAGCTCAAGCAAAGTACGACAAACAAAGTGAGTAAGTCATGATAACGAATTATGAAAAAAGAAGCAAAAGAGAAGCAATAACTAATGTAAGTAAATAAGATAAACAAAATATACATAACAGCATAAATCAAACGTCAAGGGACTATAAGGCAATATTGTGTCTATCCAGTATGCTAGGCTAAGCGAATCTACAATAATATTACTACAACTATCAGTTTGTAAGCGTAAGTAGATCTAGGTTGAACTACCTACTACCCTTCTACCCTAATACGTGTCATCCATAACCCCCTATCTAAGGTCATGTCCTCAGTGAGTTGCGCCTGCGCCATATCCCCTCTAATCACCTCTCTCCAATACTTCTCTAGCCTATCTCTACCCCTCTTGAACTCGTCCTTAGCCAACCTCTCACACCTTCACACTGAGGCATTTGTGTCTCTTCTCTACACGTGTCCAAACCATCTCAACCTTGCTTCCCGCATCTTATCCTCCACCGAGGCCACTCCTACTCTGTCGCGGATTTTATCACTTCTAATTTTATCTCTCTTTGTATGCCCACACATCCATCTAAAAGGAGAGAAAGGCAAAATTAGTATCCAAGGTGTTTGGCCAAGTGGTCATTACACTAAGGGTATTGCTGCCTTGGGTCTCGAGTTCGATTCCCATGACCAGCGAGACTAGAGCCAAGCCTCATAAAAAATCCCTCCATACGCGTAGGGCCAAGCGGTGTATACTAATCCGTAGGGCCGGGCCGGAGGGTGGGGTTTCTTGTGTGTGGAGCCGCAGTGATGCGGTGGGGATGGCTAGTATAAAAAGTTTACCCTCAAAGTTTTGTCCTCCGGGGCATAGTCCAGTGGCAAAGCCTGGGCGCTATAAGGCGCTCTGGCATGGACAGCGTGGGTTCGATTCCCCGCAAGCACGAGGGATACCTGTTTGTTGGGGAATTTGACCTTGTCTCATTGTTCAGTTGTACGCTCCCGTAAACCGCCACCGGAGCACATCCCGCGATTTACCTGGTGATAGTTGTGAAGGACCGGTGCTATTACCTCCAGGACGTCCGGGTAATACCAAGTGAAGTAGTCGGGCGCAAGCATGGAAACCTGGATCATCAAAAAAAAAAAAAAAAAAAAAAAAAAAAAAAAAAAAAGGCAAAATTAGTTTTGAAAAAGGACAAAAATAAACTGCAAATTACTGACTGTCTTAAATATGCCATTCAATTCTCTTTGCGCTAAAATGCAAACCAAGAGTGGCAATGTCGAGAATTTCCTTGAAAACTGAGGGGTAACTTGCTGCAGTAACCTTTTATTATTCTCTGTAAAGCACGGAACGTTTCAATGGAAAAGGAGGAGAAAATCTTGCTTTTAGTCCCTCAAATGTTTATAAAATTCGATTTTGGTACTTTTGATATCTAATAAAGCATAATGAACCTTAAACTATTTTAATGTCCACTTTTTGATCTTTACTTGTGAATTTATGCAAATTTAATGCATTAAAGATTAAACTACTAAACTATGTAACTTGCTTATGTATTGTTAAAATTTTCTACTAGTACTAAATTATGGGAGTGGGTTGAGTACCACATGAGGTCTCAAGTTCAATTTCCAGCAGAGATAGAAATGTGATTTCTTCTCATTTATTCTAGCTTTGATGGACATAGTTATCTGCTACCTGTTGTCGGTAAGAGATATCATGTGAAATTAATCAAGATGCGCAAAATAGCTCGAACACTACGATAATACAAAAAATATATCTTGATTCATATGACACACTTTTAATATAGAGATATTGAAAATATGTGACCTCAATATATACCTTCTATAACTTTAAAAATTTAAGTTCATCTATGTTGGGGGTGTCAAAGGCTATGGAAAGTAAAAACGAAAAATAACTTGAATGCCAATTTTGTTTACGAATGTCAGCAGTAATGTCGTCTGACATTAGTAACAACACTTTAGCAAAATCGAAACTTTAAAGAGTAAAATGCAGCGGAAAAGTTAAAGAACACAAATGTTTATATTTCCATAAGTTATATATTGATATAACTTATGATGGTCAATGACCAGAAGTATTGTATATATTTCATATACAAATATACAAATTCCTTTCGTTTCAATTTTACAAGATAAAACAAAAGGAAATTAAAATGTGAAGTCGCAAATGACTTCTGCATGAAAAATCTAACTAATTAGACATAGACAACCTCTCGTTACAATCGCTCCATACAAAACTAATATAGAATCTAAACAACAACTGTAATGTTGGACAGAATATTGTCGACACACACATGCAACACTTGTGATCCAGATTTCTGAGATGAAATTTTGAGAGCTCTCTTGATATTTTTACAATCTAATTATGGATGATCGATTCACTGTTGTGGCCTCTCTATTTATAGTAGAGAGTCTTCCTTGAAAGGCTCATCGATCTGTTGAGGAGGTTGAGGGAAAGGTGGGCAGCTGATATGTTTGTTGGAGAAGATCATGGAGTCAGAATCTCAACAACTTTGACTTGTTCTTCACTCGACTTCTTCCCCAAGCTTTGAATCTTTCTCCCACGTTTTACACAGCTCCAATTTATCACCTCTAAATCATTTTTACCGCTTTGTAAAAATATTACTGCTTAACGTGAAGTAAGGCAAAACTGTTATAGAAAATGTTGTTCTGAATGTTGTGACTTTGTTCCAACATTTTTATACATTCAAATCAGTTATTTAGAAGATATGTTGGGTCAAATGTCACAACACCAAACCCAACATCAACAATCTACTTATTCAAATTTTAAAAATTACTATGGTAATTTCACTTTTAGATCGTTATTTTATTTCTTTGAATTAATATATTTATTCCATCTGTTCGTTTTATATATGGCTGGCTAGTGGGCTGGGTCGGCCCGATCCCGCCCTGACACCGCATCGGTCCCGCCCAGAACCCGACTTTAAAATAAAATAAAATTGCGGTATTGGGACTCGAACCGGGACGGGACATGGTCTCGTCCCGTCCCGGTCCGCCCCAATCCGTCAGGCCCGACCCGGTCCCACCCCCGATCCCGCACGAAAACTCCCCTTTGCACAAATAACCGTTGTACCAACAACCATTTTACATTTTGGCCGTTGTGCAACGGCCATTTTTGTCCTCCCCTCCCCCAATCCCCCCTACCCCCCTTAATATTTATTTTTAACCCATAAGTTATTATATTTACACTTTAACCCAAATTTTCAACTATAAATATCTCATTTTCTCTTCATCTTTCTCACAAATCTTCCTACAATCTCTCTATTCTCACAATCTATCTCTCTACAAGTCTACATTATCCACTAAATATTCAATTTTATTTATTCATTTGGGAGTGAAGTTGGCAACTAGCTTGAAGATCTTCCATCGAACAAAGTTTCAATTTTCAACATCTCGATTACACGTCGATGTTACGTCGGCGTTTGGTACATTCGTTCCTTCATTAAATTATTATTGTCTGTTTATTTTATTTAGCGCACTTAATTTCATTTACTTTAATTATTTATTAGTATAATTATAAATTTATAATGGAAGGATTTAACGTATGCTTACGGGTAGGGGTCATGCTTCTTCTAATAGGGGCAACAAGGTCAAGGGTACTTCTTCTAGTCATCCTATTTCTAGACAGAATCATATTCCTACACATGATGATTTTGTTGATACTGAATATTTTTCTACAATACCATTACATTTAGACGATGAGCTATTTTCTGGAACTTCAGAAGACTTTAATTTAGACGATGATCTAGATGATACACCCACTAATGTAGATAATAACACACCCACTAGTGCACATTCAACTGAAATACCTCATATCCCCCCATTATGAGACGAGGTCCAGCAAAACAACCATTAAAATTAGATGCATGAACATTTTTTGATAGGGACGTAGAGAATCAAGTAGCTAGATGTAAAATTTGTAAAGATGTTTTAAAATTTTAAACTGGAAAAGGTCACAGTGAGACGGGGGGTTTAATAAGACACGTAGCAAGGGCTCATCCAGCTAGGTATGCCTAATACGAGGCTTCAAAATCGGGTGCGCAAACGTCCGCTCCATCGAGACAAGGTTCACATAATGTCCCGAACCAAGTACAATGTCAAATTAACCCTATGACGGGGGGAATTGTAGGCCCTAAATACGATAAACATAGAGATAGGGAAGCAATAGCAAAATTAGTTGTTGTGGAGGGTTTGCCCTTTTCATTTCCTTCGTCTCCCGATTTTATTAATTACATTAGAGATATATATAATCCTGCTTTTAACGGTTTTCCTATATCAATTGTTAAGAGAGATGTATTTAAATTTGCACATGAATATCAACAGTATTTACGTTATTCATTATATCATTTTAATGGCAAAGTGGCTATCACTTCTGATATAGGCCGTAGTACTAACGATCATGATTATTTAACGGTAACCTGTCATTGGATAGATTATAAATGGTCTATGCAAAAACTTATCTTAGCGTATAGATATATAGATGATAGGCACACTGGTACTTTTATTGCAGAAAATATTTATCAAGTGTGCGATTATTACGGAATAACTGATAAAATTATGACTATTACATTAGATAATGCTTATTCTAACAATTATGTTATTACAATTTTTAAAAATAGTTTAACTCCATCTTTTTCAGATCATTTTCATATAAAATGTGTGTGCCATATATAAAACTTAGTTGTAAAGGATTGATCTATCACTTTTTGAAGACATTCTTAGTAAAATACAATTTGCTATAAACTTTATTTTTAAAAATAATAGAATACAACGAAGAAAAGAATATAAAAAAACTTGTCACGGTTGCCAACTACCTTATAGAAAAATTTCAGAAGAAGTACCCATTAAGTGGAATTCTTTATACGAGCAACCACTTGTTGCTTATGACTATAGAAAACCTATAACTTTATTTTTTAGCTCTCATAATCAAAATCCAGCTGATATGGTTGTAGATAGCGATTGGGGAAAAATTTCCGAACTTATTGTATTTTTAGAGAATTTTTTTCAAGCAACAAAATAATTTTTCGGTATATATTATCCTACTATTTCAACTATGTTGTTTTATAAAGCTGAAATATTTTTATTACTTAGTGAATATATGAAAAAACCAGCTTATAAGGCTGCTATTAAAAAATGTTTATCAAAATAAAAAAATATTTTATTCCTATTCCCACTATTCATATTATTGGTGTTGTATTAAATCCGACTATTAAAATAGATGGTACTAAATCACTTATTGAAACTATTTATGATTGTATAGAAATACTACCACCTCCAAGTCCCAAAAATCCAAATCACCCACCACCTATTGAACAAACTAAAGAAGAAGTGTTGTCTAGCGTACAAGACGAATGCAAAAAAGTATATAGGTTTTACCAACAAGAAAGTGCTAGCAACCTACCGGCTTCCATACCATCTTTTTCTTCTTCAATACAACCTCACAAAAGACATGCTGTTTCTGCGGCTAGTATTGAAAGGCTCAGAAATAGAATGTGCGGCCGTACCGCTACTAACCAAATTAACGAGTTTGATATTTTTGTTTTGCAGGGTTCTGTACCGTACCAAGCAGTTCTCAATGAAGAAAGACGTGAAGACTTACTGAAATACTGGAGGGGCAATTCCGACACTTTCAATGATGGCCTGAGATGTTTTGAACAATCAAGCGTCATCAACGGCGTCTGAAAGCGCTTTTTCTGCCGACAGATATCAAATAGGAGAACACAGACACTCATTAGCCGGAGACAGCTTGGAGATTGTAGTATTATTCAGATATTGGATACGAGCGGAGCGGAGAAGGTGCGGTCAACCAGAGATCAACGAAGAAGAAGACGAAAACTACAACGAAATCTTATCCGAAGGCGGTGGAAGCGACGTGGAGCAATTTGATCAACAAATACCAATTCCAACCGAAGAACCACAAGAAATTATTAAGAAACTAGAGCATGTTTTTTTTCAAAATATAATTTTTTAATTGCAATTTTACTATGTAATTTGCAACTTTTGAACAACACCACAAAATTGCAATTTTGACAATTGTATTTGTATTACAAAAAAAATTATATGTCTATTAAATAATATAAGAGGCACAAAAACAACATTGAGATATTTTTATTACACTATCTTGTTTAATTTTTGAGTTTTATATATATATGTTATTTTTTAAATTAAAAAAAAAACCGCCCGACCCAATCTCGATCCCGCCCCGCCCCGATTCCAACGGGATCGGAAACGGGACGGGACGGCGGCGAATCCCGCCTGTCCCGATCCCGCTGGTCGCGAATCGACCCGATCCCGCCCCTCGCGCGTCCCGCCCTGCCCCTCCCCTCCCCCGTCCCACTGACCACTCCTAGTTTTATATGACACTCATTTTTTTAAAAAAGTTTAACAATAACATCTTTCACGGCTTACAAAAAAAATTCAAACAAGTTATCCAAATTCTAAAATTGATTGCATTAACTTAATTTATAAGACATTACGTATTGAATCAATTACCGTCTCATCTACTGAAAATGGAGGGACTATATAAGTAGTAGTTTTAAACAAAGCATATTTTCTTATACAAGGGATTAAAAACATATTTTACGTAATTAAATGTCAGATGTGTTCAATCAAATGTTACAAAAGACAGCAACAAACATTTATAGGTAATTACAGGATCAAAACTGCAATTATCCAACGTTTCCGGTTCTCCACTTCCTATAAATACCGCAACAACCTATCACCACTTGTCCTACTTTTTTTATCCAAATTCATTTCGCATTTCCTTTTTCTCTCTATAATTCTTTCTCTCTCTTAGGGTTCTACCAATGGCAGCAGAACCACAAAACGGAGGAGCTATTGAGCAACAGAACGGAGCCGCCGCTGCGAAGGAGGAGGTGACACGTGTCGTATTCACAGCTGTGAAGCCGCAGCTTTTCGTTGAGGCTCCAAAAGCAAACGACGCCGTAGCGTTCTACAAAGCTGCGTTCGGTGCTGAGGAGGTGACACGTGTCAATCATCCAAAGAGGAAGGCTGAACAGGAGATACCTCTCATTCTCTCTGTTGAACTCAAGCTCGGTTCCGTTTCCTTCCTTGTGTCTGACCTTACTGATGAAGACTCTACTCCTCCGTACGTATTTCTTTATATTTTACTTATTTGCTGAGGAGGTGACACGTGTTATTTTGCTCGATTTCGTTTCTAGAACCTTCGATCTGTGTTGTGTAAGGCCGTAAAATGAGTTCCTAGCAAACGCTGTGTTTGATGTTCTGCGGACTTGTTTTATTTAGTGACTGATACTTATGTGTATTTTGTTACGTGTTTTACGTTTCTTATGAACAAACAGTATGTACTTTTTTCAATTTTTTAAAAACATTTTTACTTGTTTTTGCATGTTACTTACTCGATTATCATCGTGTTACCTTTTTTTATCTTCTTTTACATGTTATTTGCTCTATTTTACCTTTTTACTTATTTTTCCATGTTATTTGTTCGATTTCTTCGTTTTACCTTTTTTTAAAACTATTTTACATGATATTTGCTCGATTGTACCCTTTTTACTTGTTTTTGCAAGTTATTTGCTCGAATTTTATCTCTTAGCATGGTATTTGCTCGATTTTGTTGTTTTTGTATCTAGAACCTTCCGATCTGTTATATGAAAGGCCGTAAAATGAGTCTCTTAACATTTAAAGCTTTTAAAGAAATGAAAAACGAGTTACAGATATTTTGAAGAACAGTAAATGTTTTATTGAATATAATTTTGAGTTTTTTTCTGGAAAAAGTGTTATAAAAAGTCGTACAGTAACTAAAGTTTTTTACTGGTTATGCTAAATAAGTGTTCTCACTGTAAATGCCACGTCGTTGTTCTATTGACTTGTTTTATGATATAAAAGGCCGTAAAATGTGTTTCTTATGCAACATTTTGAAAACTTTTTGGTGAAAACGAAAACTAGCTGTAGATATTATTTGTTTCGAGTGTATTCTGGAAAAAACTTTTTTTAATCTTTTCATTTGTCATTTTTTTAAGTTTTTAACTTTTTATTTCGTCGTTTTTGTTTCTAGAACCATCCGATCTGTGATGTAAAAGGCCGTAAAATGAGTTTCTTAAATATTTTGAAGAAAAGTAAAAGGCCGTAACAAGTTGTAGATATTTTAAAGAAAAGTAAACGTTCCGTTGAATATTTTGAGTATTTTCTGGAAAAACTGTTGACAAAAATTGAATACAGCTATAACTAATTATTTTGAAAAACTTTCAAAAATGTTTTCGCTAGCAAACGCTTACGTTTACTATTCTGCCCAATGTTTTTATTTAGTGACTGATTTATTTTGCCACGAGTTTTGTGATTTGTACCTGCGTTTACGTTTTAAGAAGATGGTAATTAATCTGAGGTAATATTGCATGCTTTTGGATGTTGAAGTCTTAAATGAATGTACTGTTTTATTTTATGATCTGTAATTAGGTTTTTGACTCTATTTGCTGTGTTTTACGTTTGTGGTTTGAGAATTTGCTGATGTGAAATGATTTTGGATGTGCCGAGTTTTTAACCTCTTTTTGATATTTTGAAACTTCTCGGAAAAATTGTTTGACAAAAAAAAAGACATTTTGAAAAAAGAAATTATTTAAAGTTTCTTTTTCAGAAATGGCATGTTAATACCGTCTCATTATTTTATTTGATGACCAATATTTTGGTGTATTTACTTGTGTATGTCGTTATAGTAGTTGCTATTGCCAGATGATTTTTGTATGCTTTTCAACTTTTTGATCCGCAATGACATTTTAAATAATATTTTACACAAGCGTTCTTCTTTAAGTTATCATTTGTGTGATTTAAAACAGTAAATAGACATAAAAATAATTTTAGTCAAATAAAGATGACTGTTATTGAAGCGTTTTGTTAATTTAGTTGACATTAAGCTGATACTATTATTGGTTATATTTCAGTGTGAAGACTGCTTCGACTGGATGTGTTTTCTGCTTGGAGACTGAGGATGTTGAAGCTGCTATAGCAAAGGCTGTCTCTGCTGGCGCTGTTGCTGAAAGCGAAATAGCCGAAGGTGATGCTGCTGCTGCTGCTTGTTGCGGTGGGCGTGTTGGAAAGCTGAAGGATCCTTATGGCAATGTCTGGATGATTTGCTCTCCCGTGAAGAAATGCGAGTAATTGCCTAAGAATTAGTCCATTGTCGTCTCTCTTTTGTTAATGGCACTCTTGTTCAGTGCTTTTGTTCTGCTTTCAATGAAATACCGGTTTTTATGATACCGATGAAAAACTCTCATATTAACTCTAGCTATGTTAATGTGTTAGCTTTTTGGGGTTTGTCCAGTTGATTTTGAACTGTGAACTTTGCCTGTAGTTATATGACCACCTAATCGTTCTAGTAGATGATGATTTCTGCTTATTATTGGATCTTTGCTTTGTTTTGTCTTTATCAAAATTTCTCGTTGCATCGGTAGTCACAAATTTCGTCCCTGAAATTTGAGAAAGCAAAGCTCATGTATGCTAATTACATTGTTCAGTGCTTTTGTTCTGCTTTCAATGAAATTTACTGATGAAATTCTGATACGGTCTTGGGTTATTTTTAACAGAAAAATAAATTTTGGAAAACATACTAAGGTATTTTTGAAATTTTAGAAAATCACACGCAGGAAGTATTAGCTCTAGGTAGGTGTTAATGGGTTAGCTTTTTGGGGATGTCCAGTTGATTTTGAACAGTGAAACACTTGTCTGTAGTTATAATCTGACACCTTTCTTTCTAGTAGATGATGATTTCTGCTTATGTTATTATTACTCTTCTTATTATTGTATCTTTGCTTTGTTTTGTGTTTTGTCTTTTGTCTAAATGTCCTATTGCCTCGTTAGCCACAATTTTGGGTTTTGAAAATTGAGAAAGCAAAGCGACGCATGTTGTGTTTGGTGCTTTTCTAGAGGCAATGGTGGTTCTGTGGGTGCTGGTTTGCTCTCGATTTGTGATAACGTTGTTCTTTTGCTTCACATAACATGATTCATAACGTTGTTATTATAGAAATCATTTGGCCATAAGCAATATTTTGGTATATGCGAATTGTTGGGTTGACAATTCGAAAAGACTATACTAAAATATTGAAAATCTTGCAACTCAAACGAAATAATGATATCTCATCCGATTTTTACATTATCTTTAAATGAATTCATGTCCCATTAATTACTTTCAATTTTTTTTTTCTCAATATTGGCCAAATATTATTCAAACACATTCTAATATAAATATTTTAAGGATTCTTTGAGAAGTATTAAATTAAGTGAAATGCTTATGAAGTTTTAATATTATTTTCAAATGAAATATCTGTTTCAATTATGACTACCAATATTTGTTGGTAATAATATAATACTGAAAACTTATTCGATCAGAGACCTGAACGAATGCGAAAGCTTTTTGGAAGTGTGATTGGTAAAGTAAAAGGAAGGGTTATAGTTGAAGGGTAGTTCAACAACTATGTTGACACGCGTCCAATAAAGTATACGAATAAACGCCTTTTTAGCGGACACTTTACGGGGATAGTTATGGGTCAGAAAATTTAAAATTTGGAGTGGACCAATTTATGGGTCCAATTATGAGATGCATCTTGGACTACTGTGAATTTAATTGGTTAAAACTTTTACTATACATTACTTTTAAAGTAATAAAAAGGCAAAAGGCATGGATTGCTTCTTGAACTATAATCGAAAAGTCCCCTTCACACTTCAATTAATCATATAATTTTTTTTATATATATTTAAAAAATGTAAATTTGAGTTTAGACCACCTTGATTCGGGATGTCGAAATAAATTTATTTATTCTCTGAGAATTGATGTGGTATAAAATATAATTTATTTATTCTCTGAGAACCTAAACAAAAGAAGCCTTCCTATCTCCCTAAAAGGCTCTCACGTGCTCATTCCACTTCCACCACTGTCGGAGCTTCGACACGGATTTTGATACTGCCGCTCGTTAGACAGAGGTGACTGGTAATACTATAATTTCACGAAAAATGGAAGTTTTATGAGAATTGATTTAAACTTGAAATTTTTGATTAGTTGAATTTGAATTTTTCATAGCCATACCAATATAAAGAAGCCATGGTGGTAGGATGTGTGTACCCATGGCAGAGAACTGACTATGATGGGAGAAGAAAAGAAAGAAGAAAGAGTAAAAAAAGTTAAAAGTCGAAGTGAGACCCACAAATATTCCTTTTATCTTTAAAATAAAAGATCTTACTGTACATACTTATTATTGTTAGAATAATGATTTATTAAGAGTTAAAATTTAACATTAAAATTTAAAATATTTCTGATGCAGCGGTGATGTGGCGGGAGAGTGTGTAACCCTTCCTTTTGTGCAACTGATTATGTGTATCAAAGAGTAAATAAATTCACTTTTTAAATGTGTAAGAGGGTAATAGGTTACCCGATTAATTGAAGTGTGAAATCGACTTTTCAGGTATAGTTCAAAATGCAGTCTATTTTTTGCCAAATAAAAAAATACAGCTCATAATTAGTAAATTCATCGTTGGAAAATTCCTGAAATTTCAAATGGTGGATAGCAGAAATGTGATATCCCAAGTTCAGGAATTCCAAATGATTCTACATCACCTGAATTTAGAAGGTATGAAACCAAATGAGCAGTTTTTTGTTGCATCACTGATTGAGAAGTTACCTCCCTCGTGGAATGAGTTACTTAAAACTCAAGACAAAGGAAATGACCTTTGATGAACTTATTATCAAACTCCAGATTCAGGAAGATAATAAGAAGGCTTTGCCTAAGGGGAAACAACCCGTTGAGGCAAAGATAAATCTGGCTGAGGCCAAAGGGAACACAAGCAAGAAGCGCAAGTTCCAGAAAGGCGGCAAGACCCAGGCGACAGAGAAGTTCAAGGGGAACTGTCACCACTGTGGGAAACTTGGTCACATGATCAAGGACTGCCGCGAGCTCAAGACTGAGCAACAAGAGAAGGCCAAGGCCAAAGGCAAGGCACATGCTAACGTCGTCAAAAACACACTTCTTGACTACATGATTGAGGAGTTCTCGACGGTGGTACTTGAAGCAAACCTTATTGAGAATCCCATGCAGTGATGGATGGACACGGGTGATACCAGACACATCTGTTCCAATAGAGATGCTTTCTCCACATATACACCAATTACAGACAAGAAGCTGTTCATAGGTAACAATGCTTCTTCTAACGTGCTGAGGGTAGGAAAGGTGGTCTTGAAGATGACTTCTGGAAAGGAGCTCACTCTGAAGGAGGTGATGCATGTCCCTGAGATTAGGAGAAATTTAATTTCAGGTCCTTTGTTGGTTAATGTGGGTTTCAGGCTATTATTTGAGTCCAATAAATTTGTAATCACCAAGAATTGAACTTTTGTAGGAAGAGGCTTCGTATGTGAAGGCCTCTTCAAAGTTAACGCCATGTTTGTAATGTGTGCAAACAATAATATTGAAGCTTCTTCTTACTTGTTTGAGTCTTATAATTTATGGCATCATAGATTAGGACATGTTAACTACAAGTCCATCCAGGTTGGTGAAGTTGGAGTTGTTGCCGTCTATCGACGTAAATCCTCAACATAAGTGTGAGGTGTGCGTAGAGGCAAAACTCACAAAGATTCATTTTTGATACGTCGAAAGGAATACCGCTCCTCTAGAACTTCACACAGATATATGTGATCTAAAGTTTGCACAAACTAGAGGGGGAACAAGTATTTTGTGACATTTATTGATGATAGCACAAGGTATTGTTACCTTTACTTGTTGAAGAGTAAAGATGAAGCCTTTGAAGCGTTCAGACGCTACAAAGCAGAAGTTGAAAACCAACTAAGCATGCAGATTAAATCAATTCGTAGCGATAGAGCGGGATAATACATAGCGCCATTTGAGGAATATTGTGCCCAATCAGGCATTGTTCATCAAACAACGGCACCATACTCACCTCAGTCGAACGGTGTTGCTGAACGCAAGAACTACACGTTGAAGTAAATGATGAATGCCTTGCTCGTCAATTTCGGTCTTCCCCAAAATATATGGGGAGAAGATGTCCTTACCACTAATACGATTCTTAATAGAGTCCCATATAAGGGTAAGGACAAAACTCCATATGAATCATGGAAGGGAAAAAAACCCACCTACAAATATTTAAAGGTGGGGTTGTTTGGCAAAGGTCGAGGTGCCTAAGCCAAAGCAGGTCAAGATTGAGCCTAAGACTGTAGATTGCATTTTCATCGGATATGAAAATAACAGTAGTGCTTATCGCTTCTTGGTGCATAAGTCAAATGTTCCAGATATCCACCGGGGTACGATCATGGAATCAAGGAATGCTCAATTCTTTGAGGATACTTTTCCTAGAAAGGAAAAATAAATAACCTCTCGCAAACGAAGTTATGAACAAAGCTCTCAAGAACTAGGAGTCGTTGACTGCCAGGATCTAGATGGTTCAGATCTAGTGGACTTCGAAGTGGCTGAATATCCGGAATCTTGTGATCCAATTTTTAGAACTTGGAGACTCCAGAGATGGAACCGAGGCAAAGTAAAAGGGCCAGAAAGGATAAATCCTTCGGTCCTGACTTTGTAGCTTATATGGTTGATGACGAATCAAGGACAATTGTTGAAGCGTTGTCAACTCCAGAGGCATCACTCTGGAAAGAAGCTATTGAGAGCGAAATAGACTCCATCCTGCTAAACCATAATTGGGAGTTGGTTGATCTTCCTCCGGGAAACAAACCGTTGGGTTGTAGATGGATACTCAAACGGAAGTATAAAGTAGATGAGTCTATAGATAAGTACAAGACCAGGTTGGTAAGGGCTATCGACAGAAAGAAGGCCTTGACTATTTTGACACATACACCCGGTGTCTAGAATGACGTCCATACGAGTATTCATTGCGATCGCAGAGTTGCGTGACCTTGAGATACATCAAATGGATGTCAAGACAACTTTCTTAAATGGTAATTTGGAAGAAGAAATCTATATGGAACAACCCGAGGGGTATGTGGTTCCAGGGCAATAGAAGAAAGTCTGTCGACTTGTCAAATCTCTGTACGGGTTGAAACAAACCCCGAAACAATGACACGAAAAGTTTGATAGTACTCTCCAAAAATGGCAGTTGCACAACGGTCAAAATGTAAAATGGTCGTTGGTGCAACGGTTATTTGTGCAAAGGAGGATTTCGGGCGGGATCGGGGCGGACCGGGACGGGACCGGGTCGGGCCTGACGGGATTGGGCCGGGCCGGGCCAGGCCGGGTTGAGCCGAGACCATGTCACGTCCCGGTACCGCATTTTTTTTTTTTTTAAAAAGTCGGGTTCAGGGCGGGACCGGGCCGACCCGACCCACTGGCCAGCCATATTACTATATGTCCAATATACCAACTCATTAGACATCAGCTCATATTATTCAATACATTAATTACTAAGCCCAATATATTTAGTCCAAGTTTACTACTTTTTAGATTATTTGTTTGTTGTCATTATTACTAGTATATGTTATGTACATGACATGATTTTACTATGCTGTACTTGTTAATTCGTAGAACCTTATTAATGCTTTTGTTGCATTTCTTTCATAATAGTTTCATTGCTTGTGTTATATACTTTATTTAAATGGTTCTATAGCAATGAAGAATTTATCCAAATTGATTAATCTCAAACCGAACTTTAAAAGTCTAATTCAATCCAAGCGTATTTAAATGGGATTCGAATTACACATTGTGAAATTCGAAAATTGAAACATAAAATCGATAATTTCAAATCCAATCCGATCCATACACAACCCTACCAGTGGTCCAAGAAAATCAAAAAATTCACGCCAAATCAATCTAATGAATCAAAGAATAACCAGCCCACTCAAGTTACCAACACTCAGCACCAGTATATACATTTTAACTTTTCATGAATCGCATGATCTGTTTTCCTCTCATTCAATTCCCCCTATTTTACTTCCTACTAGTATTTGTTAAATATACATACGATATACACCGTATACACATCGTATGTATATTGTCTTGTTTTTTGATAATAACTTGGTCTCATGGTCTGCGAAGCATCAGTTGACTTTATCACGCTCTAGTGCAGAGGCCGAGTATCGATGGGTGACCAATGTGGTCTCTGAATCATGTTGGTTACGAAAAACTTCATTGTCCTATTCAGAAAGCTACCTTGGTTTATTGTGATAATGTGAGTGTCATCTACCTTTCTGGTAATCCTGTTAAACACCAGCGCACCAAGCATATAGAGATGGATATTCACTTTGTTCGCGAAAAGGTAGCTCGTGGACAAGTACGCGTCTGCCATGTCCCTTCCAGGTATCAAATTGTAGACACCTTTACAAATGGTCTTCCCTCGATCCTTTTTGAAGATTTTAGGGACAGTCTCAGCGTACGAAGACCGCCCGCTATCACTGCGGGGGTGTGTTAAATATACATACAATATACACCGTATACACATGTATATCGTATGTATATTGTCTATTGTTTGTGTCTCGGGTTTGTACATAAGTCAGCCCACGTTTTGGGCTATAATTTAGGTAGTGTTTGGTTGTAATTATTATTGTACATTTACCATAATTGTATTACCATAGTTGTATAGTTTGTGTCCAAATAGAATAGGGTTTTAGGAGTAGAATAGGAATATGATCCCCTAATAAAAGAATAATTGTAATTTACAATTTTTTCCCCTAATTTAGCATCGTCTCAGAATCAACTTCAAACCCGAAGATTAGAAGAAGAAAAAAGAGAAGTATCAACACTATTAATAGTATGATGTTTGTCAAAACTGACTTTAAATAATTTGTAAAATTTGGATACACTTTTAAATAAGTATACTGTGTAGAGGTAAGATCTGTGTACACTTTACCCTCACCAGATTCCACATTGTGGGATTTCACTGAGAATGTTGTTTATGATGAAAGTGGCTACATGGTATCATTTCTACTTTACCCATAAGTACAACAAATTTAAAGAAAGGCCTACATACAAACTATAAAAGCCCAAACATTATAACTACTGCAACTTACAACAGGTCCAGTTTGGCTTGAGATTTACTTGGGTTGCTTCTCAAATATTTGTTTACCCACCTTAAATCATTTCAGTATCTTTATAAAATAAGGTCCTTTTTATAGTACATGATACATTTTATCTCAATTTCAAAATGTTTTTTGAGACCTAACAAACAGAATAAGTAGACAAAAATTCGCAATATTTTTGTTATAATTATTACTATTAGTAGTTAATAAGAATAAGTGGACACTCTTCATTCAAACTCAAATCATAAACTAAGTTAAGTGAAAAAAAATATATAAAGAAGGGATCTGAGACGACCATAGTTAAAACATAAAAGTTTATGCTCTTCTATTTTTAGAATTCTCAAGCATTTAAGAAAGTAGTAAGCGGTTGTTTAATTAATAATTAAAAAAATGCTTAATGTATGCCGTCTTAGCTCAGCTGGTAGAGCGCATGGCTTTTAACCATGTGGTCGTGGGTTCGATTCCCACAGACGGCGAAGTGCTTAATTTCAAATTTATTGTCCTTATTTTATAAGAGTCTGATTTGCCCCAGCTGATTAATAAAAATTCATGAGTGGGTCATCTAATTGTGCTAGAATTTTTCATTAGTGTTAAACTTCTGCTCAGTTTTTTTTTTTTTTTTTGGGTAGGATTTCAGCTCAGTAATATACTGCTTTAGTGTTAATGTTATTAGGGTCGTGTATTTAATATTATAATTCTCTAATGTTGGAATTTTAATGTTCTTATTTTGGGTTCTAGTTTTAACGCTTTTTCTTTGGGTTATTAGGGTCGGTATTTTAGGTTAAATTCTATAATCTTGAAATTTTAACGATTTTATTTTAGGGTTCTAGTTTTAATCCTCGTATTTTGGCAAAACTTAGAAAATTTTAATGCAGAAATTGAGAGATGGGATTACAAAATATTGTTACCTTGATTTGGAAAAATTTGCTAGACGACTATTTTATTGTACAAAAGTTGTATCGCTGGAGTAAAAATAGATCTACCTACGACGACTTATCAAGAGATGTACTAGATATTTCGTATGTAATTATTAATTATATTAGACTTGTATTTGCTTAGGTTTAATTAATATTAGTATTATCTCTAGCTAGTTCTTTTGTACGTAACAATAATAAAAAGGAAAATCATTAGCTTAATTTTAATCTTAAATATTATTTTAATTTACAGACATGAATTAGCAGAAAGAACTACTCAGTCTTGAAAGTGAATGGCACACGTACTAAATAAAGATAAGATCTTTAGCTTCTTTTCCAAAATTTAAACGAGTATTTAGGAGTGATGAGTAACATAATAACAAATAAGACAGACACATAATCATAGAGATAAAAAAAAGGGGCTTCATACCCCAATCACAGAACTAACGCAACATTGATATTTCGAAACTTCTAGCATAAACATCGCTACTATTTTTTATTGGAAATTTTAGAAAAAATACTTAATCACGAACGCTTGTATGAAATTCTTCAAAGCTTGAGGCATGTCAAAAGATATCGTTTTTAAGGATATTTCATCCGGTATGGATGTATTCCACAAGATTCAACAAGCTCTTCTAATATAAAATTAGGAGTCAAAATCTAACCAAAATTACCAAAAGAAAAAAACCAACATAATAGATTATAGGAGGAAGATTTATTCTTAGTATTTCATCTCACCAAATGAAAGGACTACTTGAGAATATATATATAAAGGAGAAGATATAACAAATTGACTTATCCTTGCTAGTCAAATAACGTCAGTCCAAATAATGAGTAGTAGTTGTAATTCAATTACTTTAGTGCAATGAATGAGAAGAGAAAAGATGATTATTCTCAATCTGCTAGCCAGTAGTGGTAACGATAATATAGAGGATTAATATTAATCAAGAATGCTCTCACTAATGCTAATATAGAGTCTGTTGAATTGGTCAATACTCAATAGAAACAGACAATTATATAAAACATCCGGTGTAGTCAAAAATTTTTTATTTTTGCATTAGTCTTAGCGGGATTATTATTTATCTTAATCCTCTTCTATATTTAGGAGCATTATGACTTAATTTACCCCACACAAGATAAATTTTCAAGACTTTCATCACAATAACTATATATTAAAACATATTGTTAAATTTGAGTGGCGAGATAAATTTAGAGAGAAGAAAATATTATGAGAATTTTTTCTTGGTTTCATTCATCATAATGACCTCTTTATATAAATGCAAAAAATCTCCTTTTTCTAGTCTAATAAGGAAGCCCTATTGTAATAAAGTACTATAATTATAATTTACCAAATTATACTTAGACAAGAATTTTATCATAAAACTAATAGAGTTAAACTATGAAACATCTCAATACCCCCCTCAAGTTGGAGCATGGGGGTCTCGAATTCCCAACTTGCCAAGTAGATAATCATGTTGTGATTTGCTCAAATTCTTTGTAAACACGTCGGCCAATTGTTCGTTGGTTGACATATAACTCGGAAGAATTATACTCGATTGGAGTGCGTCCCGAACATAATGACAGTCAACTTCAATATGTTTAGTCCGTTCGTAAAATACTAGATTTTGTGCAATATACAATGCTGCTTGACTATCACAATACATTTTAACCGGAGATTTATGTTCGACGCTCAAGCTATTTAGGTTTCCCTTAAACCATTTCAATTCACAACACCGTCATTGTCATTGAACAATATTCTGCCTCTACTGACGAGCGAGAGACAATGTGTTGCTTCTTGGTTTTCCATGATACTGATGAATTCCCGAGGGAGATAAACCATCCGATGAGTAATCTTTGGATCAACAGACATACGGCCAGTGCGCATCACACCACCCATACAACTGGAGATCACAATCATTACATAACATAATTCCTTGTCAATGGTTGTTTTTTAAGTATCTTACCACCCGGAGGGCGGCTCTCCGGTGTGCTTCCTTCGGTTGATGCATGAATTGGGACAGAACATGTACATAATAGAACAGATCCAGTCGGCGTAAAACTGAGGTATATCAATCTGCCGACCAAAAGTCGGTATGGTTCCGGATCTTCTAAATTAACCCATTTGACCAACGTCAGATTGTGATTCTGTTTCATGAGAGTTTTAATCGGCTTTTCTCCCAGTAACCCAGACTCAGAGATTATATTCAAGACATACTTTCGTTGACAAAGGAATAATTCGGTTGGTCCACGCGCAATTTCAACCCCCAGAAAATACTTCAGGGGACTCAAATTCTTCATGTGAAAACAGGCTCGGAGATAGTATTTGAATCGTGCAATGGCACCATTGTCATTTCCGAAGATAATCAAGTTATCCACATAAACTAAGACGTTATGTTGTATACTTCTCTGGTGCATAATGAAGAGAGAATAATCGGAGTATGACTGTTTGAACCCATATTTCATGAAGACACTTGACAATTTTGCAAACCTGGAGCTTATTTCAACCCATATAAAAAATTTCAGAGTCGGCATACTTGCCGCGTACAAGCCACACAAAATCTCGGTGGTAATTTCATATAAACTTCTTGCGCCAGTTCATCGTGCAAGAAGGCGTTATGAACATCCATCTAATGCAACTTCCAATTTTCGAGTGTCGCTACCGCTTGGAAGGTCCAAATGGTCACTACCTTCGCAACCGAAGCAAACGTTTCATTGTAGTCAATACCTTCCTCCTGCTTATTACCGAATATGACCAACCGAGCTTTATATCATTCAATTATTCCATCCGAGTTGTATTTGATCTTGTACACACATCTACATTCAAGTATTTTCTTATCCGACGACAATGTTTGCTAGACGACTATTTTATTGTACAAAAGTTGTACCGCTGGAGTAAAAATAGATCTACGTCTACCTACGACGACTTATCAAGAGATGTACTAGATATTTCGTATGTAATTACTAATTATATCAGACTTGTATTTGCTTAGGTTTAATTAATATTAGTATTATCTCTAGCTAGTTCTTTTGTACTTAACAATAATAAAAAGGAAAATCATTAGATTAATTTTAATCTTAAATATTGTTTTAATTTACATACATGAATTAGCAGAAAGAACTACTCAGTCTTGAAAATGAATGCCACATGTACTAAATAAAGATAAGATCTTTAGCTTCTTTTCCAATTTTTAAACGAGTATTTAGAAGTGATGAGTAGTAACACAATAACAAATATGACAGACACATAATCATAGAGATAAAAAAAGGGGCTTCATACCCCAATCACAGAACTAACGCAACGTTGATATTTCGAAACTTCTAGCATAAACATCGCTACTATTTTTTATTGGAAATTTTAGAAAAAATACTTGATCACGAACGCTTGTATGAAATTCTTCAAAGCTTGAGGCATGTCAAAAGACACCGTTTTTAAGGATATTTCATCCGGTATGGATGTATCCCACAAGATTCAACAAGCTCTTCTAATATAAAACTAGGAGCCAAAATCTAAAAAAATTACCAAAAGAAAAAACCAACATAATTCAATTATAGGAGGAAGATTTATTCTTAGTATTTCATCTCACCAAATGAAAGGACTACTTGAGAATATATATATAAAGGAGAAGATATAACAAATTGACTTATCCTTGCTAGTCAAATAACGTCAGTCCAAATAATGAGTAGTAATTGTAATTCAATTACTTTAGTGCAATGAATGAGAAGAGAAAAGATGATTATTCTCAATCTACTAGCCAGTAGTGGTAACTACAATATAGAGGATTGATATTAATCAAGAATGCTCTCACTAATGCTAATAAATAGTCTGTTGAATTGGTCAATACTCAATAGAAACGGACATTCAACGTTAGAGAAATGGATAATATTTCTCATTAACAAAGTTATTTAAGACTAATCAATTGTTGAAAACTGATATTTGAATAATTACTTTTGATATACTATAATATATTTTTTAACAATCCGCACATATCTCAAAAGTAATATTAACGAATAGAGCTAAATAAGAAGTTTTGACGGGTTTTCACATATCTCAAAAGAAAAAAGGAGAAATAACATTTTGTTGGTTTTGTTATTAATCTGTATTCCAAAAAACCAGTAAATAATAATAACTGAAAAATAAACAGAATCAGTGTTGAAAAATAAAAATATATTTTTCAGAATATAATCGAGCCCACTTAGTTCAAAGTGTGTCCTTAAGGAAATTATTCCCCTCACAGTACTCGAGGTTGATGGAATATCCCCTCCCAGGATAGAACGATTATCTTACCGAATAGTAGTACTCCAAATTCAGGTAGCGGCGAACCACTCAACGGCCAGTATATCACACAAAATTTATTTGTGCAGAAGAAGAAGAAGTTTGTAGTTTCAGAAATTTAGTAAGTAAAATTCTGAGGAATTAAACGAATTTATAGCCATGGAAGTACTGTTTCTGAAGGTTTGCAACCCTTCTGAACAACCACCAAAATCTGGTGGGAAATTAAAGAAAATTTGGTCCAGAAAGATTATCAATCAATCAGATCATTTGATCGAAACCAAAACCGAAACCCAAGCCGAAGCGAAGCGAAGCCGAGGGGTCCTTGCCCCCTCAAACCCTTTTAGTGACTGGAGAAGGTGTAATGTAATATATACACCTCTCTTTTCCTTTCTTTTTCCGATGTGGGACAAATGCTTATTTTATAAAGCAAGAGGGAACTCCCACTTTTCTTTCCACTACCGATGTGGGACAAATGCTCCATTTCCCATTCAATCTATCATTTAAACCCAACAATCCCCCACATGAATGGGAATGGCTAATAAAAGAATGCGCAGACAAGTGTGATATACAAGCGAGGATTGACTGCATCTGGATAAGTAGGTTTCCCTTTGAACTTTCCGTAGTGAACTTATATCGGATATATTCGATCAATCGGTAGATTTGATATCTTTGAACCGTTGAACTTTGTTGTATACCTAGACAACATAAGTCACACAATCAACCCTCAACCGTTTATGGTTCTCACGGTTGTGTTCGTTTCAGCCATGAACACCTCCTGGTTTCATGAGTGCATAGAGAATGGGCCTTCACTGTCAATCCCCTTTAAAGCGGCTTACACTTAACACTCACATAGGTGATTTCTAAATATGTGGTCCTTTAGCCACATTATCTGGTCATACACTGCCAGATTTAGATAATCATTAAAGAACCTTAATGCTTTATTAACTCATTAACAAGCCATAAGGTTTTATCCTTATTTTTGAACATTGTCTTCATCCGAGAATGGGTTGAGTTATTTGACAATGTTGAACCGTCAGTCACAACTTTGTTTGATCTCCTTGAACCTAGCTCTTGGGATCTCTAGTCTGCTAGGTAGAGTTACCGCCGTGATGACTTGTCCTCGGCCTTAACCCCATTTCCATTGATGATCTACTAACTCCCTCTCTAGATAAGCCTTTTGTAAGCGGATCCACCACGTTATCTCTTGACTTTACATAGTCAATCGTGATAACGCCACTAGAGAGGAGTTGTCTAACGGTATAGTGTCTTCGTTGTATGTGACGAGATTTTCCGTTGTACATTACGCTCCCTGCCATGCCTATTGCTGCTTGACTGTCACAATGTATACATATAGGAGCCAAAGGTTTGGGCCAGAATGGAATGTCTTCTAAGAAATTTCGGAGCCATTCGGCTTCTTCAACGGCCTTGTCTAAAGCTATAAATTAGATTCCATTGTAGAGCGGGCGATGCATGTCTGTTTTGATGATTTCCAAGACATTGCTCCTCCACCAACGGTGAAAATATATCCACTCGTGGATTTAACTTCAGATGATCCGGTGATCCAGTTTGCATCACTATATCCCTCAATTACTGCGGGATATTTATTTTAATGCAAAGCATAGGTTTGGGTGTGTTTTAAATACCCCAAGACTCGTTTCATTGCCATCCAATGAGTTTGATTGGGATTACTCATAAATCGACTCAGCTTGCTTATATCACATGCTATATCTGGTCGTGTACAATTCATAATATACATCAAACTTTCCAAAACTCGTGCATAGTCTAATTGTGAGTCACTTTCACCTTCATTCTTTTGAAGGGCAAAACTTACATCAATTGGAGTCTTTGCAACATTGAAATTTAAATACTTAAACTTGTCAAGTACTCTTTCAATATAATGAGACTGTGATAATGCTAGACCTTGTGGAGTTTTATGAATTCTGATGCCTAATATCAAATCAGCAACTCCTAAGTCCTTCATATCAAATTTGCTAGCCAGCATACGCTTCGTAGCATTTACATCAGTAATATCTCTACTCATTATCAATATGTCATCAACATATAAACAAACAAGGACTTCATGATTTGGAGTATTTTTAATGTAAACACATTTGTCACACTCATTAATCTTAAATCCATTTGCCAACATTGTTTGGTCAAATTTCGCATGCCATTGTTTGGGTGCTTGTTTAAGTCCATAAAGTGACTTAACAAGTTTGCACATTTTCCTTTCTTTACCAGGAACCACAAAACCCTCAGGTTGTTCCATGTAAATTTCTTCTTCCAATTCTCCATTTAAAAAAGCTGTCTTGACATCCATTTGATGGATTTCAAGACCATATACGGCCGCCAGTGCCACTAACACCCGAATAGATGTTATTCTTGTTACTGGCGAGTATGTGTCAAAGTAATCAAGACCTTCTTTTTGTCTATAACCTTTGACCACAAGTCTTGCCTTATATTTGTCAATAGTGCCATCAGCTTTCATTTTCCTTTTAAAAATCCATTTTGATCCTAAAGGTTTATTTCCGGAGGAAGATCAACCAATTCCCATGTATGGTTGTTCAAAATTGATTCAATTTCACTATTGATTCATTTCGCCTCTTTCCAAAATGCTGAATCAGAAGAAGACATCGTTGCTTTAAATGTTTGAGGCTCATTTTCAAGCAAGAATGTCACAAAATCTGGTCCGAAGGAAGTAGATGTCCTTTGACGTTTGCTACGCCTTGCATCCTCTTTACTTGGTGTATTTTCCTTTGGTTCTTCCCGCGGTCGTTTAGATCTTTCACTTGACGACTCACATTCAGTTTTATACGGATAAATGTTTTCAATGAATTCAGCATTATCCGATTCATTCTTTCGTATTAACATGAATTTCGGGATTGTTCGATTTGTGAACCAAAAACCGACAAGCTTTGCTGTTTGTAGCATAGCCAATAAAAACACAATCCACAGTTTTTGGTCCGATTTTTACCCTTTTGGGCAAAGGAACTTGGACCTTTGCTAAACACCCCCACACTTTGAAATATTTCAAGTTGAGTTTTCTTCCTTTCCATAGTTCATATGGAATAGATTGTGTTTTTCTTTGTGGGGCACCTGTTGAGTATTCGGTTAGCTGTAAGGATAGTTTCCCCCCACAAGCTTTGCGGTAAACCGGAACTTATTAGTAAGACATTTATCATTTCCTTTAATGTTCGATTTTTCCTTTCCGCAATTCCATTTGATTGTGGTGTGTATGGGGCAGTAGTTTGATGAATAATTCCATATTCTAAACATATCTCTGCAAAAGGAGATTCGTACTCTCCACCCCTATCACTTCTAATCATTTTTATCTTTTTATTCAATTGATTTTCCACTTCGTTCTTGTATTGCTTAAATGCATCAATTGCTTCATCCTTACTATTAAGCAAATACACATAACATTATCGAGTGCAATCGTCAATAAAAGTTATAAAATACTTTTTTCCACCGCGAGATGGTATTGACTTCATATCACATATATCTGTGTGAATTAAGTCTAAAGGATTTGAATTCCTATCAATAGACTTATATGGATGTTTAACAAACTTAGATTCAACACATATTTCACATTTAGATTTATTACACTCGAATTTAGGCAATACTTCTAAATTGATCAATTTTCGCAAGGTTTTGTAGTTGACATGTCCTAAACGAACATGCCATAAATCATTTGACTCCAATAAGTAAGACGAAGCTGAATTTTCATTAATACTGTCAACAACCATTACATTGAGTTTGAAAAGGCCCTCGGTGAGGTAGCCCTTTCCTATGAACAAATCATTCTTACTTAATACAATTTTCTTACTAACCAACACGCACTTCAACCCATTTTTGACGAGTAGTCCGACTGAAACTAAATTCTTCCGAATTGTTGGAACATGCATAACATTGTTGAGAGTCAGGACCTTGCCGGAAGTCATCTTCAGAAGTATCTTCCCATATCCTTCAACCTTGGCTGTTGCAGTATTTCCCATAAACAATACCTCTTCGGGTCCAGCGGGAGCATAGGTTGCAAATGCTTCTTTTGTAGCGCAAACATGTCTAGTGGCACCAGAATCAAGCCACCATTCCTTTGGGTTTCCAACCAAATTGCACTCCGATAGCATTGCACACAGATCATCCATATCATCATTCTTTTCCACCATATTGGCTTGTCCTTTTCCCTTGTTCTTTTTCGGGAGACGACAATCTGGGGCTTTGTGGCCAGCTTTCCCACAATTAAAGCAGTTGCTCTTGAACTTTTTCTTGTTGGAATCCTTCTCATTTCCAGAAGGCCTCTTCCTTTTCTTGTTCTTTTTCAGAGCAGCATCTTCAACGATGTTTGCCCCTTCAATTGGTGAAGTGTTACGGTACCTCTTCTCAGCGGTTTTGTTAACTTCCTCGATCTTGAGACGAATCACAAGATCTTCCAAATTCATTTCTTTTCTTTTGTGCTTAAGATAATTCTTGAAATCTTTCCATGAGGGCGGCAACTTCTCAATCCTTGCAGCCACTTGGAATGCTTCATTTACTACCATACCTTCAGCAATAAGGTCATGGAAGATAAGTTGAAGCTCTTGAACTTGGGTTCCAACGGTTTTTCCATCCACCATTTTGTAGTCTAGGAATTTGGCAACCACAAACTTCTTCAAGCAAGCATCTTCAATTTTGTACTTCTTTTTAAGTGCACTCCATAGTTCTTTGGAAGTCTCTACCGCACTGTAGACGTTGTACAAGTCATCTTCTAAGGCACTCAAAATGTAGCCTTTGCACAAAAAATCAGCATGTTTCCAAGCCTCAGTAACCATGAACTGTTGGTTGTCAGGAATGTCGGCGGCAGGCACGGAGGGTCCTCACTGGTGAACTTTTGCATACCAAGGGTGGTAAGCCAAAGGAACATTCTTTGCTGCCATCCTTTAAAGTTGGCACCGGTGAACTTCACAGGTTTCTCAGCCTGTGGCACAGTGGTACGGGTTGTAGGAGTAACCGCTGGTGCAGTATTTGCAGAGGTAGTTCCAATCTCAATTGCCATTATTCGTTTGTCACTGTCAAATCGACAAACTGTTTTAGTTAATAAAATCAGAATAACAATTCAATCACAGACTTAAACGATGAAGATTTTATTTCTTTAAATCGCAGTATAATTATGAAACTTTAGTATTCCAACGAAGTTTTTATATCTTCGAGTCAGAATACTAATATTCATATGGAGTAGAAAACTGCACAAGTTTTAATCTCCAAACCAGAATACAACAACGATGAAGTTTTTATGTTCTTCAATTCGTTGTACAAGTATGAACTTTAATATTCCAACGAAGTTTTTATGTCTTCAAGTCAGAATATGAAATTTCATACGGAGTAGAAAACCACACAGGTTTTAGTCTCCAAAACAGAATACAGATTAATATAAAATATAATTTCCTTAAGATTGTTATTAATCTGTATTCCAAAAAACCAGTAAAAAATAATAACTGAAAAATGAACAGAATCAGTGTTGAAAAATAAAAATATTTTTTTCAGAATATAATCGAGCCCACTTAGTTCAAAGTGTGTCCTTAAGGAAGTTATTCCCCTCACAGTACTCGAGGTTGATGGAATATCCCCTCCCAGGATAAAACGATTATCTTACCAGAATAGTAGTACTCCAAATTCAGGTAGCGGCGAACCACTCAACGGCAGTATATCACACATAATTTTTTTTGTGCAGAAGAAGAAGAAGTTTGTAGTTTCAGAAATTTTGTAAGTAAAATTCTGAGGAATCAAACGAATTTATAGCCATGGAAGTACTGTTACTGAAGGTTTGCAACCCTTCTGAACAACCACCAAAATCTGGTGGGAAATTTAAATATGGGAAAGAAACCGGGTCGCGGGTCAGACACGCGGATCCGCCCGGGTCGCGGGTCAGATACGCGGATCCGAGTCACTAACGGGTAGGATTGGAAAAGCTAATTAATTTAATTAAATAATAATTAATTAAATAATTAAAATTAAAGAAAATTAAAGAAAATTTGGTCCAAAAAGATTATCAATCAATCAGATCATTTGGTCGAATCCGAATCCGAATCCGAGCCGAGCGACGACGACGGCGCGAGGGGTCCTTGCCCCCTCAACCTTTTTAGTGACTGGAGAAGGTGTAATGTAATATATACACCTCTCTTTTCCTTTCTTTTTCCGATGTGAGACAAATGCTTATTTTATAAAGCAAGAGGGAACTTCCACTTTTCTTTCCACTACCGATGTGGGACAAATGCTCCATTTCCCATTCAATCTATCATTTAAACCCAACAGGTTTTCATATGAACACAATGCATCGAATCTGGTGTCGCATAGACTATGAACCATGAACCAGACCTATATAAAATAAGATTATACTTACACAATAATTAGTGAAGTTTAGAACTTCTATGAACCAAGAATTCTTTTGTAAGTCAAATGTCTTATTCTATCACATTATACTCGCACAATATTTATCGTTATCACGGTTTTGCGCTAAGAGGACATGCGCGTGTTCTGGTATTCATGAGTGCTCTAGAAATCTGTTACAATTTCATAGGAGCGGCACCACTCCACACTCATATAATTCCACCCATCAAGTGTATTTTGCAGAGCAATACACTACCTATAAAGGATATGATAATGAATTAAGAGTTTATAACTCAGCTTCACTTTGCCTTGCAGAGTTGCACTATATTCGTACATCATAGGAAGGACATGATTTAATAGTGCATATTTATCAACTAATGACTTGTTATTACCCATATGACCCACCATAATAAGACCTGATATGTAGGTCTGTAAGGATCTTATTATGAAATAAGAAACAAGTAAGGAATTTACTTCAGAATTCAAGTTTTAACAGTACTATTCACATGAGATTTACCATACTAATACCAGTACGTTATCTATCCACCAGACCTGTATTGTAGCTCAAGAAACGCCATAACGCCTATCCCCGGCTGCGGCTGGACGAGCAGGTATACGGTCATCTTTAAGTATAGCCTACCCAAGTATTATTATGACTCATGGTGATATGAACTGCTTAGAACTAGAATCTTAAAACCTTACTTATTCAATTCATATTCTCAGAGCATTCTTAGACAGTATAGGCTATTAGCCTATCATGAATATTAAAAACAAGAAATTAAAATGGAGAGGGAGGTATACCGAAGTTGTAACCAAGAGAGAGTATGTTGAGCGAATTCCAATGTTATTGATTCAGAGGAAATTTACAGTGCTCGTTTTTCTGATTCTATTTTCTAAATGAATGAATCCCCTTTTATAGATTAAGGCGGATTTCAAAACATTTTACAATCTATAAAATAAATAGTAAAGAATCTACATTATTACAAAATGTTAAACAACTTTACATAAAGTAAAAAAGAAAAAGAAGATAGTGACATCTTATCTTCTGAAAAAGAAAAAAGTATATAAAACAAACGACTTTAATAAAGTCGGAATAACTTTTAATAAAGTTTTGGGGGCCGAATGTGACCTTCTTTTGTCTTTTTCCATTATTGATGGATAATGGGTCCCTTCACTTTATTCCTTCACTTGTTCTTTTCCTCGTGAAGCCTGATCCTCTTGTCGGGCTTTGGCCTTTTCTTTGGCTGCCTCAATTAAGCCGTCAAATAAGTATAAGGTGGATGACTAGTAAGAATAGTCTTCCATCGGTTGAGAGTCCTGGAACAGGCTGTCATCTTGTGCTTCTCTCATAGAAGCAGTTGATGTCTCCGAATAAGGGTTTTCATCAATTTTTTTGCAAATTTTTTTACAAAGTCTGCTTTAACCTTATCGAGATAAGCAATCATTAACTCTTCCTCTGTGGCATGATGATTCTTCATCTTAATGGATTTTTCTAATTTATAAAAAATGGAATCATCTTCCTTGGATTCTGATTTAATCCTGTTAGTAGTCTTTAGACTTTTTAACAAAGAAGTAATTTCTTCTTCTAACTCCCATCCATATGTGCGGGTTGGGTTCTCTATGTCTTTGTCTAATAATTTAGACCAAAATTTGCAGAGAAATTTTCTCTTAAGGCATAGAATACCTTGTGTATTCCTTCCTGCTTCAGGAATCCATTTCCACATCCATGGGGTTCCAGTCTGCATAAAAAACATTAGAGATGCAGACCCTTCGACATAGTCAGAATGGTTTTCAGGAGAGACACATGGTGTCAGTTGTATCAATTCCGTATAATAATTCATATAAGGTGTTGGCAAGATCTGTATTTCAGGTCCAATAATATTCCACCATGAGAAAATCCAACATGGTAGTAACTGGCCATTTTGGCTGTTTTTGAATATTTCTGGATTTAATTTAATCCACCAAGTATGACCATGCTTCCTGTTTTCATAATAAAAAACATAAACAAAAGCATTAATGTAGTCATAGTAGTTAAAGGCTAACTTAATGTCAGTCCTTGGAATAATAAATTCCTTTGATCGAAATGGGCTGATTCCCCATTCGTACGGAGATATAATTTTCTTCAAGTAGAACTTTGAATAGCTCTTTTCCACCCCTGGTTTATGTTCCGGGTAGGAAGTGATTTCAACCGTACTTGTAGCTGTGAGGATATATTCATAATACATCCTGTTTTTCCCTTCTTGGAAAGGGTGGTAGAAATTTCCTACATATCGATTCATGAGAATCCAGGGGTCATTCAAATAATTTTTATCTTCATGAGTTAATAGGAGAATAGTCTCCTCATGGGGACGAACCAAATATTGGTTTCGATCTTCCTTTTGTTGTAAGAGTTTCTGGGCATATGAGCCCTGTTGGCTAGAAGAAGCTTGTTCTACTAGCTTGACCTTTAAAATAGTCATAGGGTCTGTTCTTCCTCGACCTCGGCCAGAGCCGCGACCTCTTCCTCTTCCCCTATAAGGGGTAGGTGTTGTCCATTCTGGACGCATCTTTTCCCTGTAAAAATTCACAAGTAAGAAAGTCAGGGAGTGAATTATCTTCACCTTTAAGATATTGGATATCAAAATCAAATGGGGCTAAATGTGCCTGCCATCGTGCAAACATTTGTTTGGATACATTATGCTTAAAATCCTTTAGAAACATGAATTTGGCTGCATTGCAGTATGTTCTTATTAAGAACTTCGTATTATAAAGATCATCCTGGAATTTTAGAACACATTTAACTATAGCAAGAATTTATTTGGCTATAGTAGCATAATTCTTTTGACTATTAGTCCATTTTTCGGAATTATATCGGACCAGATATTCTTGTTTAGTCTGGGGATTCATCTGTTTCTGAATTCCACCATAAACAATGTCGAAGCATCTGTTTCGATAATTTTCCCTCAATTTGGGTTGGCAAGCATAAGACATGACAAAGCTTGTACATTCTTCTTAATATTTTTAACTGCTTCAGTATGAACATTAGTCTAGGGAGTGGCAGATTTCTTCAGTCTGTCATATAAAACAGCTGCATCAGTAGATAAATCTTTATAATAAGGGGCAATATAATTAAGGCTCCCTAAGAATCTTTGTAATTGCGTTCTGTCAAGAATCTCATCAGGAAACTTAGACGCAAATTCAATACTTATGTGAATCGGGATAATATTTCCCTTTTCAATATTATGACCAAGAAATCTAATCTTAGCCTGAAAAATATTCATTTTTGGTTTTGATATAACCAAACCGTTAGAAACAATGATTTTCTTAAAAATTTCAAGATGCTTAATATGATATTGTATAGTTTTTGAATAAACAAGTATGTCATCAATATAGACAATTATAAAGCCACTATAAGGGGTAAAGATGTCATTCATGACATGCTGGAATTCGGATGGAGCATTCTTCAATCCAAAAGGCATAACATTCCATTCATAATGACCGAATGGAGCTGTGAAGGCAGTCTTGTATCTGTCAGGTTCATGAACCTGTATCTGCAAAAACCTGATTTCAAATCAAATTTTGAAAAGATGTTAGATTGGTATAACCTATCTAGTAAATCCTTTTTATTCGGGATGAGATATCTAATCCATTTTAAAACCTTGTTTAAAGGTTTGTAGTTAATAACTAGTCTTGGAACTCATCGCTCCTGTTCTGCATGTTTATTAACATAGAACGCCGTACAACTCCATGGGGAGTTTGAGGGACGAATCAACTTTTTCTCTATTAGAGAAGCAATCTCTTTCTTGCAGATCTCCAGATATTCCATATTCATCTGGCAAGGTCTGGCCTTGGTAGGAATGTTGTGTTCCTGAAAATCCTCCTCATAAGGAAGTTTGACGATGTGCTTCTTTCTGTTCCAGAAAGCTGTTGGCAAGTCATCAAAAATAGAAATAGCGAAATCATGTCTTATTCCTCTGATTTTATCCTGCAATTTAGGATTAGTAAGCTGATCCTCAATATTGTGAATCATTAACTCTTGCTGCAGATAATCCAAATGCTGCTTCTTGTTCTGCACAAGGTTAATAAAGCTGATAGTTTTGTATGAAGCTATCCAGGTAAAAGATATGATCTTTCCTTCATGAGTTCCTGAAAAACCCTTTTCTGTAACATTGTTAAGAGACATTAATCCATTAATAAAGTTATGCCTAAAATAATATCATTGGCAAGATTTTTAACTAATGTAAAGGAATGTTTTATGCAAACCTTGTCATGGCAAATATAAGCACAAGACAATTTGTAGGAGACCTGAAAATTGCTTCCATCTGCTCCTGATACTTTACGATTAGTCTTGGTAAAGTATTTAGTGGGAATGAGACCTTCCCTGATGCAGTTGACATCTGCCCCTGAATCAATGAGCGTAGGGACATCTTTGAAAATGGTTCCTCCTTCAATTAATAAATTGACATGGGTGATCCATCTCTGGCGAGAAATCATGCTAATAGCTCCCATGAGATCTCCATTGACAGGTTCACTAGAAGTGCTTGACTGTTCAATGATAGGAGTATGTCCTAATTGTTTTGAAATTTCCGATCCTTTCTCTTCATAGGAGATTTGTTCTAATAGAGTAACTCTGTTTTCTAAACTACCGTAGTGTTTATGTAAATGAGTTATCTCAAGCTTGAGATCATGAATCTCTTCCTTTAATTGCTGAGTAGTCCAAGGATTATTACCACTCATTTTCTTCTGCAACTCAGTCAAGATTTCCGAGAAATTATACGGAGGATCAATTCTTGATTTGATCTTACGAGGAGTCCTATCCCTCTCTTGAGCTTTGAGCAAAGCTTCTAGGATCTTGGCCTTTTGGGCATCTTCTGGAATTTCCTTTAGAAGATCATTAATTTCTTCTCCATTGATGACGCTAATATTGAAGATGGAGAATTGTGCTTGGAGTTTATAAAACTCATCATCAGTGTTATCATCCTTGATTTCCTGATATTTTTTGGAGGTACAGACACAAGGAATACTTTCCTCAGAGGAGGATGAATAGGGATCTTCCGAATCCGTACTCATAATATCTTCTGAATCATCAGATTCATCTAAAGGTATAATGATCTTCATCAGGGCATCTTTGATGTTATCATCGATTTTAAGAGCCTTGATTTTATCAATCTTCTTCTTTTTACACCAGTTGGCGTAATGACCTACTTCTCTACATGCATATCAAGTAGTGGTCTTGGTAGTCCTTTTCTTTGGGATATAACCCTTCTTCTCATTTCCGGCTCTTCTTTTTGCAGCTTTCTTTTTGTAAGAGTCAGACTTGTATTTCTCATAGTACTGCTTCTTATGCGGTTTAACCGCATGCTTTCTCTTCTTCCCGGTATTCTGGGATGAGGTAGGTTCGTCCATGGCGAACTGCTGGCAGAATTCTCCTAACTGAGTTTTCTCAGTAAGTCTTTGCTTCTTCAGCTGTCTTTGCAATTTTATATCATTGCATAAGGCTAACCCTTCTTCCATGCATCTACCTATGAGCTGGCCATAAGAGAACATATGCCATGGGATTTGTGAATCCGGAGATTCCATTCCCAGGGTTCTTTTCACCTTCTCTGCAAAGAGAGGAGGAGGCCATCAATGAATCTGGCCTTCCAGAAACTATTACTAGCTTCGGGGAGATTGAGTACCTTACTCAGTAAAACATCCTTATACCATCTAAAAGATGTCAGGGTCGGACATTTGTGGTTTTGAAGCAGAGTCCTGATATTGTCATAATTTGTAGAGTAATTTCCTGTAAATTGATCTAAAATGGTTAGAACAAGGGTATAAACCGAATTAGGCTTAAGCTCGTTACCCTCTTGCTTTATAGATTCAAAAATCTGAGCTTTCTGCTCTGCAGAGAGATAATTATCCCACCATGCTTTGAGCTGACCTGTAAATCCTACAGTAATCATCTTCGTGATGCTAGCCTCAGATTGATTGTTGCCTTTGGCTGCTGCGGCGTACATAAGCATCTTGTGGCCAATCCTGAAAATCTGACTTTCGACGGCACCACCGTCAATATTCCACTCGACAATCTCAGTGCTAGTATAGGCAACATGATCATTCTTCCATGCTTGTTCCTTAAGCAAGACATCCATCAGAGTGGGTCTCGGATAATAATAATTCTCCGAGGTAAGCTTGGGAGTCCAATTACTCCCTTTTTTCATGGTAGCAATACAATTGTCGCTGCTGGTTCTAGTATATTTAGTATTGACCATACCAATAACAGACCTGGAGGTCGACGCTTTCTCAGGTGATACATTCATTTTATCACAAAATTGTGTTAACAAATTCTCAATATCTTTAGATAATGCATTTGTCTGCTCCTTTGCCAGGTTTATCCCTTCCATGGATGTATGAGGCTAGATATTAGCACAGGTTTCCAAGGGCTTTGGAGGCTGCTTCTTCTTAGCAACAATTTTGATTCTCTGTTCCTCAATAAGGGAATTGAGTCTGTTGACCTTATTATGCAATAAAGTCATTTGTTCACCAAGAACTTTGAGACACACATTGGTGTGGTTACCCTGCCTGAAAAGACTGTTCAAATGATCGGCTTGAACACCATGTAGGAGAGTACCCTGAAGCAACTTCAAATAAGGTTGAGCATGTAAATCATTGTTACTGTCATCTTTTTTTAATGAAAAATATTCATCCGGAGGATAAAGACTTTTGAGGACTTTTCTAGAGTCTAAATGCCATTGCCTTTCTATTACATTGATATTAAGCAAAGCATAGTCTTCCATGAACCAACTAACAAAATATTTGAAAGTCTGCTTGGTTTGCAATTCATCATAAAATTGATCTCTGATTGCTTCTTGTTCTTTTCTCGTGAAAAAGGTAAAAAACCAATTTCGAAAAGGCAAATAATCATGACCATTAAAATTATCCTTAATGATTTGGCGTAAACCAGAACCAGGACAATAATTTAGACCGCAATAAATGTTATCATAATCAATTTCAGGATTGTCAACCATCATGAAAATAATCAGCATAATTAGTATTACTGTTATCTGTCGGGACTTCGACATGAATGTGGTTTTCAACCTTTATTTTATCAATCTTTTCCTCCTGAGAGATTTCTGAGGGGGTGGTGATTTTGTAAAGGTTTTCATCTACTTGAGATGTTGAAGCTCTAGCAGTAGACGTACCAGGAGTGTCATCTAAAGGAGATATATAATAATGAGATGACAAAGATCTACCTAATTTAGGATGTTTAGAAAACTGGAGGCGGATATTGCCATCAGTAGTCTGAATCACATGAGTGATCTGGGAGTCTATCCTGGGGTGAATCGGGATAGCTTTTTCAATTAGCCAATCTTCGGGATAATTAATTTCATCCCAGCTTATAGGTCTTCTGGTAGTGATTTTAGACCTTTTGGCTAGATTAGTCTCAATCAAGAATGTCTGTCTATTTATTTTGTCATCCATAATCCTACAGTTAGGATTCATGGTGTCTAAAACACAGAAATAGATACGGTAACAGATACACATAACTTCTATTTCAGGCATGTAATTATACCCATTAGCTTTCACATATAAAGTTAAAGCATGCAATACATTACAATCAGACAAAGATAAAGTAAGATTTGGTCTGACATTAAAATATACTGGGCCATAGGCCAAACTTGACTGCATAGTACTCATAAGAGACTGTTTCCAGTTTAAGTTTCTGGCATCTCTTAGAATAGTCATAAAGCTTTCTGGCAAACCTTCTAAGGTTAAAGGTTTAAAAGCAATTTGCACCAAACCTATATGCAAGAATTTGTAATGCAATTTTTGATATCTATCGATATCAGGATCAGAAAATAACTGAATAGTTTTTTCTTGGTTATCCATTTGGACAGATTCCTCGATCGTCTTTATGATATGACGATTTCAGAGATTTTCAAAAATATCAAAATTATAAATTTCTTTTGTAGCAACAAATGGGATTGTCCATTTGTTCAAAGCATCAAGCTGTTGTGGAAGCTCATATTCTTCCGATCTAGCATTTTTAACACTATGTTTATAATTATTATTTCTCTTAATCTTCTTCTATATTTAGGAGCATTATGGCTTAATTTACCCCACACAAGATAAATTTTCAAGACTTTCATCACAATAACTATATATTAAAACATATTGTTAAATTTGAGTGGCGACATAAATTTAGAGAGAACAAAATATTATGAGAATTTTTTATTGGTTTCATTCATCATAATGACCTCTTTATATAAATGCAAAAGTTCTCCTTTTTCTAGTAAAATAAGGAAGCCCTATTGTAATAAAGTACTATAATTACAATTTACCAAATATACTTAGACTAGAAAATTTTATCATAAAACTAATAGAGTTAAACTAATGGGGGGTCTCGAATGCCCAACTTGCCAAGTAGATATTCATGTTGTGATTTGCTCAAAGTCTTTGTAAACACGTCGGCCAATTGTTCGTTGGTTGACATATAACTCGAAAGAATTATACTCGATTAGAGTGCGTCCCGAACATAATGACAGTCAACTTCAATATGTTTAGTCCGTTCGTAAAATACTAGATTTTGTGCAATATACAATGCTGCTTGACTATCACAATACACTTTACCCTCACCAGACTCCACATTGTGAGATTTCACTGGGAATGTTGTTTATGATGAAAGTGGCTACATGGTATCATTTCTACTTCATCCATAAGTACAACAAATTTAAAGAAAGGCCTACATACAAACTATAAAAGCCCAAACATTATAACTATTGCAACTTACAACAGGTCCAGTTTGGCTTGAGATTTACTTGGGCTGCTTCTCAAATATTTGCTTACCCACCTTAAATGGACACTCTTCATTCAAACTCAAATCATAAACTAAGTTAAGTGAATAAAATATATAAAGAAGGGATCTGAGACGACCATAGTTAAAAGTTTATGCTCTTCTATTTTTAGAATTCTAAGCAATGAAGAATGCAGTAAGGGGTTGTTTAAATATAAATTAAAAAAATGATTAATGTATGCCGTCTTAGCTCAGCTGGTAGAGCGCATGGCTTTTAACCATGTGGTCGTGGGTTCGATTCCCACAGACGGCGAAGGGCTTAATTTCAAGTAAGTTTATCGTCATTATTTTGTAAGAGTCTGATTTGCCCCAGCTGATTAATAAAAATTTCATGAGTGGGTCATCTAATTGTGCTAGAATTTTTCATTGGTGTTAAATTTCTGCTCAGTTCTTTTTTTTCGGGTAAGGTTTCAGCTCAGTATTATAATGCTTTAGTGTTAATGTTATTAGGGTCGTGTATTTAAATATTATAATTCTCTAATGTTGGAATTTTAATGTGCTTATTTTGGGTTCTAGTTTTAACACTTTTTCTTTGGGTTATTAGGGTCGGTATTTTAGGTTAAATTCTATAATCTTGAAATTTTAACGATTTTATTTTAGGGTTCTAGTTTTAATCCTCGTATTTTGGCAAAACTTAGGAAATTTTAATGCAGAAATTGAGAGATGGGATTACAAATATTGTTACCTTGATTTGGAAAAATTTGCTAGACGACTATTTTATTGTACAAAAGTTGTACCGCTGGAGTAAAAATAGATCTACATCTACCTACGACGACTTATCAAGAGATGTACTAGATATTTCGTATGTAATTACTAATTATATCAGACTTGTATTTGCTTAGGTTTAATTAATATTAGTATTATCTCTAGCTAGTTCTTTTGTACTTAACAATATAAAAAGGAAAATCATTAGCTTAATTTTAATCTTATATAATGTTTTAATTTACATACATGAATTAGCAGAAAGAACTACTCAATCTTGAAAGTGAATGCCACATGTACTAAATAAAGATAAGATCTTTAGCTTCTTTTCCAATTTTTAAACGAGTATTTAGGAGTGATGAGTAGTAACACAATAAAAAATAAGACAGACACATAATCATAGAGATAAAAAAAGGGGCTTCATACCCCAATCACAGAACTAACGCAACGTTGATATTTCGAAACTTCTGGCATAAACATCGCTACTATTTTTTATTGGAAATTTTAGAAAAAATACTTGATCACGAACGCTTGTATGAAATTCTTCAAAGCTTGAGGCATGTCAAAAGACACCGTTTTTAAGGATATTTCATCCGGTATGGATGTATCCCACAAGATTCAACAAGCTCTTCTAGTATAAAACTAGGAGCCAAAATCTAACAAAAATTACCAAAAAGAAAAAACCAACATAATTCAATTATAGGAGGAAGATTTATTCTTAGTATTTCATCTCACCAAATGAAAGGACTACTTGAGAATATATATATAAAGGAGAAGATATAACAAATTGACTTATCCTTGCTAGTCAAATAACGTCAGTCCAAATAATGAGTAGTAATTGTAATTCAATTACTTTAGTGCAATGAATGAGAAGAGAAAAGATGATTATTTTCAATCTACTAGAGGATTGATATTAATCAAGAATGCTCTCACTAATGCTAATAAATAGTCTGTTGAATTGGTCAATACTCAATAGAAACGGACATTCAACGTTAGAGAAATGGATAATATTTCTCATTAACAAAGTTATTTAAGACTAATCAATTGCTGAAAACTGATATTTGAATATTTACTTTTGATATACTATAATCTATTTTTTAACAATCCGCACATATCTCAAAAGTAATATTAACGAATAGAGCTAAATAAGAAGTTTTGATGGGTTTTCACATATCTCAAAAGAAAAAAGGAGAAATTGTTGGGAGATTTGCTCTATGGTACTTTATAAAGCAGGACGGGAAGTATTTAACTATTACAAGTATTCGAAAGGATAAACAAAGATTCAATAGTTCAACTAGTAATCGAAAATTACAAGATAACCACAAAGCGAAATTACAATTTTGTTGAAAACGAAAAAATGGAAAGCTGGTTTCTTTGAGTCGAGTGTGGCACTCTGTCCTTAAGACAATATTGCCCCGTATGTATCCTTTATACGTCTGGACAATTTGTCTCCCAAGATAAAACAACAATGGAACCCTTGAGCAAAGGAAACTCAAGAGCTACCGTGAAGAATATTGAGTAACGAAATGATGCTTGGAAGTTGTAGGAAGAAAACTGTTTTTGTTGTGTATTTTCGTGAGCTTTATGAACTGTTATTTTTCTGTTCTTTTTAGTGCTCAACAATGGTGTAAGGGTGTGTTTATATAGGTGAGGGAGGGGCTGAAAAGCGCCTCCATAATAGCCAAATAATGGCCATTATGGAGGTAGTAAAGTCACCAACATAAATGGTGAAAGAACCAACGGATTTGGCCATTATAGGAGGAGTAATTCAGCCAAAATAAATGGCTGAATTGAGTGCTTGACGTTTGTTTTGACCATCGAAATTTCGAACTTCGGGGACCAAATGTACATCTTGAAACACGGGACCAAACGGTACATCCGAAAGAATTCGGTTCAAAGCGTACGTACGAAACTTCGGGATCAAACCGTACACGGCAAAGTTTTACGGCCCAAAAAGATAATATCGAAGGCCCACGCCCACGCCCACGGCCCACGGCCCGTGAACCCGAACCGGACTGGACGGGCGGGCGGCGGCGGCGCGCGTGTGGTCTTTCCTCGAACCGAAGCACATCTAGGTCCTCCCTCCTTTAAACACATGGGATACCCCTTGGGGTCCCAAACCCCAAACCAATTTCGAGTCTTATATACACAACAATTCTTTCTTCCTCTACCGATGTGGGAGAATTGAACCCAACACCACACTTTCCATGCTTCAAACACCTCACTTCGTGGACCAATATCTCTTTCATTTCTCAATGAAATTTGACGATTCTTGGCCCTACGGTTATCTACGTACTTAGTAGATCATGCATGTGTGAAGAACCGGATTCTCCAACATACGTTACACTAGTGTTTAAGCCGTTAAAGTTGGTCGGTCGCAACTCCCGCCAAAGGCAAATTTCCAACAGAAATAACATTTTGTTGGTTTTCATATGAACACAATGCATCGAATCTGGTGTCGCATAGACTATGAACCATGAACCAGACCTAGATAAAATAAGATTATACTTACAAAATAATTAGTGATGTTTAGAATTTCTACGAACCAAGAATTCTTTTGTAAGTCCAGTGTCTTATTCTATCACATTATACTCGCACAATCTTTATCGTTATCGTGGTTTTGCGCTAAGAGGACATGCGCGTGTCCCGGTATTCATGAGTGCTCTAGAAATCTGTCACAATTTCGTAGGAGCGGCACCACTCCACACTCATATAAGTCCACCCATCAAGTGTATTCTGCAGAACAATACACCACCTATAAAGGATATGATAATGGATTAAGAGTTTATAACTCAACTTCACTTTGCCTTGCAGAGTTGCACTATATTCACACATCATAGGAAGGACATAATTTAATAGTGCATATTTAATCAACTAATGACTTGTTATTACACATACGACCCTAATTCATGAGATCTCCAATCACATAGGTTGGTTTACCATCATTGTTGATCTTCCCAAGTTGACAAAAGTTTCACTTTCCTCGATGTTTTAGTCCGTGAATTGATCAAGTTCACTTCCGATTTCACATAATTTATTTACGTAAATAATTTCATCTCACAAAAGCTGTTTTATCACATTATCTCTCAAATAGATGCGTTTATTTTTGCCATTGAATTTTTTATTTTCACTATACTTATGGCAACCACAATGTATATATGCAAAATTATTGTTGGTTTTATTTCAATTGTAATACACACTAAGATGTCTCCTAACCACCCAACATCATTACCAACCAACACCAAAAATTCACTATGTTTAGTATCATAATTGTGGTTCCTCTCAGATATTATTTTTCTTTTCATTTTCCAAATATCCCCCTTGATAACCAATTGAGCTGCCCAAGCAGACATTATTTTTCTTTTCAAAATTGAGTAGCATGACATTATCAAGACACCCCCACAATTTCAAATATTTCAGTCTAAGAGATAATCTTTTCACAAGAAAGTTGACCACTGAATATTGTTGGTTGCTATTGTAGTAAAGCAGTACAGGAAGTAAATAAATATTACAAGTGTTCGAAAGGATAAATAAATAGTCAATCTTCAAAACCGCCGCAATCTTGTTGTGTCTTGAATCTTGATAACCTGAAATCAAGAAACAACTAAATCTGGATGGTTACAACGTTGTGTGTTGAGTCGAGTGATTGCACTCTGTCCTTAAGACAAGATTGACCTGTATATATGCTTTTACATTAGCGGGCAATAGTCTCCCAAGATAAAACAACACTTTAATCTCAACACTACAAAGCAAATAGGTTGAGTCTGACGAAGAAAACAAATATGAATCGACTTGCTGAAGATATGAAAAAGGAAGGAAGCGTTTCTGTTTTCTCTTCTGTTTTGTCTCTGTGTATATAGTGTGTCTCTGTTATGTATATCTCGTGTATATCATACTGTATTTCGTCACTATTTTTGGGTATTTTTCCTCACTGTTTTGCAGTGTCTTTTGTGACTGAAATGTGCTGCTATTTTCGTGTGTATTCTCTCACGTTATTGAGCCAAAAGAGGCATCAATATATAGCATGGAGGAGGCTGCTCAACTGCCACAAACAAGGCTGTTAATAGCCATTAGTGAGGGTTGTTAATGGCAGGTTTAAGGCCATTGGTGTGGCAGGTTTAAGGCCGTTGAAGAGGCTGATTTATGGTCATGAAGGAGGGTTGTTTATGGAGGAGTTAACAACCAAGTAATGACTGATTAATGCTCCAAAAAACAGTCCAAACGGTAGGCAAAAAGTTTCTGCCTTCCGTCTTTCCCAAAATCAACTTTCCAGAAACTTTAGGGACCAAACTGTAAATATTAAGCAATTTGGGGTCCAAAAATATAATATCAGAAAGTCCCCACAGCCCACAGCCCACAGCCCACAGCCCACAGCCCCGTGACCGGACGGGCGGCGCGCGTGTGGGCTTAGCCTTGAACTCAAGCACATCTAGGTCCTCCCTCCTTTAAACACATGGGATACCCCTTGGGGTCCCAAACCCTTTACCACTTTAGAGACTTATAAAGAGAGCAATTCTTCCTTTTCTCACCGATGTGGTAGATTTGTCCCACACCATATTTTCATGCCTCAAACACCTTACTTCGTGGACCAATATCTCTTTCATTTCTCAACGAAATTTGACGATTCTTGGCCCTACGGTCATCTACTCACTTAGTAGATTATGCATGTGTGAAGAGACAAAGCCTCCAACATGCGGAACACTAGTGTTTAATTCATTAAATATGGGTGGACGCACCTCCCCGCCAAAGACAAATTTCCAACAAATATATGAAAACATCTCAATATGAAATGTAATAAAAACCTTTAAAGACTATCCAAATAACCAAATACGTTTTCACCATAGAGTTCAAAGCTAATTATGTTATAGGCCTGTTACAAATTAAAAACTAAGCATACGTTGACAAATATATTAATATAATAACTATTAATCATGTTTAGTAAAGGGCAAAATTAAAAATGTAGCATGACAGAAGAAGCAATATCATACTCCTAATACATGATTATAAAATATTCTGGTTGTTTATACCTCATCTTAATTATCTTTCAAAAGTATGTATACCTCTACTAAGGCTCATAAATAAAAAGAATTAATCAAGTATCAACATTTTCATTCATAACATGAAAAATATTAAGCACAAATAAAACATGTTTACACTACATATCGCACACAAGAATGTTATTTTTATTAACTCTTTATTAAACTCAAATAAAAACTTCAATATGACGCTAATGTTTTTATTTTACTAGAAGTGATTTTAAGAAGAACTTTTTCATTCTAAGAACCACCGACATAAATAAAACATTTTTCATCTTCTTCAACTTGGGTGTAAAATACAAAATTATTTTGTTAGCACAAAAATGCTTAGCAACACCAACATTGTCTAACATCCAAAATCTCACATTAGCCGCAAGATTCACTCGAGAAATAACCACAATAATTATATCATCCGCTTAGTCAAATTTATTTTTGCTTAGCGGAATTATTATTTCTCTTAATCTTCTTCTATATTTAGGAGCATTATGGCTTAATTTACCCCACACAAGATAAATTTTCAAGACTTTCATCACAATAACTATATATTAAAACATATTGTTAAATTTGAGAGGCGACAAGAAATTTAGAGAGAAGAAAATATTAGGAGAATTTTTTCTTGGTTTCATTCATCATAATGACCTCTTTATATAAATGCAAAAGTTCTCCTTTTTATAGTATAATAAGGAATCCCTATTGTAATAAAGTACTATAATTACAATTTACCAAATATACTTAGACTATAATTTTATCATAAAACTAACAGAGTTAAACTATGAAACATCTCAATACCCCCCTCAAGTTAGAGCATGGGGTTCTCGAATGCCCAACTTGCCAAGTAGATATTCATGTTGTGATTTGCTCAAAGTCTTTGTAAACACGTCGGCCAATTGTTCGTTGGTTGACATATAACTCGGAAGAATTATACTCGATTGGAGTGCGTCCCGAACATAATGACAGTCAACTTCAATATATTTAGTCCGTTCGTAAAATACTAGATTTTGTGCAATATACAATGCTGCTTGACTATCACAATATATTTTAACCGGAGATTTATGTTCAATGCCAAAACTATGTAGGATTTCCTTAAACCATTTCAATTCACAACACCGTCATTGTCATTGAACGATATTCTGTCTCTACTGACGAGCGAGAGACAATGTGTTGCTTCTTGGTTTTCCATGATACTGATGAATTCCCGAGGGAGATAAACCATCCGATGAGTAATCTTTGGATCAACGGTCATCCAGCCCAGTGCGCATCACACCACCTATACAATTGGAGATCACAATCCTTACTTAACATAATTCCTTGTCAATGGTTGTTTTTAAGTATCTTACCACCCGGAGTACGACTCTCCAGTATGCTTCCTTCGGTTGATGCATGAATTGGGATAGAACATGTACACAATAGAACATATCCGGTCGGCATAAAACTGAGGTATATCAATCTGCCGACCAAAAGTCAGTATGGTTCCGAATCTTCTAAATTAGCCCCTTTGACCAACATCAAATTGTGATTCTGTTTCATGAGAGTTTTAATCGGCTTTTCTCCCAGTAGCCCGGACTCAGAGATTATATTCAAGACATACTTTCGTTGACAAAGGAATAATTCGATTGGTCCACGCACAATTTCAACCCCCAGAAAATACTTCAGGGGACTCAAGTTCTTCATGTGAAAACATGCTCGGAGATAGTATTTGAACCGTGCAATGACACCATTGTCATTTCCTGAGATAATCATGTCATCCGCATAAACTAAGACGTTAAGCTGTATACTTCTCTGGTGCATCGTGAAAAGAGAATAATCGGCGTATGACTGTTTGAACCCATATTTCATCAAGGCACTTGACAATTTTGCAAACTAGCATCGTGGAGCTTATTTCAACCCACGTAGATGACATGTTGATCACATGTACTTTACTATCGAAGGGTTTCTCCATTAATGAATGTGACAAATGTGTCTGTCGCGCCCGTTTTTCGACCCACGGTCAAAGCGGAGCACAACATATTAGTGATTCCTGGGTCGGATTAAGGAGTCGCCACCTAATTTTTTTACGGTAAATTAAGACACCTAAATATTAAATAAATGCTGCAAAATAACTCTAATTTTAAAGTCTACGAAACTAATGAGATTCTAGGTAAGAGTTCTTTATTATTCTAAAGGGAAGGGGTTAGGCATCCTTTAAGATCTGCTAACTTGCGGTTATCCGGTCAAACTCAGGTTAATTATTGTACTAAGAAAAATGCATGTTTTAAAAAAAAATGTTTAAAGAGAATGCATTTTTTGATAAAGTAATTGATTCTCCCTTTTTTGCAAAAATAGTTGCGAAAATAATTCCCGGTATGAAATCCGGACGAATATGCATGACATTGTAAGGTATGATTTATAAAATACATATAAAGTTGATTTTTGGATAAGAATACATTTGTATGAAAGTTTAATAAAGTACTTATTTTCGCAATTGATAATAAAAGGGGGAAAAGTAATTTATTAGTAATATAAAGAAATGATTTTTAGCAAGTCTTTTTAAATCATAAGATTGTATAAAAACAAAGCCTTATACATATGTTTAAAATGCAAATACAAGATGATTGTTTTTGAAAGTTTGAACATGCATGGCGCGCCTAAAATAAACAAACTAGCGGCGGATTTCCAATTTTTAAAACTAATCGAGCTTGAAGTAAATAACTAGTGACTGTTTCTAAATTTAAAACTACCTTACTCCTTATCTATTCCTAACCTAGTTATTCTAAATGTCCTAACAATCACACAAACATTAAATAATTATTACAACCCAAAAATAGAAATAACGAAATTAAAGAATAATAATAAAAGGGAACTAAGGTGGATGACGATATCATCTCGCCCTATTGGTTTTGAAATCCCGAGGTTTGGAGAATGCAAGGAGTGTGAATGCGGGTCTTCGTTCGGCAATGATCATGATGAGTCTCATAACGAGACTCTTCGTAGCTCCCGATGTATTTCATGTAAGTGAAGAAAAGAAAAGAAAAGGATTAGTAGAGGAACATGGACATACATACACGTGAATAAATATTTCATAAAAAAGTAATATATTATTGGGCCTCGGAATGCAAACAGTGTGCGGGAGGGTGCAAAAAAAAAAGAGCCAAAACAGAATTTCAGAGCGAAATAAATTGGCTTGGATGCGCGATGGGCCCAATTAACACGCGGAAATAAAAAGCAGGCCCAAACATAATTTCAGATATATATATATATATATATATATATATATATATATATATATATATATAAAGAAAACAGATTGTCCCATGAGCCCACATCCAACATACATTCAGTCATTCCACATTTGATATGCCTAGAGATATGCGAGGATATACAATCTTAGTATACACTAGGTATATACCTAGACTTTTATACCTTACATACCTTGAGGTATATCATTGTATACTTAACATTTCACAACTAGAAGAGACAAAGCAAGATCAGTTTTACATTTACCAGCAAGAGCAAAAGATAGCCATAGGTATTCCAAGACAGAAATAATGAACCATATGAATAAGAATGAAGAAAGACAATTACTAGATGGAGATAATGCACTAGCAGCCTAATAAATTCAAACCAATAATGCTAAACCAACTATGTGATCATGCCCAATTTCAGACCACAAGTAGTAATAATCAGAAAAGACATGCTAGTATATGGGGAACAAGGATAAATGCATTTAATTAGATAATACATCACACGAGCCTAAGTAAATACCAAACATGGGATACTTAGCTTATTAAGTCCCCTAAACAAAAAAATATCACAAGGCATTCAACCCAATCAATATCACAGTTCTTTAAAAAAAGGTGATAACAATATTTCAACATATTACAATATATATAAATCTAATCAATAACTTAGGTTGCTTGAATCAATTATTAAACGTGTTAACCAAACATCATACTTAGACATTTTAAGAACACAACATTATTCCACTAATCAAATACTGAATACAACACACTAATCAGAAATCCAGCGAAACATATCTAAAACATATTAACATAACCAAACAGGCTATTATACACAATATAACTTAGTCATTAGGAAACACAATAATATGAACAAACTACCACATGATTAATACAACAAAATAAATAGAAAAATACAGAAAATAAACAGAGAGAAGATGTGGTTACGAACCTTCTTCTGCCAGCGAACCGAGGCGTTGTTTTGAATCGTCGAATCCGCTCGAGAATGTTTAGAATTCAAATTTTTGGATTTTGATCACCGAATTCTGAATTTGTAAGTCTGTTTCTGAAATTTTTGACCCGACCCGGAACTGACCCGACCCGACCCGGAATCAAATCAAACCCAAATTGAGCGAAAATACGAGGAATGAAATGGAATTTTCAGATTGCAAAATTAAAGGCTAAAAGTAGTGTTTCGGATTCAGAAATCTAAGAACAAAAGGGGTATTTTCGGATTTGGGAATTAAGAAACAAAGGGGTGATTCGTAACTAAAATTAAGAACAAACAAACTTGAATTTATAATCTTTAAACCCGAACTTAAAAATCTGAATTTTGACCCGATTTCGACCAAAAAAAAAGTTCTCCTCTAACAGTGAACAAAAGGGGTATTTATAGATGGTTTTCCCCAACGTTCACCCCGTCAAATCGAGTTTGAAAATTGAATTAAAGGCAAAGATATCTGAATTTTGGAAGCGGATTTAGAGGGATAGGTTATGGGGGCTGACGGGTTGGTGGTATCAACGTAACAGAGGGGGTTGGTGGTGGCAGGGGTGAGGTGACCGACGACGTGGGGTTGGGGGCATGGGGTGTGCGGCGCCGATTTGGAGGGGGGGGGGTTAGGGGTGTGTTTGATTTAGAAATGATTTTTAGGGTTAGGGGATTTGGGGTTGGGTTTTAAAGGGTGTTTGGGTTTGAGGCCGACGGGTTGGGCTTGCGAGTTGGCCTGGGGCTTGACCGGTTGGGCCCATTTGTGGGATGGCCGGTTAGGCCCTATTTTTTGTGGGATTTGGGTTGGAGTATTGGGTAGAAATTATTTTGGATAGAAATTGTTTTGGGTTGGGAAATAAATGGGTTATGGGTTTAAAATATAAAAAAGGGTTTTATTATATAAAAAGAAAGCTTTGCAAAAATTTATAAATTGTAAATATGACAATATGATAAAAATATAATATTTTCGAAATGCTTGGTGCTAAAAATAAAAAATAAAAAATAAAAAATGCGATGTCGAAAAAATAAAAATAACATATAATATTAGGATAAAAAGTATGATTATGATATAAAAAATGAAAATGACAATAAAAAATACAAATAATAATAATGATGATGATATATATACATCTATATGCCTATATTAAAAAATTATTTTAAGGTGTCAAAAATATTTAAAATTGCAAATAAAATCATAAAAGATGGGACAAAATTGGGTGTCAACAATGTCTACATGAAAGGTAACTCTGACTCGTTCGTCATGATATGCCTATACGTAGACGGCATGTTAATCACATGTAGCTATCCTTGCTTGATCCTAGAGACTAAGAACATGTTGAAACAATGCTTCGACATGAAGGATATGGGTACCGCAGATGTCATCTTAGGGATAAGGATCTCTAAGACGTATGACAGACTGGTCTTATCTTAGTCTCACTACATCGAGGATGTGTTGAGAAAGTTTGAGATGTTCGACGTGTTCGCCGATAAAGTCACCACTGGATAGGAATCAAAAGATTGATAAAAATCGTGGTGCACCCATATGCTAGGAGCAATATGCACATGTGATTGGGAGTGTAATGTACATAACAAACTGCACCCGACCTGATATTGCTTATGCAGTTAAAAATTGGCTATGTTTACCCGTAATCCAAGTGATGATCATTGGAAAGCGTTGAATCGGGTGCTACGTTACCTGAAGTACACGCTAACTTACGGGTTACATTATTCTAGATATCCAGCCGTACTAGAGGGGTACATTGATGCAAACTGGATATCTGATATAGAGAACACCAAGTCCACCAGTGGGTATATATTTACAATTGGTGGTGGGGCTGTGTCTTGGAAATCCTCTAAGCAAACTTGCATCGCCCAATCCACGATAGAATCAGAGTATCGCTTTAGACAAAATAGGAGAAAAAGCTGAGTGGCTTCACGACTTCTTAGAGGTTGTCCCTTGTTGGGACAAACACGTACCTTCTATAATGATCCACTGCGACAACCAGTCAGCTCTAGGAAGGGCACAAAGTTCTATGTACAACAGCAAGTCTCGTCATATTTGACGGAGACATAAGATCGTTAGGCAGCTGATGACCACGGATATAATATCCATTGATTACATAAAATCAAAGGATAACATAGCGGACCCACTAACAAAGGGCTTACCCAAAGATCAGATGTTCTGCATGTCTAGGGGAATGGGCTTAAAACCCAAGCTATAAGGACCAATACGGTGGTAACCAAACCTTACTGACTGAAGATCCCAAGAATTAGGTTCAATGAGAAAACTAAGTTGTAATGGTTCAGTTGAGCGCTTTGGTGGAAGCATGAGCACTTCAGATAATGATTTCTGTAAAGAAATATCAATCCAAAGCCGTTCCCACGATAGACATTAAGTGTTATTTGCAATGTGGGTAAATGTTAAGTTTCCAAAATCTTTAATGATCCTCAACGGTTGAGGTTAGGTTTGGGGAAATTTTTAATGGTTCTTAACACTTGTAAAGTGGGGGTATAGCAGGATACCTTGTAGGAGACCACCTATTTAAGTACGAGGACAGGCCGCCTCAAATGAACGCACTTAAGAATCCAAGAAGTGTCCACGACCATAATGGACAAAACATTATGGCTGGCCAGTGGACCGGGATTGGGTCCTTCGGGTTGGGACATGCGGGATTCACCGCCGTCCTGTCCCGTTTCCGATCCCTTCAGAAATGGGTCGGGGCGCGATTGGGGCATTTTTTTTTTGCACTTAATTTAAAAAATAACATATATATAAAAAAACTCAATAATTAAATAAGATAGTGTAATAAAAATATTCCAAGGCTATTTTTGTGCCTCTTATATTATTTAATAGACATATATTTTTTTGTAATACAAATACAATTGTCAAAATTGCAACTTTGTGGTGTTGTTCAAAAGTTGCAAATTACATAGTAAAATTGCAATTAAAAAAATTACATTTTGAAAAAAACCTGTTATAGTTTCTTGATAATTTCCTGTGGTTCTTTGGTTGGAATTGGTATTTGTTGGTCAAATTGCTCCACGTCGCTTCCACCACCTTCGGATAAGATTTCATTGTAGTTTTCGTCTTCTTCTTCGTTGATATCCAGTTGACCGCACCTTCTCCGCTCCACTCGTATCCAATCTCTGAATAATACTACAATCTCCAAGCTATCTCCGACTAATGAGTGTATGTGCTCTCCTATTTGATATATGCCGACAGAAAAAGCACTTTCAGACGCCGTTGATGACGCTTAAATGTTCAAAATATCTCGGGCCATCACTAAAAGTGTCGGAAAGATCTTCTCATTCCCCTCCAGTATTTCAGCAAGTCTTCACATCCTTCTTCATTGAGAACTGCTTGGTACGGTACAGAACCCTGCAAAACAAAAATATCAAACTCGCTAATTTGGTTAGTAGCGGTACGACCACACATTCTATTTCTGAGGCTTTCAATACTAGCCGCAGAAACATCATGTCTTTTGTGAGGTTGTGTTGAAGAAGAAGAAGATGGTATGGAAGCCATAGGTTGCTAGTACTTTCTTGTTGGTAAAACCTATATACTTTTTTGCATTCGTCTTCTACGCTAGACAACACTTCTTCTTTAGTTTGTTCAATAGGTGGTGAGTTATTTGGATTTTTGGGACTTGGAGGTGGTAGTACTGCTATACAATCGTAAATAGTTTCAATAAGTGATTTAGTACCGTCTATTTTAATAGTCGAAGTTAATACAACTCCAATAATATAAATAGTGGGAATAGGAATAAATTATTTTTTTATTTTGATAAACATTTTTTAATAGATGCCTTATAAACTGTTTTATCCATATATTCATTAAGCAGCAAAAAATTAGAGTTATATAAAACAACATAGTTGAAATAGTAGGATAATATATACCGAAATCTTGAAATTTTTTTCTCTAAAAATACAATAAGTTCGGAAATCCCCCCCCCCCCCCCCCCCCCCAATCGCTATCTACAACCATATCAACTAGATTTTGATTATGAGAGTTAAAAAATAAAGTTATAGGTTTTCTATAGTCATATGCAACAAGTAGTTGCTCGTATAAAGAATTCCACTTAATGGGTACTTCTTCTGGAATTTTTCTATATGGTAGTTGGCAAACGTGACAAGTTTTTTTATATTCTTTTCTTCGTTGTATTTTATTATTTTTAAAAATAAATCTTATAGCAAATTGTATTTTACTAAGAATGTCTTCAAAAAGTGATAGACCATCCTTTACAACTAAGTTATATATATGACACGCACATTTTATATGAAAATGATCTGAAAAAGATGGAGTTAAACTATTTTTTAAAATTGTAATAGCATAATTGTTAGAAGAAGCGTTATCTAATGTAATAGTCATAATTTTATCAGTTATTCCGTAATAATCGCACACTTGATAAATATTTTCTGCAATAAAAGTACCAGTGTGCCTATCATCTATATATCTATACGCTAAGATACGTTTTTGCATAGACCATTTATAATCTATCCAATGACATTACCGTTAAATAATCATGTCCGTTAGTACTACGGCCTATATCAGAAGTGATAGCCACTTTGCCATTAAAATGATATAATGAATAACGTAAATACTGTTGATATTCATGTGCAAATTTAAATACATCTCTCTTAACAGTTGATCTAGAAAACCGTTAAAAACAGGATTATACATATCTCTAATATAATGAATAAAACCGAGAGATGAAGGAAATGAAAAAGGAAAATCCTCCACAACAACTAATTTTGCTATTGCTTCCCTATCTCTATGTTTATCGTATTTAGGGCCTACAATTCCCCCCGTCATAGGGTTAATTTGACCCTGTACTTGGTCCGGGACAGTATCAGTATGTGAACCTTGTCCCGATGGAGCGGACGTTTGCGCACCCGATTTTGAAGTCTCGTATTAGGCATACCTAGCTGGATGAGCCCTTGCTACGTGTCTCATTAAAGCCCCCTCCCATCGTGACCTTTTCCAGTTTTAAATTTTAAAACATCTTTACAAATTTTACATCTAGCTACTTGATTCTCTACATCCCTATCAAAAAATGTCCATGCATATGATTTTAATGGTCGTGTTGCTGGACCTCATCTCATACTAGGGGGAATAAGAGGTATTTCAGTTGAAGGTGCACTAGTGGGTGTGTTGTCATCTACATTAGTGGGTGTATCATCTAGATCATCGTCTAAATTAAAGTCTTCTTGAGTTCCAGAAAATAGCTCATCGTCTTAATCTAATGGTATTGTAGGAAAATGTTCAGTATCAACAAAATCATCTTGTGTAGGAATAGGATTCTGTCTAGAAATAGGATAACTAGAAGAAGTACCCTTGCCCTTGTTGCCCCTACTAGAAGAAACATGACCCCTACCCGTAAGCATACATTTAAATCCTTCCATTACAAATTTATAATTATACTAATAAATAATTAAAGTAAATGAAATTAAGTGCGCTAAATAAAATAAACAGACAATAATAATTTAATGAAGGAACGAATGTACCAAACGCCGACGTAACGTCGACATGTAATCGAAAGTTAAAAATTGAAACTTTGTTCGATGGAAGATTCTCAAGCTAGTTGCCAACTTCACTCCCAAATGAATAAATAAAATTGAATATTTAGTATACAATGTAGACTTGTAGAGAGATATATTGAGAGATTAGAGAGATTGTATGAAGATTTGTGAGAAAGATGAAGAGAAAATGAGGTATTTATAGTTGAAAAATTGGGTTAAAGTGTAAATATAATAACTTATGGGTTAAAAATAAATATTAAGGGGGTAGGAGGGGTTGTGGGAGGCCAAAAATGGTTGTTGCACAACGACCAAAATGTAAAATGACAGTTGATGCAATGGTTATTTGTGCAAAGGGGGATTTCGGGCGGGATAGGGGCCGGGACCGGGATGGGACCGGGATTGGGTCGGGCCTGGCGGGATTGGGGTGGGCCGGGACGGGACGAGACCATGTCCCGTCCCAGTTCGAGTCCCGATACTGTAATTTTTTTTAAAAGTCGGGACAGGGGCTGTGTCGGGCGGGACCGGGCCAACCCGACGCACTGGCCAACCATACAAAACATTACGAATAACATAGTAAGGGAAGTTGTTGTGTTGGTACTATTGACTTGGCTTACACTAAACACTAACGGTTCAAGATATCACGTTCACCGCGCAGTAAGTAAGTTCGATGGTATTCAACTATGGAAGGTTCAAAGCTGAAGCTACCTCTCCTGATGCAATATCGGTCCGCTGAAAGATTACTGGAAAAGACACCATGTGAGTGCGCCAAAATCTCTTTCAAGAGGGGATTGTTGGAAATTTACTAATGTGGAATTAAGTTTATCCCATTATTTATGACTCGAACAATTAGGGCCCCGCATGTCGGAAATGTCGTTTCCATACACGTGCACACGTAGTGCCAAGTATCGTAAATTTCATTAGTGAAAGAGATATTGGTACGTAAGTGAGACGTTTGATACATAGAATGATGGGCGATTATTGGCCAAATGACAAGTATTCCACGTTGGTAAATGAAGGAAGAAGTGTGCGAAGTTAAGATGAAACGAGTCGGAAATCGTCGTGGCGCAACATTGTCGGAGCCGCAACGCTAATTGGGTGTTCAACCACTGGAGCCGCGGTGCTTCGGAGGCAGAATGAGGCGATGGGAAGATGGAAAATTTTGACTTTTGGGCTGGTTTTGGAGCATTGAATCTCCATTATTTGGCATATGAATTCAGCAATTATTTGGCTGAATGTAACCCCTCAATAAGTGCCATTACATGGCTATTGAAGGCCATTAGTTGGCTAGTTGAGGGGTCATTTCCTTACACTATAAATTGAGGCCTTTGACTCAATTGTTCAACACTTAGAAATTTTATGAAATCTTCTTCTTCCTCTCTAGCATCATTTATATATTCAAAGTTCTTCAAGAGTAACACTTGAGTTTTCTTTGCTCATTTGTTAAGTTGTTGTTGTATCTTGGGAGACTATTGCCCGACAACGTAAAAGTATATATACCGGGCAATCTTGTCTTAAAGACAGAGTGCCATCACTCGTCTCAGCAAATCACAAGGAGTTTGTAATCGTTCTTATTTCCAGTTTGTTGTAATCTTGAGTAGTTTATCATTTCTAGCATTTGTAATATTTACTTACTTCCCGTTTCTGCAATTGTTATAACCCATAATTATTGCGTAAACACTAAATAGGGTCGATAAATAATCGCAGTGTATGCGAGTTTGGGCACACTGCCGTAGAGAATTTTTAGAGGCCATTCCTTGTTTTAGATTGATGTATGCTTTGCATAAATAGTGTGTATCTATTTTAAAGAAAACTATTGTATATTATTCCTTCGTTAATAATAAAACATAACTTTAGCTTACCGAGGACATAATAGATAGAATAATCTGATAGTTGCGGATTAGGGTAGAAAGTTAATAGGTAGTTGAACATTGTCTCTCTTTTCGGCAGAAGTAGGCTTGTTGGTAGCATCGTGTCTGTCGTAGTATTAGCCTATTCATGTAGCTTCTTACTTTTGGTATCTGTTACCATTTTTTGTTTAGTGTGTTTCAGTTATTGCACTATTTCGCTATTATTACTGTTCTTTTTCTGAACGCTCTGCTATAACGTTTCTTATTAGTTGTCGTGTTTTCTTTAGTATTTACTTTTTTATACAGTAACTATTTTGATTTGATGCTCTTGAGCGAAGGTCTTTTAGAAATAATCTATCGGTAAAGCTTGTGTATACTCTACCCTCCAGATCTCACTTGTGGGATAACGTTGAATATGTTGTTATATTATTCCTTCTGATCCACTCAAATAATGATAAAAACGATAAGAGAAATCCTAAATTATATACTCCCTTAAGTTTAAAATAATTGATGGTTTAGATTTTGACACATATTAAAAAAGTTATTTACTCCTAAATATTAATAGAGGTTTTAACTAAAATACTCTTAATACAAAAAATTCTTTTCTTTTCTTTTCTATGTTGATATAATTACTATTAAATTTGTACATTGAATTACGAATGTGTCAAGAAAAAAATTGAGCAAAAGAATTACAACCTTTCTTGATTTTGTGAAACATCAATTATTTTGGATCGACTTTTAAAAGCTAAAACATTAATTATTTTGGATAGGAGGGAGTCACTACAAGAAAAAAAGTCTTTAGCTAGGGAAAATTTGATCACTAAAAATTCAAATTCGATCGCTAAATGCAATAACGATCGGCAAAAATTCAACTGTCACCGGTTGCTAAAAGCTCCGACATTAAAATTGTAACAACCGGATTGAGAAAACGGTCCTTAAAACTCATCAGCAACGACAATTTCATTTTAGCGACCAAGTTTCCTTTCATTTATTGTCAATTCCAGTCGTTGATAACTTTTAATTACGACAATAAATTCACCTGTTATAAGTTCTTTTAGCAACCAGATTTTACCTTCGCTATTTGTCAACTAAATTTTAACAGAAAATATGTTCATTATATGACAATTACTGTAAAGATGTATGTTCATTATATGACAATTACTGTAAAGATGTATAGAAACTAAATAGTCATCATACTTGCATTGAGATGTATATAAAATTTCATAGTGAATTACAAAGAATTAAGCATCACATTACAAAATTATACCAATCAAAACTATATGACACTATATCAGTCAACTCCTAATAAAAAGAGAATATCATGTAGCAGGTACACATGGTACGATCATTAAATTACTCGAAACAAGATAGAAAATAGGTCTCTCTTGTGCTTTGACTTATTCTTTAACTTTTCCAGTCATTTATATTTGCTCCGCACTTTCTTCAAGGTTCTTCAGATTTTAAATTCTTGATCTGTACAAAGAAAATTAGACGGGATATGGCACAAGTGCAACTTACTGAGGACATGATCTTATATAGGGAGTTGTGGAGGACACAAATTTAGGTAGAAGGTTGTAGGTAGTCGAGCGTAGTCCTACTTACACTTGCAAACTGGTAGTTGTAGTGTTAGTATTGTAGGCCCGCTTAACCTATCATACTAATAGGCGTATTATTGCTCTATAGTCCCATGTAGCTTGATTTCTGCTGCTATGTTTCCTTTAGTGTACTTTGTTTAGCTTATTTACCTGCAGTAGTTACTGCTTACTTTTCGGAATGCGCTATCATGGTTTATTCGCTTTTGATACCAACATTTCCATACTGCTTTAAATATTTTCTGACCGGTTTGACCGTCTCTCTTGCTTTATTTTTGCTGTTGCTTTGCTTGTGTATGCTCTGTCTTGAGCCGAGGGTCTCTCGAAAACAGCCGCTCTATCTACCAAGATAGAGATAAGGTCTGCGTATACTCTACCCTCTCCAGACCCCACGTTGTGGGATTTCACTGAGTATGTTGTTGTTATTGTTGATCTGTACAAAGAAAAAAATTCATGTCAGTTTAGAAACGGTATTCCTAATGGCTAAAACCTTTTGTCTTTCTCATTGGACAAACTCAAGCTTTAAAATATGCCGCTAAAAACAATATTATAATTGCAATATAGCAGCAAATATGCTAACAGAATCAAGTAAAGGAAAATCAAACCAAGAATGCTATCACAGGATAACAACAGATTGTTGGGACAAGAAGACTCGTGTCGGCAAGTCATTTGTGGATCCAGTTACTTATTATTACTAATCAATTCTCCCTTTGTCAGCTGATAAACCTATAGACAAAGTTTCTGATTTTCTGAATATTTATAACAACAAACAGAGAACTTATATGGTCTCATTGCATGAAACAAATTTAGACGTACAAATAAACATAAATTTATATGGAGAAAGTCATGCAATGGAGTAAAACATTGAATATTGCAGGTCATGATGGTGACAACACTTGAAAAAATATTAATATCATTGCCTCTAAAGAAGATATAAAAAATACCAGAAGCTTGACGAAGAACCTTGGTTTCAGTGAGTCCCTGACCTCCTAAATGAAATAATCCAAGTCAGAACTAATAGGTGTGTAAACTATCAAAAAGAAATAGTTCTCATCAGATAAGACTAATATTTGAAAGAAAACAATCATGTCCTTATAAATTTACTAACCAAAGAAACATACACAGCTAGTAATTATCCTCAACTATGCTAGATAGACAGTTGCATGTTTCTACAAGCTAGAGAGCAAGAAAATTTTATCTCCACCACTTACCAATATTAGCTTAAAGTTAAACACACACAAAGTGTATCACAACCATCTTATTCACATATAGCATAGACATTAAAAATAAATCATTCAAAGCAATATATATACTCTTTTCTGTGAAGTTGAGCCCTTGATTCAGGGTCTGGTTGGTTTAAGAACTTAGATAAACTGGCAATTGCCCGTGGTTGAGACATAGTTAGATCCTTGATCATTTCAATCAGTATAAAGTTCACATTTAAACCTCCCTGCAAGTGAATAAAATTAAGGCAAAGTTTCAGCTTATGATTTCTGAATATCCTTTCATACTTTCTGCTCTATTCATGCAACAGTAGAGTCATGAAGCAAGAAAATAAATTCTTATGTACAAGACATTAATGGAGTTCCATGATACACCAACTTTTAAGAAAGAAATATTTAGATGACAAAATTATAGCTGTTCAAGCAATTGAATGACATCCCTGCAACTAGTAATTGCACAAAAGAGAAGAAAAGATCAGCTGAAAATGATTTAGCAGATTACTCAAGGATTCTCAAACACTAAGCTATTTTCCGCATTGCTACTTCCTACATGAGATACATCCAACAACTCAGAAGCTAACATCATTTTTATGTCTTTTAAGTGTTTAATAAATCAATCAGTAACAATATTTATATTTACAGAGTCCTTACAGGAGATCATGTAGCAGCAGACTTCTCTTGAAACAACAAACATCATGAATAATTAGGAAGAGGAGAAGAGGGGGGGGGGGGGGGGGGAAACAGATGTTCATACAAGAAATCTAATATTTTTGCTACTTACAATTGATTCACTAACGCCTGTTTGGTAAGATTTTTTGATTTATCAATTTGTTTCCAAGGACCAGTAGGGGAATTCCACTTAAAGAAGGTTTCTTGAAAAGCTCGTATAGTTCAGTTTGAGATATAGGAATACTATCTCTATTAGCAGCATCTACAACATACATGTATAACTTCGAGGAAAACCAACTCAATTGTAAATAATATGCTCTCTGCTTACGCACATCTATCATACACATTATGTTGGGGAGCAATTTTACTCGTAAAGAGACTCGCTCAAAAGTGGAGGCAAATGAAATTAAATGACATTGTAATGCAAACAAATGAAGACCACATGAAAAAACAAAGGACTGATGAAAAAGTAGGACAGTCAACAATTAAAAAACGATCAAGAGACTAGGTAAGAAGAAGGAGAGTAGAAGGTCCTTACAACAATGGCACTTGACAAGAGATGTCTTCACTGCAATTCGAAGACCTGCAAGGGAAAGTTTTTTTTTTTTTTTTTTGGCGTAAAGAGTTGAACAAGAAATCATATTAATAACTTGTCATTTCTTTATTAGAAGAACGCATGTTAGAAGCTGTGTCATCGGTTAAGGTTGGGTTTGGTGTTGTAACATTTGACCCAACATATCCCCTGAAGTATTGGTGTTGATTGCCAAAAATGTTGGGACAAATGTCACAACATTCAGACCAACATTTTTCATAACAATTTTGTCTTACTTCACGATAAGCAGTAACTGTTTTACTGAGTGGTAAAAACGACTTAGGCATGTGAATTAGGAGTTGTGTAAAACGTGGAAGAAAGAGTCAAAGCTTGGGGAAGAGGTCGAGTGAAGAACGAGTCAAAGGTGTTGAGATTTCGACTCCATGATCCTCTCCAACAAACACACTAACTGCCCACCTTTCCCTCAACCTACTCAACCGATTGATGAGCTTTTCAAGGAAGACTCTCTACTATAAATAGAGAGGCTACAAGAGTGAATTGATATCTAGAAACAAATTGCAAAAATATCAAGAGAGCTCTCGTGAGTTCATCTCAGAAAACTGGATCACAAGTGTTGCCTGAGCGTGTCGCCAACATTCTGTCCAACATTACAATTGCAGTTTAGATTCTAGATTAGCTTTGTATTGAGCAATTGTAATGAGAAGTTGTCTATGTCTATTTAGGTAGATTTTTCAGGCAGAAGTCATCTGCCACTTCAGCATTCAAATATGTTTTTATTGTTCCACAACATACCCAGACCTAACAAGTGGTATCAAAGCCAACACTTAACACAATAAGTGATTGGTCTTGCTATTTAAAGCTATGGATCCGGCAAATCTAACGATTGGTAGGCTTCCTATTTTAGATGGTTCAAACTATGCCTATTGAAAGATTCGCCTACGTTCTCATATCAAATCAATTGATGATAGGGCATGGAGATCTATAACCAATGGGTACGTTGTTCCAATGTTGCCACCAGATAAGGAAGGTGACATTCTTGTTAAGCCTGAATTCGAATGGACTGCAAAAGAAACCAATAATGCTAGCTTTAACAAAAAGGCCTTAAATGCAATATTTGGATGGGTTGATCTTTACATGTTCAAACTCATTCAAAACTGCCCCACGGCTAAGGACGCATGAGATACTTTACAAATTCATTGTGAAGGTAGCTCAAGTGTTCGTCGAACAAAGCTACGCATGCTCATGAACAAATATGATCGTTTAAAGATGGAAGAAGCGGATGATATTAAATCCTACTTTGAAAAGTTGATTGACATCTCAAATGAATGTCAAGTGCTTGGTGAACCATTAACCAACACTCAACTTGTTGAAAAGGCTCTCCGCACTCTTCCTGAAAAGTTCAATTTAAAGATTTGTGTCATTGACTAAGCTCACAATCTTGCCACTATGGACCTTCATACCTTGATGAGCATTCTCAAAACCTATGAGATGAACATTGAGAATCAAAGAGAACTATATAAAAGTAAGAATGTGGCACTTCAAGTTCAATCCTTGGAGAATCAAATCGAAGAAGAGGATGAGAATCTTGAAGAAATTGGTGAAGGTGCAAATATTGTCTTACTCACTCGAAAATACAATTCGATGGTGAGGAAGTTCAACAATGATAGAAATCAATCTAAATCTAAAGAGCACCATAACCAAGTCTTTAATTAAAAGCCCACTAGATTTCCTCCTGATGTACAAAAGGGAAATCAACTAAGAAGAACCAACTCAGATCGTACCAAATTTGATCACAAACAGCTTGAGTCTGTGCAATGTCATGCATGCTCGGGTTGGGGTAATCATGCTAACGAATGTGCAAACACTCTTAGAAAATTTGGCAAAAATATGTGAGTCTCTCTTAGTGACGACGAAGGAGAAGAAGAAGGAGATCAAGAAATTGAATCACAAGCAATGATGGCCACTGTTTTCGAACAGTCTCTGTCAGACCGAGAAGATGTCATCTGTAATATTGTCTCAGATGTCATGACATTTGGTCCAACATCAACGATGACATCAATATCGACAGCAACATCCGAAAGGTACGAATTCTTTAACTATTCTGATGTTAATTGCTTTAGTGGTTTTGTTTTTAGTAGTGAGGCTGAATGTACGGATCAAGTTGAAAGCAAAGATGACATGATTAATGAATTATAAAGTATTTGTAAAGCCTTAATCATAGAGTCCAAATAACTTGACAAAAAGGTAAAATCTTTAACTCATGAGAATCTGGGATTAACTGGCACGATAACCCGACTTGAGGTTGCTCTTACCAAAAATGATACTGAATTTGGTAAGATTCGTGCAAAACTAGATTTAGCCGAAGCAACCTTCCACAAGCTCAACTCAGGGACTTCAAAGTTGAATGATATACTCAGCTTTAGTAAACCTTCACATGCAGGTATTGGATACGAAAACTCTCTTAAAACCATATTGTAACATCCCGTACTTTCGGGTCACGGTTTGAATAGCTAGGCGTATGAAAAATCGCTAGGCGTGTGGAAATAGACCCGAACATTGAGAAAATTTATATTATATTTACGTATGCTAATAAACAGTTTAGCATATAAAAGAATAAAATTCGAAATAATTTTGAACGTAAGAAGTGTGACGACGGGGATTAAAAATAATAGTTGTATATCCCCAAAGAGGTTATGGACTAGTGTCATATCACAATATTATGATATTAATTATATGAAGATCTTATAAGTTATTAAGATTCAAGAAGGGCTCCAATATTTTACATTTCAAAAAGGTACCAAAATACCCATTTCTTTGTTCCAGAAAGAAAACCTTACATTTTTCAGAGACATATCCATATTCATTTTGTTCCGGTGCAAGACAAAGGAAAAAATGCTCATTTTCATTTGCTTTAAATCCTATATGGTGCTCTGGAAATTCGTGGCAGCCACGTTGCTTCTACTTTAGCGAAACGAAGGTATGTTAAGACAAATTATTTCTTTATTTTGGCATGTTCCATGTAACGAAATATAACCGTGATATTGCTCCACAAATTGTTCTACTTCTAGTGGTTAAGAATATTCATATTATTGATTCCTATGTTAAAAGCATGTCTAAATATGTTCCTAAGTCCTAATTGAGGCATACGGAAAAGATTTTGATATTCACGGTATTAGTTGAATGTATAAGTATATTATGTCATTGATAAGTTCAGAAGTTTCATTGTCATCCATGCATTATATATATACACTAACATATATTGAATCGGGTTGCACGATCCGCAACACTAACATATATTATGATGGGTTGCACGATCCGCAACACTAACATATATTGGGATGGGTTGCACGATCCGCAACACTAACATATATTGGGACGGGTTGCACGATCCACAATATATATATATACCACATTTTCATGGTGCGTAACATTTAGGCATATGTATTAGAGCCTCAGATGCATTTACTGATGGTCAGCTATTTCTGTTTCAGTTATTGTTATATCCCTGTTATGCTATTGTTCATGCCTGACATACTCAGTACATCAGTCGTACCGACGTCCCTTTTTGTCGGGGGACCCTGCATTTCATGCCCGCAGGTTCAGTTAAAGAGGGTGACAGTTCACACTAGTAGGTTGCTGGTTCAGTTTATATTGGAGCACTCCCCTTGTTTCGGAGTGTCGGTCTTATTTTGGTACGATGTATTTTTGCATGTGTATATGGGTATGGCGGGGCCTTGTTCTGACCTTTTTACGTCGTGTATTCTTTAGAGGCTTGTAGACACGTGTCCTATGTGTAGTTGTCATGTATGGCCTTGTCGGCCTTTGAGTATGTATATATATATATATATAGTCCCTTTTTTTGCTTAGTCCATATTTAATTATCACTAGGTATTGACTGTACGATTAGCGGTGCCTGGTAGGGTCCGGGTGCTCGTCATGGCCTTTCGGTTTAGGTCGTGACACATATGCTCTAGTTTGTTTGACCAAAATGAGAAAATATGCTTTATAAAAGAAAAAGGAATGAATAATAGGTTCTCATAAATATCAAAGAATATGAAATTTGTATGTCATCATTGTAACTCCCATGGACACCTAAAACCATATTGTTTCAAACATTAAGATTCTGTGAGCAAAATATTGCCTAGAAGGTTTTCCAACATTTCAGATAACATTCGAAGCAACATTTCTGAGCCGAAAGACAAAAAATGTTTTAAGAGAGTTTGGGTTCCTAAAAATGATGCAACTTGTAATGTTGCGATAAATGCATTAAGAACTAACATTTCAGGTTCTTGGTACTTTGATAGTGGATGTTCTCATCACATGACATGTACAAAAGGTTTTCTAAAGAACTATGAGTCATTCAACGGAGGAAACGTGACCTATGGAGGAGGCAACAAAAGTAAAATAATTGGCAAATGGATCTTGGATGTTCCTGGATTTCCAACTTTGAGAAATGTCTTACACGTTGAGGGTTTAATGACTAATTTAATTAGTATTAGTCAACTGTGTGATGACAATCTTGAGGTAAAATTTAATAAGAATGCTTGTAAAGTTACGAATGAAGCTAATGAATGTGTCATGACAGGTACTAGAATATGTGATAATTGATATCTTGTTGCAAGACAAGAAACATGCAATAATGTCAAGATCGATGACACAACAATATGTCATCAAAATTTAGGACATGTCAATTACCGCAATTTGGAAAAATTGGTCTCATATGAAGCGGTTAGAGACTTACCCAAACTTAGCCATAAAGGTAAAACTGTCTGTGAAGATTGTGTGAAAGGTAAGCAAACCCGTGTCTCTCATAACATTGTCCAACATGACGGACATGTACGTCTCACTGTTTTCAACTACTGCATATGGATCTAATGGGTCCAATTGAAGTAGACAGCCTAGGAGGCATGAGGTATTTCTATGTGATAGTAGATGATTTTTCTAGATATTCATGTACATATTTTTTGAAAGAAAAATCACAAAATTTTGACCTGTTTAAAATTTTACACTCTAGAATTAGGAACTTGTTCTATTCTCCTATTTTTCGGATTAGATCCGACCATGGAATTTTTTTTTGAAAACAGTCCATTCACAAAATTTTATGAGAAGGGTATTTTCCATGAATTTTCCGCGCCCAAAACTCCTCAACAGAACGGGGTAGCTGAAAGAAAGAATAGAACATTGCAAGAAATAGCTAGGGTTATGCTTAGTTCTAAAAAATTGTTAAAACGTTTAAATACTGCTCGTCACATCTCTAATAGAGTCTACTTAAGGCCAGGAAAAAAGATGACTCCCTATGAGCTTATAAATGAAAAGAAACCTAACTTGCGTTACTTTCATATTTTTAGGTGTATCTGTTACATTTTAAATGATAGAGATCATTTGGCAAAGTTTGATTCAAAAAGTGATAAAATAATCTTTGTTGGTTATTCTCAAAATAGTTATGCTTATCGATACAATCTGAGGACCAGAACTGTACAAGAGTCTGTAAATGTTATTTTTGATGACTTTTATGATCCTATAGAAAATACAACTGAAAATAACACTATAATTTCAGTGGAAAATATGCAGACTGCCGAAGAATCAGATGTTGCCCCAAATGTCGCCACACCCGAAGCAACATCTGAACCTAGAACAGAGATCACAGAGGCCATGGATGAGGAGTCACATGTTGAATGGTTTGATCAAGTTCGAAGGGATCCCTCATAAAGGATTAGAAAGAATTATCTCACGGGTCAGGTGATAGGGGGAGTTTTTGAAGGAATTAGAACAAGAGGGAAAGAACCACTCAATTACAGAGATATGGTAAGGTATGTGTGGGACTTAATGAAGTCTGGGACTTCACATACCTTACCATATCTCTATAATTGAGTGGTTCTTTCCCTCTTGTTCTAATTCCTTCAAAAAATCAGAGACTTAGTTTCTCGTCCAAATAATACAAATATAATTGGAACTAAGTGGATTTTTAAAAATAAATCAGATGAATCGGGAACAGTTGTGAGAAACAAAGCTCGTCTAGTTGCTCAAGGCTATACTCAGGTTGAAGGAATCGATTATGACGAAACCTTCGCACCTGTGGCTAGAATTTAGTCAATTAGAATGTTACTTGCTATTGCTTGTTGTCTAAAAATCACTTTACACCAAATGGATGTGAAAGGTGCATTCTTAAATGGCTATCTAGATAAGGAAGTCTATGTTGAACAACCAAAAGGATTTGAAGATCATCACCATCCACACTATGTGCACAAGCTATAAAAGGCTTTGTATGGATTGAAATAAGCTCCCCGTGCATGGTATGGTCGTTTAACTAACTTTCTTCTTGAATTTGGTTTTAACCGTGGTGAAGCTGATCGTACTTTATTCAATAAACGTCACGGTGTAGATATTATTATTTCTCAAATCTACGTAGATGACATAGTCTTTGGATCGACCTCCCAGTCTTATGTAAAGTCATTTGTTGAATCTATGTCATCAATATTTGAAATGAGCATGATTGGGGAACTAACTTTTTTCTTGGGTTTGCAAATTAAGCAAAGTGAAGATGAATTTTTTTATCTCACAAAGCAAATATGCTAAGAATCTAGTTAAAAGATTTGGATTGGAGAATGTTAAACAGATGAAAATGCCAATGGGTTCATCGCAGAAGATATGTAAGGATAATGTTGGTGAAAATGTCGACCCAACATTGTATCGATCTATGATAGGTAGCCTTCTTTATCTTACTGCTAGTCGCCCAGATATTCTGTTTAGTGTTTGTGTTTGTGCACGTTTTCAAGCATGTCCCAAAATATCCCACTTAAATGTCGTGAAACGCATAATTCGATATGTTGCTGGCACATATGAGTTGGGGATTTGGTATTCCAAAGACGCTAATCCTAACTTAATAGGATTTAGTGACCCGAATTGGACTGGAGACGTTGATGATAAAAAAAAAGTATAAGTGGAAGATGTTTTTATCTTGACAATAATCTTGTTTCATGGTATAGTCGTAAACAAAACTGTGTCTCACTTTCAACTGCTGAATCTGAATATGTAGCTGCTGAAAGTTGTTACTCTCAATTAATATGGCTAAGACACATGTTAGACGACTATGAATTTTTTAGCAACATTTTGATTTTGTACTGTGATAACTTGAGTGCTATAAATATTTCTAAAAATCCAGTACAACACTCACGTACAAAACATATTGATATTAGACATCACTTTTTAAGAGATTTAGTCGAAAAATAGCTAGTTCAAATTAAACATGTTGACACTCTTTATCAACTAGCTAACATTGTTACAAAAGTTTTGGACCATGAGAGATTTTCCAGTTTGAAGAATTCTCTTGGTCTTTGTAATCTCTAAAAAGACATTTTTTTGTGAATGTCAGCTGAAACACTGTCTAACATTTCAGGTGACATTTTTCTATATAATATCATAAACTGATTATTGTTGTTGTATAGTGCATTATATTTGGTCACACAAGCATGATCCTTCAATAAGAATAAGTTATCAATGTGATACCGTTCTCTACGATGATATATATCATAAAAAAAGAGTATTAAAATAAGGCAAAACCTTAACAAATGATTGACAACTGTGCAAAATGGGCAAAGCCCTTAAAAAGATACCGTTCCTATTCTATAGGAGTATCGAGTGCTTCAAAAGGAAATTTGAGAATACCAAATAAGTATTCTTATTTTTGATACAAAAGATTATTTTGTATGTGTTTTATGATTAGATCAAGGACACGATGAGAAAATATTACATTGGTCCAGTGATCAAACTCATAAAATACGTATAAAGCGTGTCTTGATTTGTTGCCAATACGGAAAAAAAAATCTTGAGGGATCAAATACTTGTGTCGTCCTAAATGTTGCCAACATTACTGTTGACATTTTTAGATTATGATATTTGTTGAGATGTTGTTCTTAACTGATTCCAGAAAAATCAGATTTTTCTCCCTATGGTTATGCCTTGTTTTTATAGGAATTTCAAACTTTAATATGATAAGATTAAATTCCTACCGTGATGCTTATCTTTTTATCCCAAAATTTTAGGTATAAGTTATTAGATAAATCTCAAACTCCTAAAACTAAGGATTTTTGTTGCTATGAAAGATTTGTCATGTATATAAAATCCTCTCATTTGCATTTCTTTTATCATTTCCGATTTTCCTTAATAAAATTTAAAATAATAATAAAAAAAAGAGGGAAAGATCACATCAATCCTCGGGTATTTCCCTACCTACCCGATGGATTATTCACCATTCCAATCTACTTCTTCAATCAAGAACCCTAATTCCTCAAAACCCTCTCCACAAACCTCACCAATGGATACCTCCCCTATGTCAACACCCATGTCAACCAACATCTCATCCAACACACCAATGAGCACTAGCCCTCCATCGTATACACCTTTACAATCGAGCATATCTTCTTCTTCACATCTGCCTGAAAATAGGTGTACGGCTATAGTCATTCGAGGTGATGAGGAACCTCTTGATATCAGTTATCCTAGGGATGACAATAATCCCATAGATGTTGATGCAACATCTGATTATTCGACCATAGGTAAACGTCCAAGTTCATCCTCTTTTCCTACTCGTAGATCGAGTAGAGTGTTTGAAAGAACAGTCCAACAGGAGTCGAGCACCAAAAAGACCAAGGTTGACACACCTATACCTGCTTGCACAAGTAGTGACACTGATGACATGGACTTTGAGCTATCCTCTGAAGAAAGTGAAGAATATCATACTGCCTCTGTACCTTAGAATGTGTCTCAAGACGAGAAAATTCCTGATGATACTCCACTGACAAGATTCTGTCCAAAAGGAATTCCCAGACATGTTAAATCAGATGCTGCTCCAAATGTTGCCGACGAAGCCACAACATCCCAGGCAATATTTCAACCAACATCTGAGGAGGCATACACCCCAACTTCTTCCAATAATATCGAATCCATCAGCCTAGACTTGTCTGGTTCAGACAATGAGGTATATGCTTTCTCTGATAGATTTTACTCTAAAGCTAAACATGATAAATGGGACTATTATAGAAATAGAGTAATTAGGTCTGAGAGAGAGTTAGATATTGCCTCATGTTCTAAATATGGTCTAGTGGAATTTTTGAAAGATAGACAACTTCTTGGCTATGTTACTGGAAAAGAACCATATATTGATGAGATTATAAGGTTGTTTTATGCCAATTTAAACTCTGCTATAGAGTATACCTCCTCAAAAAAATTTGGAAAGGTATATCTCTATAACAAAATTTATCAATTTACACCTCCAATCATCAATCAATGTATGAGTCTTAATACTGAAGAACGAGTGAGAGGAACAAAAAGAGTAACAACAAACATGGATACAACAATTGAATATCTCTCTGGAGGTATACTGAAGAAATGGATCCCTCGATGCCCTGCTTCAAAGCTAACCGCCTTATTCTCCACCTTTCATAAAATTGCCATCCACAATTGGCTCCCTTCACTAAATGAGTCGGTTGTGACAACTGAACAAGCCTCCCTACTGTTTAAAATTACGAAAGGATTCAAAGTTGATTTAGGGAAAATGATCTTCTATCAAATTACCAACCTGGCAGAAAAAGAGTCAACTTCCATACTTTCTTTTTTCCTCTCTGATCTACAAAATATTAACTACCTAAGGCCTTGAGCCTATGAGAGAAGACACTTTGGGAAAAGCTCCTGAACTTTACACTGTCAACAAAGCAATTCTGATGAGCAAAGAGAGAGTCATTGACCTACCTTGGAAAAAAGAAGCAGAAAGGAAAAATGTTGTCATGAATGTTCCCGACATTTAGGGCAACGCTGGTCCAAGGCAGTCTACATTGTCCACAAATTGGCTTGTGGAGAAAATTACAAAAATCAACCTACAAATTGCTGAGGTTGATACTGCCAGAGATGCCCTGGTTCAAGCCAAAGACCATTTCATGCTTCTACTTTTTTCACAAAAAGAGGGAGATGATTCTATAGAGGGGGAGCAAAGAGAAGAGGGTGAATGCACGAGTGGAGAAGCTGTTGCTGCTGAAAAAGATGTGGATGCTGCTATGCAGAGAGAAGAAACTGTTGAAATGAAAGTCTTGCTGATGAGGTTGAGGTTGAGGTTGAAGACCGAAGCTGAAGCTGCTATGCAAAGGGCCGAAGCTGAAGCTGAAGCTGCCAGGCAGAAGGAGAAGCAAGCTGAGCTTGATATGCAGAAGTAGAAAGTTGCTGGAAGCTGCTACTGCTGCATAATGTGCAAGGGGAGAAGTTGCTGCTAATGATTTATGGATTTCTTGTGTTGGCTATTAGGCAATGTGGATGGTTATCTTGACAATGCTCTATTCTGATAATGTTCTTTTTTGGATGATGTGTGTATGTGCTAAATTTTCTTATTTTTTTAATCCTATAGAGTGGTATATACATGTTTGTTTGTATACCATCACATGTTAAGGGAAAACAGTTTTGCACTCATAGATGTAGGACAACATCTGTGACATTCCACTAAGTCATTTGTACCTTTTGAAATGTGTTTTGTGAAGAAAGGCAAAAAGGGGGAGATTGTTAATGTTGGGTTTAGTGTTGTAACATTTGACCCAACATATCCCCTGAAGTATTGGTGTTGATTGCTAAAAATGTTGGGACAAATGTCACAACATTCAGACCAACATTTTTCATAATAGTTTTGCCTTACTTCACGATAAGCAGTAACTGTTTTACTGAGTGGTAAAAATGACTTAGGCATGTGAATTAGGAGCTGTATAAAACGTGGAAGAAAGAGTCAAAGCTTAGGGAAGAAGTCGAGTGAAGAACGAGTCAAAGCTGTTGAGATTTCGACTCCATGATCATCTCCAACAAACAACTAGCTGCCCACCTTTCCCTTAACCTACTCAACCGATTGATGATCTTTTCAAGGAAGACTCTCTACTATAAATAGAGAGGCTACAAGAGTGAATCGATATCCAGAAACAGATTACAAAAATATCAAGAGAGCTCTCGAGAATTCATCTCAAAAAACTAGATCACAAGTGTTGCCTGAGCGTGTTGCCAACATTCTGTCCAACATTATAATTGCAGTTTAGATTCTAGATTAGCTTTGTATTGAGCAATTGTAATGAGAAGTTGTCTATGTCTATTTAGGTAGATTTTTCAGTCAGAAGTCATCTGCGACTTCAACATTTAATTCCTTCCCATTCCATCTTGTAAAATTGTAAAGAAAGAAATTTGTAACATTTGTATATAATAAATATACACAATACTTTCGGTCATTGACCATCATAGGTTATATAATATATATAACCTATGTAAATTTTAATCCTTTTTGTTTTTTAAATTTCCGCTGCATTGCTCTTTAAAGTTTTCTGTTTTTACTAAAGTGTTATCACTGGTGCCGGATGATGTTATCGCCGGCATTTTGAAACTGAATTGGCATTCGAATTTGTTTTTATTGTTCCATAACATACCCAGACCTAACAATATCAACAATCTCATTCTTCATCACATAATGCAAATATGTAAGAGAAAAAAGGTTCTTTCAACAACATGATTGAGAGCAGAGGGGCACAAAGATTAAATCTATACTTTATGAGGTTTGTCCCATTTTGTCCTTAAAAGAAAACACATTCAGTAATAACAATATCATCACTTATACATTGATTGATGATATAAGACAAGAATACCAATACAGAAATTCACGAACACCAACTATTGCCTTCGTGCCTAAATAATTCAAGAATAAATTGTTTCCATCTAACTTGAAAGATAATTTCTGGTATGAGAAGCTCAATAAAGTGATACTTGAATGGGAGACTAAGAAGAAAAAGGCAAAGTGCCACTTAGATTGATTCTATCATCAATTTAGTCTACATGACATGATGAATCTTGTCATTTGTTGACTAAATACTGAATGAAATTATAGGCACAATTCGACAGGCGAAGGACGAAGATAAGTTACAGTGATATTGGAAGTATTGAAAAACATAGCACGAGGGACAAAAGCATGAGCAGAGAAAAATCAAATAAATGAAGAGATGATAATGTGCTACTTGTAGAGAATCATATAATCCTATTGTTGAAATCTCATCTCAATCATGAACCAATGTATAACAAGAAGGAAGAAGAGGAGAAGAGTGTGTGTTTGTAGAGAGAAGATTTTCTTATTATTCTTCATTCCAAAACTGAATTGTACAATGCCTCAATATGTGTATATATACACCTACATATCTTGAAGATATCTCCATTTACTTCTTAGGTTAGTTAAGCTTAACAAACCTCCCTAACTAACTCCTTAACTAACTTCAATATTTGTTCTTTCAACAGTCCCCCTCAAACTGGATACTGTGAATATGTTCAGTAATTCACAAAGTTACATCAGAAAAGATTGGTGGCAAAAGGGTATACACAGCAAAAAGGAATAGACTATGAAAAGATTTTCTCGCCTGTTGTACGGTTTACCGTTGTTCGTCTTGTTCTAGCTACAGTTGCAAGCTTGGATCTTGAGTTATATCGAATGGATGTAAAGACTACCTTTCTCAATAGAGAATTAGATGAAAAAATTTATAAGGAATAACCTGGATATTTCATTGAAAAAGGCCACAAACAAAAGGTTTGTAGACTTTTGAAGTCTATTTATGGCCTCAAACAATCTTCAAGGCAGTGATATATACTCTTTCATAATGTTGTCATATCCAATGGTTTTACCATGATGGATGAAGACCATTGCGTTTATACCAAAAGATCAAGAAATAAGTTTGTGATTTTAACATTGTATGTAGATGACATACTTATAGCTGGAAATGATAAGAAGTTCATAACTGAGATAAAGTCATGGTTATCATCCCAATTTGAGACGAAAGATATGGGTGAAATTGCATATATTCTTGGAGTTAAGATTTCAAGAGATCGTCCAAAGAAACAATTATATCTCTCCCAAGAGGATTACATTAGAAAAGTTCTTGAATGATTCAATATGCAAAATAGTAGCTCTGTTGACACTTCTATCAGTAAAGGTACGAGTCGAGTTCCTTATAGGAGCGCAGTCGAAAGTATAATATATGATATGGTGTGTACTAGACCTGATATCTGTCAAGCAGTTTGCTTGGTAAGTAGATATCAAACTGATTCAGATTTAACACATTGATAAGTAGTAAAAAGAGAATTATGAGATATCTGAAGGGAACTACTGATTATGCGCTTTGTTACCAAGACGACAAAGATATGCTATTAGTTGGATACAATGATGCCGATCATGGAGGAGATCTATACGAGTGGAAGTCTACCTCAGGATATGTTTTTTACTCAGTGATGACGCCATATCATGGAGTAGTAAGAAATAATTATGTATATCACTATCTATGATGAAAGTCGAATATGTGGCTCTCGCATCAGCAACACAAGAAACTGTTCAGTTAAAAAGGTTCTTAGAACACTTGTTGGATATCACTGAAGATATTGAACCAATGTTAGTCTACTGCGACAGTGAGGCTACAATTTCCTCTACCAAGGATTCTAAGTTTCATTGCAAAACTAAACACATAGATATCAAGTATAACTATGCGAGAGACATGGTTAGACGCAAGGTAGTGAACATGAAGTATGTGTCTACAAAAGATATGTTAGCAGATCCATTGACCAAGCCTTTGTCTAGAGATGCATTTGTGAGACAGACTACATCTTAAGGCTTGCCTAGATTCTAAGATACTTCATTTTGTTCTTAATTTTCCTATGTACACAAGACTGATGTTCTTTGAATATCAATAAAGTTGATTTACATACATACATATTTTAGTAGTTGAATGTTATGTGCATTCAATTTACATTTGTTTTTTGGTATGTCGGGTAGACAAGAGGTTGACCTTCTCACAGGTAAATCGCTTCTTTATCTTAGTGATGAGTGGAGATGAGACTGCATTTTAAGAAAAAATATCAAATGGATAATTTGAGAGCTATCAGCTTAAAATCATAAACGTCGCATAAATAATGACATAAGGTCGTTAAGGTGAAAAATGTTTACCTCAGTGAGCCAGATGTGAGTTAATAAATGATATAGTAGATCAAGGAACTCAAATTTAGATACTAATGGTGTCTAAATATCATATGTACAACATTATTTACGAGATAAAGACATACGCTCCCTGGAAAAAGAGAAAATATTGTAGCATGTGTTTCATACCATGTGTGCTAATATCAACCAATTGGGTTAACATAAGTCCATTCTCAACTTATTGTTGTGTGCGACCCAGAGCCTTTATAGTGGCTTAAGATTTGTACCATTTGTGACTCTGATGAGATACTTGAGACTTAGTTTGATGTTAGCTATCTTAGTGTGCTTTCAAAGGACCATGAACACAGATTCGGTCTAGTGGAGCATATCTAGGAAGCAGTTAACTTAATGTTAAGAGGATCGAGAAGCGAAAGATCATTGATGGAATCTCATTAATTTATATTCACTGGTGCACCAATTATAACTTATGAGTTACAATTGTTGAATACAAGAGATAATGATATATGAGATCTTGAGTTTATATCAAATGTAATTTATATGATCTGGGATATTGCATACTTTATGTTCTACTTGCAGGTTTGCACTCGACGAAAGGCTATGTACTCCTAACAGATGTATAGCACTTAGCTCTCACTATGTTGATCGCACGGTCTACTTCCCTATATGAATGGTTGCGGAGATGAGATAGAATATGCTTCTCAGATTAGATGAGCACTCTCATTATGAGTGAGTGGGAGATGTAGGAAATTTGGGTCCACCCATAAGTGGTGCTTAAGTCCCATTAGGGTAATTAGTTTAACCCTAATCTTTTCCTATATAAAGAATTATGGTTTACACTGTGATTTAGGAGGTTGCTCCGATATACCGTGACAACCACCATCGGTCAGTAATTCCAACCGCGGTTCGACTTCCGCTTCCGCTTTCGCTACACGAAGAACACATAAGTTCTCATTTTATGGTTTACGTCTATCTAATTAGTTTAGATTAATATGTTAGATGTAATCCTTTCGTTCTAAAAAAACATTTGTACGTACTAAACGTACCATGCACAACATACATTTCTCATATCAAACCTATTATTTTGATAACTAATCCCTTGTAATTTGCTTGGTGATATTACTTATATCCCTCATTAATTATCTGAATTCTCAATCTTTTTGCAGGTGGCATCAGTCATGAGAATCCATAATGCCCTTACTTTGGCAACTCATACTTATTTCCAAGATCAAGGATTCCTTTTTATTCAAATACCTTTAATTACCACAACCAATAATTCAGAAAATTTTAGTGAGAAATTTCAAGTGACAACTCTTCTCAACAAAGGGGGAAATGACAACCAATTAGTTAATTCTCTTGAATTCTCTAAAGATTTTTTTTCACAACAAATTTATCTGATAGATTGTGGTCATTTTCATCTTGAGCGTCAAGCTTGTGCCCTTGGAAATGTGTATTCATTTGGTCCAAGATGTAAAGCAGAGAAATCATCAGAGTCCAAGAATTTATTAGCTGAGACATGGATGGTGGAGGTTGAAATGGCCTTCTCTGAGTTAGAGGTAAAGTTAATTCTAGAGTTTAACTTTTGTGCACTAACAATATGATATAGGTCTTTTTTTTAAAACCACCGTGGTAAGATAACTTACACCAACAAGTCTATCGTTATCCATTGAGTTATATACACTAACAATCTGCTAGTGTAAATAATTTTTACCTTTGATTTTATTAAATCGGTTATAGCTGGTTGTTAATTACTCTATTTTCCAGGTTATCATATTAAACATGCTATGAAGAATTACATGTCCTTATAGATCAACTTAGCCAGAGGTAAATCTAGGATTTTAAACTTTAGGTATATAATATACAATTTTCTTATACCATCATGTTAAGATAATATATATAATAGGCCTATGGTTATTCATTGAATTATATACACTAACAGTCTGATAAAATTTACGTCATTTATTCCCTTTAATCGGTTGTAGCGTATTATCACTATTTTACAAGTTATCATATCAGATATACTCTGAAGAGTTACTTGTCATTATAGGCCAACTTAACGAAAGGCGGATTTATAGGACTTCAATTTTATGCATGTGTTCGAGTTTAAAATTCTATCATTATCCATTTGATTTAATTACTACGTTAGAAATTTTTTAGTTGTACTTATTTAGTGAATTTTGTAATACATATACAAGATTTGCTAAATTAAAGCTACCGAGTTCAGATGCAATTGTATCTTGTCCACTATATCCTCCCCCAAACTTAACCTAATGGTATAAATAATCTATACATATCAGGACTGAACATAATTAATTAATTATATCCTAATGTAGTAACCTAAATTTTTTTTGCATGTCACTTTCTCATTTCTCTTGTTCGTGCATGTTTAAGTGCACCCTTAACATTTGATTTTTGAACCAACTAACTTACCTATTTTTGCCATTAATTTATGTGGTATCTTTAGGATGCCATGGATTGTGCTCATGAGTTCTTGAAGTTTGTATGCAAACGGATTTTAGAGAGTTGCACAGAAGACATGCAATTTGTCTTGAAAAATCGACAAAACTGTTATGGGTCGCCTTCAATTAATCATATTAAGTTCATTTGAAAAGATTTCTTATGATGATAGAAGTTTTAATACAGGTACATCCCTTTTACCATAATCTCTAGAAGTATAATAGAACTTTCAGTCCCTCAATTATTGATAAGGTCTAATTTTGATCCTAGTGATATATGACTAAACGTGTTTAACATGATCCCTTTATATAGAAAATATATTAAATTTAGATATCCTTAGAATTGTATTACTCTCACATGTAGAGTAATAGTACAAAATCAACATACCGCATGTGTAATTAAATGATTTACTGGCTAATAGAACAAATTTCATTCTGGGCTCCATTATGAAACTTGGACATCATTAATTAAGTTTTGAAAGATTTACAAGTGGAGGGAGCAAAAGTGAATATTTTAATTAATTAAAAGTTAAATGTACTTAATCATATATCACAAAGACGTAAATTAAAATTTTTCAATATTTGAGGGATCAAACGAAAATGTTTTGGAAGTATGTTACCTAATATACCCTGTATGATGATCTGAAAGCAGGCTACTGGGAAGAAATTTGATAGGAATATCGAGTGGGGAGATCCTTTGGCTGAAGAACATGAAAGGTATATACAAAGTTTGAGGGTTAATTTATGTATGATCTCTAAACTCTACTTAATATTGAAAGAAATAATCCCTTGATTATTTTCATTGATTGAAAGACTATTTATGCAAGTTACATATTTCCATAATAGGAGAATCTTATTCCTATTCTACTCCTAAAATCTTATTCTACTTGGATACTAACTATACATTTATGTAATACAAATATTATGGTAAGTGTACAATACTAATTACATTACAACATTACCTAAACTAGGATACTAAAATACTACCTAAATCTACACGGTACAAAGGGGAAAAACCGAGAGCCAAATATACACAATATACACATGTATATTATGTGTATATTGTGTATATTTAACACACCCCCGCAGTCATATCGGGCGGTCTTCAAACGCTGAGACTGTCCCTAAATTCTTCAAAAAGGATCGAGGGAAGACCCTTTGTAAAGATGTCGGCAATTTGATATCTTGACGGGACATGGCAGGCGCGTACCTGACCACAAGCAACCTTTTCTCGGACAAAGTGAATGTCCATCTCGATATGCTTAGTGCGCTGGTGCTGAACCAGATTACCAGAAAGGTTGATGGCACTAACATTATCGCAATAAACCAAGGTTGCTTTCTGAATGGGACAATGAAGCTCCAAAAGAAAATTACGTAACCAACATGATTCCGAGACTACATTAGCTACCCCTCGATACTCGGCCTCGGCACTGGATCGGGACAATGTTGACTGACGTTTTACCGACCATGAGACTAGGTTATTACCAAGAAACATACAATAGCCAGACGTAGACCGTCTGGTGTCCGGACAGCCACCCCAATCAGCATCCGTATACGAGACAAGTGTGGATGTCGAGGAGGGATATAAATACAAACCATAGTCCAGCGTACCCTGAATATACCGAATGATGCGTTTGAATGCGTTTGAGTGCATTAATGTGCTAAACTCTGGGATCATGCATAAACACACACACCTGCTGGACAACATACGTAATATCTGGCCTCGTGAATGTAAGATACTGAAGGCCCCTGCAAGACTTCGATAGCGGGTCGGATCCTCGTATGGTACGCCGGCCGCGGCACTCAGCTTGGGCTTAGTATCAACTGGAGTGGAAGTGGACTTACATGATGACATCCCAGCCCTCTCAATGATCTCAGCTGCATACTTCTTTTGAGATAAGAACAACCCACATGCATGATGAGTGACAACAATCCCAAAAAATAGTTCAAGGGCCCCAAGTTTTTCATAGCAAACTCAAAGCTGAACATTGTCATGATAGACTGACGTAAGGCATCGGAAGAGGCAATCAAAAGGGGAAAAACCGAGAGCCAACCGAGAGCCAAATATACACAATAAACACATGTATATTGTGTGTATATTTAACAAATATAATAGTGAAATTATAAAAATAATATTCACATTAAAATAACTAATCTATGTGCGATTAAAATGCAATAACGAAAGGTACAACTTTTAGAGCTGAATTAAATATGAATTTAGTTATGACTCATCCTTTGTCACATTGTGCTACCTTACATATTTACGTCACATAATTTTAAGAAAAATATTATATCGTCTAAAAAACTTTGACTGTTCATATTTTAAGAAAAAGACAATTAAAGACGTACTAATTAAGCGAGCGACTTCTATAATGTTATAGTACGAAACAAACTCACACATAGTCACTAATTTCTTTATTCTTTTTTTTGCGTTGCACTATGCAGTTATCTGGTTGATGAGATATACAATAAGCCAGTGATTATATTCAACCATCCAAAAGAAAATAAGCCGTTCTATGCAAAATTGAATGAAGATGGGAAAACAGTTGCAACATTTGATGTGGTTTTACCAAAGGTAATGTATTTCATTTGATTCAGACATCTTGTTTAGCAGAAAAAACCAATATTTCTTACTCATTATCAGAAAATCATTTATTCACAAATTTTGTGAAAAAAATATAACGTACAACAAAATAAAGTTTGCATTTACTTATAAATTCATCTCTAGATAATCCTAGTAGCAATCTTCAAGAGAAGGGACAACCCGATGCACTAAGCTCCTTCTATGCGCGAGGTCTAGGGAAGGGCCGGACCACAAGACTCTATTGTACGCAAACTTACCTTACATTTATGCAAGAGGTTGTTTCCATGGCTTGAATCCATGACCTCCTGATCACATGACAACAATTTTACCAGTTACTCCAAGAGAAATCAAGCTAAATTAAACCTATTTATGTACAGGTGGGAACTCTGATTAGGGGAAGCCAAAGTGAGGAATGTTTTGACAAATTAAGCACAAGGTAACAATTCACTTGGAAAATTCAAACAAATTGTGATACCCTTAAGAGTCTATTTTCATCCCTATTATATTATCCTGAGCACGTACGATCTTTTAATTTTTGCACGCAAAAGTTGAGCACTTTTAGTCCAACCGATGGAATTCCAAAATTGACATTTAAAACTAGTGAAAATTTTACATGTCTTTTGCATGACACAGCAAAATAAGAACGATTGCGATTGAGATCTTCTTGCCTAATTTTATTAGTTTTTCCCATATCGTGGTTTATTTCATTACTAACAGATTTTTTAGAACAAATAATTTACCGTAATTCCGCCAGTAAGGACCATATGTATTCAAGATATTATATATTGCAGAGACAAAAATAGACCTACGTGCCCTCAAACTTGTCCACAACTACAATGGTAGAGCTAGCTACTGATCAGTCGAATTGGCAGCAAAGAGGCACGGAAGAAGGAGAAATAAGTGATTATTTGAGTTGAATTTCCCCTCGAGAGTTATCTATACAAAAAGAAAAATCAGTAATTAACTATGAAATTTATCATTAATCTTCCCGTAGCTAATAGAATTTTTGATAATATGTCACTTCCATCGTTAAATAGGAGATTGGCAACACGTTTTTTTTAGCAACAAAAATTGTCTGTCACTAATATCCCATTGAGCGTAATTACATTCTCAACCGTATTGTGCTAATTTCTTGAATGTCTTCTTTTTTGAAGGATAGAGGAAATGGAGCTACCAAAACAACATTATGAATGATATTTAGATCGTCGCAAAAATGGGGCAGCTAAAACTTGTGGTTTCAGTCTAATGCTTGAACCTTTAGTTCTCTATGCCACTGGCTTGAATGATGTTAAGGATGTTGTCCCTTTCCCTAGAAGTTGTGGCAGAGCCAATTTCTAAGTTATACATTTAAAATTATGCAAAAAACGTGAGCGATCGTGTATTCATATTATGCTGAAAATGGAGTGTGTGAGAAAGAAAATACCCACATATAATTATAATTGAAATGACTAACTCGTTAATAAATAGTGAAATATCAAAGCATTGGTGTAGAGTGTTTAATCAATAGATTGTTCATATTGAGTTTGGTCAATGATCTGTAATTGTTGATTATTAATCATACAATGAAAACATACTACAAAAGTATTACTCCATTACAAATTCTTACCACATTGAACCACAAAAATTATTAAGTTAATGTTACGCATTTCATTTATTGTTTCTTAACATGAGAATTGCAACCTTTTATGTTATACTGAATATTTATATTTTTATATTAACAAATGATAATCTAGTAATAAGTGTGGGCTTACTCACATTGTTAGCCTCAAGACCAAATGAACGAGGAGGTTTTGCGATAAATTGACAGTCATATAAAATCAAGCAATTTCATGATTGAATCATAATAATAGTACTTGTTCTCTAAAAAAAAATTGACACTTTTCATTTTATGAGAGTCAAATGAGTTGCTCTTTGACTGTAATTTTTTCAAATGTCTTTTAAATATTTTAAATTATTAATTATGGTGACTTATAATTTCTAAATATGTAAATTTTATTTTAAAAAATTAAAAAATTTATGTTCTAACACACTGTCAAAATTAAAAAGTTTGACTATAAAAAAAGCAAAAAATGTCAAACTTCTTGAGAAGGAGGGAGTAATATTTTTATTTATTATATAAAATTTATTAAATTGAATCGAAATAGAAAAGAAATTGAGAAATTGAAATAATGGGAAAAGTAGTTTAATTTAGTTATACACAATAAATAAATCAAAACCAATCGAAAAAACACCAAAGGATGTGATACATCATTTGGAGCCGTCCCTTAACCAAAAATCTCGGATTAAAACGTTGAATATAAAAATACTTCCCCGAATGGGGCTACACGGCGCGAATCAAATATAGTCGGGGGGGGGGGGGGGGGGGGGGGGCTAGGAAAACAAAAGAAAAAAGCAATTGACAAGAGTGTACATACCCCGCCTCACAAATCGGTGGATAAGGCGAAGCCATAGGCCCGTTGCCTCTTTTGTGAGAAAAATCAATGGCTACACAGTTCCACACAATATTGTTCATTTTCCTCTTCAAATTACTAATTTAATGGAGGCAACTGCAACTGCACTTCGTCGTCTTTCTCTTCTCTCTTCCCATTTCCGCACTCATTGGTCCTCTCCTCAAGTGGGTTTCAATAGCAGCAGCTCATCTAGCTCCTCCACCAATGGAGAAGAAAATCAAGAAAATAGTTGCATTTTCTGTCAAATTGTTCGAGGCAAAGCACCTGCCTTAAAGGTACTGTCTTTTCTTTTAATCATCACATTTAGACCATATGTGACATTAAAATCACACTTGTTAATGAGTAGAAGCTAGAACACTGGGTTTTCTCATTTGGGTCAATTGTATAGTTTTTTCAGTAAAAATAGTACTCCCTCCGTCCCAAGGAAAAACTTTTGAATCGTGTGGTCTAAAATAAGTGAAAGATATTTATGTGGTTATAAATCATTTCGTTAAGTCGTAAAAGTTAAAGTTAGAGTTAAATTGTTGATAAATAGAGAAATGTGTCATTCTTTTTGAGATTGATTAAAAAAGAAAGTGTGTCGTATAAATGGGTACAGAGGGAATACTCAATTTCAGTTTTTTCACATTTGGACCTTAGGATAACATAGAAATCACACTTGTTAATGAGTGGAAGCTAGAAAAGTGGGTTCCTTCATCTGGATCAATTAGTATTTGTTTTTAATTAGTTTCACTAACCAATTTAGGTCAATTGTATAGTTTTTTAAGTAAAAAATAACAACAACAGCATATCCAATGTAATCCCACACAGTGGGGTCTGGGGAGGGTAGAGTGTAAGCAAACCTTACCCCTACCTTGGGAGGTAGAGAGACTGTTTCCTATAGATCCTCGGCTCAAGAGAAAGCATGACAAAAAATGTCAGATACGTATTGAAGAAAGTAAAAAGATCATGGAAAAATACTATAGATAAGCATTAATGAAGAAATAACAGTAAATGCATCAAACTAATACGATAATCGAAGTACAAGAAATAGTAGATATTAACCGGAAATCAAAGGACAAGAACCTACTAAGGTAACACTACGTCTACTAGCATGGAAGGATACATGAGACACGTTTTACTATTTTTCAGCAAAAAATAGTACTCAATTTCAGTTTTTATCACATTTGGACCTTAAGATAACATAGAAATCACACTAGTTAAAGAGTAGAAGCTAGAACAGCCATTTTTCATTTGGTTCAATCAGTACCCGGCTTCAATTAGTTTCAGTAACCAATTTGGGTCAATTGTATATTTTTTTCAGTTCACATACTCTTATTATGAGGAAGTCTTTTAAGTGAAAGTTTTTCAGCTTTTGAAACAAAACCCACCTTTAATTTTGTAGTTCTGGTATGATATCCATATTTAACATAAGGGTTTGAAAATTTCCAGTGAAACAATGCCAAGTTAATGAGTCGGTAGAGTATGTTTTTCGAGTTCTCACTTATTTGAATGGCCTGTAAACACTGGTACATGATGATCCCTTTTTGGTTACCGTGCACGTGATGTTAGGATTGAAATAAATAGGTGTCAAGCAGAAGACTATAAATGAACAAAAGAGAAATATACCAAAAGAGACAATAATTTAAGTATTTAACATGGTTCGGTCAATCGACCTACCTCCACAGGCGGAGATGATTGAGTATATTACACTCATTTTAGGTAAATTGGGACTAACATGATTGTTTCTCAATTAGGCATTCTCCTGACAGATTTCTTAGCTAAATTAGAATAAGATACCAAAAGAACAAGTTTATATAAGCTGTCCAAACTTTGGTGAGTAGAGTTACCCGGTAACTGTATTGATGGGAAGTCGCACGTACCTCGTGGAATTAGTCGAGGTGCGTGCAAGGTGGCCCGGACATCATGGTTATCAGGAAAAAGAAAAAAAGAACAGGTTTATATATAAAGGGTGAAAACAGCCTCTGGCAGAAATGCAAGGTAAGCTTGCGTACAACAGATCCTTGTGGTCCGACCTTTCCCTGGACCCCGCGTATAGCGGGAGCTTAGTGCACCGGACTGCCCTTTTTATATAGAAAGGGTGAAACTTATCACTCCCTCTGCCCCAACTTATGTAAAGGTGTTTGATTAAGAATGAAAGGTAGACTTGTGAAACCGTCTAAAATAAGCCATAAATATTTGTGTGGTTATAATTCATCTCATAAAGAGCAAAATATGAAGTTTAAAGTTAAATTGTTATTAAATATAGATAGGTGTTATTCTTTTTGGGACTAACTAAAAAGGAAAGAGTATCACATAATTCATCTCACTACTTTCTTTTTTCTTCCATGGTTATTTGGAAGAAAAAAAGAACGGGTTTGTATAAGAAAGGGTGAAACTTATTAGTTAGCCAATAAGCTCTTGTCCAAGTTTCACTGTTGTTGAAGTTATCCAAGTGTTAGAGTATCCTACGTAGGTTGATGGAATGAGTTGTTATCTCTTTATATGGTTTTAGACAATCTTTCACTTTTTAAGCTAGCCCAATATCCATTTTCTTTATATGGCATTCGAGTTGAACCCGCCTTATTTTTGTATTTCCCAGTGTTGCAACCTCATGTTATGTTATTCACACTTTAGATGTCCATCTTCCTGAGCATGCAGGGAAAAGGGGAGGGGGGTGGGTGGGTGGTGTTGGAGTATCCCATGTTGGTTAGTGGAATGAGTTGTTGTCTCCTTAATATTTGATCTTTGGATTAATACTCATTTCTTGAACAAACTTTTAGGATAGAGTTCAGCTCAAGGTTCATTTTCAGTACAACAAAAGTTATCTCTTCAAGGAAATAACTTGAAAGAGAAAAGCCAAGTTTCAAAAGCTAGATTTTTTGCAGTTACTAACTCTGATTTTGAAATCTTATAGTACTATAAGTATCAAGAAAGCACAATATGTTGATTAACTTCCTACTTGTTGATCGTAATTATCAAAACTTGAATGGGCTGATGTCTAAGGACAGAATTTGATTGTGATAAAAATTTGCAGACTTTTTGTGAGAGAAGTAATTACAATGATAGCTACTGATTGAGTCGTGAAAAATAACTGAATTGGATGCCCCAGTGGGATGGCCTAACAATCAAAGTAACGAACTTGGAACCAAGGTTCGAATTCCAGTAGAGGCGATACTAAGTGAATTCTCCCCATCTATCTAAATCTCTTAGGGCAAAGTTACGATATGTTTACCGATGGGAGGTAACATGTACCCAAAGACGGATCATGATTTAAATTTTATGGGTTCAATCTTTAAGGTTCTTAGCACTGAACCCAATACATTTTTTAAGTTATGAGTTCATATCTAGTATTCATTGCAATTTTAGTGAATTTTTACACATAAATTTATGCTCTGTGTCAAAAGTACTGGTTCATATGAACCCAGTACCGATACATTGGATCCGCCCCTGCATGTACCCCTAGGTTAGTTGAGGAGCGCGCAACCTGTTCCACTAGTTCGCGAGTGCGCAAACTGGCCAGGACACCATTATGTATTTTAAAAAAGGAGTTGAAATGGTTACAGGCACTTCCATGTCTTGCTTCTTGTACATTTTGTAGTTGCAAACAAGTAGTCGAAAGGTAGACTTAATAACAAAAAGCTATTTACTACAAAGATATTGCTGTCATGTCTTTTACATTGTATTTCTCTCTGCTTGTTGTTCTTTGCTAGAAGAACAAATTTGCTTTACTTTGTGATTTTCGAAGGGTAGAGATAGAAGGGGTAAATGATTATGCCTCTGTGTTGTGCTACTTTTCTAATTCTTGGTGCAGTTTGATTTAACTACAGGTCTATGAAGATGATGTATGCCTCTGCATTTTGGATGCAAACCCGTTGTGTTATGGGTAAGGTATCTTCATGCAACCATTATCTTTTTCAGCATTTGTTGAACATATTCTTCTAATCTTGACATTGGAAGATCTATTTATCTCAGCAGATGCATCATCTCAACTTATAGCTGGAAAATGTTTTCCTATTTCCCCTCGTTTGGTTGTCCTAAATATCTTGGAAAATGTTTTTCTCAAAATAGGAGAAAATGGAGGAAATTTTTTCCATAAAAATTTGAGGGAAAACATTTTCCGGATCAATGAATACACACCAACTCATCCCCAACCCACCCCCGCATTATCTACCCACCCCACCCCTCGCCTACCCCCTTCCCCTCCCCTCCCACCATCTACCCCCACCACCACTAGAAGTTGCACACCGAATTCAAATACCTCATAGTATTTTGCTTTGAATACATGCAAATGCTCTTAAAATGACATTTCCAACTTGCTTACTCAATACAAGAAAATGAGTAGGAAAATCACTTATTTGCTGAGAAAGTATTTTCTTGGAAAACATTTTCCGTCATAACAAACACCCCCCAAATTTGAACTACATAAATGTGACGATAGGTGTGCTGAGTTCTATTTTAGCATCCTAAATCGTAATTAAAGATGATTTATTCACATGGGTCAAAGTCAAACAATAGCTGACTCGACTTATTTTTGAGGAACTTCCGCTGAGAAGCAAGCTTCATGTTCCTGGAGCAAATATATTTCAATCCATAGTTTGTTATTCATTGTGGTTTACCGAATAAGCATAGCTGGAGGAAGCGTGATTAACCATATTATCTTACGTATTAATATATCTAGTCCAATAATGTCCATGGCTTTTGCAGGCACTCGCTTGTCATCCCAAAGTCTCACTTTTCTTCTTTGCAAGAAACGCCACCATCAGTAAGTTACCCTCTTCAAAGGTCATATAGCTTAATGTTTGGCTTAAATGGATATTTGTGCAGACTGTTGTTACTTCTTCCCTTTCTCCTGCATACCCTGATTTTTTTGTTCCTTTAACCCATGAACTGATGCGATGATTTGAGTTAGAAAATGAAAAAAATTGTCCTCTATGTTTGATGGTAGGTTCAAAACAGTTTCACAAGTATGCATTTAATAGTTTTGGTCCTTTATGTTTGCTAAAAGGTAACACTTTTATTCTCCGTCAAATATTTACTGAATTCTGTCCGTTAGATTTGACAAGAATGGTGGGAAAAATTTTAGCGGGAACTCACATTTAGAGGTACATTTTTTGTAGTTTCTGCTATTTTTGATTTATTTCTAGAGTCTGGTGCAGCTTTTTGAGGTGTAATTCTGCTATTTTTATATCTTTCTAGCAATGTTATCAAAAGCGAAAAGCGCAAAAAAACTCTAAGGTCAGTTGGGGTTTTAAGCGCAAATAAAGTGTGGGCTTTAATTGAAAAAGGCGCAATGGTGCAAAAATACAAATATATATATATATATATATATATATATATATATATATATGTTTAGACCACTAATAATAATAAACATGAATAACAAATATATGGACAAAGAAATGGTAAAAACATTACGATAAAGTGAAATATCATGTATCTAGTCACCTCTTCAAGATAGGCTCATTGGCAAGGAAAAACATGTCTTAGAGCCTTGATGATGACACTAAAGCGCACATAAAGCGAGGCGAAGCGCTCAACATGTTTTGAGCCTCACTTCAGGGCTTAAGCGCGCCTTTGACAACACTGCTTTTTAGTGTCTAGTGTAGTTTTTTGTGTTGCATATTTTAGGATTTGATGGGGCTTTCTTTCTCTTTATAGTTAATTATTTTTCCCCTGTTTTTTGTCAAATCTAACAGATAGAGTTCGGTAAATATATATGGAGATTAAAAGTGTCAACTTTTACAAACTTAAAGGACCAAAACTGTTAAGTGCATACTTAAGGGACTGTTTTGAACCTATCCTCAAACATAAGGGATCATTTTTCTCTTCTTTTGAGCTTACAAAGAACCCATCGACCAGGATCAAGATCTGAAATGGAAACAATAACTGGAAGGACTGATTTCAAAGGTCATTTTCGTTATGTACCCTACCCAATGCATGAGCCAAAGTGATACGAATCCTTTCCCATTCAGTATCTGTGTTGTGATGCTTCCATTGTTCTACTACAATTTGCTGCATAATTTAGCAGTACATTCTCAATAATGTCTTATATGTGACAAGTCTTGTACCTTTTTGTAATACAACCATCTTGTCCTGTTGGCTTCTTCCCGCTTTCACGAGAATATTAATAAGTTCTAACACATGTTATGGAAAAAAAATTCAAATAACATGTCTGCCGCAGTCAAACTGTTGGTTTGAGCTGTTTCTTCGCTTGAATTAGGACAGGACATTGTATACCCAAAGAGTTGTATGTGCAATTACGGGTGTCAAATGGGCGGGTTGGGTCAAATTCAGGCGGGTCAAGATGGGTCAAACAACAGGTGATAACCTAACCTGCCCAACATAACCCAACATCTTCCCTCTTTTTAAACATTTCACAGTTATTGCAATCGATGTAATACATTGATTATTATTCGCTATAGGGGTGACAAAATCAACCCAAACCCGTCCAACCCGTCCGGTGTTTCTATGGGTTGGGTCATGACCCATTTGTTGAGTTGACCCAACGGTTGAACCCAACCGGGTCAAAACGGCTCAAAGTAGTGTAACCCAACAAGTCATGTGCTTACCATTTTATTCCTGAAAAAAGACATGCATGTCATTTTTTCTGCTTGCTTTGGAAGTCTTTAAGTCATTTGCTAAAGTAACCATTCAGAATTATATTCTTTTATAATAAGATTTTTACATTGTTGTAATCTGATGAAATATGTTATTACCTTTTGGGTTGCCTTAATTAAACAGCCCAGCCGCTCCTCTGCTTTCACGACATAGTTAAAATTCTGCTTTATCTCTTTGAATTAAACAGACTCTAGCCTTCAAGTTTTCTGATGAGAAAATTTTGCATTTAATTGAAGGTTGTGGCTGCCATGTGTTCAAAAGTGCCCTTGATTAGCAGCGCAGTCATGAAAGCCACTGGTTGTGGTATGTTAATTGTTTCTTGATGACGAAACATTGCTTGTTTTGCTTTATACCATATGTATGTTTCTCTAACTGTATTGATTGTGCTGCTAGTAGTTCTGTTCTTGTGATATCTTCTATCAAGTCCTTCGTGTTTTGTGGTTTTAAATGGTAACCAGCAATTACCAAAAATAGGGGCAGTTCTTTTCTCAAAATGGTGCAGTTTTAGCTGGACCTTGTATATAAGCTATATGCTTTTGATGAGTAATAATGCAATATTACATACGTATAAGATCCTTTTCCTAAACTTGGCAACAAGCTTCACTTGGATACCTCAACTAAAGCTTGTAATTGAACACCTGAACTCAATTAAAATTGTGCCTATTAGACACAGCTTGCTGACATGGCAAATATAAAGTGAATCTCAATTGGAGTACAGCACGTGAATTGTGCCAGCATTTTCTTTATAATTATTTTTGTCCTTCCTCATTCTCTCTCCTAGCTACCTCCACCACCATATTCCCTCTCCCTGCCACTACCTCCACCACCATATTCCCTCTCACCGCCATCACCATGCATCTACCATTTTCCTTCAGCTTCTTTCTCACCGTCACCACCTCCACCATTATATCCACCATTCCTCTTCATCTTCTCTCCCACCGACACCACTTCCGCCGCCACATGCACCAATTTTCAATTGCAAAAGCTTTTGCTTTTTTAATTCAAACTGTCGAACCATACCAGATCAAATCTAATGGCTAGAACTATGTCAGTCACTGAATTGGGAGGGCAGGTCATCGGAAACAGAGGATTCCAAAGATAGGGTGGTTTTCAATAAAACTTTCAGTTGATAAACCTTCAACAAAACCTTTAGATGCTGCACTAAATTGAAAACAAATTTGAAAAGTTGGAATTTTTTGTTTAAATCCATCACTGCACTGACGACCAAGTTTGATGGCAAAAAAATTTTCCGATATGACGGCAGGAGTTCTGAATAACATAATAGTATAGTTTTTTCCGTGTCAAAAGCCTTTTTTAGACCAAAAGATGGGTGGCGTTTTTTCTGATTCGCTATTTTTGCCTTGTCTTTGTGCGTGAAGTTCACACATTGTGTTTTTTTCTACTGAGTTGTCATGGATGGTTTAATAGGTACAAGCCTCAGTTGAGATATTCAAGTTTAAATTGTTGCGAAGTTTATGGAGCTGTATACTAAGTTGCTCGGACTCGGGTGCGGGTATCCGATACGGGTACGTATCCTCGGATTCGGAAAAATCTAAATTTTAAGATTCCGGGGTGCGTATCCAGGTATGGATACGGGTGCGGGATTTGGCTAAGAAAATTCAAAATTATAAAAATAGAGCTATAAAGATATATCGATGCTACCGTCTACCATCCAAAGTCAGAACACGACCTTGAATTCTTGGTTTTTTTGAAACCTAAGCAACAAAAATGAGACAAAAATACTATAATATTGAATGTATGCCATTTCCCTTCTCTTAAATCCATTTTATCTTTAATTTTGAGAAATCAAATCTCAATTTTCCCCCAAATTTTCGTTTTACTCCGGTCAAAGTATCCAAAGTTGGTTGACCATATCCGTGACGTATCCCGCACCCGTATCCCCGTATCCGATACGGGGACGACACCCAAAACGGAGAATCCGCGCAACTTAGGCTGTATATATATTTCGCCAAGCTTTTATTTAACATATGTTGCGACTTTATCCAAGAAGATCGCTTCAGTAACCCGAGAGGAAGAAGTGAAAGGAAAATAGGAGAGGATTCAAAGAAATCGACGAAAAGATTAAACAAAAACACATGTTCTTTTTGGTCCTAAAAATTCTACAAAATATCTAGTTCCTTGGTTTCTTCTTGAATTCGGATTGTTCTTGAGTTCTACAACAAACTTTACTAAGTTTAAATTTGTCACAGTTGTACTTTATTATAATGTGTCCATCAATATCATATGATAGTACCAACACTGTGATTTGCATTGCCAGGTAGATACTTATTCAATAATTGTGTGTTAGAACCTTTTTGAGCATAGTCAGCATATCGAATTTGTTAGAGGTTTTGATATTAATTTCTTTCTTTTTAAGCAAGAAACCTTTTTCCCAGTCAACTGATAGCCTAAATAAACTGTAATCCAAATCTCCAATGTCCTTTATGGCTGCTCCCCAATCTTTGAAACAAACAGAGGTCAAGGAAAGCTAAATTTACCAAACTAAGCTTTAGGGGCGGAAAACCTGAAAAAAGGGCCAAAAGGCATTGGAAAAAAAGAGAATGCAGAGATGATTAAGTTCCAAATTTATGTACTTTGATGTGTAATTTTATAATCAATCGGGGAGTACATTCTGCAGTTCTTTGCTGCAGGTAATTCCAAATCGTTATTTATCAAGAGATTTACATTGTGTAACCAGGAACGTCACTTATCCTTAGATGAAAAAGGACCCCAACAGTAACCAGTGTGGTCAAAAGTGCACTTAAGCCTTGAAATGAGGCGCAAAACATGTTGAGTGTCGTCATCAAGACCCTAAGACATACTTTTCCTTGCCGATGAGCGTAATCTTGAAGAGGCATCACTAAATAATTGATTTTTCACTTTATCATAAAAAAAATCAATTTCTTTATCCATATATTCGTTATTCATGCTTATTATTAGTCATGGACACCACATGCATATTTGTATTTTTTTTCTCCATTTGCACTTTTTTTTATTAAAACCCACACTTTATTTACGCTTAAAGCCCCAAAGGACCTTAGATCTTTTTTGCACTTTTCGCAGGCATCATCTGGATGCTATGTTTTGAAAAATCATGTAAAATTACAGTCTTTTTTAACTCACGAATGTTTGAAATGTGCAGATTCATTCAACTTGTTAGTTAACAATGGGGCGGCTGCTGGCCAGGTGATATATCACGTATGATCCCAAAAAAACTTGCAAGCATTTCAGTTTGATACTAATAGTGACCCAAACAGCTTTTTTCTGTGTGCTTTTGCTCTAAATAGCTAGTCTTCTACTTCGTAATTGCTTGTACTTACGATGATTTATCTTTTGCATGACAAGTTCAGACCCATATTCATATAGTTCCTCGTAAAGCAAGTGATTGCCTATGGATTTCTGAGGTACGAATTTCCTTATAATTTCCTCATTTACGGTTGCTAGATATCGGTTGATAAAAATTGAATGATTTACAGAGCTTGAGTAGATGTCCGCTGAAGTCAGATGAGGCCCTGAAACTTGCAGATGGTATTCGGGAAAATTTATCATTTTCTAACGATTTAAGATAGCAAGGGGCAAGGATCAAGTCTCATTGTGAACTAGGATATTTGCACACATGTTTGTAAAACTAGAGGCAGATCTAAGACGTGTTCTGTCTTTCAGGTCAAAGTATGCATACATATGCAAAAAGAAAATACATGTGTACATAACACTCATTCTGAATTTACCGACTCTAGATCTTGAATTTGCCTATGTTGTAAATGATAATACAGTACAAGCATGAGCATACTGGATGTATGTACTTTCGACTCGTTGTCCCTTTTGTTTCCTGATTCAGTTGCAGTACTGGTGAAATGAGCTGCATTTGTTGTAAATTAGCTTGTGAACTTTGTAGGGTGTCAAAGGCTACGGAAAGTAAAAACAAGAGATGAAATAAATTGAATGCCGATTCTGTTTTCGAATGTCAGTGATAATGTCGTCTGACACAAGTGACAACACTTCGATAAAACAGAAAAATTTTAACAGTAAAATGCAACGGAAAAGAAAAAGAACACAAAAATTTATATTTTCATAAATTATATGTTGATATAACTTATGATGGTCAATAACCAGAAGTATTGTATATATTTTATATACAAAATTACAAATTTCTTTTTTGACAGATTTACAATATAAAACGGAAAGAAATTAAACGTTGAAGTCATAGATGACTTTTGTCTGAAAAATCTAACTAAGTAGACACAGACAACCTCTCATTATAATCGCTCCATACATAACTAATCTAGAATCTAAACAACAACTGTAATGTTGGACAGAATGTTGTTGACACACTCAGGCGACACTTGTGATCCAGATTTCTGAGATGAAATCCCGAGAGTTCTTTTGGTATTTTTGCAATTTGATTCTAGATATCGATTCACTGTAGTAGCCTCACTATTTATAGTAGAGAGTCTTTCTTGAAAAGCTCATCGATTGGTTGTGGAGGTTGATGGAAAGGTGGGTAGCTGGTGTGTTTGTTGGAGAAGATCATGGAGTCGAAATCTCAACAACTTTGACTTGTTCTTCACTCGACTTCTTCCCTAAACTTTGACTCTTTCTCCCACGTTTTACACAGCTCCAATTCATACGCCTAAATCGTTTTTACCTCTTAGTAAAAATATTACTGCTTAACGTGAAGTAAGGCAAAACTGTTACAAACAAATTGTTGGTCCGAATGTTGTAACATTTGTCCCTAACATTTTTTGCATTCAAATCAGTACTTCCGAAGATATGTTGGGTAAAATGTCACAACATCAAATCCAACATTAACAATCTCCCCTTTTTGTCTTTCTTCACAAAACACATTACAAACTATTCAAACGACTTAGTGCATTGTCACATATGTTGTCCAACACCTGTGATTACTGACGTGCTCCCCCTTAACTTGTGATGGTATACAAGCAAAACATGTGTATACCAATATATAGGATTAGAAAAAATAGGCATATATATATATGCACACATCATCCAGTATATACAAAATCGAAATAGAAATAAATCATTGTCAACAAAGATCCACATCAATCCATCAAAACATTTAACAACCATTTATAGCTAAGTTTTAGTAACATCCTTCAGCTTCTTCGTTGCTCATCACACAGCATTAGCAGCTTCCAACAGCTTTCTACTTCTGCATAACAGCTTCAGCTTCAGCTCTCAGCCCCATCCTCTTCAGCAACGCCTTCCTCCCAACAACTCCTTCCCTTTGTACAGCAGCATCAACAACTTCTTCAGCAGCAGCAACAGTTTCACTATCTTGTGCAGCTTCAGTTTCTTTCCCCTACACAGAAGCATCTCCCCCTTTTTGTGAAGAAAGTAAAAGTAGAAAATGGTCTCTGGCTTTAATCAAGGCATCTCTGGCAACATCAACCTCTGCAATTTGTTGGTTGATTTTTACAATTTGATCCATAAGCCAATTTGTAGACAGTGTAGATTGTCTCGGACCAGTGTTGCCTAGAATATTGGTGGCATTTTTGGCAACATTTTCACTTCCAGCTTTATTCTTCCAGGGTAAGTCGATGACTCTTTCCTTGCTCTTCAAAACTGCTTTGTTTACAGTGTAAAACTCATGAGCCTTCCCTAAAGTGTCTTCTCTCGGGGGTTCAAAGCCTTGGGTAGTTAATACTTTGTAGATCAGAGAAGGAAAATGAAGGATTAAAGTTGAATCTTTTTCAGCCAAATTGGCAACTTGATAAAAAATTATTTTCTCTAAATCAACTTTGAATCCTTTCCCAATTTTAAATAGCAGGGAGGCTTGTTCAGATGTCACAACTGACTCATTCAAGGAAGTAAGCCAATTGTGAATAACAATTTTGTGGAGGGTGGAAAATAGAGTTGTTAGTTTGGAGGCTGGACATCTAGGAATCCATTTCTTCTTTACACCTCCAGTGAGGTATTCAATCATTGTATCCCTAGATTCTGTCACTCGTTCTGCATCTCTCATTCTCTATTCAATATCAAGTCCCATACATTGATTTATAATTGAGGGTATAATTTGATACATCTTGTTAGAGAGATATACCTTCCCAAATTTCTTTAAGGAGGTATCCTCTATAACTGAGTTTAAGTTAGCATAAAATAGCCTTATTATCTCATAAACATATGGTTCTTTTTCAGTAACTGAGCCAAGAAGCTGTCTATCCTTTAAGAATTCTACCAAGCCATATTCAGCACATGAATCAATATCTAACACTCTCTCAGGCCTAATTACTCTATTCTTATAAAAGCTCCACTTATCATGTTTATCTTTAGAATATAATTTATCGGAGAAAGCAGATACCTCTGTGTCTAAATCGGACACTGTTTCACTCTCTGATTCTATACTGCTGGAGAATGAAGGTATTTGTGTCTCTTCTGATGTTGGCTGAAATGTTGCCTGAGATGTTGTGGCATCTGGGGCAACATTTGGAGCAACACTCGACCTTGCAGATCCGGGAACTCCCTTCGGAAGGAATTGTTTCAATAGGGTTTCATCAGAGATTTCCTCTTCTTGAGACACACTTGGTTGTACTGAAGCAGATGGTTCTTCATCAGTTGAGAAAACTGAGTTCGTACTTTCACTATCACTGCTCGAGTTGGTGGGTTTAGATGTTTCACATTTAGTCCTTTTACTACTTTAATCTTCTTGGACTATTTTCTCGAACACTCTGCTTGATCGGCGAGTAGGAAAGGCAGATGATCTATGCCACTTACCCAAGGATGTAAAATCAGCAGTCTCATCAACATCTATGAGGTTGTTGTTATCTCCAGGATAGCTAATATTTAAAGGTTCATCAAAACCTTTAAACACTATTGCTTTAGAAAGATCCTCAGGGAGATTTGAGGAAGAAGACTTCCCCGGTTGCTGAGGTGTGTTCGAAGGAGGGCTGATGCTCATAGGGGTGTTAGATGAAATGTTGGTTGACATGGGTTCTGACACTGGAGAAGTTTCCATTGGTGAGAATTGAGGAGTGGGTTTTGAAGAGTTAGGGTTTGAGGATAGAGTTTGATTTGGAGATGATTCCACCGGGTAGGTAGGGTTTTACCCGATGAATGGTGTGATTCCCCCCCCCCCCCCTCTTTTTATTTTTTTTAAAATGTATTTAGGGAAAATTGGATATGATAAAAAAAATTGCAAATGAGAGGATTTTATATACATGGCAAACCTTTCTAAACAACAAATTTCCCTTAGTTTTAGGTGTTTCATTTTTACTAAATAACTTACACCTAAATTTTTGGGATAAAAGGATGAATATCACCATTTTAATTTAACCTTATCATTTTAAAGTTTGAAATTCCTATTGAAAATGAGGCATAAAAATAGGAAGAAAAATCTGATTTTTCCTAAATCAGTTAAGAACAACATCCCAACAAATATCACAATCTGATAATGTCAACAACAATGTTGGTAACATTTTGGACAACGCAATATTTTGATCCCACAAGAACTTTTTATTCCGGCAACAAATCAAGACACATTTTATATGTATTTTTATGAGTTTAACCACTGGACCAATGTAATATTTTCCCATCGTGTCCTTGATCTAATCATAAAGACACATACAAGAGGATTTTTTCGTGTAAAAAATATGAATACTTATTTAGTATTCTTAAAATTCTTTCAAACACTTGATACTCCTATAGAATAGGAACGATATCTTTTTAAGGGCTTTGCCCATTTTATACAGTTGTCAAATATTTGTAAAGGCTTTGCCTTATTTTGATACTCTCTTTTTAACGGTATCACGTTGGAATCACATTCTTATTGAAGGATCGTGTTTGTGTGACCGAAAGTAATGCACTATACAATAATAATAATAATAATCAGTTTATGATATTACATAGGTAAATATCACCCGAAATGTTAGACAACGTTTCAGCCGACATTCACTGAAAATATCTTTTTAGAAATTACAGAGACCAAGAGATTTCTTCAAACTAGAAAATCTCTCATGGTCCAAAGCTTTTGTAAAAATATCAGCTAGTTGATGAGGAGTGTCAACATGTTCAATTTTAACTAGCTTTTTTCAACTAAATCTCTTAAAAAGTGATGTCTAATATCAATATGTTTTGTACGTAAGTGCTGAACTGGATTTTTAGAAATATTTATAGCACTCATATTATCACAATACAAAATCAAAATATTGCTAGAAAAATCATAGTCGTCTAACATGTGTCTTAGCCATATTAATTGAGAACAACAACTTCCGGCTGCTACATATTCATATTCAACAGTTGAAAGTGAGACACAATTTTGTTTACGACTATACCATGAAACAAGATTATTGTCAAGATAAAAATATCATCCACTTGGACTTTTTCTATTATCCACATCTCCAGCCCAATCAGAGTCACTGAATCCTATTAAGTTAGGATTAGTGTCTTTGGAATACCAAATTTCCAATTTACATGTGCCAACAATATATCGAATAATACGTTTTACGACATTTAAATGGGATATTTTGAGACATGCTTGAAAACGGGCACACACAAACACTAAACATAATATCTGGGCGACTAGCAGTAAGCTAAAGAAGGCTACCTATCATAGATCGATATAATGTTGGATCGACATTTTCACCAACATTATCCTTACATACCTTTTGTGACGAACCCATTGGCGTCTTCATTTGTTTAGCATTATCCAAACCAAATCTCTTAACTAGATTCTTGGCATATTTACTCTGTGAGATGAAAATTCCATCATCACTTTGCTTTAACTGCAAACCTAAAAAAAAAAGTTAGTTTCCCAATCATGCTCATTTCAAATGTTGATGACATAGCTTCAACAAATGAATTTAGGTACGACTGTGAGGTCTACTAAAAAATTATGTCATCTACGTAGATTTGAGCAATTATAATATCTATACTGTGTCGTTTAATAAATAAAGTACGATCAACATCGCCACGGTTAAAACCAAATTCAAGAAGAAAGTTAGTTAAACGACCATACCATATTCGATGAGCTTGCTTCAACCCATACAAAGCCTTTTTGAGCTTGTATACACAATGTGGATGGTAGGGATCTTCAAATCCTTTTGGTTGTTCAACATAGACTTCCTTATCTAGATAACCATTTAAGAAAACACCTTTCACATCCATTTAGTGTAAAATAATTTTCAGACAACAAGCAATAGCAAGTAACAGTCTAACTTACTCAATTCTGGCCACAGGTGCGAAGGTTTTGTCATAATCGATTCCTTCAACCTAAGTATAGCCTTGTGCAACTAGACGAGCTTTGTTTCTGACAACTGTTCCCGATTCGTTTGATTTATTTTTAAAAATCCACTTAGTTCCAATAACATTTGTATTGTTTGAACGTGGAACTAAGTCCCAAACTTCATTTCAAGAAAATTGTTCTTCTTCTTGCATTGCTTGAATCCAAAATTTATCTTTGAGTGCTTTTAAAATATTTTTTGGTTCTAATGTAGATATAAAATAAGAAAGACTAACCTTTTGGTATATGGTTGACATACACACATACCTTACCATTTCTCTGTAGTTGAGTGATTATTTTTCTTTTGTTTTAATTCCTTCAAAAACTCCCCCCATCACCTGGACTGTAGGATGATTCTTCCTAATCCTTGATAAAGGGTCCCTTCGAACTTGATCTAGCAATTCTGCATTAGATTTCTCATCCATAGCCTATGTAATCTCTATTTCAGGTTTCAGATGTTGCTTCGGGTGTGGCAACATTTGGGGCAACATCTGATTCTTCAGCAGTCTGCACATTCTCCACTGAAACTACAGTGTTATTTTCAGTTGTATTTCCTATCAGATCAGAAAAATCATCAAAAATAACATTTACAGACTCTTGTACCGTTCTGGTCCTTAGACTGTATACTCGATAAGCATGACTATTCTGAGAATAACCAACAAAAATCCATGTGTCACTCTTAGAGTCAAACTTTGCCAAATGACCTCTATCATTTAAAATGTAACAAATATACCCAAAAACATGAAAGTAACGCAAGTTAGGTTTTTCCCATTTATAAGCTCATAGGGTGTCAATCTTTGTTCCTATCCTTAAGTAGACTCTATTAGAGATGTGACAGGCATTATTTAAGGCTTCAGACCAAAAATATTTTGACAATTTTTTAGAACTAAGCATAACTCTAGCCATTTCTTGCAATGTTCTATTCTTTCTTTCTGCTACCTCATTCTGTTGAGGAGTTTTGGGAGCGGAAAACTCATGGAAAATTCCCTTTTTCTCACAAAATTTTGTGAATAAGCTATTTTCAAATTCTTTTCCATGATCGGATCTAATCCGAAAAATAGGAGTATAGAACAAGTTCCTAATTCTAGAGTGCAAAACTTTAAATCTGTCAAAAGTTTGTGATTTTTCTTTCAAAAAATATATCTATGAATATCTAGAAAAATCATCTACTATCACGTAGGAATACCTCATGCCTCCTAGACTGTCTACTTTAATTTGACCCATTAAATCCATATGCAGAAATTGAAAACAGTGAGACGTACCTGAATGTTGTCTGTCGTGTTGGACAATATTATGAGAGACACGGGTTTGCGTACCTTTCAGATAATCCTCACAGACAGTTTTACCTTTATGGATAATATTAGGTAAGCCTCTAACCGCTTCATATGAGACCAATTTTTCTAAATTGCGGTAGTTGACAATATTATTGCATGATTCTTGTCTTACAACAAGACAACAATTATCACCTGATCTAGTACCTGTCGTGACACATTTATTAGCTTCATTCGTAACTTTACAAGCATTCTTATTAAATTTTACCTCAAGGTCGTCATCACACAGTTGACTAATACTAATTAAATTAGCCATTAAACCCTCAACGTGTAAGGCATTCCTTAAGGCTGGAAATCCAGGAACATCCATGATCCCTTTTCCAATTATTTTGCTTTTACTGCCACCTCCATAAGTCACATTTCCTCAATTGAATGACTCATAGTTCCTTAGTAATCCTTTTGTACATGTCATGTGGCGAGAACATCCACTATCAAAGTACCAAGAACCTGAAATGTTAGTTCTTAATGCAGTTATGACAACATTACAAGTTAAGTTCATTTTAGGAACTCAAACTCTCTTGAAATATTTTTTACCTTTTGGCTCAGAAATATTGCTCCAATTATTATCCGAAATGTTGGACGACAATTTAGGCAACATTTCGTTAACAAAATTTTGAAGTTTGAAACAGTATGGTTTTAAGTGTCCAGGGGAGTTACAATGATGACATACAAACTTCATATTCTTTGACATATACGAGAACCTACAATTCATCCCATTTTCTTTTACAAAATGCATTTTCTCATTTGTGTCAAAGAGATTAGAGCATATAGTTTTAAGAGAGTTTTCATACCCAATACTTGCATGTGAAGGTTTACTAAGTTTGAGTATCTCATCCAATTTCAAAGTTCCTGTATTGAGCTTGTGGAAGGTTGCTTCGGCTAAATTCAGTTTTGCATGAATTTTACCAAGTTCAGTATCCTTTTTGGTTAGTGCAACCTCTAGTCGGGTTATTGTGCCTTTTGAATCTACATTCTCACGAGTTAAAGATTTTACCTTTGTATCAAGTTGCGTGGATTCTATGATTAAGGCTTTACAAATACTTTGTAATTCATCAATCATATCATTTTTGCATTCAACTTGATTTATACAATCAACCTCACTAACAGAAATAGAACCACTAAAGCAATTAACATTATAATAGTTAAAGAATTCATACCTTTCAGATGTTGATGTCGTTGTTGAAGTTGGAGAAAATGTCGTGACATCTGAGTCAACATTATAGAAGACATCTTCATAATTCGATAGAGATTGTTCGTAAACATTGGTCAGCATTGCTTGTGTTTCAATTTCACGATCTCATTCCTCTTCTTCTTTATCATCACTAATTGAATCTCATAGGTTCTTACCAAATTTTCTAAGAATGTTTGTACATTCGTTGGCATAATGACCCCAACCCGAGCATGCATGACATTGCACAGACTCGAGTTGTTTGAGATTAAATTTGGTACGATCTGAGTTGGTTCTTCTTAGTTGATTTCCTTTTTGTACTTTTGGAAGGAATCTAGTGGGCTTCTGATTGAAAACTTGGTTTTGGTGCTCTTTAGATTTAGATTGATATCTCTCATTGTTGAGCTTCCTCACCATCGAATTTTATTTTCGAGTAAGGAAATATTTGCACATTCACCAATCTCTTCAAGATTCTCATCCTCTTCTTCGATTTGACTCTCCGAGGATTGAACTTGAAGTGCCACATTTTTGCTTTTATATAATTCCTTTTGATTCTCAATGTTCATCTCATAAGTTTTGAGTATGCTCATCAAGGTATGAATATCCATTGTGGAAAGATTTGTGAGCTTCTTCAATGGCACAAATCTTTAAATTGAAATTTTCAGGAAGAGAACGAAGAGCCTTTTCAACAAGTTGAGTGTTGGTTAATGGTTCACCAAGCACTTGACATTCATTTGAGATGTCAATTAACTTTTCAAAATAAGATTTAATATCATCCGTTTCTTCCATCCTTAAACGTTCATATTTACTCATGAGCATGCGTAGCTTTGTTCGACGAACACTTGAGCTGCCTTCACAATGAATTTGTAAAGTATCACATGCATCCTTAGCCGTGGGGCAGTTTTGAATGAGTTTGAACATGTAAAGATCAACCCATCCAAAAATTGCATTTAAGGCCTTTTCATTAAAGCTAGCATTATTGGTTTCTTTCGCAGTCTATTCGAATTCAGGTTTAACAAGAATGTCACATTCCTCATCCGGTGACAACACAGGAACAACGTACCCATTGGTTATAGATCTCCATGCTCTAACATCAATTGATTTTATATGAGAACGTAGACAAATCTTCCAATAGGAGTAGTTTGAATCATCTAAAATAAGAAGTCTACCAACAATCGGATTTTCTGGATCCATGGCTTATGACAACAGGACCAAGCACTTATTGTGTTAAGTGTCGGCTCTGATACCACTTGTAGGGTGTCAGAAGCTATGGAAAGTAAAAACAAGAGATGAAATAAATTGAATGCCGATTCTTTTTTCGAATGTCAGCGATAATGTCGTCTGACACAAGTGACAACACTTCGATAAAACAGAAAACCTTTAAGAGTAAAATGCAGCGGAAAAGAAAAAGAACACAAAGATTTATATTTTCATAAGTTATATGTTGATATAACTTATGATGGTCAATGAGCTGAAGTATTGTATATATTTTATATACAAAATTATAAATTCCTTTCTTTACAGATTTACAATATAAAACGGAAAGGAATTAAACGTTGAAGTCGTAGATGACTTCTGCATGAAAATCTAACTAAGTAGACATAGACAACCTCTCATTATCATCGCTCCATACAAAACTAATCTAGAATGTAAACAACAATTGTAATGTTGGACAGAATGTGGTCGACACACTCAGGCAACACTTGTGATCCAGATTTCTGAGATGAAATTTCGAGAGCTCTCTTGGTATTTTTGCAATCTGATACTAGATATCGATTCATTGTAGTAGCCTCTCTATTTATAGTAGAGAGTCTTCCTTGAAAAGCTCATCGATTGGTTGTGGATGTTGAGGGAAAGATGGGTAGCTTGTGTGTTTGTTGGAGAAGATCATGGAGTCGAAATCTCAACAACTTTGACTTGTTTTTCACTCGACTTCTTCCCCATGCTTTGACTCTTTCTCCCACGTTTTACACAACTCCAATTCATACGCCTAAGTCATTTTTACTTCTTAGTAAAAATATTACTGCTTAACGTGAAGTAAGACAAAACTGTTACAAACAAAATGTTGGTCCGAATGTTGTAACATTTGTCTCAACATTTTCTGCATTCAAATCATTACTTCCGAAGATATATTGGGTCAAATGTAACAACACCAAATCCAACACTAACAAACTTCTAGTGAGGTTACGTGAACAATGTCTTTGTTTTTTTTTTTGGACTTGACATCATTTGAGATCTCGTAGAGATACACGAGTAAACTGCATGTTTGATCCCTATATTGGAGAAGCTGTGATTTCATCACTGTCAATTTCAGTAATGACTCCTTTGTAACTATTTTGTTCTATTTGAATTATGGTGGTAAAATTAATCCATGAAAATATTACATGCTTAACTTGTTCAAGTTTGGGTGGGTCATTACAACCTGTTTTGACCTGCCCAATTCAATTTTTTTTTAAAAAAAATGGGTTGGTTTGCGTAACTATATACTATATAGCCTAAACTTACCCATGAAAAATCTTTTCAATTTTTTTTTGAGATTTATATATAGTAATAATACAAAATAAAATTCTTAGGTAACTAATCAAATTATAAGAAAATAAAGAAATTAAAATTTGGTAAGAGTTGGGTGGGTTGCATTATGATGCATTGTTTAGCTCATCTTGACTCAGCTCATCTCGGTCCAAGTAATCTTGTTGATCCACTTATTTATTACTTCAACCAAATTTAACCAATCCAAATTTAGTCGAACCTGCCTATTTGACACATCTAGTTTAAATCTATCTACTTTCATTACAATATTAAAAGCGCTATGTGAGTCGATGGTCTTTCATAAACAACATCTCTACCTCCCCAACGTATGAGTAAGGTCTGCGTACACTTTACTCTCCTTAGATACATGTGAAATCACACTGGAAATGTTGTTGTTTATTAAATATTTTAAAGTAGGAGATTCTTATCACCAAATTCAAATACAAATAAGTGATAGGCACAGATATGATGAGCATTTTGTATCCAACCCTAATGGAGCATAATCAATATTTATTCATTAGTTGTATATAACCCATCATAGCGCCCTTTCTGAAAAAAGAAAATACAAAATAGAGAGCAACTAGTAGATAGTAGTTGTAAAAATGAGCTATATATATTATACTTTAAACCTAAGGATATTTTTTTGACAAACGATTTCTTTTCTTTTCTATTTTTGGGGAGATAGAAGGATGGGTATGACCAGGTCAATGTATGTTTAATTAGAACTAGCAGCCAATGCAAATATATTTAATGTTTAGCTATTCAAACTATATTAAAATATAATATTATATAATTATATAGATTCGTATCTGTTAAGTAGACTAGAAAAAAACCAAAATGAAGTATTATTTATTTGATACGCCACAATAGAGAAATGGAAATGCAAAGCAACAGGGAGAATTGTCAAATTTATATAACTTTTGGCACATGTAAGCTTTTGTAATATCCTATCCACAAGCTTTTCCCACATGAGAAACCAATCCACTCCATCAAATTTTGTATTGAATTACTAAAAGTGAAATGATATCTTCTTATTCACTGAGGATTATAGTAGGTTGACTGAGATCTTAATTAAAAGTTTGGAATTTGAATTTTGGTAATATAAAAAAACTTTTAACGATTAGTTTTTATCCTTAGTACGACTATTCATTACTAATTTGAATTAATCAAATTAATGAGCTAAAAGTATCGGATAATTAAACTGGACCAAGAAGAGATAACTTTATAATAGAACAAAATTAAAGTCTCACCATCGACAAAGGCGAAGCTAGAATTTGAAACTTAGGAATTTTAGATCCTAGAAAGGAAAAAAAAAGAGCCATTAGATTCCTCATAAATTATCTATATATATAATATAAATTATCTAACACAAATACAAGATATATGTTAAAACTAATGAGTTTTGTCGAGCTTGTAAGTGGAAGGCTAGTTCCGCCCCTAATTACCGATGGATATGGGAGTAGGATGACTTTACCATTAACTAGAGGTTTTAAGTTCAAACTTTAGGAATGAAGAAACTTCTCGTAGATAGCATGACTTACTAAAATAGCCCTAACCCTACAAGAAAAGGTTATCCAAATAATAGCCAACAGCTCCACTCAAAGGATAAATAGGCATAGCCTTATCAAATATCAAATCCCTTGACAAGATTAAAAACATTATTCAATGATCCCCTTCTTAAATTCTTTCATCAGTACCACTCTTTTTAAAAAATTTGCAGCATGTTCATCTGGCTGTCATTTAGAAGTGACATGAACCTAACCATTAGTAACAATAAGTTTAACCAACTAATCACCAAACATTGTCGTGGGATCAATAAAATCATTTTAATTTTAATTAGAAATTTCAGATTTAAATTTTTAATATAAAAGAATTCTGATAATAAATGTTTTCGGTTATAATACGTCGTATGTAGTGCGAATTCAGATTAATGAAAACTTCAATGTAAATACCGAACATCGAAGGAAAACTAAAAAAATCAAACAAAAACTGATAGATATGGTTTTAAAATCACTGAATACTATGTTTCATCTTAGATTGGATAATTGTGGGAATTCTCTCGTAAATTATATGATGAGGTGCTTATTTATGTCCGAAATTGTCAGAGATATTTGCCTTTATTTTGCTGTATAAAGAAAAACGTTACGAATGATAGAAAAAATCTATACGGGTAATTGTATAAACCTTCTTTTCCATTTGGTTTCATCGCACTAACTTTCTTCGTGATTTACAATATTATGCTTACCTATTTTATTTTAATTTTCTTGTAGCAATATTTTTAATCTATTTATCATTACTATAAACAATAATAATCGGGTTAACTTTCCTTTATAATTACAAAAGAGTAATTTCTAGATCTCTTTTTAAATATACTCTTTAGACTTTTCCTTGAATTGCTTTCATTTAATTTGGTGTACGAAACAAATTATAGATAATCGATTTACTAGGAAACTTTTTAAGATTATCTAAGACGAAATCAGGAAAACCTAAGAGGAATAATGATACAAGATAAGCGTGGACACTGGTGTGTATGAAAGGATAGCGATCGATGCATTTTTTTATTTTGTTTTTTCATTGGTGTCTCGTATTCGTAAGTTAAATTGGTATTCAAGACGATTTGATATGCAGAATTCAAATCTGAAACCTCTAATTAATCAGGTCTCAGATTAATGATCAAACTCATTATTTATCGAGTTTAAAATCTTACCATAATGATTCTAAGAGAAGCTTCCGATTGTCAAACAAAATTCGAGAGGACACTAATCAGTAGTAGAGCTTAAATTTAAACTTTATGAACTTTAAATTTTAAGATAGTAATATTAGATATAATTAGGTTCTAAATTTAAATTTTCTATTTATTTAATAAATTTATTAATACAAATATTAATTTTAAACTAAAATTATTGAATATGCCAAACTCGTAACTTATAGTCTAGCTCTGTATCGGAAACGAATACATCTACTGGTATTTCACAGTATCCACTGCATCTGGCCTTCATTGTCGTATTTTACTGTCTAAAGTTAGCAAACCACTTATGACTCATCCAATCTGTGTCCAAACTCCAAAATTTTGGTTCTTTATTTATAAACTATAGAAGGATCACATTTAAAAGTCATGCATTAAAAAAAACAATATGCTCAAATAATAGTGCCACGTCAACCTCATCAATATCTTCTTTGTGGGGTACAGTACATCTAATCCCCTGGATAAGATAATTTATTACTACATTGGCCCCTCAATCCATTAGATATACTTCACGATCATAGTGATTATAACAAAAAAATAATGACCATTGGATCAATCCAATTTGACCATCTAACGATCCTAAGATCGTGAGCTGTTAGCACGTGGATCTTTTGCTAAAATTAACAAAAGCACACAATGGTTATTTGCCGCGTTACACAATGTTTGGATAATCATTTTATATCTTTCACATGGTAACAAAACGACAACGCTTCTTTAACACAAAACGACAAAATAAATGCTAATGCTAATTTAATTAAAATTAATTATTAGCATCTTCAAAAGTCATATGAAACTTGCACACATGATGATTTATGTTGTTCTTTTTATCTTCAAAAGCTATCTCGTCCGGATGACTGTAGCCAATCAAAAATCGCTATTCACATCGGCCTCACAACCAACGGATCGACACTTCCCGTCGTTTGCTTGCTTCAACGGCGACAACAACAATGTCGGAGGATTCAGTTATTCATCGACGAGGTGAGTTTCAACTTTTGTTTGTACATGCTGAGTCATTTTTTGTGCATGAAATATATCATATTAATTATATTTTTGATTTAAATATACCTTCCTAATATATTTTATGTAAATTTACTCTTAATTTTGACGGAGAAACCCGTATCAAACTCAAAATCACATAATATTTGCCGGTTACACAATGTTGGATAATCATTTTATCTCTTTCACAGGGTAACAAAACGACAAAAGAAATGCTAATGCTAATATTATTAAAAATTAGAGTAATAATTAGCATCTTCAGAAAAGTCATCTAGTCCGCGTGACCGCCGGCAACCAGAGACTACCGCCGTTCACGGCGGCCTCAAATCCAACAGATCGGCACTTCACGGCGTTTGCCTGCTTCAACGGCGGCAACAACAACGCCGTAGTATTCGTCGCCGATGATGGAATGAGATTCGACGTCCGTTTGTACGGACCGAGCCATTTGTTCTGCATGAAACGGTGTTTCCTCCATGGAGGAATATGTAAACCTCTACTCTTCAACGATCGCCTCGCCGCATCGCTCATTATCCTCAATATTTGCTTCAATTCTTCTATTTGTCCTACAAAAACCTTCGGCAATGACTGCGATAACCGTTCGTAATAGTTCGTCGGCCTTGCGATCTCGAATTCCGATGCGAAATCCAAATCGATAAAGTAACGTGTTTGACGGTTAAATGAATCCGATCGAACAACGTCGATAAACTCATAATTTCCGGCAGTAAGTCCACCAGAACTCTCCCATTTTGCTTTACATATAGCAGCATTATAACCGAAATCTCTTAAACACATCATTACATTCCTTCGTAAAACCGATTTATTCGATTTCAAACACGAATACACTTCTAACGCTTTGTAAACGTGTGTACTTAACACATTTCGAAACAAATCAGTAGCGTTTCGATGAAAAATCAGTTCCGGTAACTGATCTTCATCGAAATCAACTGATTCAATCATCTGCTCGTCTAGCTCAATAACTGATTCATCATTTTCCACGTCATCAGGGAAACCAAAAACGAGACCTGAAAAGCTCGGCGAAACGACGTCGCTATCAGCGTCGACGTCGGCACTGTGTTCGCTGCCGGAGCTCAGGTAATCGATTTCCCGGAGATCGGCACCGGCGCCGATGATTCGAGCTTTCACTTTATCATCTAACGGGTCAGTAACTCTCTTCATTCTGCTATTTCCATACATTTTTTTTCCTTCAATGTTTTTTGGGAAAAAATGAATTAAAGATGTTTTAATGTTTTAATTTAGGAAAAGATATGATTGCAAGGTTTAGTTATATATAGAGGAGAAAGTTAGGGAGTTAAGACATAAAGATAGGAACTTGAGAGCGAATATTCGAAAGGAGCTACTCCCTCCGAAAAAGTATGATTTACTATATTTATCTATGGAGCCAAATATTTTTTTTGCCTTTATTACTCTGTATCAAAAAAAAATTAAAACTATTTTTTTATTAATTTATTTAAAAAAGATTGATACATTTTTTTATTTTTAAAAAAAAATATAGGATCATTTACAGACACACAAGTATCTAAGATTTATTTTAAATAATAAATTTTAAAAGTCTTAATTTATTTTTTAAACTTCATATCAAGTCAAACTAAGTTAAATTTTTTGAAAATAAAGGAGTATAATTTTAATAAAGTTTAAAAATATTCTTAACTATATAATACAAAATGATGTCTCTTTGTAACACGTCATTTGACTATTTTTGTTGTTGGTAAAAATTACCTTTCGTCTCATTTTATTTTTTTTAGAGTTGAAAAGGGGATATGCTTTCGTATAGGTAGAGTTATAGTATTATTTATGAAAAAATTAAAATCTAATGCTTTTGAGTAATTTAGTTTATAAAATATGCTTGAATATATAAGTGTTATATTTATATCGTATAATATATTATATATATAATATACAGGGGCATAGTTAGGAAGGGCTCAGGGGTTTCATCCGAACTCCCCTTCGGCGAAAAATTATATTATTTACATATAATTAAAATTATTTTTATGTATATATAGTAGATGTTGAATTCCCTTTGACTTATTCGTATATTTACTTTTTTATATTTTGAACCCTCTTAGTGAAAATTTTGGCTCCGCTACTGAATCAGTGTAATAGATTTTGTTTATTTCACCTATATTGGTAAATAAATTTGACTGAATCGTAGATATTGATAAGTTTCCCGTTTAATAGAAATTATATATGACTAAAATATGTAAACTTTAAATAAAAGAAGTAATCAATGTGAAAATTAGATGTATTATTTTTTGTGTGATGTTATTATAATTAATACATCATTATCTATCAGTAACAATTTTGTATTATGGATTTTGCATAAATAGTTCAAAAGCCAAACCCCCATCCTCATCACCTAGAATAGGAAAAGTGTCGTTTAATAATTCATACACTATATTATTTACTGTATTTTGCAACTAGCTCTAAACCAACCAGCCTTAGCACCCAGTTTATCAAAAAATGGTGGGTTTTGCAATAATTCACAGATTATTTTTATTATCAATGGATAATAACTTTCTTGGAGTATTAAATTTTGCATAGTTGAAAATGCAAACCACCCTCAGCACCTAGAATAATATTCGAATAAAGGAGTGAAAAGCTTAACCAGCATAGCGTGAATGAGGTCCTCTCATTATTTAAAAGTTCTCGTATTTAAATTTTAAAATATTTTATTATTAATAATAAAGAATTTGGCTCTACGCAGAAGTAAAAATACCCTTACCCAATAATATTTACCCATATTATATATTTACATCAAGAAATATACTAAATATCTATACATATTGACATGTAAATTCAATTTGTTTTGTATATTAATTTAAAATCGTTGTAGAAATTCATAAACTTCAAATATCGAATCTGTCATAAAAATTAAACTGTAAACAATATTGTATATAACAATAACAATATATATAGTATATTCATTTATGGGGATGTTATAGTATAAGCATACTATACCCCTACTCTTATTGTATTAACCTGAAATTGTATGAAATTTATAAATTTAGTTACGAACTCAAATTAAAATTAATTTCCAATAGCAAATGATTATACTAAAATAAGGAAAAATAATAAAGAGATAAAAAGAGGAAATGAGCTGACACCTGAAAAAGGATATACTGGGTTGTATACCAGTAAAGGTCGGGAAAGGTCATAATATTGAAGGGCATATCCAAAAGAGTGATAAGATTATTCTTGTCGTACATACCTGGGATGTGTGCTCCTCTTATTGGTTTCACGTATATTGAATCACATGAAGCACTGTTGGTTTATTGGTACAACAATAATAATTATTTCCTCCTCCCCTCTGTATATCTTAATGTAAGTAAGTACTAAAATTTAAAATAATATACTCACTTTGTTGTATTTCACTTGAATACTATACTAATTTTTTTTATTATTTATCTATTTTAATAAATTAAGAGAGTTCTGTTATTTTCTTTCAATATTATCTATCCTTAATAGCATGTTTGTAGGGGCGAATTTATGTGTAAAATATGGATCACATGAACTTATAATCACCGGACTAAACTCGATATATTATATGTAAATTTTTATAAATATATCTAATATTAACTGAAAAAACACATGATCAAACTAGATTGAGTGAAACACTGGTTAGACGCCAAAATAAAGTAATCAAGGTCGAGGGATTGAATACTTGCTTCTGCGCATTAACCTTTATTTTACTTCTTCATTTCTCCTCTTCTAATGCAAATAAAAATATATTGTTTAGAGTTTGAATTTGGAACTTCAAGCTAAATTTTGAACCTCTAACCATTAAGCCAACTTCTAGTCTTGTGCTCAAGCGATTCGAAATTTATATATGTCCATAAAATAAAAATCTATTTTATATATATCGTGTATTTTTTTGCTGAGGAGATTCGGATGAACATCCTTCCGCCCCCTTGGATTCGCCCCTGAATTGGTGCACTCATCATCTTGAAATCCTGGATTCGCCTCTGCCTGTTTGGCCAAGCTTCTAAAATCAGCTTATTTTGAAAAGTACTTTCTTTGTTTAGCCAATTAATTTTAATAACACTTTTGAATAGCATTTAGTGTTTGATCAAACGTTTAAAAAGTGCTTCTAAGTAGGTGTTTGGCCATAGAAACCAAAAACAATTTCACTTTTTTTGAAATTTTTGAAGTTGGAGTTGTGTTTGGCCATAATTTTTACAAATGATATTTGATCGTTGGAATGCACTTTTCTTTAAAAAAAATATAAAATATGATTTATACCCCAACTTTTTAAAAACTAGCAAAATCATCCAAAACAATTAATAAACATAATAGCTTTCGCTGTCCTTATAAAGACAATATGAAATCATTCAGCAAATCAATTTACTTTGCATATTGATTTAATGTGTGGTTACAGGGATGTCAAATCATGTATTATAAGAAGGAAAATTAAGCTCATATATTATTTTGCAATGTTGTTTTTCAAACCATGCAAGATCATAATTTGCAAATTGAGCTTGTTCACTGATGCATACGACCTCTATTATATCATATGTCGAATTTACCACGGGATCATATTTATAAAAATAAAAAATATAGAATAAATTTTGAAAAGTGGAAGAAAAAAGCAATGACCAAAAACAAAAAGTGAAAATTGTGAAAATAAGATTTGGGGTGTTTTTCAAATTTCAAATACAACTCAAGTTGTATTTTGATTTTTTATGGCCAAACACCAATTTATATAAAAAAATGATTTTTCTTTTTGGAAAAAAGTAAAAATTATCTATGGCCAAACGGGTCCTAAGTGTATTTTTCTCAAAAGTGCTTTTCAAAAAAGTGCTTTCAGAAAAAAACTTTTTTTAGCTTCTGAAAAACCTTCTGATACTCCCAAAAACACTTATTTCTCTCAAAAGCTTGGTCAAACACCTCCGTTTTTTTTTTAAAAAAAAAAAAACACTTTTTGAGAAAAATAAACATTTTTGGAGAAAAATAAGTTTGACCAAACAAGCTATAAGTAATTATATAAAATAATACTCTCTCCGCTCCAAAATAGTTATCACGATTTGCTTTTCGAAAGTCAACTTAACTAATTTTTAAGCTAAATTAAATTTGATAAATTTTAATATATAAAAATCTTATAAATTGTAATTTTTCTAATATTGATATATCAATATGAGGATAAATACATCTAAAAGAATGTTGCTGCTAGGTCTGCACCAGCTTGGTACCTTTTCAATAAAATCTTTACTTATAAAATAACGATGCTTTTTAGATAAATTAAACGAAAGGTAAGACGTGCAAGTTGAAGTGGAGGAAGTGTTGAGAAGTTCAAGGTTAGTTTAAGTAGTTAAATAGTTAAGAAGTTAGTTAGGAGGTTAGTTAGTTAAGTGCCTAAGTAGTTGGCTAGAGAAGTTATGAATATGTAGCTACTATTCAATTATCAAAGTGTATATAAAGTCATCTATATCACATTGTAAACAATAAGTCGAAATAATAAGAAATAAGAAAGCTTCCACTACTTCATCCTCTTCATCTTCTTCATTTTACTTCATGGTTTACTCATTTTCTGGTTTCTATATATCAATTGTATATCGTGTGTATATCAGTATCTGGAAATGGATGTTTGCCTCTGGAAATGAATATTACAACATGGTATCAAAGCCGATGATCGAGACTGGATTGAATCTAACTTCTGCAACCATATCTGATCAAATTGGCACATCCAGATTTGTTTCTGACTAAACTGGCCAGCAGATGGTAATTCTGCCTTCTGATTTCTTCTCTGAATTCAGTTCTATATCTGTGTGTCTTGTACTTCTTCCCCTTCTTTTCTTAATTCTGAGTCATAATCCAAGACTTCAGAAACTCTTTCTTTTGTGAAACATCCCTTCTTAATTATGAGTCATAATCCAAGACTTCAGAAATTCTTTTAGTACTGAAAATAGATATACATTGTTCTATCTTTATACCAGAATTGGCATTCTGGTTAGTATACATCTTCTAGTATATGTTCTTGCCTTCTTGAACAATTCTTATCATCCAATTGATTAAAGAATAATGGCTACTGATCAAGATACAACATAAAATAATGACCTACCTAGAGGTACTGCTGAGAGGCAAAATTCTGATATTACAGTTACAACATTAATGGATCACAATCATCCACTATTTCTTCAAGCATCTGATGTAAGTGGTGTGTCTTTAATCTCATTTCAACTACTGTGATCTGAAAACTATGCACTGTGGAGTAAGTCCATGAGAATAGCACTTCTTGGGAGAAACAAAATAGGATTTGTCAATGGAAAATGTAAAAAGGAGCACTATGGAGAGGAGTTGTGGGATCAGTGGGATAGAGTAAATGTTGTGGTCCAAGCATGGCTCATGAACTCAGTCTCTAGTGGCTTACTAAGTGTTGTACTATATGTTGAAACTGCTTATGAAGTATGAGAGGATTTAAGGGAGAGATTTGATAAAGTAGATGGTTCAAGAACCTATGATCTTCATAGGGGAATAACCCCTCTAACACAAGGAAATTCTAGTGTATCTGAATATTTCTCTAAACTGAAAACTTTGTGGGTTGAATTCCAATCTCTAGTTCCACCACCTAGTTGTGGATGTCCTAATGCTAAGGAATTTGTGGAATACCTTCAAAGACAGAAATTGTATCAATTCTTAATGGGATAAATGAAAATTACATGCAAGCAAGGAGTCAAATTCTATTGATGTCTCCCTTACCTACTGTAAACAAAACATATTCTATGATCACAAGTGATGAGAACCAAAAATTCATAACTGCTAAATCTACAGGTCTGCTAGGGGTTGGTCCTAGTGGATTCAATCATAATGTGAGCCATGATCCTACTGCCTTGTACTCTAGAGCTGGTCCAAGTACTCAAAAATTCCATGACTCTACTGCCATGTACATTAGAGCTGGTCCAAATACACAAAAGTTCAGGAAAATGTTAGTAGCTTTCAAGTCAAAGAGAAAAGAATATTCTGCTCACAATGCATATACATTGGATGATGAAGGTGTCACTGAAAATATACACAAAATCAGTGACATGAGAGATAAATCATCATCTGTTGTTACTACTGCTGGTCCTACTAACACTAATTGGCAGATTGGAGGAGCACCAGTGTTTTCTAAAGATCAATATGAACAGATTATGAAGTTACTGAGTCACAACATAGTACAGGCAGCTACTACTCAGAATAAAGATTCATCCTCAAATGCTGCTGCATGCACCTAATCACAAAGCCTTACTTGTAGCTAATCTAATGAAACAATGGATAATAGATATTGGGGCTACTAATCATATGGTATCTAATATAAATTTGATAAATGATGCAACTAGAGTAGAAAACTATTCTGACTCTAAAATAGTACATTTGTCAAATGGAGAAGTAGTCAATGTAACACACACTGGTTCAAGTAGTATCTCATACAGAAGTACACTGAATAATGTTTTCTTCTTACCACAGTTTAAGTTTAACTTGATGTATGTATCTCAACTAACCAAAGAACTGAAGTGTGCAACAATCTATCCCGATTTCTGTATTTTTCAGGATCTTTACAGTGGGAGGGTGAAGCAGAATGGTTTATACATACTAGTAAATCAGCCATCATCAAAAACCATAACTGACCAAGTGAAGTTAGGCCTAAGTGTGAGAAGAACTACTGAACATGAAGCAATTGCTAAAGAAGAAATAGAGGTGTGGCACAAAATATTTGGACACACATCTAGCAATGTTTTAAGTAAATTGATTAGAGCAAACCTGAAACTATAGCTAGAACTATAAAGAAGTGTAATATGTGTCCATGTGCTAAACAATGTAGATTACCTTTTCCTTTAAGTGATAGTACAAGTAATACAGAATTTGATCTTGTTCATATGGATGTATGGGGTCCTTACAAAGTGTCAACTCATAATGGAAAGAAATCTTAATAGAATCTAGCATCAACATCTTTGTTCCAAGCTTGGACTGCTGAACATTTTTTCAGCAGCCAGCTTGAGGGGGCCTGTTGAGAAGTTCAAGGTTAATTTAAGTAGTTAAGAAGTTAGTTAGGAGGTTAGTAGTTGGTTAGAGAAGTTATGAATATGTAACTAATATTCAATTATCAAAGTGTATATAAAGCCATCTATATCACATTGTAAACAATAAGTCGAAATAAGAAAGCTTTCACTACTTCATCCTCTTCATCTTCTTCATTTTACTTCATGGTTTACTCATTTTCTGGTTTCTGTATATCAATTGTATATCGTGTGTATATCAGTATCTGGAAATTGATGTTTGCCTCTGGAAATAAATATTACAATGTTAATTATGTAAATCATTATCAACCAATCTCTCAATACGAAACCAGTTAAAATGAATTATATACCGTAAATCATTACTAACCAAAGTCTCTCTATCTGAAACTAATTGAAATTAACTAGAAAAATCATTACTGGCATAGTCACCCCGTTTAGATTCGAAATAATTCAACACCGGTGTCAAACTAATTAATATAAAGATATAAGTTTTGTTTAATTTTCGTACAGTATCACCTGCCATCATATTTCAGGTGCTTAAAGTGATTAATTTATTTTTTAAGGCAAATAATTGGATATCAGAATCAAAGAGACCTAGATACAACAACAACAACATATCCTATGGGATTTCACTGGATATGTTGTTGTATCTAGATCTCTTTGATTCTGATATCCAATTATTTTCCTTAAAAAATAAATTAATCACTTTTGTAAAATAGAGGTACATATCCTATACGCAAGCTTCTAATTAAACAAAGAAAAAGGACTTTCAACACCAATCTTTTTTCTATCTAAATGACTATGCCTTAGTATATTTCTAGCTATTTCGCATATTTTGAAAAAAGCCCGCCCGATATTTGGACAAAGTATGCCAATACTACAGAGGCGGATGCAGTTAATAGCTGTTGAGTTCATCAGAATTTAATATTTTTGATGCGAAATAAGGAGTGAATTTACTATATAAATTATGATATACGTGAATTCATAGTCTCCTCGTAATATATTGTGTTTTATGTACATATTTTTAGAATTGATATAATATTATTAATGACATCCATGCTTCAAAAAGATTGATGATGCACTTTATTGAATACTGAATTATTTATTTAGAGGATTAGAGATCAATTCCCACTTAATATTTTTTTGTCTTTTTTAGTGGTACATCCATGGTTTAGAAATTCTAGATCCGCCTTTATAGAGGATATAAATTTATATATAAAAATTGCAACAAATAATAAGGTATGAACATATAACGTTAAAATTACAATAGATTCATTATTAAAACTTTAAGAATTTAATCCATAAAATTTAAATTATGAATCTGCTTTTGCAGACTATATTGATTAATGGTTCATGTAATCCAAAATACATGTAATCTTGTAGAACACTTAATAGATGAGATGATGTAGAGTGTGATCTATCAAAAACTGACAGATGAGCTGATGTAGAATTTTTGAATGTATTTAACGGATGGTCATTGTTGTATATGCATTCCTTGCCTTGGAAGAAACTGAGCTGGCTTTGGTGGGTTCACAAAAATTTTGACACGTTGGGTAGTGGCGAAGCACTACTGAGCAATTCACGTATCACTAAACACACTAATTCGTGATTACCTTCTGCCTCCCCGGGTTAAAGTGGATGTCTTAGAAAGAAAGCTCCATAGGAAAAAAGAACTATTGATGGATAGGTAATATACCTCCTATTGATAGCTGTATTATATGGGATGTCATTGTATGTGACAGTTCCTCTGATATTTTCGTGCAATCTTCCTCCCAATATCTTGTTCAAGGTTGTTTTCCCACTGCCAGAAGGCCCCATTAAGGCAAGAATTTCACCCTTCCGCTTATACCCTTGAGTATCTGCTTGTAATTGTCATGCTCAAACTGGGTAGAAGAATAAGATGGTACGAATGGGATTTCAAGGCAAAATAGCCTATACACAACCAAGAATTTCTAAGAAGAAAATGCATTTCTTATATATGGCACCTAAACCGTGAAAACGGGGTTGTGGGAGAGCAATGCAAGCGTCGTGCTGCTAGGCGAAACAACCTGAATGCTGCACCCTAGATGGCGAAAGTCCAGTAGACCAAGTGAAGCCCCCAAGCCAGGAATAGAAAGAAATGTTCTAAAAAAGTCTAGGCATTTCGAATTGTTTGTTGACACGGACAAAATCAAGGAAAATAGAAATCGTGAGCGAAGATCATGTGTTAGGACATCTTTATTTTAATTAGAGATCTCCTATTTGAGATAATGAAATACTTTTAATAAGAAACGTTTTCCCTTTTAGGGTGTGTTTGGTATGAAGAAAAATATTTTCTATTGAAAATATTTTCTTGAAAAATAAGTGGGTTTCTTACACAATTTTTAATGTTTGGTAAGTACGAAAAGATGTATTATTCCAAGGACATTTGTATGTAATCTAGCAAAATATTATGAGGGTGGATGGAGTGGGAAGTGGGGGTGGCGGGGGATGGCATGATCAAAGGGTGGGGGTTGGGGGCGTTGGGTGGGTGGGGAGGAGACAATAAACTTGGAATGTCACTTATGTAACTTATTTTCCCTACTTTCATTAAGGAAGTCATTTTTCTCATTTTTGAGTAAATGTTTTCCTAGAGAAAATGTTTACCATAAATTTTAACCAACCAAACATGAGAATTGAAAAATATTTTCTGAAAAATGTTTTCCTCTATATACCAAACACACCCTTAATGATCCTTACAGGCCTGAGTCAAGTATTTACATTGATAAGGGCTAGAATTATGTTTTGTTATGATATTTCTGGAACTAATGTATTAGTTTAAATTTTGTGATTTATATGCTAAGAGCTCAAGTCACCTTTGGAGGGATAAGTGAGGAAAAATACCACAGTTGAATTCCCCTAGAGGGGTTGGAGGGGAAAAAGAAGCTATGGGTGTAACCAGCAAATAGCAATGTGCCTTGGTGGCAGGGAAGCATGCACGCTTGAGTATCAAGTTCATCCAAATTCAGTATTTGTGGACATGCAACATAGATATACATGTAAAAAGAACACTAAAATTTCTATAAATATTAAATATGGATTACAATGAATTTAATATTAAAAAATTTAAAGATTAAACCCATCAAATCTAAATTTTGAATCTATCTTTGCTGCGAGGTTGAACGCCCATGAATCTTTTGCCATGAGCAGAAGCAACCTCGATTTAGGATCATGTACTTGGTTGGGATATATAAAAGGGTATAGAGGTGAAAGATTTTATATTTTTTCAGTAATTATTTTTCTCGTTTAGCGAAAGATAAAAAGTAGAGGGCCAAATAAATGACCATTTTTTTATATAATGGTAATGGTAACAGCAATAAATGACCAATGCACATATTGTAACTAGCTTGTTTTTCTACTGGAGGCTCATTCTACACAGCATCCTTCCTGGAAGGTGATTGTGAGGATGTGTGCTCTTTAGGTGTACTGGTTTTGTTGGTTAATGGTACTGTTTACATGGTTACCAAAAAAAAAAAAGACGAATGTTTCAACTAATTCCTTTTTCTTTAACTTATCCTCCGGTGTGTTTGCAAGTTCTATAATATTAACTCAAATTTCTTTACCAAACAAAGTTCAGCTGGCTCAGTGACCATAACTTCAAACAAGTAAAATCTTAAAATAGCATTTGGAAGGGAGCTAATCAAAGATAACCAAATTAACCCATCTGTTAAAATGGCAAAGCTCTTTTTTCAAATCCACATAATATAGGATTTTCTGCTTGCTAACCTTATATGGCTATCCGCTTAAATATAGGACAAGAACCAAGGCGTCAATTCATACAAATTCAGATACATCAAGCAAAACTGGCTGTAAAATTTCAAACTAAACATTGCTAGTAATAATGAAGTCCAGAGATCATTCTGAACTTATGGTAAAGGCAGCGTATAAAACACACATACTCTCAAAATTGAGGCTTGATTGACAACAAAAAAGAAAAAATAAACTAGTCTGGACATTCAGAAAGCTACACTTAAGCAGCAGCACCAGATCCAGCCTTGCCTTTCTTCTTTTGAAGTTTCTTCATATAAAATTCCAACTCTTTCCCTTCCAAAATGTACCTATCAATTTCAGTAAAAGCAAATCAGCAACCGGAACGAAGTGCAAAAATGTTCTCATGGGCTTCGGGTAGGGAGAGGGATTACTGAGCCTAAACTTACCCGTCAGCCCGGCCACATTGACCGGGGCGGGATGAGATGCAGGCATATAGCCTACCAGAGCCAAATTGTTCTTCGAGGTGTGTATCAAGTTTACGATCTTTCTGGCGTTTCTCAATTTTCCGGACTACATGGTTGCTCTTCTTAGCTTCCTCAGCAGGAGCAGCAGCAGCAGCTTCTCCCTCCTTCAATGTTGCCGTAAGAAAAGTGTTAGTATATGTATGAGAAATATTCCATACTGCTCACACATCACTTGATCAAGCAGATCTTTTAAAATGCGGAAAAACATTCCATAGGCTGGCAACAGATTACAACAAGAGTGAATAGGTCAAAACCCCTTTAAACTATCACCGGTTTGCGAATTTCATACCTAAACTATTGGTGTTCACAGAACCCCCTGAACTACCATGAAAAAAAGGGCAACCCGGTGCACTAAGCTCCCGCTATGTGCGGGGTCCGGGGAAGGGCCGGAACTATATTAAAATATCTCTGGTGGAATATGACATGTTACATGAACATTACGCTCCAAAATCCTCCAAAGAATTCCAAGTGGCAGTATATGTGGAAAAAAAATTACCCCTAAAAACTATCACTGTTTTGTGAGCTTCATATCTAACTATTGAGTGTTCACAAAGCCCCTGAACTACCATGAACTCGATGTGCAAAGTGGACTCTTTTCTTTTTGATCGCTAAGAAAAAAGATACAATTACAAAAGAAATGTACCTTGACAAGGGAACCCAGAAAAAGGAAGGAAACAAAATCTGGGCAAAAAAGAAACCCTCGAATTGAATTGAATTGAATATATGCCACTAGAACAAAGCCACAAGAAATCGATCCTCAGATCTCTGCCCTTGTAGCTGAAAGAAGAGGCAATTTCATTAAAAAAAAAAAAGGGCAGCCCGGTGCACTAAGCTCCCGCTATGCGTGGGGTCCGGGGAAGGGCCGGATCACAATGATCTATTGTATGCAGTATTACCTTGCAGAAATGCAAGAGGCAATTTCATTACATGAAAATAAAAATGGTTTCTTAACTTACATAACCACATCTTTCAAAAATCTAAATCCAAATATAATATGGAGAAAATATTTGAAAATGAAAAAAAAAAAGAATAAGAATCAATATCAATGGAACTTTTTTGATAAGGTAAAAGTTGATTAATAAGGTACCAAGATGGTACAAAGTTGCAGAAAACATCCCAGAACAAAAAAAAAATTGCATCCCTCGTAACAAATATAGAAAATCCAAAAACTGATGCACATTCACTGGAGAACTATGTTTCCACCAATAAAATAGGTTGTGAATGCATTTATTCTTAATTCTAGAAACTCATTTTTAAAACTTCTTTTCATCTCCGCCTTTGAGCAAGTTATCTCAAACATTTTGCCACATGTTCAACCCAGGAGTTTTAATCTAAAGGGAGTTATAGTCCAGGGGGTTACCAGGAACATCCAATAGTTTACTTTACGCCCAATAGTTTAAGTATGAAACTCACAAAATGATGATAGTTCAGAACCTATTCATTCTTATAAAAATCATGGAACAGAGTCACTAGCTATAGTTCATATCTAAAAAGAAGGATAATTATGGAAGGAGGAAAAATAAATTCAGGATGACAAACAGTAAGAAACAATATATCCTTGGTATAATTAAGTAGAGAGGTGTGACTATGTTGAGGTACCTCAGTAGTTTCCTTCTTAGCAGCCCCCTTCTTTTTCCTACCAATGTCAACACCATAGTGCTGGAGGTACCACTGTTTAAATGGTGCCGCATCAACTTGGACAATTGCACTCTTGACAAGAGTTTGTGTGCGGACAAGCTCATTGTTCGAGGCATTGTAAACGACATCAAGGATTCGAGTCTTGCGTGTGACTGCCTCACTACCCCATGAATAGTTTCCTGTATCCAATCTCAGTGCCCTCCACTTCACATTGCCACCACGCACACGAATTCGCCTGACTGTCTTGTTACTTGAAATCTTAGTATTGGCTGGCTGGCGTCCAAGCTCGTACCTTAAGAGGATAAAAAGAAGATGAGCGAATTGATACAAAGTGGATATGGTGCAGCCTGAAATCTTGGTGTAATAGGTTTCCATAACACGATATTCTTACAGAAAATTACTTTCTGGTAAATGTTAACTTCCATAGTCATTTTGTCTTGCACTTAAAAAAGAATACAGTAAACTACTACCACTCTGATTCGCTAGTAAACGACATCAAGGATTAACATTTACCAGAATACAGTGGATATGGCGCAGCATGAAAACTTGTTGTGTGTGATAGGTTTCCATAACACGGTATTCTTACAGAAAATTACTTTCTGGTAAATGTTAACTTCCATAGTCATTTTGTCTTGCACTTAAAAAAGAATACAGTAAACTACTACCACTCTGATTCGCTAGTAAACGACATCAAGGATTAACATTTACCAGAATACAGTGGATATGGCGCAGCATGAAAACTTGTTGTGTGTGATAGGTTTCCATAACACGGTATTCTTACAGAAAATTACTTTCTGGTAAATGTTAACTTCCATAGTCATTTTGTCTTGCACTTAAAAAAGAATACAGTAAACTACTACCACTCTGATTCGCTAGTAAACGACATCAAGGATTAACATTTACCAGAATACAGTGGATATGGCGCAGCATGAAAACTTGTTGTGTGTGATAGGTTTCCATAACACGGTATTCTTACAGAAAATTACTTTCTGGTAAATGTTAACTTCCATAGTCATTTTGTCTTGCACTTAAAAAAGAATACAGTAAACTACTACCACTCTGATTCGCTAGTAACTACAATGATTAATGAACAACACTTCCCCACACCTCGACTAATTCCATGGGGTATCTGCTACCTCCCACGAGAAAACTCTATCCATCAAGACTTGGATAATGGACAATTGAAAAAAAATCACACTAGTGTTTTAACCTTTGATGGGATTTGAACTTGAGACCTGATGATTCTCAACCCACTTCATTGATCACTAGGCCACAACCTTGGTGCTTAAAATCTAATTTCATTTTTACGTAGAAAGAGCCGTTAATCAACCCCAAGAATCATGTTTGACATAATATCATCATTTCAGTAGGTGAACATCTATAAAGCTCGACAAAATTTGACCAGTCATTTTGTAACCCCTAAGAAAACACACATTGAACAACCCTTCAAGGCTACAATTAAATGAATTCCTAGTGAAATGCAGGTAACGAACACAAAAGTCACAACGCTTGCATCACGAATTTATTCCAACCCTAGACTAGTGGGCGGCGTCGCACATACACCAATCAATAGATAAATCAAATTCAACTGCAACTAAATCCTAAAACTAGTTAACCTTAGCATGTACGGGGTGTATACACACAAACATATACATATGCATTATATGTATAACATATAAAACGAGATATTGGGGGGAAATGCACATAATAAATTGGAACAAAATAAGACAGAAAAACTGACTTTCGCTTCTTCCTCCAAGCTTTCTTCTTGCCACCAGTGGCACGTCTCTTGTGCATAGAATCTCTTGAAATACCTTTACACACAAAAACATAACACATATAATTATCATTAAATTCATCATTGTTTTCACCTAGTTATACACGAAACTGTACGAAGATAATAGCAAATGAATCTAGAGATAAATGAAGAACAAAAAAACTGAAGCTTGAGATCATTACCCATGGTTACTGAGAGCTTAGGCCGACCTCACTCTTTCACACTGGTCTCTTCCTTGTAGTGATGAAAAGATGACTAAAACCCTAGCTTCAAAGAATGGGTGCAGCCACCCAACATGGGCCTTAACGAATGTTGGGCCTTGTAAAAGTAATCCAAGAGGTAGGTATATTTACGAATTTCTAGCAGTGTATTAATTTTATTATGAGCTATGACTTATTCATTTGGTAACATTGTATAAAAATTAGAAATTTTTTGATGATTTTCACAATTGTGGGGTTTGTTTTGTCTACAAGAAAAAATACAACTAAAAAAATTCAAATTGCATGTCCAAACAAAACTCCAACTTCAAATCATCATGATTTCATCTCATGATTCCAAATCATGTCCAAACGGCTCCCTAGTGTTTCGCTAAGCGTTTCTAAGTGTATTTTTTCAAAAGTACTTTTCATAAAAAGTGTTTATGGGGAAAAACTATTTTTTTAGCTTCTGAAAAATAGCTTCTGTTATTCCTCAAAGCACTTATTTTCTCCCAAAAGCTTAACCAAACACTTCAATATTTTTTTTAAATAAAACTTTTTGTATAAAAATAAGCTTGAACAAACAAGCTATAGTTTTGAGACGCTTTTTAATGCTTGATTACCGAGGTAGAGCTACGATTTTAAATTTATGAGTTTTAAATTTTAAATCCAAAAAAATAATTTAATCCTTGATAAATTATTTATATGTATTAAGTGAATTTCTAACATAAATATATGATATACGTCAAAGTTATTAAATTTCGGCGAACCAGTAATTGATATGCTGCCCCTGCTTGATTAGCGCTTCAAAAATGCATATGTCAATTTTACCCATCGATATTTAACGAAATAAATCATACGTAAACAAAAAGTTCGTCCATACTTAGTGTAATAAAACTTATCCAAGCTCTCGAAGTCTTTGTTCTTTACTCAATTAAGGGACTCCTCAATTAATAGAATTATTTTTGTATGTGCTTGATTTCTTTTTCCATTCTTCAGTTGAACCTCCTCCTTCACTCACAAATTTCTTTAAGTATGATTTCTGATTATCTCAATTAGGTTATTAAAGTAGTTGTGAATAGGCTTAATATCTAAATAACCCTCTTAAATTTGACACATTTTATAATATAGACACTCATACAGAATTTGACAAAAGTGTGTCTTTTAAATACCTATATACATAAGGCTAAGTGAGTGAAACTTACTTGATCAATTATTAAATGACGCGTGTAATATTTTTAAAAAATAAATAAAAATAGAATAAATACAATCTAAAAAATACAAACCCACTTTCCATCCATAGATCATCCCCTCCAATATTTCTCCATCCCCAAAATGTCCATCTCTTTCCCTTTTTAGCTTCATCATTAGCATTTCCATGGATTGTAATTATTCCTACCCGCTCATGATGTTTCTTTTAGCCATGACGATTAATTTCAAAGGGCGTGACAACGACCAAATATTCAGTAAAAATTAAGTATTAAACCTTGCTAATAACGTAGAAATAATCTATTCATTTTATACGTTTGGAAATGGGGCAACCGATTTATACGTGTTTTAATTTTTAGATATATGCAAATATCATTTGGTTGGACTCAATATCCAATATATTTTTTTGGTCGAAAAGAAAAATTATATCCAACCGAAAATATTTACACCTTATGTTCATAAGATTCTAGTATGTACATCAATACTAAAAAAGAAACTATCTAGTACTCTCTTCCATTTACATTTTTTGTCCACTATATGAAGCATTAGAACTATTTCTCTAACTCTATATTCCTTGGTTCTTCTCTGTTGTTGAAACCTTTATGAATTTCTCTCATTCCAGGTATGATATACTGCAGCTGCAAAAACAATACCAAACACATTGTAGATGGAATTTCTACTCTGTCTTCTGAGCCACTCAACTTCCAAGGGGCCAATTTGCTTGTTGTTCCCTACCAATGAAGTAGGGTCCTTCAGATGAAATGAGAACATATATATTTAAAGTATAGGTGATCCAGTGTTTCTTCCACATCTACCTCACATAGAACACATCTCTTTGCAACTTAGATACACCATTTTTGTAATCTGTCCACTATTGACAGTCTCCTCTATATAGCCAACCATCAAAAGAAGTGTTTGGGAATCATCCCTTTCAATAGCACCAACCGTTTCCAATGAACCTTATGTTGGAAATTTACTAATGTGGGATTGAGTTTATCCCGTCTTTAATGACTTAAACACATAGGCTCTGCATGTTGGAAACATCGTTTCTTTGCACGTGTCTAATCTACTAAGTGAGTAGATGATGTTAGTGCCAAGTATCGTCAAATTTCGTTAAGAAATGAAAGAGATATTGGTACACAAAGTAAGGTGTTTGGGACATGAAAAGATGGAGTGTTTTTTGCCAAAAATGACAAATCTCCCTCATTGGTAGAAGACGGAGAGTTTATGCAATATATAAACTCTAAGTTTGAGTAAGGGTTTGAGACCTCAAGGGGTAACCCATGTGTTTAGAAGAGAGAGGACCTAGGTGAGCTTGGGTTCAGGGCTAAGCCCCACACGTGCGCCGCCGCCCGTCCGATCCGGGCTCGGGCCACGGGTCGTTGGCTTTGTACAGAAACAACATAATTCTGAACTCGAAAACACAGAAGCAGAAACTCTTCTCTTGTGTTCTATTCAAAACACAAAAACAGAATCAACAATCTGTTCTATATTTATTTCTTCGCTAGGATCAACTGTATTTGCTTTGTATAGTTGATCGTTGTTGTTTTATCTTGGGAGACTATTGTCCATCACCGTAAAAGCATCTATACGGGATAATTTTATCTTAAAGACAGAGATTCATCTCTCGACTCAGCCTTTATTCTTGTTTATCCTTTCAGATACACTTAACACCAATTTTTACCTACAATTTTAAGACAAAAATTTACTGAGTGTTTGAAAGATAGACATCAACAGTTGTGTTTCCAGTTCTGGTTCTAATTCTGAGTTTGGCTTTGTTTCTGTCAACTATTCTATTGACAGTTCTATTAACAATTCCGTTGGTAGTTCTGGTTCTACTCCTGTCAACAGTTTTGTTTCTAGTTCTGTTGTTGTTGTTCAAGGCACTGCTGCTGTTCAAGGTATTGTTACTGTTCAAGGAGATGTTGTTGTCCCTGCTTATGACAGTTTCCAAAGCAAACGCCCAGGTAAGGTTCTGGATAACAATTAAAATAAAAGAAAGAGACTAAAGATGTTGTTATATCTTACTGTGTTGAGCCTGTCACGATTTCAAACAGAAGATCTTTCTTCTGGTGGGGATGCAATGGACACTCAGTCTAACACAACGACTTAAGTGGGCCAATATATCCAGGTCACAAATGATCTGAAGGCCACGAACAAACGCAAGGCAGAGGCTAACGTTGTACAATACGGGGGTAATCCTCCGGATCTTGACGATAAGATTGTGGATTTCTCGGTAGTAGTGCTGGAGACAAATCTGGTGGAGAACCCAAGGCAATGGTGGATAGACACGGTGCAACCCTTCACATCTGCTCTGACAAGAATGCATTCTCCTCTTACGCCCCAGTCACGGGCAAGAAGTTGTTCATGGGAAACGACGCCACATCTAAAGTGCAAGGGGTTGGAAAGACTGTCCTTAAAAAGACTTCAGGAAAAGAGATCACTCTAAAAAAAAGTGATGCACGTCCCTGACATCTGCAAGAACTTGGTTTCATGGTCACTGTTGGTCAAGGCTAGTTTTAGACTAGTTTTTGAGTCCAACAAGTTTGTAATAACTAAGAATGATAATTTTGTAAGAAGGGGCTTCGCTTGTGACGGCCTCTTCAAAATGAATGTTATGTCTGTAATTCGTTCATCTAATGAAATAAAGCATTCTACCTACTTGCTTGAGTCTTCTAATTTATGGCATCATAGATTAGGACATGTTAACTACAAATCCATTCAAAAGTTAGTAAAGTTGGAATTGTTGCCTTCCTTCGACATAAACCCTCAACATAAATGTAAGGTGTGCATAGAGGTAAAATTAACCAAGTCATCTTTCCATTCAGTCGAAAGAAACACCGCTCCTCTAGAACTTATTCACACCGACATATGTGATTTAAAGTTTGTGCAAACTAGAGGGGGGAACAAGTACTTTGTGATTTTCATTAATGATAGTACAAGGTATTGTTATGTTTACTTGTTGAAAAGTAAAGACGAAGTGTTTCAAGCATTTAAACGTTACAAAGTAGAAGTTGAAAATCAACTACACATACGGATTAAGGCAATTCGTAGTGATAGAGGGTGAGAATACGTAGCACCGTTTGACGAATACTATGATCAATTCGGCATTATTCATCAAACGACCGCTCCTTACTCGCTTCAGTCTAACAGTATTGCCGAGCGCAAAAACCGTACGTTAAAAGAAATGATGAATGCTTTACATATCAATTTCGGTTTAGCCCAAAACATGTGGGGCGAAGCGATTCTTACCGCTAATACAATTCTTAATAGAGTTCCGCATAAGCGTAAGAATAAAACTCCATATGAATTATGGAAAGGAAAAAAACCCACTTACAGATATTTAAAAGTGTGAGGCTATTTGGCAAAGGTCGAAGTACCTAAATAAAAATAAGTCAAAATTGGACCTAAGATTGTAGATTGCATATTCATCGGATATGCAAATAACAGTAGTGCTTATCGCTTCTTAGTGTATAAGTCGGAGATACCTAATATCCACGAGGGTACGATCATGGAATCAGGGAATGCTGAATTATTTGAACAGGTCTTTCCTATAAAGGAAAAAGAAATAATTTCGCGCAAATGAAGTTATGAACAAAATGCTCAAAATCAACAAGAACTGAGAGTTTCTGATTATCCGGAACTAGACGTTCTAGATCTACAGGACTCGGAACTTACTGACTATCCGGAACTTAACGTTCCAGACCTACAGAACTTAGGGGTTCCAAAGGTTGAACCAAGACGGAGTAAAAGGGCAAAAAAGGACAACACCTTTGGTCCAGATTTTCTAACCTATATGGTTGAAAATGAACCGAGGACAATTAAGAAAGCATTGTCAACTCCAAAAGCACCGCTTTGGAAAGAAGCTATAAAAACCGAAATAGATTCCATCATGCAAAACCATACTTGGAAAATGATTGATCTTCCTCCGGGAAGCAAACATTTGGGTTGTAAGTGGATACTCAAAAGAAAGTGCAAAGCATATGGAACTATTGACAAGTATAAGGCCAGATTAGCAGTCAAAGATTACAGACAAAAGGAAGGTCTCAATTACTTCGACACATACTCACATGTGTCTAGATTAACATCCATAAGGGTATTCATAGCTATTGCAGCTTTGCGTGACCTTGAGATATATCAAATGAATGTTAAGACAACCTTCCTAAACGGAGAGTTGGAAGAGAAAATATACATGGAACAACCCGAGGGGTATGTAATTCCAGGACAAGAAAAGAAAGTATGTCGACTTGTTAAGTCTTTGTACGGACTCAAACAAGCCCCGAAACAATGGCATGAAAAGTTTGATAATAATTTATTATCAAAAAGTTTCTCCATAAATGAATGTGATAAATGTATCTATATCAAAGGGGAACTCTGACTCATTTGTCATGATATGTCTTTACGTAGATGACATGCTCATCACCGGAAGTAGTTTAAACTTGATCCTGGAAACCCAGAATATGTTGAAACAATGTTTTGACATGAAAGATATGGGTATTGCAGATGTAATCTTAGGAATTAAGATTTTTAAGACATCTGACGGGCTGGTCTTATCTCAATCTCATTACATTGAAGATATTTTAAGGAAATTTGATGTATTTGACAGTCCCCCTACGAAGTCACCAATGGATATGAATCTTAGAATTGATAAAAATCGCGGTGCACCCGTATCCCAGGAGCGATATGCACAGGTCATTGGTAGTTTAATGTACATTACAAATTGCACCCAACCCGATATAGTTTATACAATCAATAAGTTGGCTAGGTTTACTCATAATCTTGGAAAAGATCACTGGAAGGCGTTAAATCGGATACTATGATATCTAAAATATTTGTTGACTTACGGATTACATTATTCAAGATATCCAGCCATATTGGAAGGATACAGGGATGCAAACTGGATCTCGGACATAAAGAACACAAAATTCACCAGTGGGTATGTTTTTACAATTGGTGGTGGGGATGTGTCTTGGAAATCCTCTAAGCAAACATGCAATGCCCGATCCACGATGTAATCGAAGTTTATCGCTTTGTACAAAGAAGAAGAAGAAGCAGAGTGGCTTCACGACTTCTTAGAGGATATCCCTTGTTGGGATAAACCCGTACCTTCGGTGATAATTCACTGTGACAACCAATTGACTTTAGGAACGGCACGGAGTAATATGTACAACGGCAAGTCCAGACATATTCGTCGGAGGCATTAGACCGTTAGGCAGTTGATCACTACGGCTGTCAATTCCATTGATTACGTCAAATCAAATGATAACTTAGCGGATCCATTAACTAAAGGCCTACCCAAAGATCAAATATTCTGCTTGTCTAGGGGAATGGCCTTAAAACCCAAACAATAAGAATCTTTACGGTGGTAACCCAACCTTACTGACTGGAGATCCCAAGAATTTGGTTCAATGGGAAAACTAAACTATAGAGGTTCAGTTTAGCGCTTCACTTGAAGTAAGAGCACTTCAGATTATCATTCTTTAAAGAAAGATAACTCCAAAGTCGTTTCTGCGATAGACATTAAGTGCTACCTGCATAATGGGTAAAGGATAAGTTTCTGAAACTTTTAATGATTCCTAACACTTGCGAGTGGGGTAGAGCAATATACCTTATAGGGCTTATTTAAGTGTGAAGACAGGCCGCTTCAAATGTACGCACTTAAGAATTCAAGTGTTGTCTATGTCCACAACGGAAAAAACAATAAGAAGAAATGAATAAGGAGAGTTATTATGTTGATATCATTGTCTTGGTTTACACTAAACACTGACGGTTCAAGACATCGCGTTCACCACGCAGTAAGTAAATCCGATGGTAATCGACTAAGGAAGGTTCAAAGCCTAAAGCTACCTTTCCTGATGCAATATTTTTTCGCTGAAAGATTAATAAACTTTGGCACCCTGTGTGCATCAATTCTCTTTCAAGAGGGGATTGTTGGAAATTTACTAATGTGAGATTGAGTTTATCTCATCTTTAATGACTTAAACACATGGGTCTTGCATGTCAGAAACATCATTTCTTCGCACGTGTCTAATCTACTAAGTGAGTAGATGATGTTAGTGCCAAGTATCATCAAATTTTGTTAAGGAATGAAAGATATATTGGTACACAAAGTAAGGTGTTTGAGACATGAAAAGATGAAGTGTTTTTGGCCAAAAATGACAAATCTCCCTCATTGGTAAAAGATGGAGAGTTTATGCAATATATAAACTCTAAGTTTGAGTAAGGGTTTGGGACCCTAAGGGGTAACCCATGTGTTTAGAAGGGAGAGGACCTAGGTGAGCTTGGGTTCGGGGCTAAGCCCCACACGCGCGCCGCCTGTCCGGTCCGGGCTCGGGCTCGAGTTCGGGTCACGGGTCGTGGGTTGTTGCTTTCTTTTGAAAGTTTCTTTTTGGTCCTTGAAATGCTAACTATTTAAATTTTGGTCCCTAAAGTTTTTAGAATGTTACAATGGCTATGTCTTCTCCAAAAGACACCAGTCAACAGACATGACTGTTCAACAGAACAGAACGTTGCCTCATTTATGTTCTTATAAATTGAGCATTTCTATTCAAAATAAAAATAGAGAAAACACAATAGAATCCTGTCTATTCGAAATACACCGAATTTTCAGAAATGAAAACCGTATTTTGTTCTGCACGAAAAATAGAGAGAACACAGAAAACTAAAAATCTCTCTTAAGTTTTGTTCGAGTATAGAAACAACATAATTCTGAACTCGAAAACACATAAGCAAAAACTCTTCTCTTGTGTTCTGTTCGAAACATAAAAAAACAGAATCAGCAATTTGTACTATATTTATTTCTTCGCTAGGATCAACTGTATTTGCTTTGTATAGTTGATCGTTGATGTTTTAACTTGGGAGATTATTGTCCATCACCATAAAAGCATCTATACGGGGCAATTTGTCTTAAAGACAGAGAATATCTCTTGACTCAACCTTTATTCTTGTTTATCCTTTCAGATACACTTAACATCAATTTTTACCTACACCTTAGACCATACAGGTTGTAATGCTTTATAAGCTTTGTTGATAATGAACTTCTCACTCACTGCATAAGAGTTCATAGCATCAAGTCCAGTTCTCAGCATCTTCCTTGCTTCAAATATCTTTTTACCACCCAATTAGCTTGTTTATGTGTGATAATAGTCTGCAGGTCTTGTCTTTTTAAGTATACAATATGTATCCATAACCTATCCTTCTCTTTAGCCAATACCCATAATAACTGCTATGTTCCATAGAATATAGTCAATGATATCCAGGCCACCAGATAACTTGGTCTGATAAAGTTTTTTTTCAGGCTACAAGAGATCTTCTACTGTTCTCAGTTGATCCCTGTCATAAGAAGTTTTTGCATATGATTGTGATTTGCTGGTGGACCTTATTAAGCAAAAGAAACACATGTGCCCAATATGTCTACATCTCAAACATAACACTTTTAATCAACTGAAGTCTACCAGAGTATTACAGGAATCTGGACGTCCAACATTTGATTCTTGTCACTATTTTATCCACTATACTTTTAAAAGCCTTGAAGAATGAGAAATGACATATAAGTACTAGCCGGATAAAAGGTGGGCACAAAATACACCAATTTTTTTATCGACACATTTTATCTTAATTTGTTAATTTTAATTAAAAAAGATTGGCACTTATAGCCACTCAATCACCCATCTTCTTCATCATCCATCACCGCCCATTTCGAATCCACACTGGAGTGCCTCTACCTTGCGAAGTCAGATCCCAAGATCATCAGATACTGCCCTTCCTCTTCAAGGGTAGATTTGGTGGTAATGTCATCTAGGAATTACGATTTGGTGTTTATAACGAGAGTACTCAGCCAATTTGAGAAGAAGAAACTTAAAGGACTTGAAAATATCCGTTTAAAATCAGGATTTAACGGTGTATCGCTAATTAGTACATCGACAGATCAGCGACGGATCCACATTCGATGCTAATATGCTCGGTTCTAACTTTTCCCGACAGATATCATATTTGCAACAATGATTAGCGACAGATTATTTCCATCGCTAATTTCATCAATTCAGTCACTATATTCATACTTCATTTCATCGTTCAGACAATTTTTGCGAGGGAAATTTCATTGCTAACTATTTAGTGTTATTTCAATGCTTTCTAGCAACAAAAATTGTTCACCCCAAATTCGTCGCAAACTTCTTCTTTATCAAAAATTTATGAAGCAATTTTGCTCAAATTTGAAAAATTTCAGAACTTACATTCCAAATGAACACCTAGAATGTTGGGGCCTACGCCTAAGTGAACGCCTGAAAGGTTGGTACTTACGCCCCCACAATACTTTCCACTTGTATGAAGAGGCTCAAGAAATACACTAGACCACCAACATAGAGGCAAAGGTAGAGGCAATTAGAGAAAGCTCTGAGATTTTGCAAGCAACACATTTTAGCCAAATTCAGATAGAAACATGCTCTTTAGTAATGTTGCAGATTCTGGATGGAAAATGGGAATCTCCCCGGCAGGGCCGTTCCTATACTTTTAAGAGCCCAGTACGAGAAACAAAAAGAAACCATTTTTATTCATATGAAAAATTAAAATTAACTAATTAATCAATATTAAAAAAAAATATTTTTTGTTTAAAGAGGGGGGGGGGGGGCGACTGTTTGGGACTTGGGGCCAAATCTAATTTTGGGTTTTAAAAAAAAATCTTTCGTTGCTCATTCGATTCAAACACGCAACCTTCAAACACACAACCTCACACTAGGGAAGGACTTTTGAAGGAAGCCCTCAACCACTAGGCTACAACTCTCACTAATAAGATTGAAGGCATTTGTAATACATATCTTAATATTTGAAACCAATAAAAGAAAAATGAAAATTCTGGGGGAAGGCCCCGCCGGCCGGGGGGCCCTGTGCGGCGATACCGCCTTGACACCCCCAGGGACGGCTCTGCTCCCCATCCCAGGCTCATCACAGAGTTCATTGATGAGATACATATTGCAAAAAATATTTGTCAAGCTTAGATAACACATACATACATGGAAGCTAACAATATGATAAGAGTATATGGCTAACTTAGCATTTCATACTCCAGGATTGATCAAAATCCATTCTTTCAGTGAGCTACCCTCACAAGCTCGTAAAATAATCAACATGGACATATGTCAAATACCAAATCAAGGATTAGAACAAGAAAGATAGCAAGAAGATGAAGGAAGATGATTGATATGCTCATAATACTAATCTACTTCCTATTGATGCAAAACAGAAGCTACAAACAGGAAGTTTGCCGCCAGTACGCCTCAATGTGTTTTTGTTATGCCTCACCCCGGAACTCCTAGATAATGCTATTTAAAATACCATTAAATACAATCAAATGTTTAATATCTGAATTTCATGTTTTAAGAATCTCAAACATGAACATTTGCAATTTAGTCCTCCGATCAGGATAAAACTATAGTACTCTACCATAATTTTAAAAAATTTCCTCAATAAAATGGGCGGTTACTCTTCTTGCCAAAGATGCCACGCCAAATCGAAGAAATCAAAGCAACAAGGAGTGGAGACTGCAAAAGCATGAAGGACGTGATAGGTAAACAAGTCATTACAGTTACAGATACAAACACATATGCTTTCTCTTTTTTCTGCCCGAACACAATATACACTATGGCGCTGAAGCTAACCGTCATGAGTGTTATGGAGAAAAATAGTGTGAGCAAACCTAAAATCAGACTTCTAGGCAAAGCATATAGAAAAATCTTCTTCTTCATGACGGGAAGTCAAAACGGACAAAAACACCAATAGATAAGTGTTAGAAGTGAATAGTGATGTTGCATTCGAGATGGCGAAAATGATGAAAGAACCATTTTTGGAGAAAACGGGGAGTCCGCTTTCCCCATCGTTGCCACCCAGAACTGTAATTGTTGTCGCAAATGCAATAGTAGTATGTAAAGAATGGATCTTGGGCCTAACCCAACCTCAAAAACTAGCTTATAGGGTGAGGATTGTCCAAGTCCATATAAGGAGTTCATTTTCCCATTACATATCCGATGTGAGACTCTTAACACTCCCCCGCACGCCCATACCTTGTTAACTGGAGCGTGGATAATATAATTTGGGGCCCAACATCGGTGAACAAAGAATTGAAATGGGACTGGCTCTGATCCCATGTAAAGAATGGATCTTGGGCCTAACTCAACCCCAATAGCTAGGTGAGGATTGTCTAAGTCCATATAAAGAGTCCATGTTTTCATTCCATATCCGATGTGGGACTCTTAACAATTAGTGTTGCTGCAATTGTGCATGAATCTGTTGTACCTTTCATCCATTCCTCTCCTTTTATCTTCAACTCACCATGTTCCTTAGTAAATACTTCACTCAGAGTGTTATTCTCATTATTGCAGAATTCCCGGTGAAAATGTGGTACAAGTTTCTTTACTTCCTGTACAACATGTTATGTAATGTTAGGGCATGTTTGGAAAGTCACCTGGTAATTGGAATTGGTGTAGTAATTATACAGCTTAGTAATTACATATTATTGTATTACAATGACATGTTTGTTTGTCATAACGTAATTAAAGTATCATTACAAGCGTACTGTTTGGTTGCACAAAGGTAATTACACAGTATCCATTTTGATATATATATATATATATATATATATATATATATATATATATATATATATATATATATATATATATATTGTGTCTTGAATTTTTTCCTAATAATTATATATTTATAACTAATATTGTATAAACATACTCCCTCCGTCTCAAAAAGATTGTCCTAGTTTGACAGACTTGACACGAATTTTAACAAATAAAGGAAGACTTTTGAAATGTGTGATTCAAAATAAACCTTAGATATTTGTGTGGCTGTAAATCCTCATAAAGTTAAAATTGTTTATAATTATAGAAATGTGCCAATTTTTTTGTGACAAAATAATAAGGAAGGTAGGACAATCTTTTTGGGACAAAGCGAGTAATTGATATATATTTTTTAAACTAATAATATTTTAGTTTAATTAATTATAAAAATTATAAGCATGCCTTTTGTAAGAATATCTTGGATTGAATGTTTGACAAAAAGATTCATATTTAGAAATATAATTCCATAACATTATTCAAATGTTTGACAAAAAAAATAATCTATCAATTGTAGGTAAAAATGAACAACATGCAATCTTAAAGATATGTGTCGTAGGGTGTGAGTTAGACTCAATTTCTAGTTTGACAATATACTCAATATAGTTCCACAAGTGAGGTCTGAATATTAAAATTTTAAAAATAATTCAAATATATTGAAATCTTAAAGATATGTGTCCTAGGGTGTCCGTGGATATAATGACTCGTACAAGAAGGTGCACCCTTCACTTATAAACCATTATTAAATTTCATTAATTAAAGATCCCATTATTATCCTTTTCAATTGAATATTCGTACTTGAAAGTAAGGGTGGCCAGTGGGCCGGGCTCGGGTCTGGCGGGCCGGGTCTGGCGGGGTCGGGGTCGGGGCGGGACGATCCGGGGGGTCGGGATCGGGCCTAGCGGGCCTAGCGGGGTCGGGTGCGGGCGGGACTGCTCCAGTCCCGTCCCGATCCCGATCCCGTCGGTATCGGGCGGGGCGGGGCGAGCTCGGGTTTTCCTTTTTTTTTTTTTAAATAACATATGTATAAAAAAAAACTCAATAAATAAAACAAGATAGTGTAATAAAAACATCCCAAATTTGTTTTTGTGCCTCTTATATTATTTAATAGACATATGATTTTTTTGTAATACAAATACAATTGTCTAAAATCTAAATTGCAACTTTATGGTGTTGTCCAAAAGTTGCAAATTACATAATAAAATTGCAATTAAAAAAATTACATTTTCAAAAAAATCATGTTCTAATTGCTTGATGATTTCATGTGGTTCTTCGGTTGGAATAGGTATTTGTTGGTCAAATTGATCCACGTCGCTTCCACTACCTTCGGTTAAGATCTCGTTGTAGTTTTCATCATCTTCTTCGTTGATCTCCGGTTGACCGCACCTTCTCCGCTCCGCTCGTATCCAATCTCGAATAATACCGCAATTTCCAAGTCGTCTCCGGCCAATGAGTGTCGTGGTCTCCTATTTGATATCCGCTGCGAGAAAAAGCGCTTTCCGACGCGGTTGACGACGCTTGAATGTTCAAAACATCTCGAGCCATCATTGAAAGTGTCGGAAAGGTCTTCTCATTCCCCTCCAAAGTATTTCAAAGCAAGTCTTCTTGTCCATCTTCATTGATAACTTCTTGATACGGTACAGAACCCCGCAAAACAAAAATATCCAACTCGCTAATTTGGTTAGTAGAGGTACGGCCGCACATTCTATTTCGAGGCTTTCAATACTAGCCGCGAAACAAGATGTCTTTTGTGAGGTTGTGTTGAAGATGAAGAAGATGGTATGGTAGCCGGTACGTTACTAGCATTTTCTTGTTGATAAAATCTATATATATTTTTGCGGTGGTGTTCTACGCTATTCAACACTTCTTCTTTAGTTTGTTCAATAGGTGGTGGGTGATTTAGATTTTTGGGACTTGGAGGTGGTAGTACTTCTATACAATCGTAAATAGTTTCAATTAGTGATTTAGTACCGTCTATTTTAATAGTAGGATTTAATACTGAGAACCAATAATATAAATAGAAGGAATAGGAATAAAATATTTTTTTATTTTGACAAACATTTTTTTAATATTTGCCTTATATTTGGTTTTTCCATATATTCACTAAGTAATAAAAATATTAGAGTTATATAAAATAACATAGTTGAAATAGTAGGATAATATATACCGGAAAATTCTTTTGTTGCTTGAAAAAATTTCTCTAAAAATACAATAAGTTCGGAAATTTTTTCCCAATCACTATCTAAAATCATATCATTTGGCTTTTTATTATGAGAGTTAAAAAATAAAGTTATAGGTAATTTATAGTCATAAGCAACAAGTAGTTGCTCGTATAAAGAATTCCACCTAGTGGATACTTCTTGTGGAATTCTTCTAAAAGGTAGTCCACAATCATGACAAATTTTTTTATATTCTTTTCTACGTTGTACTTTATTACTTTTAAAAATAAAGTTTATAGCAAATTGTATTTTACTAAGAATGTCTTCAAAAAGTGATAGACCATCCTTTACAATTAAGTTATATATATGGCACGCGCATTTTATATGAAAATGGTCGGAAAAGATGGAGCTAAACTATTTTTTAACATTGTAATTGCGTAATTGTTATTAGAAGCGTTATCTAATGTAATAGTCATAATTTTATCGGTAATTCCGTAATAATCGCACACTTGATAAATATTTTACGCAATAAAAGTACCGGTGTGCCTATCATCTATATATCTATACGCTAAAATACGTTTTTGCATAGACCATTTATAATCTATCCAATGACAAGTTACGAGTTAAATAATCATGGCCGTTAGTACTACGACCTATATCGACGTGATAGATACTTTGCCATTAAAATGATATAATGAAAAACGTAAATATTGTTGATATTCATGCGCAAATTTAAATACATCTCTCTTAACAGTTGACCTAGGAAAACCGTTAAAAGCGAGGATTATATATATCTCTAATGTAATGAATAAAACCGGGAGATGAAGGAAATGAAAAAGGCAAACCCTCCACAAAGCAACTAATTTTGATATTGCTTCCCTATCTCTATGTTTGTTGTATTTAGAGCCTACAATTCCCCCCGTCATAGGGTTAATTTGACCCTGTACTTGGTCCGGGACGTATCGGTATGTGAACCTTGTCCCGATGGAGCGGCCGTTTGCGCACCCGGTTTTGAAGCCTGGTATTGGGCATACCTAATTTGGATGAGCACTTACTACATGTCTAATTAAACCCCCGTCCCACCGTGACCTTTTCCGAGTTTTAAATTTTAAAACATTTTTACAAATTTTACATATGGCTACTTGATTCTCTACGTCCCTATCAAAAAATGTCCATGCATCGATTTTAATGGTCGTTTTCTTGGACCTCGTCTCATACTAGGGGGAATAGGAGGTATTTCGGTTGAAGGTGCACTAGTGGGCGTGTTGTCATCAATATTAGTGGGTGTATCGTCTAGATCATCGTCTAAATTAAAGTCTTCTTGAGTTCCGAGAAAATAACTCCTCGTCTAAATCTAATGGTATTGTAGGAAAATGTTGAGTATCAACAAAATCATCATGTGTAGGAATAAGATGACTAGAAGAAGTACCCTTGCCCCGATTGCCCCTACTAGAAGAAGTCTTACCCTTACCCTTAAACATACCTCTAATTCCTTCCATTTTAATTATATGCTAACAAATAATTAAAGTAAATGAAATTAAGTGCGCTAAATAAAATAAACGAGACAATAATAATTTAATGAAGGAACGAATGTACCAAACGCCGACGTAACGTCGACGTGTAATCGAGAGGTTGAAAATTGAAACTTTGCTCGATGGAAGATCCTCAAGCTAGTTGCCAACTTCACTCCCAATTCCCAAATGAATTAATAAAATTGAATATTTAGCAAACAATGTAGAGAGATATATTGAGAAATTAGAGAGATTGTAGGAAGATTTGTGAGAAAGATGAAGAGAAAATGAGTTATTTATAGTTGAAAAATTGGGTTAAAGTGTAAATATAATAACTTATGGGTTAAAAATAAATATTAAGGGGTAGGGGGGTTGGGGGGGGGGGGGGGGGCCTAAAATGGCGGGTTGGACAACGCCATAATCTAAAATGGCCGTTGGTGCAACGGCTATTTTTGCAAAGGTAAGGTCGGGGTCGGGGTCGGGGTCGGGACGGTCTCGGGGCGGGCTCGGGTCCGGCGGGCCTGGGGCGGGCTCGGGTCCGGCGGGACGAGACATCGTCCCGTCCCGAGTTCGAGTCCCGCCCCGTTAATTTTTTTTTTTTTTTTTTTTTTTTTTTTAGAGCGGGGTCGGGTCGGGACCGGGGCGGGGTCGGGACGGGGTCGGGCCGGGGTCGGGTCGTCCCGGCCCACTGGCCAGCCCTACTTGAAAGTGACCCCTTCATTATTAATTCTACATTATTACATTAATTTAATTGAAGCTTAATAAAAAGCTTGATGCAGCTATATGATACTCCCAGATGTGACTTTTAAGCTTTTTTTTTTCTTTTTTTCTACTAGGCTCTTTGTTTTTCTTTTTTTCTACTAGGCTCTTTGTTTTGATATGTGTAAAGAAGGGATCTTGGGCCTAACTCAACTCCAAAAACTAGCTTGTAGGGTGAGGATTGTCCAAATCCATATAAGGAATTCATGTTCCCATTTCATATCAGATATGAGACTCTTAACATTCCCCTGCACGCTCAGACCTTGTTAACTGGAGCGTGGACAATATAATTTGGGGGGTCAACATCGGTGAACAAAGAATTGGAATGAGTCTGGTTCTGATACCATGTAAAGAATGGATCTTGGGCCTAACTCAACCTTAAAAGCTAACTTGTAGGGTGAAGATTGTTCAAGTCCATATAAGAAGTCCATGTTTTCATTCCATATCCGATGTGGAACTCTTAACAATATGGAAAGACAAATGTCCAATAAAGAAATGAAAGATACGTGCAAGATATTTTTGAAGATGCAAAAACAAGTTGGAACAAAAAAAGCCACACTCATATTGGGGACAGCCCATCGTTTTCATTGCTGACAATTTATCCACATTTGATATTTATATATGACACATCTTTATATATAATTTTATCACTAAATCATAATTAATAATTATATATATTATTACCTTAATTAGTATAGTTTGATATAAATACCTGTTGTGAGTAAATATTTTCCGTTTTCGTTGATAATAACTTAAATCCTACTACAAATAAGAGTTTGATATTTAAGCAGTAGTAAAAATTTATTATTTATTAAATTTTAAATCATGCGTCATGAAAAGAAGAATCACGATGTCAGATGAGCATTGCCTTTAGTCTGCACCTTTTGAAACAATCCTATAAACTAGTTTTTGAGATTAACTCGTACCGAAAGTAACCCTTCCATTCCATTATATTATTACTTCTATAGTATCACATTTTTTTAACAATAGAGTAGCATAGTGCAGATAAGATATTTTATAGTTTCTTCACGAATCACGGGCACCTTGTCTCTTACACTAACAAAAATCCCAACTCTCTTTTTTTTCTTGTTACTTTGTTTTCTTATGAAAGGATCAATGTCCAATGAAGAAAATTACAAGATAAGTGGAGGATATTTTAGAAGGTGTGCATATAAGCTGGGACAAAATGTCACACTCATACTGGGGGACAGCCCACCGTTTTCCCGATTAGTAAAAGTTTATATAATTTAGACCTTGTATGTATTAAAAAATTTATTAAAAATTTATAAAATATTTGACTAGAAATTCATGATATATCAACTTGAGTCGCAGGAGTGGAGCTAGAGTATAGCTTACCGGTGTGACCGAAGTAATTTTACTCCAAAGTACTTTAACTTATCGTAAGAAGTTAATTAAGCAGGTATAAATTATTAATTTAAATTTAATAAAAGAACTAAAATTTTGGATCCATAAACGTCAAATTCTAATTTCGCCTATTAAGTTTAAAGTCATTATAGAAACCCATTTCTTAAACTTCATTTGTTGGATTACACTAAATATATTGGCATTGTTATTGTTATAGGAATCCATGAAGTTCAAATTGTTAATTCGCCGCTAATAATTAATATATATTTTTCCTTTTATTTATAATTTAATAATAATAAATTAATATAATTGTAGGGTTTTTGTACGCAGCGGATATTGAAAACTTGTTTTAAACCCAACAAACGTAGAACTGTTTGACTATAGGATAATTTAAAACCGTAAACGTAAGACTTAAATGGTACTTACATGTTTACAATATCTGGAATCTTTATCAACTGTGGGTGCGCACGCGAATGCCATTTCGATTGCAAGCTCCAAGCTTCAATGTATTCCTCTTTTGGAAAGCTAGGAAATTCGGCAGAGGTTCGAGAGAGTGTTTTGATTCTGAGTCTCTAAGACTTAGAATGATGATATGAAAATCAAGTGTAATGAATAATGAAGTGTAGGTCTGTATTTATAGGTGAAAAATTATATCAAATCGGATTAGGGTTTGACCTTGGGGATGGCCCAAAATTCGAGACATATTAGGTCATGGCGCCGCGGCCCTATGGTGTGGGCGTCGCGGCGCTGACGTGACCCTACACTGTCTCGTTTTATTTTTCGCACAATCTTAATTAAATCTAAAATCCAATTTTGACTTAATTAAAACAATCATTATTCATTTAAATATCTCGATTCTAAATCGAATATTTAATAGTCTCTCAATACATCCTTAGATCGAAAAGACAATCGACATAGTGTGACCCTGCAGGTCTTCACATATCAACATTAATTAAATTAAGGTCTACGCGGAACTCCTAGACGGCGCTGCAAGACGAACTCAATATGTGAAGTACGTTTACACTAATCCAGTAAACTTAACCTCTATGTGGTAAGATAAAATCCTTTCATTCACGACACCCGATCAAGCTTAGGATTTGTTAAGTGTCTATCAAAATGGCTTAATCATTGTATCTCATCTATATTAGTTGACAACTAGACCATATTCTAAATATGTCTATTGTGTTGGCCAACGACTTAGTCAATCTAATATCACTGAGAAGCTGAGTGTTCTCTCGAATATACATTCGGGGAATGAATCCTAATCTTGGCTCAACTACCACCTTTAATCCACATCGTAATGCACCCAATACAAGACATATCTCAACCTATAAGACATTTGAGCTTAGGACAGGATCAAAGTATATTACTTTGTAGACAAGGTGCGCATTGACCTCAAGTCTAAGGACTTCTATCTCCCACACGTTGATCATACTTTAGACAAGTATAACAAACAGTATATCAGCAGGGTATACCAATACTTTCAAAGTATCCATGTGTCCATCACGAGTAGTCATTACTCGTAGCAGGTAAGACATACTATATCCTCTAAGGATGTGATGCAGACCACATGTCGACTTATCACATATCATCGATATCTCACTCTCGATGATCATTAGTCGAGGCTATTTTAAGAGTTACGTTATAATAATAATATCTCACATTATTAATAACAACGTAACCTTTAGGGATGCATATTATAGAATATTATAAACAATCAACTAATAATTTAATAATTGCAAATGCCAAAATATTAATCTCCATTAATAATAATACAAATGTGTATAAAGTACATTTATCCTAATACAGATTGTCTCTAGGACATACATATACTTTCAATAATTTGATATAAATATCGAAGGTATCTAGTTTTAACCCGCTCCTATTATCCGCTTTCTCATTTAGCTTTTCACAATTATAATAATACTGATAAGTGATAACATTCAATTTCAGTGACTGATTCAGAATTTTCACTTAGGGTGTTCAAAAAAATAACAAAAGTTAAACATAAAAAATAATGTTGTCGCTAGGAATCAAACCTAGGACAATAAAGACAATTTTAAATAACATGGACCACTTGAACTAACATTTTTCATTTATTCAAGATGTTTAAAGGTTAATATATGTGCATAAATACGAAAAATATACTCTATATATACGTTATAATTTTTTGTTGAGGATGTTGAGGTCGCCCCCCTCTAAATCCGCGCCTGTTCAACTCCTTATCCTCTGGATATATCTCTCTTCTTCCGATTCCCAACTTCTCAATAGGGTTATCTGGCTGGCTGCAGTAACTTGGTTTAATAAGAAAATTGACTTTAAAAGTTAACATATGGAGTGAGAAGTACAACAACTTATACTTTGAATTAACTAATTAGTGCGAGATTCTAACACTTCTTCAGTCGGCCAAAGGTAAAAATTAGAGCATGAAAATTGAATAAGTCAATAACATAAATAGATCTGATTTTAATACCACAAAAATAATGAATCTTCAACCTAATATGAAAAATAACAATATGAAAATTTTGTACACTATCAAATATGTATACTTATTGCCATAAGTTATAACTTATAAGTCCATCCAAACAGGCTTTAGGTTTAATAACAAAGAAAAGTTTACTATGGTAACTTGAGTTATTTTCCTAAGCTTAGCGGTCTTTTTCTAGAAAACAATATTTTCTTCTCCTCTAAATAAAAGGTTCCGTTACCTCAAAGTATAATACATTCTTGAGAATAATATCTTTATAGATTCTCTCTCAGTATATTTTATTTTTTGCTATATATATATTTATTACATCTTAAACTTCTATATTTTATATTGTCCTTTTGATTTCCCGACTAATATGGATTTGTCAAGAAGTTTCACTTTAAAGAGTAAAATTTTCTACGTCTAGAATGATTTTATTCTCGAAGCTCAAATTCTAAAACTTTTATTTACCACTCCACCACAGTTTTTAATAGTAAAACTTATGTCTTTTAGCTGATAACTCACATTCCTTCACTAAGAAAAGAAAGAAAAAAAGAAAATTGAAATTAGCTATGAATTTCGTCGCTAAAATATTTATAGCTAGCAGATTTTTTCGATAATCTATTACTAATTCATCATTAAATAGAATCAGCTATTAATTTTACTGTTTAACTGTAGAATTTATCCATAGTTAATTTCTGTTTTTAAGCCGTGCTTATGATAAATTTCTGTTTTTAAGCCGTGCTTATCCTTTTTGTATTCCAATTAACTGTCCCTACTTACCTCTGCCATCTCCCCCCAATTCCCAATATCTGTCGAACAAAAACCTTAAAATATCTGCATTAAATAAATATAATAATTATTTGATGTGATGATAATAATATTCGTAAAAGTTTCATAATTGAGTTGAATAAGGACTCTACAACTAATCCTTCAACGAAACGGATTATAATTATAAGTCCTTTTAACTTTGCCATCTTATGCTAGGAGTATTTATTTAAGCTTTTCAATCATCATATAGTACTACTTTAATTTCATCAAAATACAACCTTATATTCTTTCTTGTGTTTCTTAACAAACACTAAATTCCGCCACCAATTACCTCTCTACTGTGTTCTGTCTTTCCACAACAGTTTTTCTTGAATTAATGGACTGTATCTCTTCATACTCCAAGATTTCACAACCACAATTTCCACCTCACCAATTAAAAAACACCCTCTTATCAACACCCTCATCAATACTATTTTCTCCATTCAATTTACAGAGTAAAAAATCATTGGCTATAGTGGCTAGTAATACTACTAATAATAATAATAGCAGTGGCGGTTGCGAGTACAGTGGATTGACTGCGCCATTAGTGCCGAGCACAGAAGCTGGTAGGTCGTTGAGAGGTGCGTTGCAAAGTGGCAGAGACGGGGTTTTTAATGCTGTTGTGGAGAAAGAATTGGTGAAGTTGAGTTATATGAGGGATGATGCTTTTCTTCGTATGAATCTCAACTTGTGCTCTGATGAAGCTCTTCTTCACAGGTTCGTCCCGCCTTTTACTTCTTTTATTCGTTCAATCTCCGCTCTGCTCTGTGTTGACGAGCAGAGATTTTCACGAGAGTTTAAGTTATATACGCAGACGTTTTAAATAACTTTTTTTACTATTAGTACAAATTATTCGCACTATATTTTTCATGTTATTATATCATGCTTGATACGTGGAATTACTTGTTGTAAATCAACTTAACCTGATATGATTTTTTTCAGTATTGTTGAGCCTAGTAGCACAGGCACAAGTAGTATGGATGCGTTATCATAACTCATAAGAGTTTAAGTTTGCAATTTGACAGGCCATAGCAGGTTATTGCTCTATTTCATACACTTAATATGTAGAATTACTTGTTGTTGTAGGTCAACTTAACCTTACACTTGTCAAGTTTGACTTGTAGATACTACTTATTCTCTCCGTTTCAATTTATTAGGCACCATTTGACCGGACACATAGTTGAGTTTAAAAATTAAATTAGAATTTATTATGTTTACTAAATTGCCCTTACTTTAGTGCTTACTTTTGTATTCACATTAAGTACATCTTCAAAATTAGGTGGAACCAACAAGGATAAAATAGGGATGGTTCAATTAAATAGTTGTCAAATAAGGAAATATGACATTCTTTCTAAGACAAACTAAAAAGGAGATAATAGACACATAAATTGGGACGGATGGGGTAATAGTTTAAGAGAGTTTTTGCACTATCAAGTGAACTAAGGGATAATTTCAAGTAACTATCCATTATAAGTGGGATTACTAACCTTATTCTGCATTGTTGTGCCTAGTAGCATAGGCACAATGTTAAATTAGTCGCAGTTTAATAGGTTATAGGAAGCTATTACTCTATTTTACAGTCATCTTTGAGGGTTAAGTATGTAGAATTATTTGTTGTTGCAGGTCTTGTTGAGTTTGACTTATATCAGGTCACCCGAGAGACAATTTCAAGTAAATGGCCATAATAATTAAGATTACTAACCTAAAAAATTAGGGCATATTGGTAGTGTAAAAGTTACTGATAGAATTGCATTTCAATGGTTTTATTGTTGTGGTTAAGAAGTTTCTTCATCTTTGTGTGTCTGAATTTTATTGGTTTTGAGTAAAAGTGGAGTTTGGTATCAAAATCTTTGATTTATTGGGTGTTTCTGAAGAGGATTCATGTGGTTTATTGGATGTATTGAAGAGGATATAACTGGTTAGACCTAGAGAATAGTTGCTGAACTTTTTGATAGTTTAATGGCGTAAAACTCTAATTATGTCACGTAAATTGAGACGGAGGAAATTGTGAATTGGTATTTGTCCCAGAAATATTTTTCTTGCATTCGCAGGAGGACTTTCTGAAACTTGAATATATGTTACCAATGATAACATAAGTTAATCTACGTAATTTTTGAAAAGGTAATATCAACTTCACTTTGCAAGTGCCTCTACTTTGAGAAAAAAAACATTAGAAAATAGCATATTTACTGCTATATTACATTTTCGAGTGGCGTTTTAAGGAAGCTGAACTTGCTCTATACAGACTATATATACAAACTATTTTGATAAAAGCCTCCGACTAAAGGAGGAAACAAGAAACTATATTGCAACCTTAGACTTGGTAGGAACAAATTGCTGTGTGGATTAAAATGCCTAATATATGCTTAGGTGCCTAATTTATTGGACTAATTATCAAATTGTCGATAAATGAACGCTGGTTTTTGCATTATGTTGGTAGGATTAATTGTTTAAACATTTCTTGTTTGATTGCTTGATTCTCATTCAGAGCACAGTCCAATTCTGTATACGTTTACTAATATTTGAATATGATGAAATGCCAGGAGAATATCTGAGCTTAGAGAGCTGGAATGTCGAAACGCTGTAGAGGATGTTATGTACATGTTAGTAGTTTACAAGTTCTCCGAAATCGGAGTGCACTTGGTTCCAAAGCTCTCCAAATGCATGTACAATGGCAGGCTCGAGATATGGCCCTGTAAGGACTGGGAGCTCGAGTCTATACACAGCTCTGGCATACTCGAAATGGTTAAGGAACATCTTTCATCCATTATAGGATGGAAAGATAAATGGGCCCTTACTCAAACTGAAAAGCTCCATATCCGTCTAGTCTATGCTGCTTCGATTCGTTATGGATATTTTCTGAAGTCGGCCTCGATGAGGTACCATTTGGAACAGAGTTTTGATCATATCAACTCGGATCTTAGTAGTATTACCACTTCTAGCAACCTCTTATATTCAAGGTCATGGCCGTTGAAACAAAAAAGTGTTCCCTTCGGTCGTGTCAGTGATACTGGATCGACATCTGTCAGTCCAGTGTCACTTATCGAGGAGATGCAGCAAGAAAATCTTACGTCTTATGTTATGAGTTTTGACCATGAAATAGTACAGATGTGCAAAAAACCAAAATTCAAAGAGGCGACGAGTCTGATTGAGAAGCATTGCTCTGCTCTTTTTGGCGATGAGAGTGACGAAGTAGTTTTAACGTCGTCAGCGAGTATGAAGAGGTTTGTGTTAGAGGCTGTTGCTTTTGGTTCTTTCCTTTGGGATGCTGAAGATTACGTTAGGACATTTTATCGGCTCGAGGAGAACTAATAAAGCCAGAGGGTGATTTCAATCAAACGAAGCACGATCACACCAGAGTTTTGTATCTCAGTTGCTCGGGCATAACGAGTAAGTCCACGTTGTGCTTCTGTCTCCCGTTAATCAACGGGATACAGAAAAAAAGAGCCTTGAGGTTATGGTATATATATGGTAGTTGGATGGTTAGAATTGTCAAGTATACTGCAGTATTTTTGATGTATGAAGGATTTTGCTATCTGGTGTTTCAATAGTATAGGATTTTGAGTTGTATAGAACATCATCACTAGTAGTATATAAATACTGAGATGTATATCACTTTCATTATTTTGGGCTAATTACATGTGGTGAAAGTTAGAATATATTGGCCTGTAGTGGCAGTAGCACTGTAGATTCCTATTCAATATTTTCAGTGTTTCAAGCACAAATACAATTATAATTTTTATCGTACTGTGGTGCTTACTAATTAAGATTTAACTTGTTATTGTTTATTGTATTTAGTAAATTTCTTATTATAGTCGACTTCAACTTATTTGAGATTGAAACATAGTTGATTGATTATTGATAGGATGTTCTCGCAGATTGTTAGAAATGGAGGTGCAATCTTTTGCAGGATAAACTTACCTACCTAATTTTGAATCTTGAAAGTAGTCTTTCATTTTCAATCAATTGGCATACCTTGAACTCAGTATTTTTAGAGGCGTTCTCGGGGTGGAGCGTACCAAAAACGCTCCGGGGCGCAAATCAAGGGTGTAGACCTGTAGGGCGTACGTCCTAGAATTTGGGGCGTAAGTCCGACGCAAAAGTGTAAGCCTCCGGCGTAAAAGCGTATGTCCCGGATATTAAATTGATTTTTTTTGTTTTAAAAATATTTTTGTTATAGATTATAATTCTTATTATTAATGATATTTATACTTTATGTTGTCATATTTTCATGTTGTATTATTTTTTTCTAGAATATATAAATAACACCGCCATAAATATTTTTTTAAATGATTAGGTATGAAATTGATAGAATAGAGATTTTATAGCACTTTGTTCCAGAAGCAACCTTTTTCATTTCTTTGTCATTGCTATTACAATTTGTCAGTTATATCAATAAAAATCAGTGCAAATATTAGTTGAGGGTGAAAAAGACTAATTAAAAAGGGCAGTCCGGTGCACTAAGCTCCCGATATCTGCGGGGTCCGAGAAAGAGCCGGACCACAAGGGTCTATTGTACGCAACCTTAACTCACATTTTTGCAAGGGGCTGTTTCAACGACTTGAACTCATGACCTCCTGGTCACATGACACCAACTTTACCAGTTACTCCAAGGTTCTCATTCGGTGAAAATGACTAATAGATGTAGAGATTAATGTGAAGTAGATGAAGATTTTATTTAAAGATTATCTAAGCTATTATCATTTGTTGTTGTTGTTGTTACCTTCCTCAAATAATAATTATAATGATTTCTTTTTATTATTGGTGATTTATTTGAATTTATTTTGCAGAATTTTAATGAAAAATTTACTTTTACTTATTTTTTTAGTAATAAAATTATAAATTAAAGATACATAAGGCATACGATCCATAGATTTATGAGACTTACACCCCATGTCTCGAAGCTTACACCTCACCCGATGCTGCATAAAACACTCGCATCCCACCTTTTAAAACACTGCTTGAACCTACACTATGTAAATTGTTTACAGCAATGGAATAAATATATGATTATATCGGTTAACTATAGTTTAATTAATACATTCTAACTTCAATTTTATCACTAATCATGGTAAACTTATATTGATAATAAATATATTGAAAAAAAGACTTTTTGACCGAACACGAGACAAGCGCAGAAAGAACTTGTAGTCAAACACTAAGACAGTCGGTGCCAGATGGTCTAGAGACCGAAAAACTCTTCACCGTCTGAGAATTTGATCCCGAATTTGCTTTGCCCAATACCGAATAGCAGCGATCCAGGTTCCAGGACAATACGTCCACAGGGTTTAAGGAGTCCGGATAGTCAGCTTTCCAACAATGACCAAACTCCGAGATACCTGAGATTCCATTTAATAGCCACGATATGATCCTTGTAACGTGCATGAGATCAAAGGGACAATTATGACTAGGGATGACAACGGATCGGATCTGGACCGGATCCTACTAGATCTAGATCCAGATTCATTTTTCATACCTGAATTCAGATCCGGATCCAGATCCAACGGGTCCATAAAAATCATATCCAAATCCGGATCCAGATCCAACGGGTCCATAAAAATCATATCCAAATCCGGATCTACCGGGTCCACGGATCGGATCTGGATCTACATGTAAATTTTTTTTGGCTTGAAAATATTCCCACATGTTGAAACTTTTATGACAAAATGAAACGTAATCTGATTGAAAAACATGATTGCGTTCATTCAATCAACCTACACAAACATGACATCGTTCTTCCAAAATACTGAACAAAGTTTTAGCATCACAAGAAAATAAAGACGATTGATTTCATTAGCGCTGCAAACATGTTGCAACTTTGAGCTAATTTTTGGAGGCTTTAGTGATGCTCCACTTGTAGTTCTATTAATTGATTTCATTAAACAACATATAAACAATGTCAGTCATATATCAAAAGTCTCAGTTTTTTTTTCCTGATCAAACAAATGAGAGACAGATACTTAAAGCTTACCGCTAGCAGATTCAAGAAAGGGAAATTTAAAGAAGAGTGATATTTTTTTCTTTTTATAGAAATGAAAATATGAAAAACTGCAGAAAGCATATAGGTAAAAGAAATGAAACTTCAAAAATAAATTACATGGTTGTATGACTTGTGTCTTATCCTGGTTCAACCATTTACCCAATACATAAATTATGAAAAAAAATTAAGAAAATATTTATAAAATTACATTCTAGGTTATGGATATATAATATATATTTAATAAAATCAGATCCACGGATCGGATCTGGACCGGATACGGATCTCAAATACAAGATCCATATCTAGATCCGATCCGTCAGAAACAGATCCGGGTCCGATCTGGATCCGTCGGGTCCAAATTTTGAAGATCCATATCCTATAAAACGGATCTGGATCCACCGGATCCGGACCGGGTCCAAGATCCATTGCCATCTCTAATTATGATCCTCCTACCATTGTAGATCATCGGATTACAGGGGCGGAGCCACAATAGTATCTACGGGACGATATAACTCAGTAGCTTTGGCTTAAAAATTTATTTATATGTATAAATAATTTATTCAGAAATCATTAAATATAAAAAGTTCTAATTTAGAACTCATAAATTAAAAATCTTTTGTTGACGAAGGAACCCGCAGCCGCTACTCTCTCGAGTGCGCACAGGGTAAACCCCGGACTGACACAATAGCCTGCACACCACGTCAGCCGATTAACAACACTTGGTAAGCCATGTGTGACAGGCTCAACCAAGAAAGTTTATGCAGGGGATCGAACTCGTGACCTTGCGGTCCCACGCTCTACTGTTACACCAACTTGGCTACCCTCACGGGTTATAAATTAAAAATCTTGACTTCACCTATGTGTGATTACATACACTGTTATACTTGCTTTCCAGCAGAATTGTTGTTCATATTGTTGTTTTTCATCGCTGTTCGCCATCAGTCGGCCCAAAATAATAAGATTCACTCTCTATATTTTTCCTTTGTTATTTTAATCCGATTATTTACTTTGCTACTATAATTTCTTCTATATTGTCAAAGGATTAATTAGATTTGGGCTAATCACATTGCTTGTGACCTTATTTTCATATATTTAACTGGTTAATTTAATAAATGAATTTTAGGTTAAACAAAATTAATGCAGTTTAGTGAAAAATTTAGTGCGATTAAATTTTTCCCTATTTAGCTCCGGGCCTATGTCGTGTATGATAGTCTCTCTTGCATTATTGTTAGAGTAGCTTGTACATTAGGTTAGTTGAGAAAGATTTGAATTATAAGTTACGGAGGAAGTTAAGATTTGTTTTCACACTGATCTGGAATTTTCTAATTCAAAAGTCACTAGACTTGTTTGGAAAATATGCCTTTTTTTTAACGAACATGACTGTTTGTGTGAACAGGTATCATTCAAATATTAACTTCTTCCTTTTGGTATTATAAATATGTAGATCTGTTCACAAATTTATAACATGTTTTTTCTCATTCTCTTTCTCAACTACTCTTCAATCAATCTTTGTTCTTAAGAGATGTTCTAAAGGAAATCTTCAGGAATTGCTGCCCGCAAATTTTGAAGTCTTTGTTGTATCATGTAAGGTTTGTTGTCAATTCCCAACAGCCATCGTTCTTAATAGTGAGGGCAATTAATACCTTAAAATAATATTCTACACGCCTCAAAACCTTATTTACACTCACTGTTCCAACATGTCTCTCTATTAAAATTAGTAAATGATTACTAATATCAATAATAAAAGATCTGCATGTTTACTGAAGAGTTGGTTCTTAAACAATTAAAGGAAGTTAACTGAATTAATTTGCTAAAGATCAGCATAACAAAACTTATAAAAATATATTTTCTTATATGGTGTTATTAGGAATGCATTAAATCTCCTTTCAAAGTTTTTAATTTAAGTTCTAAGATTGTAAATTAAATTTAACTCTCCGACATAGTCCATTTGTTTATCATTATCTGTGCTTGATCATTATTGAGCCGTTTTAATTAACTAGTTTCTCTGAACGTGCACGTTTGGTTCAAATTTGAAAGAAATAATCCCCTTAATTATTTTCAATGATTGAATAGATATATATACAAGTTACAAAATAGGAGAATCATATTCCTATTCTATTCCTAAAACCTTATTCTACCATAATTCTAACTATACAATTATGGTAAGTGTATATCCTAATTATGGTAAGTGTATATCCTAATCTAGGTAACAAATACACTACAATATACACAAAATATACTTTCCTTAATATACAAATCTGCCCACTGCTTTGCTGCCCAAATCCCGTGATGGGCCTCAGTGATTTGGGCCACTGCCCACGGTCCGGGTCGCCCACTTGCTTTTTCTTCTTTGGGCTTTGCTTTGTATACCGTGATATATCTTGTTGTATATTCGGTGTATATCACGGGTATATTACCTTTGTTTAACACACCCCCACAGTCATAGCGGGCGGTCTTCGAACGCTGAGACTGTCCCTAAAATCTTCAAAGAGAACCGCTGGTAGACCCTTTGTAAAGATGTCCGCAATTTGATAACGAGATGGGACATGGCATACGCGAACGTGACCCTTTGCAACCTTTTCACGGACAGAGTAAATGTCCATTTCGATATGCTTAGTGTGTTGGTGTTGAACTGGGTTACCTGAAAGGTAGATGGCACTAATGTTATCGCAATATACGAAGGTTGTCTTCTGAATGGGACAATGAAGCTCCAAAAGCAAATTACGTAGCCAACATGATTCGGAAACCACATTCGCTACCCCTCGATATTCTGCCTCTGCACTTGAGCGTGATAGAGTTGCCTGACGCTTCGCCGACCAGGAGACCAAGTTGTTGCCAAGAAACATACAGTAGCCAAAAGTCGACCGTCTGGTGTCGGGACTGTCACGACCCGACCCGACGGGCCGCGACTAACCGCTCTAATGACGTCATTATCCTGACTTGTCACACACAAGTCTAACTAATCACCTAATGAGTCTGAAATCCGGCAGCATAACGTTGCAATAACAATATATGCCAGGGTAGGCAAGCCGACAAGGCTGCCTTTACCCCCGAATGTACCTGCCTCCTGAGGAGTCACAACTAGCCAACACAATACAACAGGCAAGCCGACAAGGCTGCCACTAGATAATATCATATATACACGGGGATACCCCAACACAGAGCACAATAGCATGGTCGACCAAAACGAGTTATAACCCTTACATAAGTACAACCCACAACTGTCTACAGACCTCTATAAGAAGGACAACGACATATGACGGGACAGGGCCCCGTCGTGCCCCTAAATATACATAAATCAAAATGATAGGGTTCCGTACAAAAAATGGTAAAGCTCTGGATCAAACGAGATTTCCAAACAGCTGCGCAGGAACCTAAACCGGAGGGTCACCAACCGAGCACTGTACTGCGGGCACGAACGCGCCCCCCGAGGAAAGGAGGTCAGTACGAAATAATGTACTGAATATGTAAACATGAAATACTGCAAATGAGATCATAAGTAGCCAATGGATAACAAGAGGTCAGTATAAAAATCAGGATCCAAATCCAACTGTGCCATAAACAATAAAAATCAGTTGTGCCTTATAAAAATGAGAGTCAAGTCAAGAAAACATGAATGCATGTCCATATACATATATATATACCTGTAACGTAACCCGACCCACTAATGCGGGACTCGGTGGAATCATATCATAACCCGGCCCATATTGGAACTCGGTGAAGTCATATCATAACCCGGCCCATTCTGGGACTCGGTAAAGTCATATCATAACCCGGCCCATTCTGGGACTCGGTAAAGTCATATCGTAACCCGGCCCATTCTGGGACTCGATAAAGTCATATCGTAACCCGGCCCATTTTGGGACTCGGTGAAAAATGCAAGGCTGTGCACGAACATAACCCGGCGCGGGACTCGGTGAAGTGAAGTAATAACACTTAGCACGAGTAGATTTCATGAGTAACCATATGCAATCAAAATTTTCATTTGACTCCCGATAAAATCATTATAATAATGTCATAATAAACTCTTTATTGAAAAATCATAGACACTTCTTATAACTAACATCTTTAGGAATTAAACTGTATAAGAATCATGTACGTTTGCCGTACCTTCATTAAATAAAAATCATGCCAAAGAAAGAACGAATAGTTTACATACCTCTTAGACGAACTAATCAACTCAATATTAGAGTACGTCTCGTTTTAGAACTTCAACCTATAATAATGGTAATACGTTCGTCAATTCTATGATCACTGGCATACTTTATATCGAATAACGACTTCCTATTCTATAAAAATTTGGGCATCACTTCCCTTGTTTATACATGTTTCCACAACTTCCAAACGAGGCTAACAACATCAATAACTAAGCATCAATTAAGGGCACAACCAAAACAGCAACAAAGGGGATTTACACACCCACTTCTCATGTAAATTTAGCCTCTTAGTCCACATTAAAAACAGCCCACAAAACAGTCCATAAAACAGTCCATATACATCACAACATGTCCAACAATTTCATGCAAGTTCTTGGCCACAACATGTCATAATTCCATAACTCTTCTCTTAACTCCTAAAATCCAATTTCATATTTCAATACTTCCATATAACTAATTTAAACTTTAATATCAATGTTTCCTTTCAATTTCATCATGCAATTAGTGATAATAATACAACAATAACCAACGAATCCAACAATCACCAAAATCTGTCTCAAATTGGCAAATAGCCCAAAATTGTCACATACATTGCTTAAATTTCAAATTTTTCTTAACACAAATTCATAACCTTAATTCTAACAACATGCATTCCAATTAAATTATAGAAAGAAGAATTTTATACCTCAAATTTCGTCCAAAACAGTCCACAATTTTCTGCCCACTGTTTGTCCGAAAATCCCCACTGTTTTCGCATTTCTATCCCTTTTTTGTTCACTTCTTCAACTCCAATTGACATGCAAGTGTTCTACAATGTTAAGCCATCATCCCTACACGTTTTTCTTCCAAAATTTCATCCAAAAATCTCAAAATTTCTAGGCTAAAGTCTCGGCCAGCAGTGGTTGTTTTTGCCACTGTTTTTGGTGTTGTTTTGCTTCTAATTTTTGGTGAAAAATGTAGTCTAGGAAGAGAAGATAAAAATCTCAAATTTGGCTATGGGGTTGGGGGTTCTCGGCTGGGGTATGGGGGAGGAGAGGAGAGGAGAGTTTGTTTTAAGTTTGAATGAAGAAGATGAAAGAATGTAGGTTAATTAAAAAAAATATGGATTTTTAATATCACACTTTGGCCTCCAAGTTCTTCAATTAATAAATCTTAAACCCACCTTTAATTCCCGAGAATTTCATAAAGCCTCGCATCCTCAATGTCATAATTTTATAATACAATACTATTCCATAACTCCATTGGAATACATTCAACTACTAGGATTAATTCTCGTCGTCACATGTATAGCACTAAAGAAAAACTATTCCGGGATAACATCCGTTTATACACTAATTTCCCGTATTAACATATGTAAGTGCTCCTTATATTCAATATCTGAATCTTACTTCCTTAATGACGTTCTTAATTATCATTTTAATCTTACGAGGTGTAACAGGGACAACCACCCCAATCAGCATCCGTGTAAGAGATAAGTGTGGATGTAGATGAAGGATACAAGTGCAACCCATAGTCCAGTGTCCCCTGAATATAACGAATGATGCGTTTGATTGCATTCATGTGCTCAACTCTGGGATCATGCATGAATAAACACACATGCTGAACCGCATACGTAATAACTGGTCTGGTAAAGTTAAGATACTGGAGGGCCTCTGCAAGACTGCGATAGCCGGTCGGGTCCTCGTATGGTCCACCTGCTGCGGCACTCAGATTGGGGTTTGCATCAACTGGCGTGGAAGTGGACTTACAAGATGACATCCCAGCCCTCTCTATGATCTCAGCAGATACTTTCGTTGAGACAAAAACAAGCCACCTGAATGACGTTTGACGGCAATCCCCAAAAAATAACTCAAAGGCCCTAAGTCTTTCATAGCAAACTCAAAACTAAGCATGGTCATGATAGACTGGCGCAAGGCATCGAAAGAGGCAGTCAAGATGATATCATCCACATACAACAGAATGTACCAAGGACGAACCACGGCGGTAGATGAACAAGGAATTATCTGACCTGCTGTGAGTGAACCTAAAAGTTGAAACAAAGTCAGCAAACCTTGTGTACTAGGCCCTTGGAGACTGCTTAAGCTCATTTAAGGACTTCTTCAACAAACATACATGATTAATGCGATTTGGATCCCTGAAACCCAACGACTGATGCATATAGACTGTTTCCTTGAGATCACCATGTAGGAAAGCATTCTTGACATCCAACTGATGAATTGGCCAAGTCTTGGAAAGAGCTAAGCTAAGCACAGTGCGAATGGTAGCCTGTTTGACCACCGGGCTAAACGTCTCACCACAATCTATCCCAACCTGCTAAGTCTTACCATCACCAACAAGTCGCGCCTTATGTCGAGTAAATGACCCATCTGAATTCTCCTTATGAGCAAAAATCCACATAGACCTGATAACATTAATACCATATGGACGGGGCACCAACTCCCACGTCTTATTATCAATAAGAGCATTATATTCATCAGTCATAGCAATTTTCCAATTAGGGTCATTTAATGCAGACACAGGATTGCGAGGTAAGAGGGATTTAAAGACATCATAATGTAAATTAAAATGTCTTTTAGGTGTAAAAATACCCCGCTGACTACGAGTGACCGGTCTATGACTCAAGGAGGAATTTTGGGAATTTTGGGAATTTTCTGGGCTCGGGGGGGAGCGGCCGGCGGGCGGTGGGCTTCTTGTCCCAAATCGGTAAGCGGAATCAACATCGGACCGGTTCCGGGGTGGATTTGGACGGCCCAATTGTGGGGGACCGATCCAAGAATCGGAATAGTGCATGGTACAGTGGGTCCAGCGGGCAGTGGGCCCGCTGGAGGATTTTGGGTACGGGATATGTCTGAAAAATTCTGAATAATATACGGGGATATTTGGTCATCCAAAAAATTATACGACCTAGGCTCGGGAGTATGAACTTTCGTAAAAGGAAATTGGGTTTCATCAAAAATGACATGGCGATTAATTATAATTTTCTTGGAGGATAAATCAAAACATTTATAACCACGATGATTCGACGGATAACCCAAAAATACACACGGGGTAGATCGAGCCTGAAGTTTGTTAATTGTGGTGGATGGGAATAACGGATAACACAAGCACCCAAAAATCCGGAGATGAGAATAAGAAGGGTTCTTATTAAATAGGATTTTGAGGGGGGAAGAATATGTCAGACTTTTAGAAGGAATTATGTTAAGAAGATATGTGGCCATTTGTAGAGCATGATGCCAAAAATAGGGAGGTATGGAGGCATGAATTAAGAGAGTTCGGAAAATGTTATTTATGGAACGAAATTTGCGTTCGGCTTTCCCATGTGAAGATGTATGAGGACACGAAAAATGAAAATTGATCCCATTATTAGCACAGAATTCCCGAAACTCCCTATTGTCATACTCTTTCCCATTATCACATTGAATATTTTTTATTTCTCTCTCGAATTGAGTACGAATGAACGCTCTAAATTTGATGAAGACGGAAAACACTTGTGATTTATTCGCAATTGGAAACGTCCAGAAAAATCTAGAATAATCATCTAAAAAGAGAACATAATATCGATGACCCAATGAACTAAGAACAGGAGACGTCCATAAGTCGCTATGAATAATATCAAATGGCATTGAAGTATGAGAATTGGAGTCTACAAATGGCAACTTAACAATTTTCCCTAATGAGCAAGACTGACAAAGTGGAGTACGACTCGTACCCTTATGAGATGACTCCCCGTCTTGAAATCCTTCACAGAGAAACCAAAAGGATCAAATTCAACGGAAACAGAATTGTCAGTAGTGAACTTTCGGACAGACACTAAATTTTTAATCAATTTAGGAGCATGCAAAGTATTTTTCAAGAGAAGGGGTGGATTGGGGGGAGACAACGTTTTCTGACCATACCCTAGAATTGGAATAAAACTGTCATTACCAACAATTATCCCCCGAGGGGTGCACAAATTGAAATAAGATAAGAGAGTACCTGATTCGGAAGTCATGTGAGTAGTGGCACAGGGAAAAAAGTGCATTTACATTTATGAAATAATCACTCTAAATTAAGTCATCCAGTTTGCATGGTAGTTAGTTGTTAAATACATGTGCAGCTCAACAGAGGCAGTTATTGAACGATTTGGTACTTTCTCAATCTCCCAAAATATCTTTATCTTCCTTCATTCTTATTCTATCCGATCTCTCTCTTATCTTATTCTTCTTCTCTGTTTTTGACAGAAATTTCGGGTCCATTAATGGCGGATTAGCTTCTGTTTCTCTTCTGTAATCATCCATTTTAGCTATTGGAACAGTAACATTTCAATTCGATTTTAATAAAATTCCAGTTCTTTCGCGCCAATTCTCTCATTCTTAGTTACGAACACTACCTCATACTCAGTACCCCAACTTTGGAAAATGAAGAGCCAACTTTGAAAAATGAAGAAGGTGAAGCTAAAAAGTCGCAGCCGTCTTTGTAAGACTATTCACGTTGAAAATGACGGTGAGTTTCATGATGATGATGGTGAACTAAATGAGGATAACGTTGACCTACATGATGATGCCGGTGCGGTATCTTTTTGCTTTCTATTACAACAACGACAACATACCCTGAAATCACACAACGTGGGGTCTGTGGAGGGTAGAGTGTACGCAGAATTTACCTCTACCTTGGTAGGTAGAGCGACTATTTCCGAAAGACCCTCGGCTCAAGACAAAGTATAAGCACAAGCAAAGAAAGAAAAACAGTTAGACCCGGACAAAAAATTTAAAGTAATATGAAAATGATGATAAGAAAAGCGAAAAATCAATTTAAAGCATTAACATACAAACAATGAAACACATTATGCATCTTTTGAGTAATAGGTTCAGTGGGTTGAGATACATGTACAGCTAGAAAATCTCTTCAGCCTAATGTATAAAAGAGATGCCAAAAGAAACGGGAGTTCGAACTATTTATGGAACCAATTTTAACATTGTATGTACAGGGAACTCAAGAACTAGGTCTTCCATCAAACTCCTTCTTAGTCTAAGTGAAAAGAGAGTGGGGGAGGAGACATGAGTAGAAAAATTAAACTGTTGAATATTTATTCCTCACGAGATTTGACGCTCTTTGTGTCCGGAATCAATCAATTTCATCAGAACACATCTGTTGCTATGTTGTCATATAGAAAGAGAATACTGACACTACTGTCCAAGATTTCCAGGAAATCCTCTACTGCAGCAAGAACATCGCCTATAGTGGCAGTCAGTGCCCGGATATTTTCTTGAGTATCTAAGAAACTCATTTCTTGTAAATGAGTTAGCTGAGTAGCGTATAATTTCTCTGGGGCACATTAGATTTGTTAGGGACACCCAAGCCCCCGGTCCACCAAACATCATAAGCATTTTCATTCCCGAGTTTCCAAGTGCTGATCCACCAGCATTTTGGCCCGACTGTTGGTTTGTTTGATGCCGCCCAAGTTGAGATGCAAGCCCTTGCTGGAAAGTCATAAGTTGCTGCGTTGTAGCTGATGTTAATTACCAAAGAAATTCAGGATTTTTGCATCATTTCCTTAAGATGTGAGTTGGAATCGATCATGCTTCTAAAATGTAGGTTCATCCCTAAAACCTGGTTCATGAACTGAGGATTTGAAAGGAGAGACTGTATTATCTGTGAGATGGCAGGATTCTGCATCATTTGATTTAGAGAAGTGGTATCATGCATGCCACCTAGCATTTGCTCCAAACCTGGGGTAGCAAGCCCACCTAAGCCAAGTGGTGCAACCCTGGTATCACCAGCTGTATTTGACCTAGCAGTGGTATTGACTTGGATAACTCCAGCTGATTGAGAAGCAAAGGTGGGGACATGGTTTAACTCCATCATGACATGGTTTTGCTCAATCTCTTTCTTTTTCAACTTTGCTATTTTGAGCAAAGTTGGAAAGACTTTCCGTTGGTATTTTTTTTGATATGGTGTATTCTTCTATCTGTCTTGATATTGGGGTATTCCTCAATGAGATTCTTTTCTAAGGGCCACTCTTTACACGCCCAAATACATTTTTCCAATTTTATCAATTTGGTGCTATACTTTTTGAGCAAATCATTGTAATGTTGTATATCATCTTAATGTAAATCAACATTATCACTAGATGGTGAAGAGGTAGAAGAAGAATTCATTTGTTTGAGCGTAAGGTTGGAGGCACTTTCTTGATTTCTAATATAGGACTCTTGCTTGAATTTCAATTGATGAGACTTACATATAGGAACCTCCAAATATAGTATTTATTTTTAGATTGAAAATTCATCTTTTTGCTTTCTATTCTTAAATTAATTTTGGGTATTTTTCGTAGAGTTTGGAAATTGGGTGCCTTCTTAATAAGTAATTTAATTTCAAATTTACTTTTTCTACTTTTATCATGTTTTATGTATGTCTTAGTCGGACTGTTTAATGCAAAGTTTATATAGAGGGTGTTGATTATAACCCCTACAACTGTGTTAAACAATTGGAGTAAAGAATGACTAATTGAAAAGTTTTCTAAGGATATAATAAAGAAGGCGCATGGGTGGCTCAAGGACAAATTCAGTAAAGCATATGCTTTAGGCCCCATGAGTCAAAAGATCTCAAAAAATATTATTATTATTATTATTATTATTATTATTATTATTATTATTATTATTATATAACTAGTCATTTATATATAAAAAGTCAGTATCACATGTCTTATTATATAATTTGGGGAAATATCTTTCAAGTTAATAAAATATTAGCCATTTGTTGCAATATAATGCCTGTCAGTATCACATGTCTTATTATATAATTTGGGAAAAGATCTTTCAAGGTAATAAAATGTTAGCCATGTTTTGTAATATAATGTCTTCATTCTTGTTGTCAAAAAACTTTTTTGTAAATATTAAGATTTAAGTAGTTTAAAACTTTAATTTAAAATTCTAAAATATCAGACAAAGTTTTACTGTCATTTAGCAAAAACTTTAAAATTTGAAAAGAAAATTTATTATATTCCTAATGTCATGACTATGTAAGGAAATAATGAGCTTTACTTTGTAACATTGTAACACGTATAGTAATTTTCTAGTGATTATAATAAGACTTTTATTGAAGAATTAAAATTAATTGTGACTTGATATATTGAAATAAAAACTTGATAATATAGAAGAAGATTTAGTGCATTCATATGCCACTATACAAGAATTACAAATTTTTATATTAAAAAGACTTGAAAATAATATTTAATTCTATATAACATATGATTTTCTAATTATCGTAAATAAAAGATTTCATTCTTTTTAGATTTTAGTTATATAACATATGATTTTCTAATTATCGTAAATAAAAGATTTCATTTTTTTTAGATTTTAATTTGGGTTGTTCAAATGAGTGAGCAAATTAAGTTAAATTTCTATCTGTCATTAATTAGTACCTATACCTACCCTATTGATTCTGCTTTTTCCTTCTTCCCATACATTTGTTCTAGTTTTTTTTCTGTTTATGACGATTTTATATACCGTTTTAAACTCCTTAAGAGCAGAAAGGGATGTTTACTCATCTATTGCATCCTGAGAATGGAACATCTGCATATGCTCGACTTTCAATCCAAGATAACAAATCCAAAAAGTGCTAGTTGGAATCTAAAGTATATATACACAAGGAAAGTTGTATTGGGTAGAAACGTCTCTAGGAGAGTTAGCGTATTTGAGAAGTCTAGTGGTTCCGGAGCTTTCACACAGTTGTCTCCCACTCCCTATTTGTATTGAGTGGAAACATTTCTGGGAGCATTAGCGTATTCGAGAAGCTTGATGGTCCCGGAGTCTTAGCGTAGCTATATTTCACTTCCAACAACTCCTATCACATCAGCCCTCCTAGATCAAAGTGTAGCGGCGCGCGTGGGTACTATGACGTCAGTATGCTCACGTCGTCATAACATTAGAGAGCATAATAATCTAGTTTTGTCTTATATAGGCAAGACTTAGAAGAGAAGGAAGACACTTTATATTCTCTTTAAGCACACATTTTTGTAACTCATATCTCACTCAAGCTAATATCTGATTCTCAGATTTGGTTCATATTTGATCCATAGTTTATTTTCAAATCTTATTCATTACTTTGTAGTTATTTGCTTATTCATATTATTATCCTTAACATCATATATACATAACCTAAATATCAATCTCGGACTCAATTAAGAGGGTCTCCAGATATGATACTACCTACTTGTCTTTAAACTCTTGAAATACAAATCAATAACTTCATTTTTGGTAGATATCATTTTTATCGAAAAACAGTTTGGCGCCGTCTGGAGGGATAGACAGTTGTGGAATTGTCTCGATCCGTAGCTGATTTTCTTGAAACCCTTGAGGCAAACACATCACGAAAGAGAAGCATGTCAGGTCAGAACAACATTTCTCGCGACCCGCGGGAGATTAAAGGAACAGGTGCTTAGTAAGCATCAAGGCCTGGAAGAACGGCCTGAGACATCACAGACAAAATTAGAGGGAATAATAGCCCCGAAAGCAAGCAAGTCTGTAGATGAAAAAGATGCTCAAAGCCATCAAGCAGAGAGCCACGAGGCGCGACCCAAGGAACGATACCCTAAGAAGAGGAAAAGAGAACCGCACTCCAAAGTGGAGGGAATGTTCAAAGAATATGGTACCCCCTCGGAAGCTTCGCTGGCCACAATCTTGGCGGAAAACAGTGCCATAATGGAGTACATGGAGAAGTTCCTACGATCTTTATCAAGAACAACACCAGATTTCCACTCGGTAGAAAATAAAGAAGCTATAGGAGCTCTCGACGCGTCCTCAACGAACGTGGGGAGAACAGAACATGCGATGCCAGAATCGAACCTGACAAGACTCGCAGCTCTAGAAAATGAGCTGCACGAAATGATGAACCAGATACCTGGCCCCCACTTATGCTAAAAGGAGTTGGAGCAAGGAAGTACGAAAAGATACCCTACAAAGAATATGCAGCTCTGAAACCCATCCCAAAAAAGTTCAGAATGCTTGACATACCCAAGTACAACGGTACGACAGGCCCGGACGAACACATCGTGACTTTTGATGATGCAATCACTGGGCACAACCTGCAACAACATCAGATCCAATTTGTTGTGCGGAAAAAATTCAGCTAGACGTTCACAAAGGGAGGACTCTCTTGGTACACTATCTTACCTGAAAACTTAATTGATTCTTTTGCTCCTCTTGCATATGCATGTTTCAAAGCCCATGCTGGGGCCAGGAAGGACGAAACCCACAAGGTAGATGCTTTTACCACAAATCAAAGGAAGGATGAATTACTCCGCAACTTCATGGAGCGATTCTAGAGGGAATGGATAGAACTGCCAGCGATCTCCGAAGATTGGGCTGCCACAACATTCGTTGACGTCCTAAACGCCGATAGTTTAGACGCATCAAGAAAATTAAAAGAAAGCCTGAATAAATTCTTGGCCAATTCCTGCAATGAGGTAAACAACAAATATACCGCCAAGATGATGATAGAAGTAGATCATGGACCAAAGCCGAATGGGGACAATAGAGTAGATCTCGTAATCCCCCCCCCCAAATAGAGGTAAAGGGATCCTAGAGGATGGTTCGATCATTATTCAAATCGATTGTTACCTAGGCATGAAGGTCGGCCGAATAAACCAATGTATGATCAAGGTCAGCCCGGAAGAGAAAGAGGAGCGCCGCAATGAAAGTCCGTAAATGACTCAGGGCCGACAAGTGTGGCCTCCTACAACTTTAACGTGGAGGTTGTGGACCTATTCATGGCCATGAAAAATACGAAAGAGGTTCGGTTCCCGGTAGCAGTTCGATCCAACCCAAATAAGCATGGCGCGGACATAGAGCTTTGGTGTGAATTCCACGGAATCCCAGGCTATTTAACAGAAGATTGCAAACACTTGATACATAAGGTAGTAGACCTACTAAGAAGGGGTCATTTGAAGGAATTCTTCAGTAGTCGATCCAAGTATGCCAGGGAAAAAGGTACTGGGACTTCATGGGAATGAGCAACACAACATGGAATGATCAACATGATCGTAAAACGAATGATGGTAGGGGTAGTATCTCAGGAGCAGCAGCCCGCATACCTGCCTCCATCCAGAAAAAAGATAAGGAAAACGCACATGAAAATCCTATCGCCTTCAACAAAGTGGAATGAAAAATCATCGAGAACACATACGTTGATGCTCTTTAATTAGGCTAGCAAACGCGGTGGGAATTTCTTATCAAACATTTAAATTTAACATTAAGTGTGCGCTCGTTGATCCAAGTAGTGCAGCGAATGTTGTGCAACTCCGCGTAATCAAGAAGATGCAGCTTACAGAAAAAATGACCTCTGTAGTGAAAATTTTGATCAAATTCAACATGTCTAGCTAGATGACCCTGGACAAATCGAGCTGGAAACGCATATGCAGGGAGTGTCAATAAAATCCTTGTTCGATGTCCTCAAATGGGGAATGTCGTACAACTTGGTAATTGGAAGGCCCTGGCTTCAGGCCATGAGGGTAGTTCAATCTACTTTCCATCAGACTATGAAATTCCCGAGGCAATGGGGGTAGCTGAGGTGAGAAGGGATGTCAAAACTGACCTAACAGAAATCGTCCTCGTTAACGAGTAGGGTGTCTCAACAAAAAAAAGACAGTTAATAATCATATACGCTCGACCTCGAGGTCCATTCCGAGGTCGATCAATGATAGAAACCAGTAGGAGCCCTCTGTTCGGGGGGACCAACAGGCAGAATACCTCAGGGTTCATAGCACCGGAGTAGTCAGATGCATGAAGATTCACAGCAAAGGATCTCGAGCTCACCTTTTGTCGACTGAACACCGGAGTAGTCAGATGCAGGAAGATTCACAGTCAGATGCAGGTATACTTGGCTTAGGCTTAAACCCTGAGTTCATGAATAATTTGATTATTTTCTGAATAACAATATCAGTGGCTTCACTTGGTCGGTACTAGATGTCCTAGGTGTGTCCCCGGAGTTAGCTCTCCACAAGACAAACATGGATCCAGATTGTCTTCTTATTAAGCAAAAAAGGTGTCTGATGTCAGCAAAATAGAGTCATGTTAAAGAAGAAATAGCATGACTCCTACAGTCAGGAGCGGTCTGAGAGGTAAAATACCCGTACTGGCTAGCAAACCCGGTGGTACTCCCTAAGAAACTTGAATATTTTCAAATGTCTTTTGGATTTAAAAGACTTAAATAAAGCTTGACTGAGGAGCTTGTATCATATGCCCTACCTGGTTCGAGTAGTAGACGTGATGGCCAGACATGAGCTACTCAGCTTCCTGGACGTGTCCACGGGGTTTTACCAGATACGGCTGAACCCATCGGACCAGGAAAGTACTTCGTTCTTAACGGAATACGAAATTAATTGTTACATTGTTATGTCATTCAGCTTAAAAAATGCAGGGACTACTTTCCACCAACTGACCGAGTAGATATTCCGCGATCTGTTGGGTCGAGGTGTTTGGATTTGTTTAGATGACATAATAGTTAAGTCCCTGAGAACAGAGAAACATGTTAGACATTTGCATAAAGTGCTAGAGATCCTCCGAGAGCATAACCTCAAGCTAAATCCCGAAAGGTGTGCTTTTGGGGTTGGGCTCTAGGAAACTACTAGGCTTTGTGGTGTCCAACAGAGGCATTGAAGCCAACCCGAATCACATTTGAGCCATAGAGCAAATACTAGAAGTACTCATCAGCACTCGAGAAGTGCAACGATTAACTAGAAGAATAATGGCCTTAGGGAGGTTCATATCCAGATCGTCTGAATAGTGTCAAAAATTCTTCCGCTTACCGAAGAAAAAGAAAGACTTTCAATGGAACCCGGAATGCCAACAAGTCTTAAAGGGCCTGAAGAAGTATCTGACAAACTCTTCGCAAAAACGGATGAGAGGGAACCACTACTGATTTACCTCTCTGTATTCGAATCTGATGTAAGTGATGTGCTCGTCCGGGAGGAAAAAGGTATGCAATATCCTATTTATTATACCAGCAAGGCCTTAGTAGAGGCCGAAGCCCGGTACCCTCACTTTGAGAAGTTGGCTTTGGCCCTGGTAGTCGCATCTCGTAAACTAAGGCTATATTTTTATTGTCACCCCATATGTGTATTCACCACTTTCCCTTTAAGAAATATATTGCATAAGCCTGAATTCTAGGGTCGGCTGGCGAGTTGGTCGATCGAAATCTGTGGGTATGATATTACCTACCACCATGAACCGCTATTAAATCTTAAGCCTTGGTCGATTTCATGGTCGATTATAGCCCGGGTATGATGCCTCAGGCTCACACCGATGCAGTTTGGGAAATCAAAGTTGTTTCTGAGGAATGCATATTATATACAGATGAGGCCACAAGCATGAAAGACAATGGGCTAGGGATTGCCCTTGTCACCCCCTCGGGGGCCACAATTTGGCAAACCATTAAATATGTTTCTTTGACTAACAATGAGGTCGAGTATGATGCCGCAATTGTAGGTTTGGAATTGGCTTGGGGACTCGGAGCCGAATATATCAAGCTCAAAAGTGATTCGCAACTGATTGTTAATCAAATATTGGAAAAATATGAGGCAATAGATAGTCGAATACAAGAGTGCTTGAGCAAAACTACCGCCTTGCTGACTCGGTTCAGAGAGTGGAAGATGGTGCGGATCCCTTGAGAACTGAACTTTGAAGCAGACGCCTTAGCTAACCTGGGCTCTTCGTGTAGGTAACCAAATGAGAACTGGAACCCATAGTCCATCTCTTATGTTTCGTCCTAGATCCTGGCCTACTCGAAGTAAATTCTACCAGCATGACTTGGGACTAGCGAAATGGCATCACCAACTATTTGCAGGTCAGGACTCTTCGGAAGGCAGTAAAGATGCCTGAGCTTTAAGAACCAAGGCGGACATATAAATACATGCGCGAAAGGGATCCTATCGGGTACAAGAGATCTGTATCTAATAATAGGAATTGTGGGAAAGAGATCCTACCGGATCAAAAATATTTCTGGAAAAGAACTAAAGAACTACTGGAACGTTAGTCACCTGGGGAAATTCTATCTTTGAAAGGAGACAAGTATGTTTTGTCCTCAAAGAAGTATTTTTTTGGTTAATTATCTCATTTCTTGACAAGGACTCCCCACGTGACTGTAATCCCCCAGAGGGGATGGATACGCGTTGCACTCTTTTCCTAGACCGAGGTTTTGTTCCAATTTGGTTTTCCTGGCAAGGTTCTTAATGAGGCAACCATTTGAAAAGCGCCTCGAGCTTAGCGTTCCGCATACCGAAACTTGACTCCTCGAGACCTCGCACTCGAGTCCCGAAGAGAGAGTATGGAACAATATAATCATGAGAGAGCCTCTTCCAAAATGGACTCTCTTAAACTGGGACTGCTTGCAGTCACCGAACTTGCTCGGCGCTTCCTTTTGATAAATCTTCTAAATACCCAAAAAATGGATAATGTACTTATAGGACGAGTCGTCCCTTGTGAATTTGAAGGAATGAAATGTTAGGAAAGGTTATCTGATATTTCATACTAAAATGTGCAATGAAAAAATATCCGGGGCAAAACTGAATTCGAAAGCCATATGGTCCCATAAAACCGCTTCAAACACACGACACGGCCATAAAGCCTCCACATCATGCTGGTTCTTTAAACCTTTGTGCCTTTACATTAGGATGAGACGTTTTCCCCATCAGCACTGAAAATAGAGGCAACCCCTTTATTTCAAATTGGATGTCTTAAATCCCAATTTCGCGCTAGCGTTCCCGGATTGGGTTAAGGCAAGATTACCTCAAACACAAAATGCAAGAATTACATAAGCGTGCACCGGTCAACGAACCTTAACTTAAACAACAAACGCTTGAATATTAGCACAGTTCTTGTAGACGGGAGTAGCGGTCATGCCTTGACGGTTAAGTGAGAATTAAAAAGTCAACAAGTCATTATGTGATCACAATTGTTGCAAAAAACAAAACGCATGTCAAAGCGTAAAGAAAAGCAAAACGGAAGGTAAACTAGCTATTGTCAATAACACAAAAAGAGCATGAACACTCATACAAGAACGTTTCTTTTTCTTTTTAAGGGCGCACAGGACCCGGGGATCCAACGAAAGAGAGCACAAAGGTTCAAAACTAAAGTTGCAAAATACACAAGGGCCCAAAGACATCCATCAAATGCAAGGTATCACGTAGGCCCGCCATAAAAAACATTAATCAAAAGGGCACACAGCCCATCGCAAATTCACTAAAGTCGCGAAAACTGGCACCAATCACCGATATTGTTGTTGCTCATTGTCGCGGGAAAAGATCCTTGGAAGGCCTCAGAGGCTCAAGATATAAAAAATCTTGGTCAGGCATGAGAATCCTCACCGCTTGCGCCCGCCCCCGAGCAGTATCACGTAGCTTGGACCAATTTCTTCCCCATCAACTGATGAGCCTGCGTCATAACCTGGAAAGTGTCCTCCCAAACCGTCAGAACTTGCTTGGTTTGCTCCCATCTAAGCCCAGAGTGTCTCTTAAAGTCCTGGAGATCCTTATTCTCAGACTAGAGTCGAGTAACAGATCCCAGAGGCACTGGTTCTCCTCAGTCAACCTCTGACATCCTGAGAGGATAAAGGTGTACTCTTGTAAAACTTTGTGGCAAAGGAAGCAGCAGCATGCCCCTGGAAACAAACTCAGCTCAAGAGCTCGCTCCAAAGACAGACGATACTCGAATACAGAAAAGCTGGCCCTGCAAACTCTATTGCAAGGGGAGAACCTCACGAGCCGACTATCTAAATGGCAGGTCGAAATAAGTAAGTACCACTTGACATATCAAGTTCGCTCAATGATACAGACAAAAGGTTTAGACGATTTCACCCCCATAATATGAACTCAAAAGTCACAGGGCTGGATTGGTATCAAGGATAGGACTGTTTGAAGGAACCATGCACCTTAGGGATAGCAAGTAAAGACCGAAAAATATGTGTTGCACTCTTTTCCTTGACCAATTTTTTTCCCAAAAGGGGCTTTTGACATCAAGGTTTTTAACGAGGCAACAACCGTAAAATGTATTACTCGGAAGAACTCCCCTCAGAATTTTGAATTCAGAAGAGGAAGATTTACTCCTATGTTCAGGAGCCGACGACCTTTGTTTCTTGTACTTTTTTTTGTCAAAAGCACACCAATTTCAAGGAACGTCGTGACAAGGCGAGTATTGAGGGTAAAAAATTCTTCCACTTCTCGGGCCCATTAGTTCAAAAGGCCCTAGAAAGTGGGAGACTATCTATATTGGGTAGAAACGCCTCTAGGAGAGTTAGCGTATTTGAGAAGTCTAGTGGTTCCGGAGCTTTCACATAGTTGTCTCCCACTCCCCATCCGTATTAAGTGGAAATCCTTCTGGAAGCATTAGCGTATTCAAGAAGTTTGATGATCCCAGAGTCTTAGCATAGCTGTCTTCCACTCCCAACAACTCCTATCACATCAGCCCTCCTAGATCAGAGCGTCGACGCGCGTGGGTACTATGACGTCAGTACGCTCATGTTGTTATAACTTTAGAGGGCATAATATTCTAGTTTTGTCTTATATAGGCAAGACTTAAAGAGAAGAAAGACATATTGTATTCCCTCTAAGCACACATTTTTGTAACTCAGATCTCTCTCAAGATAATACATGATTCTCAACTTTGGTTCATATTCGATCTATAGTTTATTTTCAAATCTTATTCATTACTTTTTAGTTATTTGCTTATTCATATTATTATCCTTAACATCATATATACGTAACCTAAATCTCAATCCCAGACGCAATCAAGAGGGTCTCCGGATCGGATACGACCTACTTGTCTTTAAACCTTGAAATACAAATCTCTAACTGCATTTTTGGTAGATATCATTTTACCTGAAAATAAAAGTTCTTATGCAAGAACAGTCCTGGTAGAGGATTCTAAGAAGAGAAATCCTTTTGCTTGCCCAGCATTAACCCTTTTGTATACTCAGTTCTAATTGTCTTTTGTTTGATAATTGAGAAATTTTCGAGTATCAATGGCACACCACACACTCCTTTAAACTTGATGAATAAATGATAAAGTTTAGTATATCTCGGTCAGTCGTTAAGTCGGTATACATGCATGATATCCCTCATGAAAGCAAAACTCAACCTCGATTATACCGTTAAGACACATAGAAACATGCATAACCCTCTATGTTAGCAAATGAAGGTCTGCCACAACCCGATGATGGATTTAAGCGTGTGCTTGGTTTCCTTCTGAAATTTCATTACTTTTCTATTATATATATATAACAGATATGATCTTTTTGTTTCTACTGCAATGATGACTGTATGTTTGCCAAATTAATTGGCCTTTTGATTCCCACTATTTGTTAGTTTAATTTTTATGTTTTTTTTTACTGATATTCATATACATATATGTGTTTTGTCTGGTTCATTAATTGTTGCATTGTATTCAGGATGATAAATTATATGTTGAATATTCTCCTAGTCATGCAATACGCTATGCTTCATATATGAACCATGAAATATTTAAAGAATTGAAGGACATAATTACCGAAGACAGTATCAATTCTTTTCCAAAACTATATTTGGAAAATAACTATATTTGCAATACACTATCCTCTCTCCCCTCTCCTCTCTCCCCAACGGAACAGTAACAAGTCAGATCCCCACCCCCTTCCCCGACTGTAACCATCCTATTTTACCGGATACTTGTAAAATCATGCTTTACATTCTTTCGTTTTCTACTTGTCTCGGTTCTCCTTCTTCAATATCCGGCAGAACTTCTTTGTGTTCCCTTTCTCCCCATAATGATAGCACTCAATATCTTTAAGTCTGTTTCTGAATTTACTTCTATTATGTTCTCTATTATGAGAACCACAATTCTTGCTTCTCCCCGTAGAGTCAGTCACCAAGACATCCGACGAGGAGGAACCTTGAGATTTTCTTCTCATCTCTTCATTTACAACACTACTATTAAAAAATTTCATAGAGATCACACCATCCAGAGCAGAATTTGACAATAAAGATCTAAAAGTTTCTCAAGAATCTGGTAAGAAACCAAGTAGAAATAAGTATTGAATTTCTTCATCAAATTTAATGTCCATAGCAGATAACTGGCTCATGATCCTCCGAAAATTATTCAGATGGTCTGTCATAGGAGAACCATCGTGGTATTTTAAACCCAACATCTGCATAATCAAAAACATCTTGTTGTTTCCGGTCTTCCGTGCATACAAACTTTTAAGATGCTCTCATATGGTCCGAGCATGTGTCTCCACAGAAATATGGTTCAACACATTATCGTCAACCCACTGTCTAATGAAATCCCTATGTGCAACAAATTTCATTCTTCATCTGATTTATTATCAAGTTTTTTAGTGGCAAAGACTGATTATAAAAATTCTTGATATAGAGCAAATTTATATTTTCTCCTTCCAAATGACATAATTGATGCCACTCAAAGTAACAATTTTACTAGTGTTGACCTTCATTGTTTATCACAAATACAGATATTTCGAACCAATGCTCTGATACAACTTGTTGAAAATAAAATAGACCCGCAAAATAGTATTTACGGTACTAATGATAAACGTGAAACACTAAGTTATGCTTAATCAACAAGAATAAAAAATAAATAATAATGACACTAAAATTTTTCGTAAAAACTACTAGTCAAAAAAATCAATTGATATCACTATAACAAAAAAAATTACACTATACAGTAACGAGTATAAATACTTCAAAGACCACAGCACACTCAAAAGAAATAACCCTCTTTTAATTTTTTCACCTTACTATAATATCGTTCACTCTATTTTTTTCTTACAAAATCTATGAAATTACTCTCAATCACTATGTGTGATTTTCTTCTCTTTTTGTTGGTGTACTTAAACTGATCGATGGATTCCCTATTTATAGGGATGAAATTGCCCATTTTTTCTTTTGAACATTAAATTGACCGGTGCAAATTTTCCAAAGGCCGATGTCAGTCAAAGAAAAATATTACAGATCATTTTACCAAAAGGGAAGAAATATATCCCTTAAATCATGGGGTATGGGGATGGACCCCACACCAAGTTGATATGTTTCAATCTTTGGCTTGAAGATTAAATTAAATAACCGCTTATCCCATTGTTTAAATTAAATCTCAACAGATATATAATATATGTATAATCAATATATATCAACGGAAAAAAATCAATAATGAATCTGATCGATTATTTTGTGTAAGGATCTCCTTTGCCTTCCTAACAACTGATCTGTCATAAGAAGTGCTTTAAAATGCGGGTGCGTAAGGCGAGACGTTTTACTTAGTACGGGGCGAGGCGTAATCCCCGAAGCATGGGACGTAAGTCTTATGGATCTTTAAATTTTAATTTATATTATAAAATAGTATAATAACATAAAAATTAATAAAAATAATAATTAATAGCTTAAAAATAAATACATGATTAAAGAAACTTATAAAAAAATAAAACTTTTGACATGATTTTACAAGTATAAATAATGCAACGATATAAAAGCTATTATGCGATGCAATCAACTCTATCATCTTAACTTTCAAATAACAAAAGAATCTCAATTTCTTAAAAGATAATATGATCATACTATTCGATTTACCTCTCTAAAATGAAATAATCAATAAATTTATCAGTATTATAACTAAAACATCGCGCTTCATGAATAAAACAAATTTACTAATAAAAAATTAATAAAATATGATAATTTTGAGACATAGGACAAAAACATAAATATCAATGCCAAGTGAAGATATACAATTTGACTATTATGTTTAAAAGAAATGTTGAGTGATATTCATCATCACGGTGTTCTCAAATAATAAATATATAATACTACGACTTGTTATTTGTGTTGCTCTCAATCTTCTTATTTCTATAGATGAAAAAAATAATTAATCATCATTCATTTATTAAAGAATTACGAGGGTCAACAATGTTAATTAATACATTTAACACATAATTTGTGTAAAAATTGTTAGGCGAGCCCCGAGCATTGAGCATTAGACATACTTAGGGCGTAAGCCTCACACGTAAGCCCTGAAATGTTTTCCAAATGCCTCGCGCCGGGGCGAGCCCTAAGGTAAATCTCAAAACTGCCTTTAAAACATTGGTCATAATCATATTCAATAATTAAAGTTTATGAATTCTGGCATCTCCCACTTGTCATCAAACTCAAAACTCATTTATTTAATTGAGTTCACATTTTATTATATATACATCGATATGTTAAAATTCCGCCTCTGGTTTTGAAACCATATTACATTTTAAATTACAAATTATAAACCTGTCAAACATAGAAAGGTCAATGCCACGTATCATGTCATCAATACTATAAATTCAAGTACTACGATTTGGCACAATAAAAATCTTTTTCTCAAAAGCAAGAAAATAAACAGGAAACTATTAGATCAATGCACTAGGGCCACGTTTTTGCTCTTAAAATAATACAAACGGATACCTTTACTCGAAATTACAAACCAAAAATTGTACTTCCAAGTTCCAACTCTCGAACCACACAATGAACTGCTTTTTTAATAGTTTTATTTAAATAAAACCCATTAATTAGGATCAGCATGCAAGTACTTTACACACAAGCATAAGTACAAAACCAGAATCTTTTAATGACTTTAATTCAAGAATAAATGTCAAATTTACTTTTGTACTATTCGATATTAAATTTTCTTGCCTTTCGGTAATTTTTTTTAATGTAATCTTACGATTGGAAAAGGTTTATTTTTGCTCTCGATCCCTGACAGAACCTGGCTGGTTAGTGAGCTGGGTCGGCTCAGTTCCGCCCGACCTGCTAAAAAAATGGACAGGGGACCTGGGCTCGTCTCTGATCCCGCCCGACCCGCCCCGATCCCGCCCGACCCCTCCCGATCCCGCCCGACCCCTCCCCTTTGCAAAAAATGGTTGTTGCACAACGGCCATTTTATATTTTGGCCGTTGTGCAACGGCCATTTTTGGCCTCCCCCAATCTCCTTAATATTTATTTTTAACCCCTAAGTTAATAGATTTATACTTTAACTCAATTTTCCAACTATAAATATCTCATTTTCTCTTCATCTTTCTCACAAATCTTCCTACAATCTCTCAATCTACCTCTCTACAAGTCTACATTGCCTGCTAAATCTTATATTTTATTTATTCATTTGTATAATTGTATCAAAGTTAAAAAATTGGGACTGAAATTGACAACTAGCTTGAGGATCATCCACCGAGCAAAGTTTCAATTTTCAACCTCGATTACACGTCGATGTTACGTTGGCGTTTGGTACCTTCGTTCCTTCTTTAAATTATTATTGTTACTTTATTTTAATTATCACACTTAATTTTTTATCTTTTAATTATTTATTAGCATAATTAAAATAGAACGATTAAGAGGTATGTTTAAGGGTAAGGGTGCTTCTTCTAGTAGGGGTAACAAGGACATGAGTACTTCTTCTAGTCATCATATTCCTAGACATGATGATTTGATTGATTACACTCATATATATGAAACTGATTTTTTAATGATATACTATTAGACGATGAGATATATTCTGCAACTCAACCACACTTTAATTTAGAAGATAATCTAGATGACACACCCACTAATCTAGATGACACATCCACTAGTGCACCTCAAACTGAAACTGGAACGCCTCATATTCCCCCTAGGATGAGACGAGGCCCACACAACGAAAATTAAAATCTGCTGCATGAGATTTTTTTTTATAGGGACCAAGAGAATCAAGTAGTTAGATGTCAAATTTATAAAAATATTTATAAATTAAAAATGGGACAAAGGTCAGGGTGGGATGGAAGGTTTATTGAGACATGTACAAAGTTTTCACAAAGCTAGGTGAGATGAATACGAGGCTACAACGTTGGGTGCGCCAATGCGCTCTCAGTCGGGACAAGGTTCACATAGTGTCCCGGACCAAGTACAATGTCAAATTAACCCGATGACGGAGGGAATCGTAGGTCCTAAATACGATAAACATAGAGATAGAGAAGCAATAGAAAAATTAGTTGCAGTGGAGGGTTTGCCTTTTTCATTTCCTTCTTCTCCTGGTTTTATTAATTACATTAGAGATATGTATAATCCTGCTTTTAACGATTTTCCTATATCAACTGTAAGGATAGACATTTTTAAATTTGCACATGAATATCAACAATATTTACATTATTCATTATATCATTTTTTGACAAAGTATCTATCACGTCTTATATAGGTCGTACTACTAACGGCCATGATTATTTAACTGTAATGTCATTGGATAGATTATAAATGGTCTATGTAAAAACATATTTTAGCATATAGATATATTGATGATAGGCACACTGAAAATTTTATTGCAGAAAATATTCAGCAAATTTTCAATTATTATGGTATAACAGACAAAATAATGACTGTTAAGTTAGATAATGCTTCTCTAATAATTATGCTATTACACTTTTAAAAAATCTTTTAACTCCATCTTTTCCTAATCATTTTCATATAAAATGTGTGTGCCATATTTATAACTTAGTTGTAAATGATGGTCTATCACTTTTTGAAGACACTCTTAATAAAATGCAATTTGCTATTAACTTTATTTTTAAAAGTAATAGAATACAAAGAAAAAAAATATTAAAAAAATTGTCACGATTGTGGACTACCGTATAGAAAAATTCCTGAACAAGTAGCGACTAGGTGGAATTCTTTATATGAACAACTACTTGTTGCTTATGATTATAGAAGACCTATAACTTTGTTTTTTAATGCCCATAATCGAAATCCAACTGATATGGTTATAGATAACGATTGAAAAGAATTTCAGAACTAATTGTATTTTTAGAGAAATGTTTTCAAGCAACTAAAGAATTTTCTGTTATATATTATCCTACTATTTCAACTATGTTATTTTATATAGCTCTAATATTTTTATTACTTAGTGAATATATGGAAAAATCATCTTATAAGGCACCTATTTAAAAATGTTTATCAAATTAAAAAAATATTTTATTCTTATTCTCACTATTTATATTATTGGTGATGTATTAAATCTGACTATTAAAATAGACGGTTGTAAAACACTTATTGAAACTATTTAAGATTGTATAGCAGTACTTCTACCTCCAACTCCAAAAAATTCAAATGAACAACCACCTAAGGAACCAACTAATGAAGAAGTTTTGTCTAGCATACACGATGAATGCAAAAAAGTATATAAGCATTACCAACAAGAAAGTGCTAGCAAGAATGAAGCAACCGACTTTCATACCATTTTTTTCTTCTTCAATACAACAAAAAAGACATGATGTTTCTGCGGCTAGTATTGAAAGCCTTAGACATAGAATGTACAATGGTACGACTACTAATCAAGTTAGCGAGTTTGATGTTTTTGTTTTGCAAGGTGTTGTACAATACCAAGAAGTTCTCAATGAAGAAGGACGTGAAAACTTGTTGAAATACTGGAGGGAGAATGAAATGACATTTCCGACACTATCAAAGATGGCTCGAGATGTATTGAACATTCAAGCGTCATCAACAGCGTCTGAAAGCGTTTTTTCTGTCGCAAAATTTCAAATAGGAGAGCACAGACACTCATTAGCGGGAGGCAGCTTGTAGATTGCAGTTTTATTCAAAGATTGGATACGAGCGGAGCGTAAAAGGTGCGGTCAACCGGAGATCAACGAAGAAGACGACGAAAACTACAACGAAATCTTATCCGACGGAGGTGGAAGCGACGTCGAGCAATTTGACCAACAAATTCCAATTCCAACCGAAGAACCACAAGACATTGTGAAGAAACTAGAAAATGTGTTTATAAATATGTGATTTTTTTAATTGCAATTTTACTATGTTATTTGCAACTTTTACCACCACAAAGTTGCAATTTTGAAATTGTATTACAAAAAAAATCATATTTCTATTAAATAATATAAGAGGCACAAAAAAAGCCTTGAAATGTTTTTATTACACTATCTTGTTCAATTATTGAGGTGTTTATATATGTTATTTTTTAAAAATTAAATGCAAAAAAATTGGAAAACTCGATCCCGCCCCGATGAGACCGGTCGCCTTTTCCAACGGGACCGGAAATGGGACATCGGCGGATCCCGCCAATCCTGGCGGAGGACCGGTCCCACCGGGACCCACCCCGCCTCGAACCCAGCCCTCTGGCCACCCCTCCTATCTAAAGGTACTAACATAATTTAAATTTGAACTTTATTTTCTTTAAAATCCAGGATACATGAAGTCAACTTATTTTCTATCGGAACTCCGTTAATAATTTGAAAAGACTCGCACCTTTCATCAAATTAATCTACCAATAAAATGAACCGAGGTTGATTTTTTTTTTAATAGGAAATACAGTTGTAATAAAGATCCATTTCACAAGAGTGCATTCTTATAATAAAGTAAAGCGGTAAGACAGAAATAAATTTATTGCAATCATTCAAAAAAATGAGATTTAAAAGTCTTTCAGAAGATATAGATCCTCAGCGCATACATCCATATATCCTATGATTTGATCTATACTAGAAATGGATGAAAATAAGACAAAGTCTAAAATTAAGGTTTAAAAGTCATTTATTCGGGATATATAACTCCTCAATTTATACATACATAAATTTTACGATTTGATCTGTATTAGAGACGAAAAAAATCCGAGGAAGACCTTCATAGTTGATAGAATCAAGGATAAAGTTTGAAAAGCAAACAATTAATACGAAGTGTTTTCTAACGATAAGATTAGAAATTGGCTAAAAGTATAGTAAAAGATAAAATTTACTACTCATTGAACAAATTTAGACACTCGTAATTTAATAAATAAATTGGCTCCAGAAAAAAAGTGGAAAATTATTGCACCTGTTGTTTTAGGGTTTAAAGAGGAGTGGAGACAACAGACTCTGAAGAGAACATTATTCGAGGTTCAAAAAATAAAATCTAATTGGTTAGATAGGCGGCAGATTCGTGCGTTTCCTACTCATTTTAGACTAATAACACTGATACTGATGATTAAATTTACTTTGTTTATTGTTGGAACCATAGTGGAACAAATAAAACTAATAAAAAAACCACTTGCCCAGTTTATATTCAGTGAACAAAGCTCACGAATACCAACAAACTTAAATAAATAAATGAATAGCCGTATAGAATAAAAATGTTACAAGTTCCAATACAAATGCTGCTGCTACTACTACTTGATAATTAACCCTTAAACCCTAGTTAATCAACATTTTTCAAAGATGATTACTGAGGAACCTAAAAACGATCTAGGGAGAGCTTTAGTAGTTCTATTAGTAGGCATTTGGCCAAAAAAATTAAATATTTTTTACTGTATTTGAAACTTTGAAATTGGAGTTCGAAAATGATTTGCACTCTATTATAATTTTTCAAAAAATTATTAACTATTTGAATATGTTACAAGTGAAAAATAAATAAAAAACATCCTTTTAGGTGTTTATTAAATTTTCAAATATAACTTAAAGTTGTATATAGAATTTTCATGATAAAGGGTGATTATTTAATAAAGTGAATTTTTTTTTATGCCCAAACTTTCACCTTCTAAATCAAACTACGTATGCACATTTTTAACCATAAAAAATATTTCATTATTGAGATATATTGCAATCCACAATTCTTTAATTCCAGCCAACTATTGTTCAATACCTACATAACAAATCACATTCAGCATTCACAAACTTTAAACTGTAGATACACTTTTGTCTAAAGACAAAAAAATAAGACTGAGAATAAGAGCAACGATCATTGCCGTTTGCAGTTACAAATAAAGCTTTTATTATGAAAAGGAAAATAAACGAACAAGGACAACATATGCGGGTAAACTTTTTATCTGGAAGATTGGTTAGGTTCACCGGATAAGATGGATATCTCAAAATTGAGTTTGAGATAAAATTTATATTTTGTCTAGTTGAAAGTATAAATTTATTTTATTATATTTTATCTCGTTGAAAGTATAAATTTATTTTATTATATTTTATCTCGTTGAATGTATAAATGTATTTTATCTAAAATAAATAAATTAAATTTATACCTTCAATCAGATAAATAGAAATTCGATCCCAAACATGATCTCATATTATCCAATCAAACTTAATAATGTAGTTTTATCCTACCTCTAGGTAGGAAATTAGTTCAAAAATTATAATGTAGTTTTATCCCATAATAACTTGATCCACACAAACCAAAAAATGAAGAGAAACAAGAATTTCTCATACAATGAAGAAAAGGGTTAAAAAAGTGGGAGGAAAAATAAGATAAAGTTGTTGGTTTAAGGAAGTATTAAAAACTTATGTAGCATTTTCATTTTATGGATTCTCAAAAACGTGTTAATGTGGTAAAAATCTGAAAAATTGAACTCAACAAGTTTAAATTTTGATTAGCCTGTATGCTAAGACATGTGATGTGATTGTATCTCTCAGCTTTCACTTCACAATAGTGACCAAATAAGTGCTAATGGAATGAAGTCCGGACTTGCACATGAAGAAAATCTGAAACAATTAAATAGAGAAGAAAATCTTCAACTACAATTGGAACAAAAACACATTGATATTCTACACAAACATAAGGATATATTTGTGGGAATGGAATGAAATGAAACCCAGACTTACACATGCATATATTAGAAGTGTACAACAGCAGCAACATACCTCTACCTTTTGAGGGGTAGATATGTTGTTTCCGATAAATACTCAGCTAAAAAAACGTAATCAATAAAGAATTGCATAAAAATAAGACAGCAAAAGATGCTAAAAGGAAAATCATTTGAATTTCTAGGGTGCAACAAGAGAAACCACTTGAACATTCCAAGGAACATTTTTGCTATAAGCATTAAAATTGGGCATAAAAAGTTGGTAGCTAAAAAGGGATTTCATTTGGAATTTTAGGGTACAAAGGATGAAACCACTCAAAGATTCCAAAGAAAGTTTTTTGCTTGAATTATATCAAATTGAATAATTGAGGTGCGTTCTAGTTGACTCGAAGTTGTATAAAAGAAAAAAACAACTAGTAGCTTTAAAGCATAAGAAATCAGTTTGAGTGAAACAAAATGAAGAAAAAGGTAAAAGGGAGCTCCCTTCAGTCCAAGCACAGATAAAAAGGAAAGAATTTATCTCCCGCATCATTCACACATTCACAGTAGTATAAAACCCAAATATTTCCTACTGTGTTTGAATGAATGAGTCGGCAGATAATTCAAATCCTTCATCTACCTATGAGTGGACTAAAGGAAGCTCTCTTATACCATCTTCCACATTACATCTCAAAGAACAAATTCAATCACAAAATTAGAATCTCAAAAGAGGGTATTCACAACTCTTTAGAAATTCCACAGAATGAGAAATACAACACATAAACGTACAAGGGAATAAGCAATACTGTGAACCCTAATATACAAGGGAATGAGCAATGCTTTGGATAATTTTCAAGATCTAATAAGACTAAAGAAGACTTGAATCGTTTCCACAAATGAATTTGCACTAGCATTATGAATAATGATTAATTAGAAAAAAATCAGGGCAGATTAACAAATGCTGGAAAATGTAAAAGGAAAATAAAAACAAAACATATATATATGGAACACTAAACCTAAAAGGGCAATATTGTGTGTCTATTGCTTTATATTTATCAGAAAAATTAATATAGGGCTATCTAGTTCTCCATAACTTCAGAATAATATAATATGCTAGCAAGAACCCTAATCCAAATAGAGCAAATTAAAAATGTTAACCATAAAAGGACAAACTTGGCTATGCATACCAGACCTTTTGGAAGAACCGATACAATTAAAACGATACAGAGAAGATTAGAATGACTATTTCACGCCGCTCAAGAGATGGTTGAAGGACAAGATGAAAAAGGATGACAAAAAAATGAAGGGAAAAAACGCACTCACATAACATCACAAAGCAATTTAATTTCCACTCTAATAATGGCAAAATAGATTTAAAAACAAAAACAAGAATCAGAAGCACCATGAATCAGTTACAAGTAAGATAAGGCAACCCCCCCCCCCCTCCTCCCCTCCCCTCCTTTTCAGGTAAAGGAAAGACGTTTTTTTTCTTAACTTTTTTCATAAAGGAAAAAGCGTTTCATTTCACAAATTTTGTCGACAACAAAAAGTAACAATTATATCATTAAAAACAAAAATAAAAAATTATCAACAAAAATTTTAAAGAAAAATACAAAATTTACCTGATCTTGGAACTCTAGTCCGATCCAATTAAATAAACGTGTGATCAGCTAAAGAATGTTTTCACTCTGTGTTTCCCCTGCACCTATTTTTCCTGCAAACCCTAACATAATTATTAAAAATTCTGGGACAAAAAAAGAAGATAAAACAACAACCTTTAAAATTAATCAAGAAAATGAAAGGTGATAGACAAAATAGAAGAAATAAACTTTAAAATATGAAGAATGAATAAATGATAAGGCCATCCGAGAGTGTAACCTAACGGACAATGGAACTCAGTAAATAATCATGAGAGATCCGAATTTAAATACCAGTTGAGACCAAAAAAAGTATGTGATTTAATCAGTAAATACAATATACAATATAACATATCCAGAGTTTGGAGACGGGAGAGTAGAGACCTTGGTTGGTAGAGCGGCGGTTTTCGAGAAAAACCCGGATCAAAACATAGCACAAGTAAAGCAAAATCAAAAGCAAAGCAAGATAAAAGCCAAACCCGGTCATAAAAATTTTTAAAGCAGTATGAAAATATTGTATCAAAGGCAAATAATCTACGATAACGCATTCAAAAAAAATAAACAGTAACTAGCGCAGATAAATAAATTAAATAAATTACACTAAAGAACACATAGCATCAGAAATCAAATTACATGAGATTATAAAATAATAATGCATCTTATAGTTTAAATAATCAGTATTCCCTGAAATAGTCTAAATAATATAATTGATCTGAGCATCATAACTATAAGAAAAATGAGTGAAATATGAAGAAGAATGATAAAGGCATCCGAGAATGTGACCTAATGGTCAAATGAAATGAGTGAAAAATCATGAGATCGAAGTTTAAATCTCAGTAGAAATCAAAAAAAATAATTATGTGATTTAATCAGTATTAACCGAAATAGTCGAAATTATGCAAAATGATTCGAACACCACAATTATTAAAAAGGAAAAATTTGAGAAGGCAAAGAGAGAATGAGAATGAAATGGGATTTTGCTTAGTGTGGTGGAGTCACTATCTAAAATAAGAGTAAGTATAAAAATGAAAAGCTATATATGTATGAAAGATCTCTACAAATCTGGCAAACTAAGGAAGAAAAATGAAGTGGGATTTTCCTTCTTTCTCTCTGAAGATTTTTGTTCCTTTAGATGATGTTATAAAGACAGGTAGAGAATGTGCATTTATATAAACATAAAACTCCCCCTTATTACGGAAGACACTCAGGAAAATACTACTAATTGTTTCTTTGGTTTGGTGTCATACTTGCCTACTTTGTTTTTTTTCCCTCATTCAACAACTGTGAGTAGGCGTTTGTTTGAATATAAAATGTGAGATTTGAAGAAAATAATATTTGAAAAAAAAGTATTTAGAAGTTGAAATTATATTTGAATTTGAATATATATTTAACTTAAAAAGAAGAAGTTTTTTTAATGAAAAAAAGTTAACTTGAAAAACTGGTTAAACATGAGACAAAGCTATGATAATAATTTTATGAGTTTTGAGTTACTGAAAGCTTATTGATATCTTGATAATTTTTTTATACATGTTACTTAAGTGAATATTTACACATAAATATAGAATTTAATCTAAAATTATTGAGTTATGTCAAATTTATTGGCAAAAGCTATAACTTCACATGTAATCAAAATTAATTTTTCAAATTTGAAAAACATTTTAAAAAGAAAATTCAATAAATCAATCTAATGATATACTCCTTAATTTATGTGATACACTTTCTTTTTTAATCTGTTTAAAAAAGGTGATGCATTTTTTTATTTAGCAATAATTAATTTAACTTTAACTTTTATCTTTTACTCTTAATGAGATAATCTATAATCACACAAATATTTTTAATTTGCTTTAGATTACATAATTCAAAATTTTCTTTATTTTTTAAAATTTATGTTAAATTATATCACATAAATTGAGATAATGAATTGCTCAAAAACTTTTTTTTTTTGAAAAAAAAAACACGAGACTTTAGACAGTAAATACAGTCTGGAAATGGTACTTTTACTCCTGTTAGTGCTAGTACGCAGCAGTCCTTGGGAGTTGGAACTACCGTTACTTAGTTTTATATTCCCCGTTCTAAAAAGATTGACTTAATTTAGCTTGATATAAAATATAAAAAATAAAGAAAAAAAATTAAAGTATGTAATTTAAAATAAATTTTAGATATTTGTGTAATTATAAATAATTTTATAAAATTAAATTATTTTTAAATATGAAAATGAATTAATCTTTTTAGAATAAATGAATTAAAAACATAGATCAATCTTTTTTAGACGAAGGGAGTATACGGTTAACCATGGTTGCAACTTGCACGTCACCATTGGCTGTTGACATGGTGGATGAATACTTTTTAGCTTAAAATTTGTTTGTTAGATTAATCAATTGAATTGTTAAAACTGATATTAGAATCAAATTAATCTAAATCTTGTTAATCCCTTAATAGTATGAGTGTAATGAAAATAATAAAATAAACAATCAAATTAAAATAATTTAGAGGAAAAGGGATAAATTAATAAAGAGAACCTTATTGAATTTCCGATAACATTGATGAATGGTGATGAACAATAAATTGATCGAGAATTTGTGTAGAATCATGTGTAGTCATATGTGTTCAAATGGTGGAGAAGCGGAAAATTTATAGAATAAGCTAATGATAAATGCTTTCGTGATTCTCACTTTTTTCAACCGCTACATAGTTGTAAGATCGTGATCATTAAATGAGATTGAATAAAATCTCGAATGATAAGTGTTCCCGATGAGTCATAGTACATGGATACATGGGCTACATCACACATGACGGCATCTCAATGTAATCTCTTGTCGTATTATAATATGAATAATAATAAAAATATTGTTGTCGGCAGTGGGCAGGAAATTCCAATTCGTGGTATTGGTCAAGTAACACTACCCTCTCCACACCAACCTTTACACTTGAAAAATGTCTTACATGCGCCAAATCTAATTAAAAACCTTATCTTTGTTAGACGTTTTACAATTGACAATAATGTTTCTGTAAATTTTGATCTATTTGGCTTTTCTGTGAATGACTTTCAGACGGGGATGCCACTTATGAGATGCAATAGCACGAGAGATTTATATCCCATCACCTCTGTTTTCAAAAATAGCATGAACAAACCATCAACTTTTGCTGCCATCTCTCCTACCCTATGGCACAACCGTTTGAGACACCTGGGAGCACAAGTTTTTAGTAATTTTAGGAAGAATAATTTGGTTTTGTGTAATAAACCTTTGGACTCTTTTGTTTGCCAATCTTGCGTGTTTGGTAAACAAGTTAAGCTTCCTTTAGCTTCTTCTAATTCTCATACTTATATGCCATTTGATATTGTACATTGTGATTTGTGGACATCACCTGTTTTGAGTTCTGCATGTCATAAATACTATTTGCTCATTCTAGATGATTATTCAAATTTTTTGTGGACTTTTCCATTGGGATATAAATCACAAACATCCACCATTTAAAAATAATTTAGTATTTTTATCAAACTCAATTTGGCAAAAGCATTAAAAGTTTTCAATGTGGCAATGGGGGGATTCATAAATGCTCATTTTAATGATTTCTGTCACCAAAATGGGATGTCTTTGCGTCTTTCGTGTCCACATACTTCACCACAAAATGGGAAAGCCGAAAGAAAAAATTGAACGATTAATAATATGATTCACTCTCTTCTTGTGCATTCTTCCACACCACCAAAGTTTTGGAACCATGCACTTCAAATGGCTACCTACCTTTTAAATATTCTTCCTAGTAAATTGCTATCCAATGTGTCTCCTACACAAATGTTATATCATCGTCTCCCGTCTGTTACACATTTAAGGGTGTTTGGATGTTTGTGTTATCCTTTGTTTCCATCTACTTCCATTAACAAATTGCAGGCTCTACTCCTTGTGTGTTTTTGGGATACCCACAAAATCATAGTGGATATAAATGTTATGATTTGACGAATGGGAAAATAATAATCTGTCGTCATGTGATTTTTAATGAGTCTAAATTCCCGTTTGCTAAGTCTCATGTGGCATCCTTACCTTCATATGATTTTTTGGATAATGGACTACATCCGGTTTTCACCACCATCTTTATACCCGATCACATGTGGAACCACCTCCCCAAAATAACAAACATGTTTCGGCCCATCCACAAAATGGGACTGGACCGGAGACCACATCCGTGTTGCCGAGGGTCTTGGCCCAGTCTTGTTCTCGTGGTGGACAGACCCAAGTGGGGCAGCCCACTACTCCCTTACCTACACCTGTAAACCAGCCCAACATCGGCCATCACACTCCCCCTCGGCCCATTACCATTCCCGAACAACCCCGGACCATTGAAACTCGTTCTATGCACGAGATCTTTAGGCTCAAATGTCAGTTTAACCTGGTGTACACCTAGCTCCATAGCTGGGCTAGTCACTGGATAAACTATCCACAGAACAACCGTCACCTATACCAAAAGATCCCAAAGCGGCCTTGTCCAACCCGAATCGAAAAGCTGCCATGTTAGACAAATTTAACGCTCTTATTAATAATAAGACGTGGGAATTAGTACCACGCCTGTTTAATGTGAATGTCATTCGGTCTATGTGGGTTTTTTGTCATAAGAAGAATTCTGACGGTTCTTTTGCGAGATACAAAGCTCGTCTTGTTGGTGATGACTGGTCTCAGGAGGTTGGGATCGATTGTGGTAAAACATTCAGTCCGGTAGTTAAGCCAGCAACTATCCGGACGGTTCTCAGTCTGGATCTTTCCAAATCTTGGTTCATTCATCAGTTGGATGTTAAAAATGCATTCTTACATGGGCACTTACATGAAACAATGTACATGCATCAACCGTTGGGTTTCCAAAACTATTCACATCAGATCATGTTTGCTTGTTGAAGAAATCCTTATATAGTTTGAAACAAGCTCCTAGAGCATGGTATAACCATTTTGCAAGATTCGTTTCCAAGTTGGGTTCTCTCACGGCAAGTCTGATAAGTCGTTGTTCATTTATCGGAAGGGTGCTGACATGGCCTATATACTTCTGTATGTTGATGATATTATTCTCACAGCATCATCCACTTCACTTCGTCAGTCCATCATGTCTCTTCTTGCTGCAGAATTTGCAATAAATGACTTGGGTACGTTGAATTATTTTCTTTGCATTACAGTCACCCAATATGCATGTGGTTTATTTCTGAGTCAAAAGAAATATGCCGAAGAAATAATTGAAAAATCAGGGATGTCTTTCTGCAAACCATCACATACTCCAGTTGACACAAAGGCGAAATTGAGTAACACAGTCAGTACTCCATATAGTGATCCGATACTTTACCGAAGCCTTGCAGAAGCCTTACAATATTTGACTTTTACGAGACCCGATATTTTCTATGCGGTTCAGCAAGTCTGTTTACACATACATGATCCGAAGGATGAGCATATGGGGGCTATAAAAAGGATTCTGCGATATGTGAAGGGTACTATCCATTTCGGCCTCCATCTGTATAAGTCCTCCATCAAACATCTTTCAGCCTACACAGATGCAGATTAGGGTGGCTTTCCGGACACACGACGTTCCACTTCCGGTTATTGTGTGTTCTTGGGGGACAATCTTGTTTTATGGTCGTCCAAACGACAATCTACATTGTCTCGGTATAGTGCTGAGGGAGAATACAGAGGTGTAGCCAATGTGGTTGTTGAATCATGTTGGCTCCGTAATCTACTATTGGAGCTACATTATCCGATTGAAAAGGCAACGGTGGTTAATTGTGAATGTGAGTGCGATATCCTTATCCGACAATCCTGTTCAGCATCAGCGCACAATACACATTGAAATGGATATCTTATTTGTCCGCGAAAAAGTTGCCCGTGGACAAGTCCGAGTTCTCTATGTCTCGTCCCATTATCAGATTGCTGATATTTTCACCAATGGGCTTCCACGCGTACTTTTTGATGATTTCAGGGACAATCTCAACATCCGTAAACCTCCCGCTAAGACTGCGGGGGACTGTTAGTACACGATAATTATGGGAGAAATCCCATATAATCATCCTCCACCATAAATCATGTAATTATATTCAATTAGTAATATTGTAATTATTAGACAAATCAATTAGGTAGTAATTAACATCTTGTATTTTAGGTAACCTAGATTATTACTACATACCATGATTATATATATATATATATATATATATTCTATGAATGGAATGAAATACTCAAGGAATCATTTCCTACAAAAACATTGATTTTTTTTTGTTTTTTAAGAACATGGAATTGATTTTGAAAATTCAAATTATTAAAACGGCTATATTTAAGATTGAAAATAGTAATTTTGAGAGGAATAGTCATCTTCATGTCATCCAATTTGTACTTATTACTTCAATATTTTGGAGGTTTCTCCTATCTTTTATATTTGTGAACTGTCGAGTGCGATCTTAATGGAGACAGACCATGTGTTATTGTCTTGTGAAAATTATACAGCCTTCCAGCAAAGTGATAAGAAGAAAGTGTGGCCTTTCCTTAATATATGAATGGTTGTATATGTCATAACAAACCAATGTAAATAATACAAGTTATATTTATTGATAGTGTAAGACAAGTTACACTATCAATAAATATTAACACTGATAATAAATTAATTACTAGTACTATGTTTTATAAAATTACTAATTATATTTATTAAGAATTTATCTAATTACCTAATAAATGATGTAACTGAATAGATATTTTTATACTGTCAAGTACAGAACTCTAATGTAAGATCATAATACCAATCGCGTGGTTATTTCAATGTCGAGTTGCCGGCTAAAAACAAGGCCATACCCACGCTTGTAGGGCGTAGCCAACCATTTGCACGTCCAGTCTTTCCAATTCAACCATAAAATGAACAAGTTGTCTGCCACAAACTCTGAGTGGAAAAACAACTTCAATTTTCTTTTTTTGAGTACAGAGAAACAACTACAATTACAAAACTATAAATTTTATTGATAAATATGAGTGCAATTTTAAGAGTTAATTTCTCACACGGTTACCCAACGAACCGATTTTATTTTAAAAAGTTACTCAATTTTATTTATTAACACAAAAATTACTTAACTAATGATAGTCACTCAAATCACATCACAATCTACCGGTAATATCAATGATGTATTAGTGAAAGTATGTTGGAAGCGAGACTGTTTGACCAATAGTTGAATTGGTCAATGTTAGTCAAACCAAAGACTAGTTGAAGCACTGGGTCGGGGATGACACCCGAACACACCTCGTTAGCAATGGATAACGGAAGCTTGGAACAAATCATTTTTAGAATTTTCAGACGAAGAATAAACTAGATAAAAGTCAGAACCTGAGATCACAAAAATTCCATTAATCCCATTTAAACCATGATCTTAGCCACAAAACGGTTAAAACGAGCTAGAATTATAGAAAACAATTACTATTAGTTATCCTATAAAATTCCTCACTTCTCCACGATTATATCCATCATTTTACTTGACAACACGTAATCTTACTATTAGTCACTATAAACACGATTGTTCATCATTTCTTTTCAACAATTCTCATCATCTGAGCCAGGAGAATCAATAATAATATTTCTCTCTTTTACTTTATCAATTATTTCGATTTAATTATCCATGTTGCTATTCATATTACTTCACTCTCATTTATTCACATTATTATTAAAGGATTAACACAATATAGATTAATTATGTTACTTGTCACCTCGTTTTAAATAATTTTACTGAATTTTTACCTAATAAATAAAATTTAAGCTAAACAGAAAAGACATGAGAAAGCTATTTTTCAAACAAATGATGAAGAGATCTAGAAGGGTCTTCTTTCTGGAGTACTGCTTGATCATCGAGAATATTTAGCAATATTTTTAGATTATACTCGAGTAAGACTGCGTACAATAGACCCTTGTGGTTAGTCTTTTTTCGAATCCCGCACATAGCGGAAGCTTAGTCCTTTTATTCTCGAGGAAGGACTTTCCTTGATCTCTTTATTCTCCTTTCTCCCTTGTTTGAGGATTTTGGAGAAGATTATGTGTTTGGTATGGAAAAAGATATTTTTTGAAAAATATTTTTTAATTATTTCATAGTTGATTGATTATAATAATGTTTTGAAAATAACTTTTCTAGTGATGTAGAGAAAATGAATTAATAATGATTGTGGTTGGACTTCTCTATTCATCTACTAATCTCATGAATGTTTGGTTAGCTTTGTGCATTAGTTAGTCTTTGTTTGGTACATTTTTAAACTATGTATAAGTAATGTTTGTATTAGTTATACATCCTATGTTGTATTATCCTATGTATAACTAATACCTAGGTAATCATGGTATTACTAATACAAATATTTTTAATACTTGCATTAACGTGATTAAAGACATAAATGCCCCTAAAATCCCTCAAAACCTATTCCAAATCCTTTCCCACATATCTAAGAAACCATCATATTACCAATAAAAGGGGTTTTAATAGTTGCATTTATATTATAGCCTTTTATCTCATTCTTTTTTCCGTTTGACTTTCAATATTTGAAGGGAAGAGACAGCAATTGATCTGTTGAACACTTTTTTGCCTTTTGTATTGTCCTCTTGTTTATGTTTTGGTATCTTCATATATAGATATAGGATCATATTTGGTTTTGACTATGTGGAGGGACTAATAAAGATGAAAATTTTGCTTTGTTTGACATAAACTTTAGTGCTCTCTTCTACTGGCCTTATAAATCTTTTTTAGTGCTCATCTAATTTGCAGGTGAGAGTAAGCTCACTGCTCAATATGTATTGAGGTTTTTTCTATTTGGATAGTTCGTAAGCCACTGGGAGCAATTGACATTGACCAACGACCAGTATCTAAGGTCTAGTTACCAAAAGTTTGTGATAAAGCTAGGATATTTTTGTAAACAAATATTTTTTTTCAAAATTCTGCAATGCTTTTAATACACCAAATCAAATCGTGCATAAAAAATAATCCAACATAACTAATGTCAATATAACTAAGTTCAAAAGTAAATTCATTTTTAAAATTTTATCATGGATATTTATTTTTAATTAAAAAATTAAGTATTATCTTTCTTCAAATCTCAATCAATTCACGTTAAAATGCATATTCAACTCTAGTCAAAATAATTAACTCGTGTCAAACTTCCTTATGCAATGAAAACAACAGTCGTCTATTGTCATCGTAAGAGATATGATTCTCTTCAGAAAGATATGTGGGGTATGCTACAGAGAAATAACTTAAAGCTTATTTCCAATGAAAATACTATTATAAAAAATTAATAAGGGAGAAATGAGGGAAAAAATATAAAAATTAGATAGTTTTGTTAATCTCAACCATTTTACGAGAGTATATATGGAGAAATAATCAACTTTAGAAGGAAAAAAAGTGTTATACATACAATGTTACAGATAATAACTGTCTTTCATAAGTCGTATACAAATTTTTAAAGGGATACATCCTAATTCTTGGATAATTTTACTCATCATATTAAGGTTTTGGGTTAGATGCATAAATTCTTTCACATAGTATTCGAGACAAACTTTCAAAACATGTTTGCATAATATATACAACCTCCAACAATATCCACAAAATTAGTGTTGAAAGTTAATGATTTAGTTAGGAGCCTAAGAAAGTTGTTAGGGAAGTTATAATATGTCTAACTAATAGTCTAACTATGAGATGTATATATAAGGCATACATATACCATTGTAATATAAATTCGAAATTAATGAAAATCAGAAGTTACAAGGCTCACTTATCTTCTTCTTCCTCTACTTCATCTTCTTCATTCTTTACTTCTTCCTTGTTGTGTATATTCTGTGTATATCTTGTGTATCTCTATCCCTGGAAATGAATGATTCAACATGGTATCATAGCCGATGATCAAAATTGGATCTATTTTTTGTTTCCGCAACTATATCTGAAGCATATCTACCAATCTTGTACAACCTGTTCTATTTCTGTAAGAACTGGTTAGTAGTTTTTCATTTCTGAAATCTAGTTTCATCTCTGAACTCAGTTCTGTTTCTGTGTTCTTATTCTACATCTTGTATCTCTTCTTAAATCTGAGCAACAATTCATTTCTTCAGAAAATCTACTTCTGGTGACATATAACCAGAAAGTATACATCTGGAAAATATATACACACCAAGAAAATTGTTTTGTATGAACCTGTGTTAGTCTGTCTATATACAGAACTGTCAAATTGTTTAGTGTATATCTTCAAGTAAATGATAATCTTCTTGAACAATTCTTGTCATCTGACTGATTAAATAAGAATGGATACTGAGCATAATACAACAGAGAACAACAACACACAGAGATTCAACTGAGAGGATAATTTCTGGAGTCACAGCATCTATGGACCACAACCATCCACCGTTTCTTCAAGCATCTGATATGAGTGGTGTGTCTCCAATTTCATTTCAATTACTGGGATATGAGAACTATGCATTATGGAGTAAATCAATGAGAATTGCACTACTTGGGAGAAACAAAATAGGCTTTGTTAATGGAAAATGTAAAAATGAACTCTATGGAGAAGAGTTGTGGGATCAATGGGATAGAGTAAATGTTGTGGTTCAAGCATGGCTAATGAACGCAGTTTCTAGTGGTTTACTAAGTGGTTTACTAAGTGGTGTATTATATGCTAAAACAACTTATGAAGTGTGAGAAGACTTAAGGGAGAGATTTGATAAAGTAGATGGATCAAGAACCTATGATCTTCATAGGGAAATAGCTACTCTAACACAGGGAAATTCTAGTGTGTCTGAGTACTTTTCTAAACTGAAGACTCTCTGGGTTGAATTCCAATTTTTAGTCCCTCCACCTAGTTGCAGATGTCCTAAGTCTAAGGAATTTGTGGAGTATCTGCAAAGACAAAAACTGTATCAGTTCAAGATGGGATTAAATAAGAATTACATGCAAGCAAGAAGTCAAATTCTATTGATGTCTCCTCTACCTACCGTAAATAAAACATATTATATGATCACAAGTGATGAGAATCAAAAGTCCATAACTGCTAAGTCTGCAGGGCTGCTAGGGGTTGGTCCCAGTGGATTCAATCATAATGTGAGTCATGACCCTACTGTATGTACTCTAGAGCTGGATCAGGTACACAAAAATTCAAAAAAAACACTAATCTGTTTTGTGATGTGTGTAAAATGAGAGGACATACCAAGGAGTTCTTCTATAGGGTAGTTGGATACCCTCCTGGTTTTAAGTCAAAAAAGAAGGAGCATTCTGCTCACAATGCATATACATCAGATGATGAAGGTGTAACTAAGAAAATATACAAAACCAGTGAAATGAATGATAAAACTATTGGTTTAACTAAGTCTAATTGACAAGTTGGAGGAGCCCCTATGTTCTCTAAAGACCAATATGAACAAATTGTGAAACTACTGAATCACAACATGGTACAGACATAAACTACTCAGAATCAAGGATCACAAGCCATACAATCATCTTCAAATGCTGCAGGTATGCCTAATCACAAAGTCTTACTTGTAGCTAATTCAGTTAAACAGTGGATAATAGATATTGGTGCTACTAATCACATGGTATCTGATATAAATATGATAAATGAAGCAACTAGAGTAGAAAACACTTATGACTCTAAAAGGGTACATCTACCAAATGGAGAAGTAGTTAAAATAACACACACTGGATCAAGTAACATCTCAGAAAGAAGCACATTGAATAATATATATTTTTACCACAGTTTAAGTTTAACTTAATGTCCGTGTCCCAACTAACCATATAATTGAAGTGTGCAACAACCTTCTACCCTGATTTTTGTCTCTTTCAGGATCTTTACAGTAGGAGGGTGAAAGAGATTGGTCGATTACAGAATGGGTTATACATGTTAGTAAATCAGTCATCATCAAAATTCATAAATAACCAAGTGAAGTTTGGCCTAAGTGTGAGAAAAGCTACAGAACATGAGGCAATTGCTGAGGAAGAAATAGAGGTGTGGCACAGAAGATTTGGTCACACATCTAGCAATGTTCTAAGTAAATTGATTAGAACAAAACCTGAAACTATAGCTAGAACTATAAAGAATTGTAATGTGTGTCCATGTGCTAAACAATGTAGACTGCCTTTTTCTCTTAGTAATAGCACAAGTAATTCAGAGTTTGATCTTGTCCATATGGATGTGTGGGGTCCTTACAAAGTATCAACTCATAATGGAAAAGTATTTTCTCACAATAGTAGATAACTATACAAGAATGACTTGGTTATACTTAAACTAAAATCAGATGTGTGTGTTGTTTTGCAACAATTTCTAGTTTTTGTACAAACTTAGTTCAACAGATCAGTAAAAATAATCAGGACTGATAATGGAACTGAATTTGTAAATGAGGTATGTACTAATATATTTCTTAAACTATGAATTATACATCAGAAATCTTGTGCCTATACACCACAATAAAATGGTGTGGCGGAAAGAAAACACAGACATATACTGAAGATAACTAGAACTATAAGATTTCAAGCCACATTCCACTATAATTGTGGGGGCTGTGTGTTCAGGTTGTCATGTACTTGATAAATAGACTTCCATCTTCTATTATTGGCAATGACCTCCTATGAGAAACTTTATAAGAAAAAACCTTCTATCAGTCATCTAAGGACATTAGGCTGCTTATGCTTTGCTAGTGACCTATCTATATCTAATAAGTTACAATCTAGAGTAAGATATTGTGTTTTAATAGGATACTCTGAAAACGAAAAAGGATATATCCTATATGACATGGAAAATAAAGTCTTCTTTGTTAATAGAGATGTTACCTTCAAGAAAACTGAGTTTTCTTTCAAAACAAATACACCAGAAAATCAGTATTTCAGAATAATCCAAATGATAAATATTATATGACAGGTGTATATATGTCTATACCTAACAGTAAGTATTAGATCCCTTCACAAGAAACTGCAGATGGAGGTAACTATAACAATCCATCAGAAAACACTCACAATTTCAATACAGAAGATACAACTCAACTTGAAACCAACACTATAACTCAAAACTTACCAACAAATTAGAATGAATCCAACACAATACCTATACCCTCTGTAACTCAAATTCCAAATCAGCCAACTAATAGAATATATGTTAGGAAGTCTACCAGATCAAAACAACCTCCAATTTGACTTAAAGATTTAATCACAAAGAAACCTGACACTACAACTGTTCCATATTCCACAACTAATTATATATCCTGTGACAATATCACACCAAAATACAAGGCTTTCCTCACCTCATTTTCAGAAGTAGTTGAACCAAAGACCTATAATGAAGCATCTAAATATCCCAGATGGATAGAAGCCATGAAAGCAGAAATAAAAAGCTTTACAAGATAATCACACATGAGATATTGTCCCTTTACCAAAAGGCAAATCTCCAATATGATGTAAATGGATTTACAAAATCAAACACAAAGACACATGTGAGATTGAAAGACTCAAAGCTAGACTTGTGGCCAAAGGCTACAGTCAAAAGGAAGGAATAGACTATCAAGAAACCTTCTCTCCAATTGTTAAGATGGTCACTGTGAGAACCATCATATCAATAACAACCTTTAGACATTGGCACATACACAAAATGGATGTATATAATGCTTTCCTACAAGGAGATCTACATGATGAGATATATATGGAGCTACCACAAGGATTCATCAGCCAGGGGGACAAACAGGTATGTAGGCTGATCAAATCCTTGTATGGACTAAAACATGCACCAAGACAATGAAATTTTAAACTTACAGAAGCACTGGTACAAATGGAATTCAGACAATTATGATCACTCATTGTTTACAAAGAAAACTAAAAAAAGGATAACTTAAGGGAGATAGAGATAAGTAGTTGATTGATATCCAGTTTCTTGCTTTTCGTCCGACTATTTCTAGAGATAGTAGTCCCGGTCATTCAACACTACTACCAGTAAATCGCGGGATGTGTTTGAATGATCAGGGTTTGAGAACAGAGCAACTAATATCATCTACAAGGTTCTACCCCAGAAGAGAGCAAATTGTTCCCACTAGGGTTCGAACTCACGTTGCAGGCCTCCAGCTGGATTTTAAGTTCTCATCCTTTGTCATCCAGCTATGCCCCGGAGACTGAGATGAGTAGTTGAAGTATGTACTCGTGAGCGCCATGTGTAAAACGCCCTACATAAATATGCACATGAGCTTTATCATATGAGCCTAAAATCAAGGATAGAGTCGTTGACCTAAATTGCTACTAAATAAAAAGTATAACTATGTTAGATTATTATTTGAAAATACCTGTAAGAATTATAATTAGTATTAATTCTAAATCGTCATGCCGCATGCGGTATAAAATTTACCTACATTTTATCATAATTTCATATTTAACTCAAGAACTGGTAATACCACTTATCACTAATTAATTTTGAATTTTATAAAAGAAATTATATTCCGTAATATTTAAGGTCAGTCCATCCATTATCTTAAAATTTTGAATTGTACGTTCAGATTCTTTTACCAGCACGACGTGTTTGATCAGTCAAAGCTGCATTATTATGAGTCAAAGCACTAGGCAAATGATTATACTTTGGAAAGTTGAGAACTGTAACATCTGCCCATGTCATATCTGTTCAATTAGCTGTTTCTATCAAGACCTAAGAGTCATCTTGTTTAACCGAAAAATAAAATGTCTAACTAAAAGTAGTAGTAGTACAATCTTTAGTTTGCATAGCAAAATATTCTACTAATTTAAAATTTACTTTCCACCATTATCCTTGTAGTCTTTTTTTTTTCCTCCATTCCTGTTACAATATATTGTTTCTTGTATTTCGGCTATTATTACTGTTTCTTTCTTTAAAATGCGATGTACTATTGTTTTTCTTATTATATTTGTAATTTGTCATGGCTTCTTCCGTACTTTCATATTTTTCTTCGGAAAATGACCAAAATTGCCCTCGAACAATTTGAATCCATTTTGCATATTGAAAGGAAGCGTAGAGAAGCATCCGTCAGAATTGTCCTTATGAGAAAAAAATCATATAGACCGAATAATATTAACACTAGATGGACGGGGCATTAATTCCCACATCTTATTATCAATAAGAGCAGTATATTCGTCGGTCATAACAATTTTTCAATTCGGGTCATTTAACGCAGACACTGGGTTACAAATACCCCGTTGACTACGAGTGACTGGTCTTTGACTCGGGGGAGAATCGGGTGGATTTTGGGAATTATCGGGACTCGGGACGGACTGGCTAGCAGGCAGTGGGCCTGCTGGCCCAATTCGGTAACGAGAACTGGACACTGGGACTGGACCAGTGGCGGTAATGGGCTGGGTGACTGACCCATTTACCGTTGCGGCCCAAGAATGGAGCGAGACGATATTCTTTGGGAACCGTAGGCGGTGACGAAATAGTGGGTCCAGCGGCAGTGGGCCCGTTGGAGGATTTGGGGTGCAAGACATGTCCAAAAAATGGTGAATAATATACGGGGATATACTATCATCCAAAAAATTATACGAACCAGGCACGGGATCACTCACGTTAGCAAACGGAAATTGAGATTTATCAAAAATTACATGACGACATGATGATTTTATTAGATGATAAATCAAAATATTTGTAACCACGATGATTACACGGATAACCCAAAAACACACAAGGGGTAGATCGGGTCTGAAGTTTGTTAATTGTGGTTGACGGAAACAACGGATAACATAAGCACCCAAAGACCCTAAGATGTGAGAACGAATGAGTCTTATTATATAACATATGAAGGGGGGATAAATAAGTCAAACTTTTGATAGGATGAATGTTAAGGAGATATGTAGCCATTTGTAGAGCATGATGCCAAAAAGTAGGGGGTACGGAAGCATGAATCAATAAAGTTCGGACAATATTGTTAATGGTACAAAATTTTCGTTTGGCTTTCCCATTTTGTGAAGACGTATGAGGGCAAGAAAAATGAAAATTAATCCCATTATTAGCACAAAATTCCCTAAATATCCCATTATCATATTATTTGCCATTATCACATTGGATATTCTTAATTTCCCTTTCGAATTGGGTTTTAATGAATGCTCTAAATTTTAAGGTGGAAAAAACTTGAGATTTTTTCGCTATTGGAAAAGTCCATAAAAATTAGAATAATTATCCAAAAAGAGAAAATAATAATGAGGACCCAAAAAACTGAGAACATGAGACGTCCATAGATCTCTATGAATAATATCGAATATTCGGAGTACTATGCATACCCTTACAAGAAAAACATTTATTTTCATCTAAGGAAGACAAAATAAACGACCCCGGATGACCTAGATGCGCATGCCATAAGGAAGGAGCAAGGACGACAAACGTAGATGGCAAGACTTAACTTGAAATACCGAAACTTGTTGTGATTGGATAGAGATCTCCCCTACTATCACACCTCATGAGAGGACTCCCCGTCTTGAAATCCTTCACAGAAAACCCAAACGGATCAAATTCAACAGAAATAAAATTATCAGTTGTGAATTTACGGACATACACTAAAATTTTAATCAATTTAGGGGCATGAATGGTATTTTCAAGATACGTGGTGGATGGCGTGGGGGCAAACCTTTATGACTATAATCGCAAATTGAAATAGAATTACCATTACCAACAATTATATCCGGGGGTTACTCAAAATTGAATAAGACGAGAGAGTACCTTGGTCGGATGTCATGTGGGTAGTGGCTCCGGTGTTCATGTACCAATTTGGGTCCGGAGGATTTAATCCATGCGTGTGCATCGCGGCTTCGATGTCGATAGAAGTGGGGGCCACTGCATGATGGGCCTGCGGGGGCCGAGGCCCAATCACCCGTGCTTGCTGCCTTGGCCCAGAGGGATTACTGAAATTGGGCCACTGCATGTTGGGCCGAGACTGGGCTGGCCAGCCCACTGCCAGTGAGCTAGAAACGCTGGATTGCTACTATTTAGCCCAAATTGTGAGGCCCACTGCCACTGGATAGGGGCCCACTGCGGGGCCCAAAACTGCTGCTGCTGCTGACCACCTCGAGGGCCATCACCATTGTTCCGGCTGCCGCCAGTGTTGCCGCCACGATTCTTGCCATTATTTTTCCTATTTATCATTTTTTGCCGCCACCGTTGTTGCGGTTTTGGCCCGAGTTGTTGGAACCGGTAGGATGAAAATTGGACTCGGTCATCATGACTATGGGACTAGCACCAGTAGCCTCCTTTTTAGCCATGTCTTCTTCTTCGAGTGTAAGCATAGAACGAGCCTGATAAAATTGCGGAATAGGGCTGCTCTGACGAAGAAGTGTGCCAACACCATTAAAAGCCACAGATAGACCTGCGACCATTTGATGGACCAGACGATCGTTCGTAACAGGCGCACCAACATTGAGGAGTTGGTCCGCCAATTACTTCAACCTTTTGCAGTACGTTGAAACGTTAGGGAAATCTTCCATATTGACATGTGAGAATTCCTGCTCCAAAGTAACAACACACAAATTTTGATTATCTTGGAAAATATCACGTACTTTATTCCATGCCGCCATCGCCGTAGCGTCGGGTTCGATAATCGTTTGCAAGAGGTAGGTAGAAATAGTGGAGTAAATCCACTGAAGAACAGTAGTATCAAGTGTTGACCATAACTTAGGATCATCCTCGGGTTTGGGCACCTCCGTATCCGTAGGAGCCACGGGGATAATACTATGGAGGACTTGATGCGAGCGTGCATGAATTTTGAACAGTTCAGCTCACGTCGCGTATTGGACGTTTTCAATTTCAAGAATGATAGGGATGTGATTCTTGATATTAGAAACAACAAGGGCCGGGTGAAACGTGTTCTTAGACATAATATCAACCCAAGACGTGATTTAGGGATTGGGAAGAAAATTTTTGGGAAGAGAGGAGAGACTGTCGGCACGAATTTCGAGGAGAATGGGCTCGGAAAACGAGGCGGGTGACGGAAACTATGAAGGAATTTGAGAGAGAATTTTAAGACCTAGACTTCTGATACCATGAAAGAAATAATCTCTTGATTATTTTCATTAATGAAAGAGAATATATACAAGTTACAATTTTCATAATAGGAAAATCCTATTCCTATTCTAATACCAAAACCCTATTATAGTAGTACAAAAATCCTATACTTATGGTAAGTGTACAATGCTAAGTAATACAAAATAATATACAAAATATTTACCAAAAACCTTGTGATATACTTTATAGAACCCGTTATAAACACTTCATAAGGAAAGTGTATATCAAGGGAATATTCCCTCTTTTAACAGTTATAAAAAATAAATGGAGGGTACATGTGAGTTATTTCAAATAATTTGAGTTCAATTTTGTCCCTTTTCTGTTTTCTCTTTCCATAACTGCCTTGAAATGTTGTTCTTGAGCTGAGGCACTATCGGAAACAACCTCTTTATTCCCACAGAATAGGGTAAAATTTGCGTACACACTATTCTACCAAGATCTTTCTTGTGAATTACACTGGGTATATATATGTTGTTGTTGTCGTCGTCCCGTATAAAGTTTACATATAAAATGCCCTTTGTTTGCAGTATTAAATTGTGTATTGCTAATTCATTAATAACTTAAACTGAAAAGGATATATATTATTTTATAAAGGTTCATATATGAGTTAAAAGATCACTACGTTGTTGGCTTGTTGCACCATTTTCTTTTTATGCCGACAGAATTATTTTAAGAATAGTTTCTCTAAAACATAAATTCGACCCTTGTGCATGTCGTAAAATATGGTACTAACAAGATGAAATACATACATCAAATTGTTGTTCTCTGACTTCAAAGCTCTTATGCAGATTCTTTTAGACAATTATTTCGACCCTACCCAATAAATCGGCGAGTACAATAGGTCACAAAAATATTGCATTCAGTATACAATGAAGCCCTAACAACGATGTTGAATTCAAAGTTTGTACTCCCTTGATCCAACCAAGAACACACAATATGAAGTTTCTGATGATGCTTAGGGAAGAAAAGAAAAGCAGAAGTTTTGATTCTTTTCAACAGAAGTTTTGATTCTTTTTCATCAGAAGTTTTGATTCTTTTTCATCAGAAGTTTTGATTTTTTTTCATCAGAAGTTTTGATTCTTTTTTCATATCTATTCTTGAATGAGAGAACATTTTTACTACTTATAGAGATTTCGCATTCATTGGTGATGCATTTTCATCACCAACAGACACCTCCAAAAGGCATCAATGGTGGTTATTGGGAAAAGTTGCGTCTGTTCAAATTTAAAATAAATATGAATTATGTTAATAGACTTTTCCTAAAGTTAAGGGCCATCACATTAATGATGACTTTTGATTTTGCTAAAAATATCCAATAGTGCATGCCTAGCTAGTAGCTAGTAACCAAAAGAAGCTTGGATTAGGGTTAAGGTAGGGAGACAACGGTTGCAATTTTTGACTAAAAAAACTTGGTTCAAATCTTTTTAGATAACATCATTGTGTGCAAGTGTGAGAGATCAATATGTACTTTGTTCGTATTATTTTAAGTAAGGGTGTTTAATTTAACCACATTGTGGGATTACAATGAGTATGTTGTTGTTGTGTTTAACTGAGTATGAAATTAAAAAAAATTATTGTCTAAAAATAATTTGTAGACATTAATTGTGACTATAAAGTATAAATTATCTCATTAAAAAAAATGAGAAGTTTAAAACTTAATTGTCACAGTATTAAGTATAAAAAATATCATTTTTCTTCAAACAACTAAAAAACAAAGCTTACTATATATAATGCTATAAGTTTCGTATTTTGTATGTGTAAGAGTTGTTTATACATTTTTCTCGATACCAACTTCGGTTTTTATTGATTCAACTTTTCAAATAAAGCACAAAATATTGATCAATTAAATTATATGGCATGCACCTTTGATACAAATATCTACTTGTTAAACTGCCCTGCATCAAATAACGAGTTTCAGTTAATCAAAGCTAGCTTGTTGATATCAATTTTCATTATATTTAAATACAAACTCCAAGTTTAGATATTTCCAATTTTCAACTATAAATTGGAACCCGAACACTACCACTTGCGTCTTTAATTTGACTTCCCTATGACTCCTATCTATAGGAAATAATTCCATACTTAATCTTATTCCAAAGATACAAATATATACAATAACTCTAGACTTGAATCATGAAAGACTAATCTTTCTTACCTAATATAAGAGATACTAATTATAAATATATTAATTACAATATATTACAAATCTATTATAATAAAGGAGAAGTAATTATGGGATATCCCCATAATTACTCTAAGAGTTCCCCGCAGTCTTATCTGTAGGTTCGCGGATGCTGAGACTGTCCCTGAAGTCATCGAAAAGTACACGCGGAAGACCTTTAGTAAAGATGTCAGCTATCTGATAACGGGAAGGGACGTGGAGAGCGCGGACTTGACCGCGGGCAACTTTTTCCCGGACAAACAAGATATCCATTTCGATGTGTTTCGTGCGTTGATACTGAACAAGATTGCCAGACAAGTAGATCGCACTCACATTGTCACAATAAACCACGGTTGCCTTTTTAATCGGACAATGTAGCTCCAGTAGCAGATTACGAAGCCAACAGGATTCATCAACAGCATTGGCCACCCCTCGGTATTCTGACTCTACACTCGATCGAGATAGTGTGGACTGACGTTTGGATGACCATGAGACGAGATTATCATCCAAGTATACACAATAGCCGGAAGTGGAACGACGTGTGTCCGGGCAGCCGCCCCAATCCGCATCAGTGTAGGCATAAAGACTCGAGATGAAAGACTTATACAGAAGAAGTCTGAAATGAAGAGTACCCTTAACATACCACAAAATCCTCTTGAGAGCCCCCATATGTTCTTCCTTCGGATCATGCATGTGTAAACAGACTTGCTGGACGACATAGGAAATATCAGGCCTCGTAAATGTGAGATACAACATTGCTCCATCCAGGCTGCAGTAATGCGTGGGGTCACTATATGGAGTACCTGAAGCATTGCTCAACTTTGCCTTCGTGTCGACCGGAGTATGTGAAGGTTTGCACGAAGACATCCCTGCTTTGTCAATTATCTCCTCGGCATACTTATTTTGAGTGAGAAATAGACCACTTGCATAGTGAGTTACAACAATGCCAAGAAAATAATTCAACTGGCCTAAATCCTTCATTACAAATTCTGCTGCAAGAAGGGACATAATTGTCACGACCCGACCCGACGGGCCGCGACTAACCGTCCTAATGACGTCATTATACTAACCTGTCACACATAATCCAACTAACACTTAATGAGTCTGAAATCCGACAGCATAACACTGCAATAACAACATATGCCAGGGTAGGCAAGCCGACAAGGCTGCCTTTACCCCGAATGTACCTGCCTCCTGAGGAGTCACAACTAGCCAACACAATACAATAGGTAAGCCGACAAGGCTGCCACTAAATAATGTCATATATACACGGGGACACCCCAACACAGAGTACAATAGCATGACTGACCAAAACAGAGTTATAACCCTTACATAAGTACAACCCACAACTGTCTACAGACGTCTATAAGAAGGGAAACGACATATGACGGGACATGGCCCCGTCGTGCCCCTAAATACAAACATAAGTCTAAAGGAGGTTCGGTACCAAAATGACAAAGCTCTGGATCAAAGGAGCTTCCCAACCTGCTGAGTAGGAACCTAGGCACGAGGTTCACCAAATGGCGAAAACATGTACTGCGGGCATGAAACGCGCCCCCCGAGGAAAGGGGTCGCACGAAATAATGTACTGAGTATGTAAAACATGAAGCTGTAAAAGAGATCATAAGTAGCCAACAGAAAACAGGAGATCAGTAAAAAAATCAGGATCCAAATCCAACTGTGCCATAAACCATAAAAGTCAGTTGTGCCTTATAAAAATGATAGTCAAGTCAAGAAAACATGAATGCATGTCCATATACATATATATACCTGTAACGTAACCCGACCCACTAATGCGGGACTCGGTGGAATCATATCATAACCCGGCCCATGCTGGGACTCGGTAAAGTCATATCTCATCTATGGATCCATCCTACGTAACCCGACCCTCTAGTGAGGGTCTCGGTGAAAAATACAAGGCTGTGCACGAACGTAACCCGGCCCGAGACTCGGTGAGGTGAAGTAGTAACACTTAGCACGAGTAGATATCATGAGTAACCATATGCAAGTAAATATTATCATTTGACTCTCAATAAAATCATTATAATAATGTCATAATAAACTCTTTGCTGAAAAATCATAGGCACTTCTCATAACAATCCTCTTTAGGAATTAAACTGTATAAGAATCAAGTACGTCCGCCGTACTTTCATTAAGTCATGCCAAAAGAAAGAAGTAAGGGTTTCACATACCTCGTAGACGAACTAATCAACTCAATATTAGAGTACGTCTCGTTTTAGAACTTCAACCTATAATAATGGTAATGCGTTCGTCAATTCTATGATGACTAGCATACTTTATATCGAATAGCGACTTCTTATTCTATAAAAATTTGGGCAGCACTTCCCCTGTTTATACATGTTTCCACAACTTTCAAACGAGGCTAATAACATCAATAACTAAGGTCCAATTAAGGGCACAACCAAAACAACAATAAAGGGAATTTACACACACACTTCTCATGTAAATTTAGCCTCTTAATCCACATTAAAAATAGCCCACAAAACAGTCCATGTTCCAATAACAACGAGGGTAGAATGTGAAGCTTTTCTACGCCTTTCTACACCCTTATTCCTTTAGGACTTACATTAGCAATTACCACACTTAAACATGCATAATGGTAACTAAATTTTCAGCATTATAACACCACAAAACAGTCTCTAAAACAGTCCATATACATCACAACATGTCCAACAATTTCATGCAAGTTCTTGGCCACAACATGTCATAATTCCATAACTCTTATCTTAACTCCTAAAATCCAATTTCGTATTTCAATACTTCCATATAACTAATTCCAACTAAATCTCAATGTTTTCTTTCAATTTCATCATGCAATTAGTGATAATAATAACAACAATAACCAACGAATCCAACAATACCAAAATCTGTCCCAAATTGGCAACTAGCCCAAAATTGTCACATGCAATGCTTAAATTCCAATTTTTCCTTAGCACAAATTCATTACCTTAATTCTAACAACATGCATTCCAATTATATCATAGAAAGAAGAATTTTTATACCTCAAATTCATCCAAAACAGTCCGCAATTTTCTGCCCACTGTTTGTCCGAAAATCCCCACTGTTTTCGTATTTCTATCCCTTTCTTGTTCACTTCTTCAACTCCAATTGACATGCAAGTGTTCTACAATGTTAAGCCATCATCCCTACACGTTTTTCTTCCAAAATTTCATCCCAAAAATCTCAAATTTCTGGGCAGATTTTCGGCCGTTTTGGCTTCCAATTTTTGGTGAAAATGTAGTCTAAGAAGAGGAGATAAAAACCTTAAATTTGGTTATGGGTGGAGGGTCTTTTTGGCTGAGCTTGGAGGAGAGAATGAGAGGAGAGTTTTTTTTTTTTTTTTTAAAGTTTAGAAAGAAGATGAAGAGGTAAGTGTAGGTTTATAAAAAAAATCTGATTTTTCCTTTTTTCACTTTGGCCCCCAAGTTCTTCAATTAATAAATTTCAAACCCACTTCTTTTAATTCCCGAGAATTTCATAAGCCTCGTATCCTCAATGTCATAATTTTATAATACTATACTATTCCATAACGGGAACATACAATTATTGCTATAAGTATCCAACATCACCCTTATTGTGACCAACATCTTTCCGGAATCACATCCTCTTGTTTACTAATTTCCGGATTAGCATATATAAATATACTCTATATCCAAGATTCGAATCTTACCTCCTTAATTACGTCCTCTAATTATTGTCTTAAAATTACGAGGTGTAACATTCTTCCCCCCTTAGAAACATTCGTCCTCGAATGTTTATACTATTGGGCACATCTTATACAAATTGATTCAAGGATTCACAAGCACACAGAAATTTGCATATTAGGTCATCTTAGACTCTATGATACACGTTTCTGCCAACAAATATCCAACTTACAAACAACTCAACTCTTGCCATTATCTAACAAAAGGACTCAAATAAACAAGGAAACAACCTACGTCCTAGCTTATTCGTAATTTTCTAAAAGTGAAGTATACTAAAACTAAGGCTAAGTAGAGTCATTATTCATGATACCACATTATGTACATATATACAAGAACTTTAAGCATAATCTATACCTTAGTGTTAAACTTGAGAACGAGATAGCATCTTCACAACCAATGACTAATCCCCATTTTATATATTCAGATTCCTGGTCCTATTTTAACCAGTAGTTAAGTACTTAAATGAATGTTTTAACTCAAAATCAGCAGTTTCAACTAAGCACATAAGGATCAGGGAAGACATAACTTCAAAATGGTGTAATAGCATAGACTAAATTTTTTTTTCCGAGTTCCCAAAAGCCTAATATCCTCAACCTGGATCAAGATGCAAGCGTTCTATATAATAGAATCCAAATATACATAATAGAGGCGTTGTTTGATTATGCAGGGTACTAAGGAAAAACACACAAGCTACCCTAACGATGATATACATATGAACATGCCCAAGACACCAACATGGCATATACATTAGTTACCTAGTCTGAACCATAAATAAGAGATCACAAGGCAGGTGTAAATAAGTGACATATGCATACAAACTACCTTAGACCGTCCCAACCACACACATATATTTAGGAACACAAGAGATGCTAAATGAATATCCAATCCATCATTACCATGCCTATGATCAGGTACTAAGGCTAAACAAGTCTTAAAGTTTATATTAGACCTACATCAAGCCTAAATCAGAACAAGTGGACACATAATAGGCATATAATGAGCTAAGTTTTCCTGTCCAGATATTAATCACTATCTCTCTAATAATTCAAATAGCAAGTGTTATCCATATCGTGTTATTTGAGCCTAACATATACTTAATACCCATATTAAGAATAATTTTGAACAATGAGCATAAATTGGAAGCTTAAGTTAATCAAATCAGGTTATTCAATGTCTCATTTTTAACAATGATTAGCAAGACTTTATCTATTACAAGTCGACACCGTATTGAACTTACTAATCCAAAACTTACAGATATATCCAAATCATATTAACATTAATTAGGCATGCTTAGTCATATCTTCTAACATACCCCCAAATCAGTAAAGCAGGCTCGGAATTTAGGTAATATTCATAATTCACAATCATCACATAGGCTACCCTTTATTAATTCCCATCATAAATAACATCATATAACCTCAACCATATCAACCCACTTAACTCATTCTCTTCTAGTTTTAAATTATCATATCAGACGATATAAGACAAGTTTTGTTAAATAGGACAATTAATCTTGTTCTTAATTAGTGGCGCTTGTTTTAGGTAGATAATATGACCAAACGACTTACAGATAGCCAAACGAGTTTCCAAAATAATATATTGGTCATCACATTAATTTAAAGAACCCATACATGCTAAACCCAACTTCAATCCAACCTGTCAATCCATTAAATCAAATCTAGGCATTTCACATATCATTTATATCTTTAAATTAGCAATATTAAGCATTAAATTAACTAGGTAGCCCATACACGACTAGACAAATATAAAATTAACATGTTTCGTTCTATTTCAATTGTACAAATTATTCTAAATCAGCATGGAACATTTACACTCTTTTGTTGACATCTACTACTACTTTCAATTTGGTAACAATGCCCCTTCTTCTTCCTATATAAAGCTGATGGTGACCAGTACAATCCCAAACTCTTAAAGGGACAGAATAAGAATCTCTTTGCTTACTGTTTCTAAGTTTGGTATTACATAAAGCTACAATCTTGTAGGTACCATCAAGAAGTGGATTGGGAAACATAAAATTCAAGATACCCCCCCCCCCCTTTTATTTCACATCTTGGAAAATGGACAATGTCAATCAAAACTTAAAGGAATCTATAACTATACCAAATTAGATATTCAATCCCGAGTGGTAACAGGTAAACCAAGTATCTGGACATGAGTAGGCATAAACAAGTATATATAGACAGACCAAACATATGTGGATTGCCTATCCATGCCATGCTAACGTCATCACTACTCACTTAACAACTTAACCAAATCGGCAGAAGTAAGGGAATGCATATAGTTGAGGAACTACTCAGATATTCATTTCATTTTTTTCAACATGTGATTTAGATACCTATCAAAACTCAAATGATCTTATATCATCTACCAAATTTAAATAAAAGGAGAAGGGGGTAGACATACTGCAGTAGCAGACATGGGAATAGGTGGACTTAACAGTTTGATTTAATCAACACATAGATACAAAACATGGGCATATACAATCAAACCAAACTGGATGCAGAGTTATGCACATGAGGAAGGGACAAGATTATTTTAAATAGTTATGTTCAGATGAGTATTAGACCACATAAGACTATTGGGACATGCCAAGGATAGATATGACCCTTTAACAAGCAAAACATACACCAAATAGGCTCTTAAACTATCCTTCAGATCACGACAGCACTTAAACAAGACACACATCCATTTCAAAGTCATTAGGTGATCCTATCATAATTATAACAACATTCTTATGCTAAATCTTAGTTCCCTTATTATAGGCAGATAAATAAATAAATAAAAACATTAAGCCCTTCAATCATTTCCATACCAAATGTGACCTTTACAACCAACATAGTCATTATGTAAGCATAATTTTTAACTTCAACAACCGGTGTTTAATTAACATAACATGTGTAGTTGAGTCATAGATTAATCGAACATGGTGTCTAAGAGGTTTAATATACTTCTCAAGCCACCATAGCAACATACCGAAATAATTTGTTCAGTTAACCAGGGGAACAAACCTCATGTTCATGTATTAAGCATACTAAATTAGTACATGTGCTAATGATGGTTTGACCTAACATACTATGGACACCACAGGACTTAAACAATCCAAGAGGGGTTACAATGGACTAAAACTAGTATACCAATTACTTCAAAGTCATTTAAACGGATCATACAAGGTCAAATAACCCTTAAACTTAACAAGACAACCACCTAACATACAAATAATCGTCACACAATACTCTAACAGTGTTTTCATCAACGGAACATGCTAGACATTAATAGAGTAGTCACAAATAGCCACAATATTCACATATATTACATAATGCTTGGCATAATATATTCAAGGTTTAATAGTTAACTAAATAAGTAAATCGTTTATTGCAACAACAAGTCATTCCTGGAATTATGTAAATACTCAATTTTCCACTCCCTTAAGCAACTATTGACAACATGTTTAGCATACGAATCTATTCCCTATTTAAGAGATAAAACGCAGGCTTGGGTTATTAGAACATTTTAGCATTCTACATTATGATACGCAAAGACAATTACGGGGGAAATTTTAATCAAACATAAAAGATATCTAGGCAAGTCTAATTAACTGTTTAGAGGTAGTCCCACTGAGCAAAATTGGCAAAGATAGGTCCTAACACAAGTGATTTATACTCAACACACATACTGTACAGGGACATTAACAGACCACCCTGTTCCGAAAGAAGTATGACCAAGACAGAATACATTTATACATAACATGGATAGCATAACTCATAAGAAAAGCTGGAACACATCAACTTAAACAGGGTAATATTACAACATGTAGAGGACCATCTACTCCTAAGCCCCATCCACAAGTAGGACAACCCGTTAACGACTATCAACTACCTGTTGAACTAATTTCAAGGACTTATCCAGACAACATGCTCCAGAGACAACAAACCTTATATGTACAATAGTAGCAATTCTAATTTTTGGCATATATCATATTCCTGTTCATATAAACACAAGCATACCAATGAGTCATCACAACTAATAGACTTCACATATACCCTGTACTTTAACCCAGATCAAACATAAAATATTTTACTCAAGAAGGCCATGTATATCTAGGGTCTCAACGATTATCTAATATTCTAAGAGTCTCAAATATTCCATGTTCCAAGCTTACATTATTTCTTCCCGTATACGAGTAAGATAGTTTCTCATAACCTCGAATTCGTATTGCCCTTCTGGCGGCTGTCGCTTTCTTAGGAGGCATAGTTGCAACACATTAATACGTCAGAGAGGGAATAACCTAATAACATACATCTATCGCACGATCTTAGAGTAAGAAGAATAGAAACCAATCCTAAATGTCCGGTAGCCTCCTGCGTATAAGTATAGTGCACAACATACCCATACGCAAGACTCGACTAGACACGGTCTGTAGACATTCCGAGGACTAACTGCTCTGATACCACTTTTGTCACGACCCGACCAGACGGGCCGCGACTAACCGTCCTAATGATGTCATTATACTAACCTGTCACACATAATCCAACTAACATTTAATGAGTCTGAAATCCGGCAGCATAACGCTGCAATAACAACATATGCCAGGGTAGGCAAGCCGACAAGGCTGCCTTTATCCCTGAATGTACCTGCCTCCTGAGGAGTCACAACTAGCCAACACAATACAATAGGTAAGCCGACAAGGCTGCCACTAAATAATGTCATATATACACGGGGACACCCCAACACAGAGTACAATAGCATGACTGACCAAAACAGAGTTATAACCCTTACATAAGTACAACCCACAACTGTCTACAGACGTCTATAAGAAGGGAAACGACATATGACGGGACATGGCCCCGTCGTGCCCCTAAATACAAACATAAGTCTAAAGGAGGTTCGGTACCAAAATGACAAAGCTCTGGATCAAAGGAGCTTCCCAACCTGCTGAGTAGGAACCTAGGCCTAAGGTTCACCAAACTGAAAACATGTACCTGCGGGCATGAAACGCAGCCCCCCGAGGAAAGGGGGTCAGTACGAAATAATGTACTGAGTATGTAAAACATGAAGATGTAAAAGAGATCATAAGTAGCAAACAGAAAACATGAGATCAGTAAAAAAATCAGGATCCAAATCCAACTGTGCCATAAACCATAAAAGTCAGTTGTGCCTTATAAAAATGATAGTCAAGTCAAGAAAACATGAATGCCTGTCCATATACATATATATACCTAAACGTAACCCGACCCACTAATGCGGGACTCGGTGGAATCATATCATAACCCGGCCCATGCTGGGACTCGGTAAAGTCATATCTCATCTATGGATCCATCCTACATAACCCGACCCTCTAGTGAGGGTCTCGGTGAAAAATACAAGGCTGTGCACGAACGTAACCCGGCCCGAGACTCGGTGAGGTGAAGTAGTAACACTTAGCACGAGTAGATATCATGAGTAACCATATGCAAGTAAAAATTATCATTTAACTCTCAATAAAATCATTATAATAATGTCATAATAAACTCTTTGCTGAAAAATCATAGGCACTTCTCATAACAATCCTCTTTAGGAATTAAACTGTTTAAGAATCAAGTACGGCAGCCGTACTTTCATTAAATCATGCCAAAAGAAAGAAGTAAGGGTTTCACATACCTCGTAGACGAACTAATCAACTCAATATTAGAGTACGTCTCGTTTTAGAACTTCAACCTATAATAATGGTAATACGTTCGTCACTTCTATGATGACTAGCATACTTTATATCGAATAACGACTTCTTATTCTATAAAAATTTGGGCAGCACTTACATGTTTCCACAACTTCCAAACGAGGCTAATAACATCAATAACCAAGCACCAATTAAGGGCACAACCAAAACAACAATAAAGGGAATTTATACACTCACTTCTCATGTAAATTTAGCCTCTTAATCCACATTAAAAACAACCCACAAAACAGTCCATGTTCCAACAACAACGAGGGTAGAATGTGAAGCCTTTCTACGCCTTTCTACATCCTTATTCCTTTAGGACTTATATTAGCAATTTCCACACTTAAACATGCATAATAGTAACTAAATTTTTAGCATTATAACACCACAAAACAGTTCCTAAAACAGTCCATATACATCACAACATGTCCAACAATTTCATGCAAGTTCTTGGCCACAACATGTCATAATTCCATAACTCTTATCTTAACTCCTAAAATCCAATTTCGTATTTCAATACTTCCATATAACTAATTCCATCTAAATCTCAATGTTTCCTTTCAATTTCATCATGCAATTAGTGATAATAATAACAACAATAACCAACGAATCCAACAATACCAAATTTTGTCCCAAATTGACAACTAGCCCAAAATTGTCACATGCAATGCTTAAATTCCAATTTTCCTTAGCACAAATTCATTACCTTAATTCTAACAACATGCATTCCAATTATATCATAGAAAGAACAATTTTTATACCTCAAATTCGTCCAAAACAGTTCGCAATTTTTTGCCCACTGTTTGTCCGAAAATCCCCACTGTTTTCGTATTTCTATCCCTTTCTTGTTACTTCTTCAACTCCAATTGACATGCAAGTGTTCTACAATGTTAAGCCATCATCCCTACACATTTTTCTTCCAAAATTTCATCCCAAAAATCTCAAATTTCTGGGTAGATTTTCGGCCAGCAGTGGCTGTTTTGCCACTGTTTTTGGTGTTGTTTTGGCTTCCAATTTTTGGTGAAAATGTAGTCTAAGAAGAGGAGATAAAAATCTTAAATTTGGTTATGGGTGGAGGGTCTTTTTGGCTGAGCTTGGAGGAGAGAATGAGAGGAGAGTTTTTTTTTTTTTTTTTAAGTTTAGAAAGAAGATGAAGAGGTAAGTATAGGTTTATAAAAAAAATCTGATTTTTCCTTTTTTCACTTTGGCCCCCAAGTTCTTCAATTAATAAATCTCAATCCCACTTCTTTTAATTTCCGAGAATTTCATAAGCCTCGTATCCTCAATGTCATAATTTTATAATACAATACTATTCCATAACGGGAACATACAATTATTGCTATAAGTATCCAACATCACCCTTATTGTGACCAACATCTTTCCGGAATCACATCCTCTTGTTTACTAATTTCCGGATTAGCATATATAAATATACTCTATATCCAAGATTCGAATCTTACATCCTTAATTAAGTCCTCTAATTATTGTCTTAAAATTACGAGGTGTAACAATAATAGACTGACGGAGTGAAGTTGAAGATGCAGTGAGGATAATGTCATCAACATACAAAAGTATATAAGCCATATCAGTGCCCTTCCGATAAATAAAAAGGGACTGATCGGACTTGATGTGAGAGAATTCCAATTTGGAAACAAATTCGGAAAACCTGTTATACCATGCCCGAGGGGCTTGTTTCAGAACATATAAGGATTTCCTCAATAGGCAAACGTGATCTGGACAGGCAAGATCGCGAAATCCCAATGGCTGATGCATGTATATTGTTTCCTGTAAGTGGCCATATAAAAATACATTCTTAACATCCAACTGATGAATGGACCATGATTTAGACATTGCCAGGCTAAGAACAGTCCTGATAGTTGTAGGCTTCACTATCGGACTGAATGTTTCACCGCAATCGACTCCCAACAGCTGAGACCTGCCATCACCAACAAGATGAGATTTTTATCTCGCAAAAGAACCATCAGAATTCTTTTTATGGCAAAAAAACCCACATAGAGCGAATTATGTTCACAGTAGATGGTCGTGGTACCAAATCACACGTCTTATTTTGAATAAGAGTAGTAAATTCATCTAACATGGCAGCCTTCCAATTTGGGTCTGATAAGGCAGCTTTGGGATTTTTTGGAATTGGTGAGGGTTGGAGTGAGGTGGTGAGGTTAAATTGGTGTTTAGGCCAAAAAATACCGCGCATGGCACGGGTTTCCATGGTCCGTTGAGAAGTTGGGCCTTTGGATGGTTGGGTAGTGTTGGGATTTTGGGCCAAAACAATGGGTAGGGGAATCTCGATATTTGGGGCTGAAGTAGTGGGCCCGGTACTGGGCTAGGCCAAGGTATTAGGAGTAGGGGGTGGGGTGACGGGTGTAGGATTCAGTGAGGGTCCTACATTATTATTTTGAGAGTTGAGAAGATACCTCAAAATTGGATGAATATTGTCGTCCAGAAAATTGAGAATGCCGCTCGAGATGTTGCAAATGGGAAAGTTGATTTGTCAAATATGACATGACGAGAAATAATGATTTTGCCTATTGACATATCAAAGAATTTATATCCCCTATGATTCTGTGGATACCCTAAAAATACGCAAGGAGTAGACCGAGCTTGAAGTTTATGAATGGTGGTGGACGAAAACAATGGATAACACAAACACTCAAAAACTCGTAAATGTGTAATCGAAGGGATGCGGTTGTACAATACCTCAGAAGGTGACACATTAGAGATTAGTTTACTAGGAAGAATATGTAAGAGATATGTAGCCCTTTGGAGAGCATGGTGCCAAAAATTTGGTGGTGTGGACGAATGCACAAGTATAGATCAAGCAACTTTCCCATTTTGAGAAGATGTATGTAGACAGGAAATACGGACATACATCCCATTTTGGAGATAAAAAATCTGAAATTGGGCATTTATAAATCCCCCCCCCATTATTACATTGGAAACATTTTATGGTTTTGTCAAACTGAGTTTTGATAAACACACTAAATTATTTTAAAATGTTACAGGTTTGTGATTTCTGTCCTAAGGGAAAGGTCCATAAAAAATTTGAAAAATCATCAAGAATGAGTAAATAGTACTTATGACCTGCAGTACTTAAAACGGGTGATGTCCACAAATCACAATGAAAAATATCAAATGGCATAATAGTAGTAGTAGTAGACGCAGAAAATGGAAGTTTAACATGTTTAACAAACACACAGATTTGGCAAATAGAAGAGTCCAAAGTTCTATTACAGGAAATCAAATTATTCTTCCTAAATTGATTAATAACTGGTGTTCCTGGATGTCACAACCTATTATGTCATATACTAGGAGAGATGGCTGCAAAGGTGGAAGGTGTGACCCCGCAATTGGTGGAAACAGAGGTGATGAGATATAAGTCCCTCGTGCTATTACATCTCATGAGCGGCATCCCCGTCTGAAAATCCTTCACAGAAAAACCAAACAGATCAAAATTCACAGAAACATTATTGTCAGTGGTAAAACGTCTAACATAGATCAAATTTTTAATCAATTTTGGTGCAAGTAAGACATTTTTTAAGTGTAAAGGTGGGTGGGGAGATAGTAGTTTTACCTGACCAATAGCACGAATTGGAATTTCTTGCCCACTGCCGATAATAATATTTTTATTACCGCTCGTATTAAAATAAGATGAAAGATTACCTTGAGATGCCGTCATGTGTGACGTCGCCCCTGTATCCATGTACCACGATTCATCTGGAATATTTAGATTCATGTGACTCATGGCTTGTTCAATATCCGTGGGTGCATATCCGACAGAGGATGGTGCCTGAGCTACAAATGCATGTTGTGGACGGGATCCGAGAAGACCGGGCTGGCGATTTGAAGTAGGAGGAGGCTGGGCCCATGAAGACGTCGGGAATGGGTATGGCGGGGCAACCCACTGTAGGGCCAGGCCCACGGTGGGTACTGCCCCCACTGTCCACCACTGCTGCCGCTAAATTGCCCACTACCGCTAGCCCTCCACTGCCCGTGCTAGCTATTCCCACCGACGGGTTGGCCCCCGCCCCGTCCCTGTCCCCGTCCCTTTCCACAATTATTTTTTCCTTTATTATTGCGATTTGACCACCGTTTTTTACCATTATTAGAACGATTACCATGTCCCTCTGAACTATAATTTTGGGGTTCCAAATCATTAGAAGAAGAGTTGGTGGAGACGAGAGCGGTTCCAGCGGTGGTTGCTCCCGAGGATGCCTAATTTGCTTTACTTATTTCCTCAAGAATTAATCTTGAACGGGCCTCGTAAAAATGAGGTAATGGATTACTTTGCTGAATGAACGTAGCAACACCATCATATTGCTCATTCAACCCCGCAATCAATTGAAGTACCAACCTTTGATCCGTCACGGGTGAACCAACGTTGGACAGTTGGTCCGCAACTACTTTCAATTCTTGACAATAGGCTGAGATGTTTAAAAAATCATCCAATTTAATATTTGTAAATTGGTGTTCAAAATAATGGCCCTAGACATTTTGTTATCTTGAAAAATATTTTCTAATCTTTCCCACGCCTTTTTAGCCGTAGAATTGGATTGTAAGATGGTATGAAGAAGATCATTTGAAATAGTGCCATAAATCCATTGAAGGACAATAGCATCTAATCGAGACGATAATTTCTTATTCACCGTAGTGGAATCCGACGGTGACTCGGATGGAAGAATATGGTCAATCACCTCATAAGCACGGTAGTGAATTTTGAATAGTTCTGCCCATGAGGTATACTGCCCTTTTTCCATTTCAAGTGTGATGGAGATAAAGTTCTTGATGTTATTAACGGCAAGAGCGGGATGAAATGTTTGTTTTTCGGCAATGTGTTCCACACGAAATCAAAAAGTAGAGAAGAGAGGAAGTATTGGGATGTGTTGAGTGGTGTGAAGAGAATAGACCTTTGTGTGTGGTAGGATTTTGGAGATGAATAAGCCGAGATGGGCTTTTGGGAGGGGTAGTGGTTGGCTTATGTTTTAGAATAGGTTTAGGTTTAAGATTTCAGCAAGTTAAAAGTCCTAAGTGCTATTCCAATTCGGCTTATGTTTTAGAATAGTTTTAGGTTTAGGAGTAAGTTAAAAATCCTAAGTGCTAAGTGGCCGAAAAAGTTAAGGAAAAAGGGAGAAGAAAATTCCTTAAGGAGAAGATATATTAGGTTAAGAGATCTTTGGCTCTTGATACCATATAGTAAATAATTTCTTGCTTGATCTTATTCCAAAGATACAAATATATACAATAACCCTAGGCTTGAATCATGGAAGACTAATCTTTCTTATCTAATATAAGAGATACTAATTACAAATATATTAAATACAATATATTACAATCTATTATAATAAAGGAGAAGTAATTATGGGATATCCCCATAATTACTCTTAAGACTATCAAGAGCTTTGAAAATTCAGCACTTACAAAATGGGCGGAGCTAGGTAGGAGTGAGAAGGTTTAATTGCATCTTCATAACCGAAAAAATTATACTGTACAAATAAAAAGAATGAGTTTTTTAATTATAGTATACTAGATTTTTATAGTATATATATGTAAGGAGAATGTGGGTTATTAATTAATGAGCTAATTGATATAAATGACGCAAACAGGATTTTATTGGGCTACGAAAGACATGAATGGGCTGAGAGTTTTGGATGTAAAAACCAGGAAGGAGTTCACTAGTCTTAATGGGCTGTGGGGTTACTTGGCTAAGAAAATCATTTTGGGCATAGACCAACGTTTAAGGCTCAATTGTTTAAAATTCAATGTGAGGAGGGAAATTCAAATCCTTTGTAAAATAAAAGAAAGAGAAGAAAAACATTGGTGAGAAAGCGAGGTGGGTCGCGAATTATTTCAAAGTTCGTTTTCAAAAGAGATAAAGAGAGCGAGATGGGGTTTTCATCTGAATCTAAAGGAAATTATAAGTTAGTTAATTAATAATTAATGGTGGTATCGAAAAGCGCTGATATCGATAAATCATTATCATAAAATTCATCTACCATATTCAAAGCCAGACTTAAGTGAGACAAATTTAATTCAAGTATGTTAGATGCTTATTTAGGGACGAAAAAATTGGATACCGTCCATAAATGTCTCAAAAGGCGCAAAATACAAATAAAAGAATAATCCGCAGTAAGGTTAATGAAAAACACTACTACTAGTACAACCTATTAATATAACAGAGACGTCCCCCGTGACATAGCTGGATGGCAAAGGAGGAGAACTTAAAATCCAGCTGGAGGTCTGCAGCGTGGGTTCGAACTCTGGTGGGAGCAATTTGCTCTCTTCTGGGCAGGACCTTGTAGGTGATATCAGTCGTTTTGTTCTCAAACCCTGGACATTCAGACACATCCCGCGATTTACTGGTAGTAGTGCTGAGGGACCGTGACTACTATCTTCAGGAATAGTATGACGTAAGCCGGGAAGCTGAATATATAAAAAAAAAGACATTTGAAGAGTCAAAAGGCGGATTTTGAGCACTTATAAGCAAAATTTTAGCCAACAATCCGTTCAAGTCTAGACTAAGTCAATAAAGAAGTTGTCTAAAACCACGGGACTTTTGGGTGCATAGCACCTCCATTGGTCAATTCTTCCCGATCTTTTATTTTGCAGACCAATAATTAAAGTAGTCAAACTTCCTTTTAAGTAGAGATTCCAATAAGGTGACTTAAATATTAAAACTCAATTCTAACTAACGACTCCGAATAAGTAAATAAATTCTTTTTTCAAAAGAGTCACTTTAACTGGAAAAAAATTGAACCTTCTTTTAAAATTGCCGGAGTAAAAAAGGGATGTGACAATAACGATGTAAAGTGTCATTTTATGTAACGATTGATTTGGTGTGATCGCTTCATTACCTTATTCGTTTCTCATCTTGCCCTTATTATTAAATAGTAACTCTATTTACTCTTTACCCAACCTTCCTTTATAATAATTCTATCTCGTAACCCTATTTTTTTCGTAATATTGTAAGCTTATTCTTCATATTATTGGATTTTAGAGTTATGAAACGCCGAAAAATGATACAATCTATTCAGATATTGTATTGATCAAAACAATACAATGTAATACAATACAATATGATTGTTAGTTATACCCGTGATATACATGGGTTTGTATATCATGTATATCACGGTTTCACAAGGCAAGTTACCATATGTGAAACCATGGAATACACGGTACACAAGCCCGTGTATATACAGTTTTGGAGTCCAATTTTGGTGTAAATATTGTATTAAATTAGGCTTGTACACTTACCATAATTATAGGATTCTTGTACAACTAGTATAGAGATTTGAAAGTAGAATAGGAATATGATTTTACTATTATGGAAAATTGTAAATTGTATATATACTCTTTCATTAATGAAAATAATCAATGGATTATATTCTTTCATGGTATCAGAACTCCAGGTCACAAATTATCCCAAACCTTTCATTTCTTTCGTGCTTCGAATTCCGAGCTTTCCCCTCGCTTTCCGTGCATTGTGATCCCTTCTCCCTTCCCAAATTTTCTTCCACAAATCCCTACGTCACATCTTGCATTGATTGTGATGGCTAAGAACACGTTTCACCCTGCCCTTACTGTTTCTAACATCAAGAACCATATCCATATCATTCTTGAAATAGAAAACGTCCAATACACGACGTGAGCCGAACTGTTCAAAGTTCACGCACGGTCGCATCAAGTCCTCCACCACATAATTCCCTCGGACCCTGCTGATACGGAGGTGACACAACCCGAGGATGATCCTAAATTGTGGACAACCCATGATGCTACCGTTCTTCAGTGGATTTACTCCACTATCTCTACCGACCTGTTGCAGACGATTATCAAATCAGACGTTACGGCGATGGCTGCTTAGAATAGAGTGCGTGATATATTCCACGATAATCAAAATTCTCATGCTGTTACCCTTGAGCAGGAATTCTCCCACGTAAATATGAAAGACTTCCCTAACGTTTTAGCTAACTGCAAAAGTTTGAAAGAATTGGCGGACAAACTCCACAACATTGGTGCACCCGGTACCAACGATCGTCTTGTCCTTCAGATGGTTGCAGGCCTAATTGAGGCCTATAGTTGCGTCGGTACGCTTTTTCGTCAGAGCAGTCCTCTTCCAAAGTTTTATCAGGCCCGTTCCATGCTCATGCTCGAAGAAGCAGGCTTGGCTAAGAAAGAGGCCACTGGGCCCCTTCTGTCGTCATGGTGACCGAATCCAACTATTCTCCATCCGTCTCCAACAATTTCGGCCAAAACCGCAATAACGGTGGTGGCAAAAAGGGTCAGAATCCTAAAAATAATGGTAAAAACCGTGGCGGAAACCGCGGTGGCAATAACGGGGGTGGCAATGGGCCTCGGGACAGTGAGCCGCAAGCCAACTGGCCACAGCCCTAGGGCCCAAGGCCGTGGAACTGGGCCCAAAAACCCCTATTTTCGGTCATATGTGCACAACCAGCATTCGGCCCATTTCCAGTTTCAGCTTCCAGGCCCGATTCTGCCCAGCCACAATGGTTCCCGAGATAGTCTACTAGGCCGAGGCAACAAGCGAGTGTGCTTGGGCCTCGGCCTCCGTAGGCCCACCATGTAGCGGGCCCCGCCCCTACTGATATTGAATCCGCGATGCACACACTTGGGTTAAATTCCCCGGACGCAAATTGGTATTTGGATACCGGAGACACTAGTCACATGACGTCCGACCAAGGTACTCTTTCGTATTATTCCAATTTGAGCAACAATCGTGGCATAATTGTTGGTAATGATAATTCGATTCCAATTCGTGGTTACGGTCATAAAACTTTGTCCCCCCCCCATCCCCCTCTTATCTTGAAAAATGTCCTTTATGCCCATAACTTAATTAAAAATTTGGTGTCTGTCCGTAAATTCACCACTGATAATTGTGTTTTTGTTGATTTTGATCGTTTTGGATTTTCTATGAAGGATTTCAAGACGGGGATTCCTCTCATGAGATGTGATAGTAGGTGGGGGATCTTTATCCTATCACGCCCACATCCGGTCTCTCGAGTCAAGCCTTGCCATCCACTTTTGCGGCTCTTGCTCATTCCTTATGGCATGCACGTTTGGGTCACCCAGGGTCATCTATTGTTTCTTCCTTACATAAATGTAATTTTATTTCTTGTAAGGGTACGCGTAGTACTCCAATTTGTCAATCTTGTTCACTAGGAAAACTTCTTAGATTCTTGTTTGTAGACTCTACTTCTCATACTTTAATGTCATTTGATATTATTCATAGCGATTTATGGACATCTCATGTTTTCAGTTCTTTGGGCCATCGTTATTATGTTCTATTTTTGGATGGTTATTCTAATTTTTATGGCTTTTCCGTTAGCGAAAATATCTCAAGTTTTTTCCATTTTTTTTAAAATTTAGAGCATTCATCCGTACTCAGTTCGAACGGGAAATAAAAAATATTTAATGTGATAATGGCAAAGAATATGATAATGGATCATTTCGGGATTTTTGTGATACTAATGGTATAAATTTTTATTTCTCTTGTCCTCATATGTCCTCACAAAATGGAAAAGCCGAACGCAAAATTCGTACCATTAATAATATTGTCCGCACTTTATTGGTCCATGCTTCCGTACCCCATTCTTTTTGGCATCATGCTCTACAAATGGCTACGTATCTTCTTAACATACTTCCTACCAAAGGATTGACATATTACTCCCCTCTTCAAATCCTCTATAATAAGACTCCTTTGTATACACATCCTAGGGTCTTTGGATGCTTATGTTATCCACTATTTTCGTCAACTACAATTAACAAACTTCAAGCCCACTTTACCCCATGTGTGTTTTTGGGTTATCCATCGAATCATCGTGGTTACAAGTGTTTTGATTTGTTGTCTAATAAAATCATCATTAGTCGCCATGTTATTTTCGACGAAACCCAATTTCCTTTTGCAAAGGTAAATAGTCCCGGGCGTAGTTCATATAATTTTTTAAATGACGATATCTCCTTGTATATTATCAACCATTTATCGGACGTGTCCCATACCCAAAATCCACCAGGGGCCCCACTGGCCGCTGGACCTACATCATCGTCGCCTGTTCCCTGCCCTCCCGTTACGGGTCTAGCAACTGGGCTGACGCTCCAGCCCAATTCTGCCCCTATTTCAGTTCTCGATCCAGCCCTCTATTTTATCCCAGTTTTGGGCCAACATTCCCACTGTCTGCTGGCCAGTCCGTCACCCCGCAAAAACATTTTAATTTAAATTCTATTGTTCTTAAATCTCCTCTACCCCGTAACCCAATGTTCGCCTTAAATGAACCGAATTGGAAATTAGCTATGACCGACGAATATGATGCTCTTATTGCAAATAAGACGTGTGAGTTGGTACCCCGTCTTTCTAGCATTAATATTATTTGGTCTATGTGGATTTTTACTCATAAGGATAATTCTGGCGGTTCTTTTGTGAGGCATAAGACTCGTCTTGTAGGTGATGATAAAAATCAGCAGGTTGCCATGGATTGTGGTGAGATGTTTAGTCTGGTGGTCAAACCGGCTACTATTCGCATTGTTCTCAGTCTGGCTCTTTCGCAAGCTTGGCCTATCCATCTGTTAGATGTGAAGAATGTTTTCTTACAGGGTGATCTTAAGGAGACCATTTACATATATCATCCCTTGGGTTTTCGAGAGCCCAAATATCATCATCATGTCTGTTTGTTAAAGAAGTCCTTGTATGGGCTTAAGCATGCCCCACGGGCTTGGTATAAGTGGTTTGCTGACTATGTTTTGTCTATTGGATTTTCACACAACAGGTCTGATAATTCATTGTTCATCTATCGTCGTGGTACTTCTATAGCTTATATACTATTATATGTTGATGATATTATCTTGACTGCCTCTTCTGATGCTTTGCAGAAGTCTATCATGAAATGCTCAGTTCTGAATTTGCTATGAAAGACTTGGGGTCCTTGAGTACTTTTTGGGGATTGTTGTCACTCGTCATGCATGTGGGTTATTCTTATCACAACAGAAGTATCCAACTGATATCATTGAGCAAGCTGGTATGTCCTCATGAAAGTCTACTTCCACTCCAGTTGATACTAAACCCAAGCTGGGTGCTGCGGCTGGCTTTCCGTATGAGGATCCGACCCACTATCGCAGTCTTGCAGGGGCACTTCAGTATTTTACCTTCACGAGACATGATATTACCCATGCCGTACGTCAGGTGTGTTTGTTTATGCATGATCCTCGTGTTGAGCACATGAATGCGCTCAAACGCATCATCCGATACTTACAGGGCACACTTGATTATGGGTTGCATCTATATCCGTCGTTAGTCTCTACACTCGTCTCTTATACAAATGCTGATTGGGGTGGTTGTCCGGACACCAGACACTCTACGTATGGTTACTGTATGTTTCTTGGTGATAACTTGGTCTCATGGTCTGCCAAACGGCAGGCTATCTTTTCCCACTCCAGTGCAACGGCCGAATATCGAGGGGTGGCCAATGTGGTCTCTAAATCATGTTGGTTACGTAATCTTCTCTTAGAGCTTCACTTTCCCATTCAAAAAGCTACCTTGGTTTATTATGATAATGTTAGTGCAATATATCTTTCTGGCAATCAGGTTCAACATCAGCGCACTAAGCATATTGAGATGGACATCCATTTTGTTCACGAAAAGGTAGCTCGTGGGCAATTACGCGTCTTACATGTCCTTTTCAGGTATCAAATTGCCGACATCTTTACAAAAGGTCTTCCGTCCGTTCTCTTTGAAGATTTTAGGGACAGTCTCAGCGTACGAAGACCGCCCGCTATGACTGCGGGGGTGTGTTAGTTATACCCGTGATAGACATGGGTTTTTATACCATGTATATCATGGTTTCACAAGGCAAGTTACCATATGTGAAACCGTGGTATACACGGTATACAAGCCCGTGTATATCACGGTTTTGGAGTCCAATTTTGGTGTAAATATTGTATTAAATTAGGCTTGTACACTTATCATAATTATAGGATTCTTGTACAACTAGTATAGGGGTTTGGAGTAGAATAGGAATATAATTTTACTATTATGAAAAATTATAAATTGTATATATACTCTTTCATTAATGAAAATAATCACGAGATTATATTCTTTCAATGATATATTATGAAACATATAAAACAACCATCCATACTCTAGTCTTTGTGCTTTCTCATAAGATCTATCATAAATATTCTTAACTGGACCCTTAAACCAATGCCTCGCACTGAAGTTTCATGAAGAAATAACTATAATGAAAACGCCTCCAACTGCAATAGGAGTGTGGTTGAGAGTTTGATCTGTAACAAGGTATGAAACCAGCAAAGAGAAGAGCACAAAGATGAGCACGATCCACAATACTACGATCCAACCTACGATGATTCCGTATTTTCCCAATTTAAATAGCCTGGGAGTGAAGGACTTTAGGCCTAGAGTCACCCTTAATAAGATTGGCAGGGCATACACAATATAAAGTTCAAATATTGTTATTGAATGTCATCACTTCAAATGCTACCAAGCTTCTAAGAGACTTAAATTTCAATTGAAAGACACACACAAAAATTCCATTAGCAAGGGTGTGAAACAAACAAACTTATTGATAGAATATACGTCGTATATTCTTTTGATATCATTAGTGATCTTGTACATCTATAATTATGATAGTAATATTCTGTATTAGGAAAATAAATATTTGATTTCCGTAATTATATGTTAGGTTTATTATTGTATATAAACCATTTACATTAATGACATCGGTAAGGAATTATTCTCTTTCATGGTATCAACAGTCTAAGGAAAAAAAATTCCTTCTCCACAAAATTTCGTCGCCCTCTTCCCATTGGCCATCCCTTCGATTTTCTTTCCATAACCCTAATTCTCCTCTTGTTCCTCAACCATGTCTAATACAAAGAATACATTTCATCCTACCCTTGCAGTCTCCAACATTAAGAACAACATCCCTATCGTCCTTGAAATGGAGAACATCAATACGCGACATGGGCGGAACTTTTTAAAATTCACGCAAGGTCTCATAGAGTCCTCCATCACATCGTCTAATTGGAAAAAAGCAAGGAGAATGTGCCTTCCACCGATGATGAAATAGAGTTGTGGGGAACTCTTGATGCTACGGTCCTCCAATGAATTTATTCCACCATCTCTACGGACCTCTTACAGACAATTATCGAACCCGACGCCATGACAATGGAAGATTAAAATAGGTTGCGTGATATATTTCAAGATAACAAAAATCTCGTGCCGTAACCCTTGAGCAAGAATTATCTCACACAAATATGGAGGATTTTCTGAATGCCTCCTCCTATTGTCAAAGGTTCAAGGAGTTGTCGGATCAACTCAAGAACGTTGGCGTGCCGGTCACAAATGATCGTCTCTTTCTTCAGATGGTTGCGGGCTTCTCCGAGGCGTATAATGGGGTCGACACTCTCCTTCTCCAAAGCAATCCTCTCTCACCATTCTACCAAACACGCTTCATGCTCACCCTCGAAAAATAGGGTTGGCTAAAAAGGCCGCAACCATAACACATTTCGCCATAATGGTAGCCATGTCACGAGACACCAATGACCCTCAATCATTCTCTGAAAATTATAGCAAAAATCGCAACAACGGTGGTGGATAAATGGCGAAAATAAAAAAAATTGTGGCAAAAACTGCGGTGGTGGCAACCGCAGTGGCCGATGTGGTGGTGGCCAACAGGGGCCTAGGCCAGAGCACCACTGGCAGCAGTCTTGGGCCAGTGGGCAGTGGCCGTAGGGCTGGGCCAGTGGGTAGTGGCCCATTCCACCTTTCCATTTTCCCACACAAAATTGGGCCAGACATAATGGTAAGCAGCAGCAGGCTCGACAAAACCAGGCCTGGCCGCAGCTTGGCCTGCTTGGGTCTCAGCCACAACAAGCCTTCGCTACTGCGGGCCTAATAGTCTCCTAGACTTATACAAATATTGAGGCAGCGATGCATACACTTGGGTTAAATCCTCTGGATGTGAATTGGTACATGGACACTGGTGCTACTTCTCATATGACATCCGCACAAGGTAATCTCTCGTCTTATTTAAATTTGAGCAAAAATCATGGCATAATTGTTGATAATAGTCATTCAATTCCACTTAGTGGTTATGGTCACACAAATTTGTCTCCCCTAAACCCGCCTTTAGCCTTGAAAAATGTCATTCAGTCTCCTCAATTAATTAAAAATTTGGTATATGTTCAGAAATTTACAACTGATAACTCAGTTTCTATTGAATTTGATCCATTTGGATTTTCTATGAAGGACTTTTGGACCGAGATACATCTAATGAGATGTGATAGTCGGGGCGAGTTCTATCCCATCACCACAAAACAAGCCACACCATCAACATTTGCCATTTTATCATCTTTCTTATGGCATGCGCGTTTGGGTCATCTGGGAGCGTCTATTGTTGCTTCCTTTAAAAATAATAAATTTATTAAGTATAATAACACTCGTAGTGCTAATGTTTGTCATTCTTGTCCTCTTGAAAAACATATTAAATTGCCTTTTGTTGCCTCTACTTCTAGTACTATATTGTCTTTTGATATTATTCATAGTGATCTTTGGACGTCTCCCATTTGAACTATTTGGGCCACCGTTATTATGTTTTGTTGTTGGATGATTATTCAATTTTTTGTGGACATTTCCTTTATCTAAAAAGTCTCAAGTTTTTTTCCACATTCCTATCATTTAGAGCATTCATACGTACTCAATTTGAACGGGAAGTTAAGAACATTCAATGTGATAATGGGCCATTTAGAGAATTTTATAGGATTAATGGTATATCTTTTCGGTTCTTATGTCCTCATACGTCATCACAAAATGGAAAAGACAAAAGAAAAATCTGCACAATTAATAATATTGTTCGTACTTTACTGGCCCATGCATCATTACAACCCTCTTTTGGCATCATGCATTACAAATGACAACTTATATTCTCAATATACTCCCTAGCAAAGGATTAGTCTACCAATCTCCACTTAAAATTCTTTACCAAAAGGACCCGTCCTATTCTCATCTTCGGTATTTGTGTGTTTATGTTATCCTCTATTCCCCCCACTACCATTAACAAACTTCAAGATCGTTCTACCGCTTGTGTGTTTTTGGGGGTACCTATCTAATCATCGGGGTTACAAATGTTATGATTTATCATCTAATAAAGTCATCATTAGTTGCCATGTCATTTTTATGAAACTCAATTTCCATTTGCTAAGTTGCATACTTCCGTGTCCAATCCCTATGATTTTTAGATGATGGGCTCTCACCGTATGTGATCCACTATTTGGCCCAACCCGCACCTCAAAACATGGACCAGCATGCTCGATCGGACCCACTGCCCGCTAGCCCCATTCATCCCAGCCCACACATTCTGCCAGCAGGCCCACTGCCTGCTGGCCCAAGTCTCCCTAGCCCACATATTCTGTTGTAGTTCCATTGCCTGCTGGCCCAAATTCCTTTGGTCCATCCATCCTCTCTGCCAGCAGGCAGTGGGCCTGCTAGCCCAATAAATCCCAACCGATACCCAGTCCAGGCCCAACCAACCCGAGTCCAACCTAACTCCAATGCTTCGGACCTAGGCCATCCCCCGATTTCCACTCAAATCCAGTCTACTTCGGTTCTGGGTTCAGGGCCCATTACTTGTAGCTAACGGGATATTTTTAGACCAAAACGACAATTTAATCTCAACTCTAATGACACTAAATCCCCTCTATCGTGTAACCCCATGTCTACCCTTCGTGACCCGAATTAGAAAATGGCTATGAATGATGAATATAATGCTCTTATTGAAAATAAGGCGTGGAAGTTGGTGCCCCATCCACCTGGTGTTAATGTGATTCGTTCTATGTGATTTTTTACTCATAAGGAAAAAATTGATGGTTGTTTTAAGAAGCATAAGGCCCGTCATGTAGGTAATGGCAAACTCAACAGGTTGGCATAAATTGTGGAGAGACATTTAGTCCAGTGGTCAAACAAGCAACAATTCGCACTATTATCAGTCTTGCTCTCTCCAAAGCATGGACCAGTCATCAATTGGAGGGATCCTCATATGGTGTGCTAGAAGTAGAGTTGAGATTACTTATGTAGTGCAGTAGATGTATTTATTCATGCATGATCCGAGGGAAGAACACATGCACGCTTTTAAACGCATTGTGCGCTACATTTAGGGCACTTTTTATTATGGTTTACACTTATATCCATCATCATCATCTACTCTTATGTCGTATACAGATGCTGATTGGGGTGGATGTTCAGACACCAGGCATTCAACATCTGGTTATTGTATATTTTTTTTGTGATAACTTGATCTCTTGATCGGATAAACGCCATGCTACATTGTTGCGCTAGCGCTGAGACCGAATATCGAGGGGTCATCAATGTGGTGTATGAGTGATGTTGGTTGCGTAACCTCCTCTTAGAGCTTCATTTTACTATTCGAAAAGCTACCTTAGTCTACTACGATAATGTTAGTGCGATATATCTCTCAGGGAGTCCTGTACAACATCAGCGCACTAAACATATCGAGATGGATATTCACTTTGTTCATGAAAAGGTAGCTCGTGGACAAGTACGTGTCTTGCATGTCCCTTCACGTTATCAAATTGCTGACATCTTTACTAAGGGTCTTCCCTTAGTTTTGTTTGAAAATTTTAGGCACAGTTTCAGCGTACGACAACCGCCTGCTATGACTGTGGGGTGTGATAGAATATACACCGTATATTCTTTTGATATCATTAATGATCTTGTACATCTGTAATTATGATAGTAATCTTTTGTATTATGTAAGTGTATATTTGATTTCCGTAATTATAGCATAGGATGACTATTGTATATGATATATATAAACCATTTACATTAATAAAATCGGTAAGGGGGTTATTCTCTTTCACTTATATAAATCAAGAAAGCATATTCTAGGAAGTTAAAAATATTTATTTTAGAAAGTTATAATGTTTGACCAAAATTTTAGAAAAAATATAAGTGTTTTTGAATAATAGTCGAAGTTGTATGTCAGAAGCCGAGAAAATCAGCTACATTATTAGTAAATAAGCTTTATCACAAGATCTTTCACTAGGCAAATGATGATACAGTCGAATTCTCTATAATTGTAATTCGTTATAACAACATTTTACTATAACAGTCTGATTTTTTCCGGAACCAATTTTTCATGTTATATTTTATTTCTCTATAACAACATTCTAAATATAACAGGAGTGACATTCATTATAGCGGTACACTCTTTGTAAAATTACCTCTTATAACAGTCATACTCAAATATTGTGTAATATAATATTTTGCAGAAAATATATTATGTGTAAAAATATTAAAATATTTATGGTAATCATCATTAATATCATGCACATAGTAAATTTCAAGTACGAATATCTAAAAGGATATCTAATCACAACAAGTTCAACTCGTGACAAACAATTAACACTCTTGTAGAAGCATGAAATGACGTTAAGACCTCTACCATTCTCCATTGTTGGAGAAATACCGGAATTCTAACTACAGAAGACAACCTCAATATTAATAGTGAAAATTTAGAACTTGTTGAGGATGTTGGTAGTGTGTCATCACTTATAGCCCAAATCTCATCTCATAACGCCAATCAAGGCAATGAATGCTACCACTTATATGGAGTTTGACGTAACACTTCCAATCATTGAAACTTACACTGATGAATAGATTACTGCATAAGTGATTAGAGTGGAAGAACAAGAGACATCAGATTCAGAAGGTTGGGTAAGATAGAAGAGTTAAATGTTAAGCTCTTAGATAACCTTTCAGGAAAAGCTATTGAATTACTTTTTGCTGAAAGTTTGAACAAATTTTTTCGTCAATTCTAGCATTAGATTATCACTAGAGACTGAAATTTATAAAATAACCTATGATTGTAGAATTATTACATCAAACTTGAAATATTTAAATTCTCAATTAATTTTAAACTGCATATGTTCTTTAGATTTTAATTCTTTATCGGTATGATACAACTAGTTACGAATTTATTAGTCTATTCAATTTTTAATTAATGAGATATGTAAATCAATTGAGATTTCAAAATTAACAAGTATTATTTTCGTTTATAACATAAAAATACAAAAAAATAATTATTTACGTACTTTTGTTTATAACAACTGAGTAAGATCTAAACATAAAATGTATGTATACATATATAACAACACCTCAATATATCATGAAATTTTCAGATTAATATTTTCATTACATATAAATTTGACTGTAATTTTGAATTCCAGTAAACGTGCTTGTCATATCTATTCAATTGGCTGTCTCCCTCAAAACATAAGGGTGGGTGGTTCTGCTAACCCCAGAAAAAAGGAGTCAACTAAAAATAGTAGTGCAATGTTTAGTTTGCACAGTAAATTCTACTAGGAAGACTATACCGTTGTTGCGCCATTTTCTTTTTGTGCCTATAGAATTATTTTAGGAATAATTTATCTAAAACATGAAACTCGACCCTTGTGCATGCCTAGCTAGTAAAAGAAAGAAACTTTGGAGTAGGGTTAGGGTAGGGAGACAACAGTTGCAATTTTTGACTGGCATTTATTATGGTTCTAATCTTTATAGATAACTTTGCAATGTGTAAGTGTTGTGTTGCGTAAGTTTTAGGACCTAATGATGAATTTCGTATTTATTAGACATCAAGTTTAAAAATTAAAATATATGATATAAAAGTATAGATAAATATGTGATCGTAAATAATCTCATTAATGATAACACGAGAAGTTTAAAAATTTAATTATTTCTAAATATTAAAAAATAGCAAGGGTTTTGTTTAAATAAATTTAAAGAAAGTGTGTCAGATTGTTGAGGATCGGGCGAATGAGTTCATGGACTTTATTTCTGGAAAGGTTCAATGACGTAGTCGCATAGCCGGATTGATTCATGCTTTTGACGTTTACTTGGACCCAGTTGTTCATTCGGGTGCATTTTGTTGGTACGGATACCTTGCAGTTGTACTTCCTCCTTGTTATCCCTATCCAAATCGGCCTTTGTCTGGTCTAAATCCTGTTGATCTGTAGGTTCGACATTCGATGTTTGTACTCCGTCCATCTGTGTTTCATTCGTACCTATATTATCAGTCTTGTTTTCTTCGAAGTTGTGTTGGTTTATTCCTCCCTTCGTTTCATCAACGTTAACAAAACATTGTTCAGGAGATTCTCCTCCGTTCGGTATTGCTTCTATGATGTCGGTTAAGTTTCTCGATCTTACAGCAAATGAGATCAAATATTCGTCGTTCTCTAAGTCATACAATCTACAACTCTTCTTTCCATAGGGATATCCCAAGAAGACACACCTATGACTCTGACTCTCAAACTTGTCCCTCGTTCTTCTCTTTGTGTGTGCGTAGTATAGTGACCCTATCACCCTTAAGTGATTATATCGGGACGCATTTTCATACAAAAATTCATAGGGGTTTTTTTCATTTTAAACTGAGGACGGTGTTTTATTGATCAAATACCCCGATGTCAAAACATATTCTTCCCATAATTTAATCGGAAGATGACCCTGAAATTTCAATGCTCGCGCCACATTAAGAATGTGACCGTGTTTTCTTTTGACTCTTCTATTCTGCTGAGGTGTCCCTGTTCAAGATATTTGAAACAAAATTCCATGTTCGAAGAAGTAAGTCTGATACATGTAAACTCAATTCCGTTATCACTTCTAACTAACTTCACCTTTTTTTTTAATTGCCTCTCCTTAAGAGCAAAACATTCTTCAAGGCTTGAGACACTTCTTTCTTATGATAAACTAAGAGAAAGATCCACATGGCTCGTGAACGATCATCTACAATAGTAAAAAAATATGAAGCATCACAAGAGGAAGGGGTTCTATATGGTCACTATAAATCACAATTGATCATCTCAAAAGTATCTGAAGCAATATTATCACTTAAAGGAAAATACTTCTCGTTTGCTTTACTCGTTGACATACATCACATTCTCTATCCAATCTATCGCCATTCCCTTTTAAGTCTAATATCGTAATAGACTTCGTTACTTGTGTTGAAGGATGACCCAACCGTTTGTGCCAGAGATCGAACCAATCAACTGCCTCTGCCTTCATAGCCCGTATCAGCGACACATTTCAAAAATAGTAAATTCCACCTTGATGCTCACCTTTTTCAATCAGCTTCCTCGTGATGGAGTCCAGTATAGCTCACATAATTCTATTAAATATCACATCACAATATAAATAATCAACTAGTTGTGATACAAAAATTAAATTGCATGTCAAATCCAGAACATAAAGAACATTCTTCAACCATATCCTATCATTCAGTATGGTTGTTCCTTCTTTTGTAGCCACCGAACTACTTCCGTCTGGAAGACCAACTGGACACTTATGAATGTCTCTCTTATTGCTCAGTTCCTCCGGATTACATGTCACATGGTTGGTAGCTCCAGAGTCTATGATCCAGGATGAGATTTCGGTCTTACTATCCATCTTCCCATTCGGATTTATTCTCTGGGAATTCAACATGTGAATCACAGTCTTCCGGATCTCATCACTCAAATTGTGAAGTCCTATGCCATATGTGTTCACCGATTCTATCTCCGCCTAAGTTCCTTCTTTGACAACCACGGTGTTAGTCCGGTAGTTGCCTCTTCCACAACCGGATCCCGATCCACCCATATGCTATTGTTGTTGTTCTCATCTTCTTTTTGTGGTTATCTTCTCTCATTTTTTATTTTTCTGGCCACCAATCCGGATAATCAATGAGTCGAAAACATATGTCTACAACATGTCTGAATCTCTTACAATGTGTGTAGAATGCTCCATCATTTTTTCTTTTACTTTGATCACGGTAAGTGTTTCTTTCCTGTACGGCAAAAGCCATAGTCTCACTCCGGTCCTCTGTTTTTCGTGTGACTCCTCTCACACGCTCTTCTTGCACCAAATTTGAATAGACCTTGTTTAATGATGACAACGGTTCTTGATCCAATATGTTCGACCTCACCGTTCCATACGTTCCCTCATCTAATCCTATGAGGAAAATATGCACTTTTCTTCTTTTCTTTTGGCTTCTAGGACCGTTCCTAGATTGCACGTGCACTTTCCGCACGTACCAGTTAGGATCTGTTCGTAATTCACCAATTCCTCCCACAACTTAGAGAGTTTTCCATAGTAATCCACTATGGTCCTTTCTTTTGTTTGCACTCCGCTAGTTCCACCTTTAGTTGTTGTATTCGCGGGCCGTTAATAACGGCAAACCGATCTCGGATGCTCGTCCATAATTCTTTTGCTTCCTCTTTATGCGTAATTATTGAGTGAAGCGTCAGTTCTATGGTGTTACGAATCCACGACACCAACAGTGAGTTTATAGTCCAACAATCTTCCAAGTCCGGCAACTCTTCGTCCGGTTTCTTAATTTACCGTCGACGAAGCCGAACTTCTTTCTTGCTCTTAGGGCTGTCCTCATGGATCTATCACATTCTTCATAATTTGTCCCCTTCAATTGGACTTGTGTCACCACAATTTCGGGTTATCATTCGACGTAATGTTGTAGGGAGAGATTGTTTTTTCTTTGGATTTTGTTTTCTTCACCGACAATTTCTTTGCTGGTATCGTCGCTTTCTTTACCGTCACATGTCATTATTTTTGGATTTTGTGTCCTTTTTAACATGGCTCAAATACCATATTAAAATTGAGACATGGACGAGAATTTAGATAGACAAAAGTAATAGGAGAATTTTTATACCTTTCATTCATCATAATGACCTCTTTATATAGAGGTAAGATGATACTTTTCCTAGTCTAATAGGTTAAAGAGTAACCCTATTCTAATAGGACTACAAATGTTATATTACCATAATTAAGGACAATCCTATACTAATAGGACTACAAATTATATATTATCATAATTACCAAATCTTATTCTAATACGGATCAAATGCTACATATGAAGTAGTTTCTTGTTTGAATGTGTAAGAGTTGTTTATACATTTTCCTTAGTGCCAACTTCCGTTGATATTGATCCAAAATTTCAAATAAAGTAAAAAAAATGATAAAAAATGATCAATTAAATATATATATATACTTGTTTAATCGTATTCATTAGGCTTGGTTATATATTCAAATTACCCTGGGAAATCTAACGCCTTTTTCTTTTTTCATTTTTGACGAGTGATATTTATATTCATAATCCCATTCCCACGGAAGCAATGTCATTTGGAATTTGGACAGTAGCGGATGCAGACATGTAGCTAACAAATTTAACTGGGGTTCAATTAGACCCAATACCTTTTTTTTGGTAAGTAAAGATTTTTATTAATCAAAATTGGAGCAATTATGTATAGAGATCAAAACTTTCATCTGGAGCATTGGACATTATCCCAAGCTTCAAGAATGCAACCAAAACTGTGGAATCTATAGACTAGCTAAGGGATGAATTAAGGATATTACTCCATCCATACCAATTTATATGATGTAATTTCACTGAACAGAGTTTAAAAAATAAAAAGGACTTTTAAATATTGTTTGATAGAATATACACCATATATTCATATGATATTATTAGTGATCTTGTACATCTGTAATTATGGTAGTAATATTCTGTATTAGGAAAATAAATATATAATTTCCGTAATTATAAGTTAGGTTTACTATTGTATATCATGTATATAAACAAATTACATTAATGAAAAGAATCAAGAGATTATTCTCTTTCATGTTATCAACAGTCTAGGGAATATCTTTCCTAACCCTAAGCTTCCATCGCCGAGTCTCTTCCTCGGCATCCCACCCTTCCGCCGTCCTTCTCCACCAGCGAAATTATTGTTTCCTCGACCAGTGTTGGCCCAGTTCCCTGTCCAGTTTGGGTTCCATTTCTCGATTTGGGCCAGCAGGCTCACTGCCTGGTGTCCAGTCCGTCACCAGTCTCGATAATTCCTAAAATTCGCACAATTCTCCCCCGAGTCATAGATCGGTCACTCGTAGTCAACGAGGTATTTTTAAACCAAAAAGATATTTTAATTTCAATTCTAATGTTCTTAAATCCCCTCTACCCCTGTAACCCTGTGTTTGCATTAAATGACCCGAATTGGAAAATTGCTATGACCGACGAATATAATACTCTTATTGATAATAAGACGTGGGAGTTAGTGCCCCATCCATCTGGTGTTAATATTAATCGGTCTATGTGGATTTTTGCTCATAAGGATAATTTTGATGGTTCTTTTGCGAGGCATAAGACTCGTCTTGTAGGTGATGGTAAGACTCATCAGGTTGGTGTAGATTGTGGTGAGATATTTAGTCCGGTGGTCAAGCCGGCTACCATTCGCACTGTGCTCAGCTTGGCTCTTTCGAAAGCATGACATATTCATCAGTTGGATGTGAAGAATGTTTTCTTACATGGTGATCTCAAGGAGATGGTCTATATACATCAGCCTTTGAGGTTTAGGGATCCCAGATATCCTCATCATGTCTGTTTGTTGAAGAAGTCCTTGTATGAGCTTAAGCAGTCCCCGCGGACTTGGTATAAGAGGTTTGCAGACTATGTCTCGACTATTGGGTTCTCTCACAGCAGGTCTGATAATTCATTGTTCATATATCGTCGTGGGTCTACCTTGGCTTATATACAATTATATGTGGATGATATTATCTTGACTGCCTCTTCTGATGCATTACGCCAGTATATCATGACAATGCTCAGTTATGAGTTTGTTATGAAAGACTTAGGGCCCTTGAGTTACTTTTTGGGTATTACTGTCACTCGTCATGCAGGTGGGTTGTTCTTGTCACAACGTAGGTATGCAGTTGAGATCATGGAGAGGGCTGGGATGTCATCCTGTAAGTACACTTCCACTCTGGTTGATACTAAATCCAAGTTGGGTGCTACGGCTGGCTCACCTTATGAGGATCCGACCCGCTATCACAGTCTTGTGGGGGGCCTTCAGTATCTTACATTCACAAGACCAGATATCATATATGCCTTACACCAGGTGTGTTTGTTTATGCACGATCTCAGGGTTGAGCACATGAATGCGCTCAAACGCATCATTTGATACATCCAAAGGACACTTGACTATGGCTTACATTTATATCCTTCGTCGACGTCTACACTTGTCTCGTATACAGATGTTGATTGGGGTGGCTGTCCAGACACCAGACGTTCTACGTCTGGCTATTGTATGTTTCTTGGTTATAACTTGGTCTCTTGGTTTGCCAAGCGTCAATCGACTTTATCACGCTCTAGTGCAGAGGCCGAGTATCGAGGGGTGGCCAATGTGGTCTCTGAATCATGTTGGTTACGAAATCTTCTTTTAGAGCTTCATTGTCCTATTCAGAAAGCTACCTTGGTGTATTGTGATAATGTTAGTGCTATCTACCTTTCTGGTAATCCGGTTCAGCACCAGCGCACTATACATATCGAGATGGACATTCACTTTGTTCGGAAAAGGTAGCTCGTGGACAAGTATGCGTCTGCCATGTCCCTTCCAGGTATCAGATTGTAGACATCTTTACAAAGGGTTTTCCCTCGGTTCTTTTTGAAGATTTTAGGGACAGTCTCAGCGTACGATGACCGCCCGCTATTACTGCGGGGGTTTGATAGACAGTGTATATTCCCGTGATATACACTTGCCATACATAGTGTATATCACGGGACTTTGGTCCTTTTAGTATTGTAATTAGTGTACCGATTTTAGCATAATTAGTGTAGAATATTTGTATTACTTAGTATTGTACACTTACCATAATTATATGAGGCTTGTACTACTAGAATAGGGTTTTGGGATTATAATAGGAATATGTTATCTATTATGAAAAATTATAATTTGTATATATACTATTTTCATTAATGAGAATAATCAAGGGGATTATTTCTTTCAGTTGCAAAGTTCAATTACTGCTATAAATTGATTGCCAAAATAGGTTTTTTTTTCTCTCATTAAAATATTTTAATATTAAATTAGAGCAAGCATGTGTAATCATATGCATAAATAACTAATAAAACATAAATCAATTTGCATTAAAAATATTCAGGTAAAGAATGAATCTTGGACCTAACTCAACCCCAAAAGCTAACATGTAGAGTGAAGATTGTCCAAGTCCATATAAGGAGCTTATGTTTCTATTCCATATCCGATGTGAGACTCTTAACACCCCCGCACGCCCAGAGCTTGTTAACTGGAGCGTGGATAATATAATTTGGGGATCCAACATCGGTGAACAAAGAATTGAAATAAGTCTGACTCTAATATAAACAATGAATTTTAGGCCTAACTCAACTCCAAAAGCTAGTCACATGCAACTCAATTTGTTCCTACAGTAGACAAATTATTAATTAGTAAATAAAAGATAAGGGTTCTGAATCCCCTCCAGGTATAACATCTTCCAGTACTTCTCAATAGCTAAGGACCGAGATAAACCAGTAACTTCACTACTTCAGTTAAATCAATAACTTCACTACTTCAGCCCATTTAAGGACCAAGTTAATTTGCTAGCTGGAAAGCAAGTTCAAGAAAAAAGTGTGCACCTAAAACATTTAATATAAATCTGAAAAGAGCTTTTACACTACGAAAATCACAAAAGGAATCATAAAATCTATGTTGTTGTCCACAGGCTCTCTAAATATCAGTTGCTGAGGACATTACATTGTGAGTTTCCTACCGCCAAACCTATGATTCAGTTATACACTTTCTACAACAGCTACCACTCTGATCAACCACAAATGCACAAAGACTGGTTCTTCCACCCCCACCCCACCCCCTTCCCCCACCCCACACTCCAATTAAGTATTTAATATTGGAATAAACTATAAAGTCAACTCCTATGTTGATTGATTCTTAACATTCAAAAAAAAAACTCTAAAGGCAGAAATAACAGATATATTATCATAGAAGGAACAAATAAATAAGCAAAAGAATTATCAGAACAATACCCAAAAAAGCACTACTCCAACCATGTTTACCAGCTAAAGGAACAATAGCAACAGACACATAACACAAACCATTAAAGACACCACGTTAAATCTCTCAACTACCATAAACTCTCTTTCTTCACTTCTTCCGCCTACCAACAATCCCCTCTCGTCCCCCGGTATAGTTGGATGACAAAGGAGGAGAACTTAAAATCCAGCTGGAAGCCTGCAACGTGGGTTCGAACTCTGGTGGGAACAATTTGCTCTCTTCTGGGGTAGGATCAGTTGCTCTGTTCTCAAACCCTTGTCATTCAGACACATCCCGCGATTTACTAGTAGTAGTGCTGAGGGACCGAGACTACTATCTTCACAAATAGTCTAACGTAAGCCGGGAAGCTGGATATTTAAAAAAAAAAAAAAACAATCCCCACTCTACCAAAATCTATGCTAAAAGCCTTCACAGGTATTTTATTCTGTCACTCCGGTCATCACTTTTTTGTTTTTTGACAATCACTCAGGTCACCACTTCAAACGAGAATAACTAAAACCAGACTATTTGTTGGGAGTTTTTGCTCTATGGTACTTTATAAAGCAGTACGGGAAGTATATAACTATTACAAGTATTCAAAAGGATAAACAGAGATTCAATAATTCAACATGGAATCTGAAATTACAATTGGTACACAAGAAAAACTGGAAATTCCAGTTTTGTAGAAGACGGAAAAATGGAAACTGTTTTTGCTGAGTCGAGTGTGGCACTCTGTCCTTAAGACAATATTGCCCCGTATGTATCCTTTATACGTCCTGGACAATTTATCTCCCAAGATAAAACAGCAATGGAACACTTGAGCAAAGGAAACTCAAGAGCTACCGTGAAGAATACTGAGTAACGAAATGATGCTTGGAAGTTGTAGGAAGAAGAATTTTCTGCTTGAGAAAGCTTCTGTATTTTCGTGCATATGTGTTGTATGAACGTTTTTGTTAGCTCTCAACAATGGTGTAAGAGGGTGTTTAAATAGGTGAGGGGGCGATGACACGCCTCAATAACGACCAAATAATGGCCATTATGGAGGTAGTAAAGCCACCAACATTAATGGGAGAAAGACCAACGGATTTGGCCATTATAGGAGGAGTAATTCAGCCAAAATAAATGGTGAATTGAGTGCTTGGCATTTCTGTTTTTGACCGTCGAAATTCGATGTTCGAAAACTTCGGGGACCAAAGCGTACATCCGAAAGAATTCGGTCCGAACCGTACATCTGGAAACTTCTGGGATCAAACTGTACTTCGCCAAAGTTCTCTGGCCCAAAAAGATAATATCAGAAGGCCCACAGCCCGTGACCCGGACGGGCGGGCGGCGGCGGCGCGCGTGTGGTCTTTCCTCGAACCGAAGCACATCTAGGTCCTCCCTCCTTTAAACACATGGGATACCCCTTGGGGTCCCAAACCCCAAACCAATTTCGATTTTTATATACACAACAATTCTTTCTTCCTCTACCGATGAGGGAGAATTACACACAATACCACACTTTCCATGCTTCAAACACCTTACTTCGTGAACCAATATCTCTTTCATTTCTCAATGAAATTTGACGATTCTTGGCCCTACGGTTATCTACATACTTAGTAGATCATGCATGTGTGAAGAACCGGATTCTCCAACATACGTTACACTAGTGTTTAAGCCGTTAAAGTTGGTCGGTCGCAACTCCCGCCAAAGGCAAATTTCCAACACTATTTTCCAGAGTGAAATGAAAAAATAAAATGTTTACAAGTCCTACATAGCCAAATTATCGTTCCAACTTATATTTCTATAAAAGCTTTTATTAATATCTTCAACAAAGTTAATTTCACGTTCATCCATATTCACAGTCAATCCCTATAAAATCCCATCTAATCAAACAACCGTACTACCCACAAACCCCATTAACAAAAATGCAGAAACATGATGCTTCAAGAAAAGTGTGTGTAAGAACATAATATGAACTCTTTAATCCGTTCTCAATATAAGAAATTCAAACTTTTCCCTCAAAATGTTATAACGCAGAAAAACAAAATCAGTGTAAAAGAAAGTACAACGATGTTAAACTTACACCTATAATTCTTGCCTCTTCATTTACATATGATCCACCTTTCCTTTTATGTGTTTCGATATACATTTTTCCCCGACTAGGATTTACTCTGGTTGCCAAAAACTAAGAAAGAAAATTATTAAATAAATTATAATAAAATATTAAAATTAGATTAAAAGGTAAATTAGTAAGTTGAAATGAATACTATCTCATGTCGTGTTCTCGCTACTGATTTCGAACCACCAGTGTGTGGGATTTTTTACTTGCTTCGGATTTCTTTATTTCTTTTACAAAGCTCCTATCAACAAAAACAATTACAACTTAGAAAGTTAATCTGATATTTAACTAAAATGACTAAAATAGCCAAAGTCTTACAATTGTAGATGGTCTTTTACGGTAAGCAACAAAATTAGCCCACTGATCTCTATTTATACCCTTTGGCACATTACTTAAAAGTTCATTGGTACTTTTGGCTGGATCCTTAAACTCATCAAACGTCCTTATCCTGTGTAGCCCACTTCTTCCCAAGGCTAGAAATACAATGTCTGTATGCGTTGGCTTCAGTAGTCCTAAAATAAAATCGAGGCTTCAAAGAGAAAACCAAAGTTTCTTATATGTATAAAAGTCTAGGAGTAATAAATAAATATATGTAAAACAGAACTAGTACCTTTAAAATTGTGTCAAAGCAGTCCCGGGCATAGCTGGATGGCAAAGGGGACTTAAAATCCATCTAGAGGCCTGCAGCGTGGCTTCGAACCCTGGTGGGACTAATTTGCTCTCTTCTGGGGTAGGACCTTGTAGGTGATATCGGTTACTCTGTTCTCAAACTCTGGTCATTTAGGCCCATCCCGCGATTTACTGATAGTAGTGCTGAGGGATCGAGACTACTATCTCTAGAAATAGTCTGACGTAAGCAAGGAAGCTGAATATCAAAAAAAGAATTTGTGTCAAAGCAATCTTCTTTGTACTTTCAGGAACACCTGCTCGCCCTAACCACCTATCAAAACTAATTGGGAACAAGTTGTACAATTGCCAATGTTCCACAATATCCAGCAAGAAACGCTTGCGCTGTCCCAATTGCTGCGACATATTCATTGAAGTCCACAATTATATGTTCCCCTAAAGGTAGGTTGTTGACATCGGATACCTTGACCTTAATAATCTTGGTAGTCTTTTCTGAGTCTTTAATGAAAAAACAAGTTACCCAATACAAGAGAAAAAAGTTAAAGAACCCATCGAGTAAAGTAAAGTAAATATAAGGCATATACCAATTGTTTCTACTCTCCAATGTGGTTCACGTTTAGATGTTGCACTTGAATTAGAAGGTTGAGTTGGAGCTTGTTCTTGTTGTTGGACTTCAGCTAGCAAGGTCACTCGTAGTTAACACGGATTTTTAAGCCAAACAAAAAATACGGTCTTCACATCCATGTTTTCAAGTCACCGTTGTTTCGTAATCATATGTCTATCCTTAATGATCCGAATTGGAAAATGTCTATAGATGATGAATTTAATGTTCTTATTAACAATAGGACGTGGGAGTTGGTGCTCCGTCCCCGTGATGTTAGTGTGATTCGGTCTATGTGGATTTTTAGTCATAAAGAAAAATCTGATGGTACATTTGAGAGGCACAAGACCCGTCTTGTAGGTGATGAGAAGACTCAACAGGTTGATGTGGATTGTGGTGAGACTTTCAGTCCGGTGGTCAAACCTGCAACTATCAGGACAGTCCTCAGTTTGGCTCTTTCGAAGGCATAGCTGTTTCATCAGCTTGATGTAAAAAATGTCTTCCTGCATAGAGACCTCAATGAAACAGTGTACATGTATCAGCTCATGGGGGTACAGAGACCCTACTTATCCTAATCATGTGTGTCTGCTGAAGAAATCATTATATGGGCTCAAACAAGCTCCTAGGGCCTAGTACAAGAGGTTTGCAGATTACGTTTCACATATTGGGTTTTCTAACAGCATGTCTGATCATTCTCAATTCATGTACCGTCAAGGTAATGATATTGCTTACATTCTTTTGTATGTGGATTATATTATATTAACTGTCTCATCTGATGCTCTTCGCAAGTCTATCATGTCACTACTTGGCTCTGAGTTTGCAATGAAATATCTAGGGCCACTGAGTTACTTCTTAGGGATAGTTGTGACACGTCATTCAGGTGGTTTGTTTTTATCCCAAAAAAAGTATGCAACAGAGATTGTTGAACGAGCTGGCATGTCATCGTGTAGGCCGTCTACCACTACGGTTGACACTAAATCGAAGTTAAGTGCTTCTTCAAGCAAGCCATATGCTGATCCATCACATTACCGCAGCCTTGCATGGGCCCTGCAATATCTCACCTTTACGAGGCCCGACATCCCTTATAATGTACAATAAGTTTGTCTATTCATGCATAACCCGATGGAGGATCACATGCATGCTTTCAAATGCATTGTGCGTTATATTCAGGGTACTCTCGATCTTGGCTTGCATTTATATTCATCTTTAACAACCACTCTTATTTCATATACAGATGCTGATGGGGGTGGTTGTCCGGATACCAAACACTCCACATCTGGTTATTGTGTATTTCTTGGTGATAATTTGGTCTCTTGATCCTCAAAACGGCAAGCAACCTTGTCCAGATCCAGTGCTGAAGAAGAATACCGTTGAGTTTCCAATGTAGTGTCTGTATCTTGTTGGCTACATAACCTTATTTTAGAGCTCCACTGTCTGGTTCCGAAGGCGATATTTGTTTATTGTGATAATGTTAGTGTTATTTATCTCTCAGGGAATCTGGTTCACCACCAACGCACTAAACATATTGAGCTGAATATTCACTTTGTTCGCGAAAAGGGTTCTCATGGACAAGTACATGTCTTACATGTCCCGTCACATTATCATATTGTCGACATCTTTACAAAAGGTCTTTCGCTGATTTTATTTAAAGACTTTCAGGATAGTCTCAGCATACACTGACCTCCCGCTTCGACTGCGGGGGTGTAATAGAATTAGATTGCATTTAAAATTGTACATCTCCTATATTATGTAGAATTAGATTTCTCTTGTAATTAGGATTGATTAGTTATCTAGTTTGTAACAAGGTAAATATTTTTGTACAATTATATATAGTGTAAATTATTAATGAAATAATCAAGGAAGAATATTTCTTACATATGCATCATGTGGGGTTGATTGTACTGATGTTGAGGGCCCTATAGCATTTGATTGAGATGGACTTGTTAATGATGAAGGATATCCATGAGCATCATGTGGTGCATGAGCTAATTTTAATGGATTATTAAAATGTTTAACCTTTGGCATGGCTGCACAGTCATAAGAAAATTAAAATAAAAATCAAATACTATCCAACTTGCAAGCATTCAGTTGTTTTGGGGATTTGACGGTGAACTGATATGGTAAAAGTACTTATTGATAGAATATTTTCAAAATATTCCTGTATCTTTGTATATCTTTTATATTAGTTAAATTTATATTCTAATTGTAATTAGGAAGATTAGTTACCTAGTTTGTGGTTATGTAAATAATTATGTAACACTATATATATTGTACATAATAATTAATGAAAGACAATAAACATATTCCTTTATGGTATCAGAAGCCAAGCCCTAATTTTTCCCCTAAGCCCCCATGTCTAGGTCAACACTTCTGCCCCACCCTCCCGTACCTCTCGGCCACTTGCCGATTCCGTCCACCCCCCCCCCCTCGCACCCATCCGGATGATGGAAACTCGTGCTATGCACGACAATTTCATTTGTCGAATTCGGTCGCCCCTTCACCTCTTTCTCGCAACCCGAAAAATGCCTTGTCCACTCCTAATTAAAAATTTGCCATGATTGACAAATATAATACTCTTATTGAAAATAAGACGTGGGATCTAGTGCCCTGTTCTCCTGATGCTAATGTAATTCATTCTATGTAGATTTTTAGACATAAAAATAAATCTGATAGTTCTATTGAGAGACACAAGGCCCGTATCGTAGGTGACGACAGGTCTCAACAGGTGGGTGTGGATTGTGATGAAACTTTCAGCCCGGTGGTCAAACTGGCAACTATTCATACCATTCTCAGTATTGTTTTGTCCAAATCTTGGTCTATTAATCAGTTTGACATCAAAATGCTTTCTTCCATGGGGACTTTCATGAAATCGTATATATGCATTAGCCTATGGAATTCCGGGATCCGATTCATCATGATTATGTGTGTCTTTTGAAGAAATCACTTTATGAACTGAAACCGGCTCCTCGTGCATGATACCAACGGTTTGCTGATTTTGTATCCTCATCGGTATTTCACATAGCAAATATGATTATTCATTGTTCATCTATAGCAAATGTAATGACATGGCATACATCCTACTATATGTTGATGATAGCATCCTCACTATATCTTCTGATGCACTTCGCCGATCCATTATGTCACTCCTTGCCTCTGAGTTTGCTAAGAAGAATTTGGGCCCCTCAAGCTATTTTTGGGTATTGTTGTTACGAGACATGCATGTGGCTTATTTCTTTTTCAAAGAAAATATGTCGAAGAGATCATTGACTGAGCAGGAATGACGTCTTGCAAATCGGCCCACACACCGGTGGACACTAATTCCAAACTCAGTGTCTCTTCGGGTTCTCTGTATGCCAACCCGAACCACTATCACAGTTTAGCAGGAGCATTACAGTATCTCACTTTCACGAGACCAGATATATCTTATGTCGTGCAATAAATATGCTTACATATGCACAGCCCGACAGATGCACATATGAATGCGCTCAAACATATTTTGCGCTATGTACAAGGTACCCTTCATTTTGGCCTCCACATATACAAGTCCACACTCTCTGGTCTCACCTCTTATTCTGACGCTGACTGGTCCGGACACTCGTCGATCCACGTCAGGTTACTGTGTCTTCCTCGGTGATAACTTGCTTTCTTGGTCTTCTAAAAGACAGCCTACTCTGTCTCGATCCAGTGCCGAAGTCGAGTACAGAGGAGTCGCGAATGTTGTCTCTGAGTCTTGTTGGATACGCAACCTTCTCCTGGAACTTCACTGCCCTATCCGCAAGGCTATATTGGTCTATTGTGATAATGTCAATGTGATATATCTCTCCGAAAATCCTGTTCAACATCGGCACACTAAACACATTGAAATAGGTAGCGGCCCCACCTCCATCAAGATGTGGAGGATCTCACCTCAATGCTACACTTCGGCAGCTACGGGATAAAGTTGAGCCAAAAAATCTCGTTGCTTGCCTTCCGCACCTTGATATGTCTAGTTCTATTTTGACTAATCCGAATTTGTGTACTGTGTAAAATTTCCCTCTCTTTTCTTTTTTGATTTTCTTCTTTTCCATCATTCCTTATTAAGTGCCATAGGTTTGATCCTGTAGAATCTGATTCATTTTCTCATTGAGCGAAAGGTAGTATTCACTTTGTACGTGAAAAAGTGACTCATGGACAAGTTCGTGTCCTTCCAAGTATCAGATTGCTGATATATTTACTAAAGGACTTCCGCGCATACTTTTTGATGATTTCTGAGCCAGTCTCAGCGTACGAGAACCTCCCGCTTCGACTGCGGGGGTGTGATAGAATATTTTCAGAATATTCTCGTATCTTTGTATATTTTTTATATTAGATAAATTTGTATTCCAATTGTAATTAGAAAGATTAGTTATCTAGTTTGTATCCATGTAAATAATTATGTAACATTATATATATTGTACACAATAATCAATGAAAGGCAGAGAAGATATTCTTTTACTTATATGTCGGCTTCATTTCTCTTTATAATGTTCTAGTTGTTACACTAGTATCCTTATGTTCTTGCCTTACCCTTTTTGCAAGAGGAAACAATCTAAAAGTAGGCAAATCAATCATTAGTAACCAACAACTGAACTTCTCTGTTATCCCAAAATGACCAAAATATACTCTTGCTAGAACTATAAATGTTAGATGAATCCAAACTCTATCAGGCAATCAAATGTTGACATACAAAGACAAATGTAAGATAAGCAACCTAAGAACAAGTAATGTTATAGTCTCTGACACTGTGTATATCACCATGCAGATCCAGGATTAAAGTGTGCAGCCATTACTTTTAAATTTTAAATCCATCTCTGAGCAATACGAATTTGGGAGCTATATGTGGGAGATGAGCTAATTCTTATTTACGTATGCATTTTGCCAATTCTTATTGTAATTGTTTCTATTAAACTCAATAGCTAACTACGGTTCTTTAGTATATATTATATTGGTGTAACCATTTTAGAATTTATCAATGAAATTATCATTTAGCTTCTTTAGTGTAGCTTTACTTTAGCTTAATCCTTAGCTTAATCCTATAGTTCTCTGGACCAATGTATGAAAAATTAAGTATGAGTAGATCATCACTAAAAAGCATTAGATAGCAGATAACAATTGAACTATTAATGCTATCTGAATCCAAACATACTCTTGCTAGAACTATTAATAGCTGAATCCAAACTCTATATCAGAAATGTAAGATAAGCAACTTTGGACCAAAAATATAAGAAATTAAGTATGTAAGACAAGCAATTCAGTTACTCCTATAGTTCCTTGGGCCAAAAATATGAGAAATTAAGTATGAATAGCAAATCAAGATTAAATTAGTGAATCAAAAATATGAGAAATTAAGTTTTAGCCACTAATAGCGAAGTACCTCTGGGAAAAAGCGAAGCCACAAGTGAAAGTAATTTTTTTCTTATCACGAAGCTCCTTCAAGACCGAATCGACACAAAGTTAGTTTCAGTAATAAAATATCCAAAACTGAAAAGATTAAATTGTCAGTTGATACAACTTTCATAAGACATATTAAAAATAATGACTACGCAATTTCTATTCCTTGAATATGTAATTAAGAATTACACCTTCAAGCTAAAAAAAAACACAAATCTAAGTGGAAAAGTTAAATTGCCAGTTAATATAACTTACTAAGAAAGTGAATCTAAAAAGCAAAATTAAAGCAAATGGAGAATTACATCATCAAGCTCAATAAAATATTTTCAATTACACAATTTTTCGAGTTGTAGATCTCTAGATCTCCTAATCTAATACATCAGTGACACAAACAAAATCAATTATCTATAAATATCTTAATTGAATACATCAATGACACAAACAAAATCAACTATCTAAACCTCAATTAGAAACAAAATAACCAATACATGAAAGATTAATATAATTTCCACTCACACAACAAAGATTAAGTTTTGAAACCCTAAACACCCAATTTTAGGGGTTTTAGGCAGAATTGCCGCCTTTTTTTTTTTTTTTTGTTGCGAAAATTGGGAACCAAATAATTAAAAATTAGAGATTTTATTGAGGGGGTCGAAATCCCCCAATAAACTGAATTAAATTGCGGCGGGTTGAAAACTGCCACAATTTAATGCAGTTTGTGGGGGGTTTTGAAAAACCCCGCCATATAACCCCCCACAATTTCATCCGTTTTTTTGTAGTGGTGTAGTTCCATTAGCAAAGAAATCTTGTCCATTGTAGAAGTATGGTATTGATATACTCCAACAGAGCTTTATTACAAGAAGATAATCCAGAAATGCAAACTATTATAGCAAAACCAATCAAAATAAAAATGAAAAAAAAGGGAGTTATAGAACTATGATACACACTACAACATCGTTTTATATAGCTATTCTATTCTTTAATTTTATGCTTTCTCATTAGAGCATTCCTCAATATTCTTAACTGGACCTTTAAACCAATGCCTCGCACTGAAGTTCCATGAAATAATAACTATAGCTAAAACGCCTCCAACTGCAACGGGAGTGTAGTTGAGAGTTTGATCCGTAATAGGGTACGAAACGGGCAAAGAGAAGAGGACGGAGATGAGCACGACCCATGATACCGCGATCCAACCTACGAGGATCCCGTATTTTCCCAAGTTAAAAGGCCCCGGAGTGAAGGACTTTCGACCTAGAGTCACCCTTAAAAAGATTGGCAAGGCATAAGCAATGTAAAGTCCAATTGTTGCTATTGATGTCATGGCTTCAAATGCTACTAAGCTTCCAAGAGACTTCAATTGAATAGAAAGACACACAAAAGTTATATTAGCAATGGAGTGATACAAACAAACCTATATAAGTAAATAAAAACACACAGAGTGATTTGTAGTATGAACTGATGGCAATATACTTCTAAAATAGTGTAAATATAACATGTGTCCTACATAAAGGAACCGAAAGCACCCAATTTAATTAATTAAAAATTAAATATGCTAAGTCATACTATCACAAGACCAAAATTAGAATTTACTTTAGATTGAGGACCAAAAATACTATTATCCTTATTATTTTTTATATATACATATTTAATTAATCTTGAGTACCCTTTAGAAATTCTTGGATTTGGCACTACTTTCAAGATGCACAAGTATGAGATCATTTTTTACCGTCAATGCCATGCAAAATGCAACAAGGGCTGACATCCAGACTGCATTTATTGGAACCTCTTGCTTGTTTACTTTCTGCAAGAATGACAAATATGGCATTGCTCCATCTCTGGAGAATGCATAAGCAATCCTGCGAAAAAATAAATGCAAAGCACAAAACCTCATTGGCCCTTGTACACTAATTCGAGTTACATAATGAGAATCTCTATGACAAATGAGTTTACGTACATACATCGTTAGTACGTATAAATAATCTTTACATTATTAGATTTTCTTTTTTTGTTATAATAAGTAAATATATTTTATTTTTAACAATTCAAATCTCATATTTTCAGGAGCAGCTCGACGGAGTTGATGTCCTAAAGAAAAAATATATTAAAAGTCCCTTAAGCTTTTTCATAAAATCCATATACGATAGTGAGATACAAAGGAAGCTCACATGACTTTGATCAAGTGATGAGAGAGTAATGCAATGTGTGGGTTACACGCACATCACAACATCGAACTCTCAACATGGTATAATTTAAATGAAAAAGGGTAGAGGGATGAGCTCATTATTAATTGAGTTTCGACACTTGCCTTGGTGATTAAAAAAGGCCGGTGAGACACAAAACTTGCTTTCTAATGTATGGATCAATCAAATATGACAAAAAATAGTTCAGAAAAAACTCAGTTGAATTAAAAAGTGAAATCGTCATGAACATTAAAAAAATACATATAGGAAGAACAAATAAAATTGACGCGAATGTTAATATATTATTTAATTTAATAACAATAGATTTATGGTTATATAATCACTCAATGGTTTATAACCTCTACCAAATTAAAAAATATTAATTTTTTCAAGATTTCTTTAAGAATCGTACATGTAAATATTATTTAAATAACCTCATGGTGTAAAAAATCATTTACATCGTACTAGTGAAGTGATGTATAAAACTTAAACTTTACGACAAATTAGCTTATTTACCTTGAGTTGCTAGTGAGTGAGCTCATGCCAGCAAAGAATATGGCAATACCACTTATACCTAAGCAAATTACAGCACCAACACATTAGCTTATTTACCTTGAGTTGCTAGTGAGTGAGCTCATGCCAGCAAAGAATATGGCAATACCACTTATACCTAAGCAAATTACACCACCAACACCATTGCCATATCTACTCTTGAATGCCTCGTAAAATATTTGGGCAATGGCATGTCCACCAGAATCATTATTTTCACTCAAAAGATTGGGAATATCTCTAACCGCAAAGGTTATTCCAAGTATGTAAACCCATCCAGCAATAACTGATATTCCAATGGCACTTACAATTCCTTTTGGTCCATTTTTGTCTGCATCTTTGGTTTCGTCCGACTGCAAAAAGATATCAAACAAGATAAAAATTCAAGAAAGCATGTTGACTCCCACACCGCAGGCAGTTGTGTGAGAGTGTTAATTGATTTCTTTATATGGTCTTGGACAATTCTAATCTCTACTTCTAGTAGATAGGCATGGGCGTCAAGTCGAGCCCGAGCCGGCTCTTTGATATTTAGTTACGCGTAATGCTATGCCATTAGATAAAATTTAAATTCATAATAAATGGGTTGATTAAGAGTAATATAAGTACTAGTTTAAATTGATAATTGCATTAAGGTAATATTTTTTTTCCTTTTCTCTTCCATTTCTCCCTCTCTACTTTATTTGACCGAAGATCCTTCTCATTCTCCCCCCCCCCCCCCCAACGGTCTCAGTCCATGATCTGGGTGACATCCTCCCCTTAATCCCCGGCGGGGGCAGATGGAGTATTGACGAAGATATTTGGGACTGAACACAAATCAAAAAGACTTTTGATAACCTTACTACTAATAGAAATGGAAAAGATGCACTCAATCAGATTGAATTATGCATATTATTAGTTTCAATTAAAACTCAAGTTCAATTGGTGTTAACTTATCAACCAATTGAACTTAATCAGACCAAATTTTGACCGAAAGCGAACTGAATTAAGTTGAACTAAATGAGCTAAGTTGAGCCTCGAGTCGGTTCGACTCATTTCTCAGGCGGACCGCGAGGAAAGAGTAAACAAAACTCACCATATACGCAGAAGCATCGTAACCTGTCAATGTGAACTGGCTCATAAGAAGTCCTAGGATGAAAATGTAGAATTTATTGTTGATTCCATCCGCATTGTCAGCATTGAAGTTAGTAAACACAAATTTCGCGCTGGCTCTCTCGGTTGCAACCGTTGGAATCACAATCATGAGAAAGCAACCTGTAATCATTCACTTAAATCTGAGTGAAGGCAGAGTACTATAAATTGTGGGATTTGAATAAATATAGAAGGTATTTGGCTAAATTTATAAGTTGATTAAATTAACTTATAAATACTTTTTTAGTTTATTTATGCGTTTGATAAATATCAAAAGTATTAATAAGAAACCAAGTAGCTCTTCCGCCTAAAATCATAAGTCTTCAACTTGTAAGCACTTATGATATGACAAAATCTTTTACCATTTTATCTTTCACTTTTTTTCTAATTTTATGATACTTTTTTCAAAGCAAAAATTCTAACTTTCCCTTTACTTTTAACATGTCCATCATTCATCCTTTCCTTACAAAGATACTTTTAAGTTTATAATTATTTTGTGAAATTTTTAAAGATATTTTAATCAATTTAGCAAAAGAATAATTTATCAATATTTTTTTACCAGGCGCATCATTAGTTTGTTACTCTCTCTGTCTCATTTTATGTGTCACGGTTTGAATTTTGCGAATCAAACTTTTTAATATGCATAACATTTACATATTTGAAAGCTACACAAAATTACTATAACATATGATAAAGTTACGATCAAACAAAAACTTATTTGACTCTCGAAATTCAAATACCGCCATATAAATTGGGACAAAGATAGTACTATTAATTTCAACATTTTTTTAAACACGTAATGTAAAAACTCAACCCACTAGTGATATTATGCGCTTTGGGCCTAGACCCGCACGACTTTAAAACACGTCACTAAGGTTTAAGAAATGCTTCCTTCAATACCCAACATCCTCATGTGTTTTGCCGCTGTGGGATTCTACTAGCTGGGGTATTACACGTAAGTGCTTATTTATAAAATCAATTTCAATATTTAAAAATACTTTTTAACACTTAAAGTTTATCATAAGTTATTTGTAATCCGCTAATTATAACCTAGAAGATTCAAAATAATTCTATTACTATTAGTTATTACAGTCAGACATCTATAATTGTCATTCGTTATAACATCATTTCACTATTTTCTCCAGAACCGTTTTTCATGTTATATTTTACTTCACTATAACAGTATTCTACCTATAATAGCAGTGGCATCCATCATAGCGGTACACTTTTTATAAAATTACCTCTCTATAACAGTCATACTCAAATATTATGTAATAATATTTTAAGAAATATATTATGTATACAAATAAAATATTAAAATATTTATGATAGTCATTATTAATGTCATGCTCATTGTAAATTTCAAGTACGAAGAGCCAACTGCTAAGTTCTTAGATAACCTTTAAGAGAAAGCTATTAAATTTCCTTTGCTGAAAGTTGAGACAAATATATTCGTCAATTCAAGCGTTATATTATCACTAAAAGACCGGAATTTACCAAACAATCTACAATTGTAAAATCCTTACGTCAAACTTGAAATATTTAAATTCTCAACTAATTTTAAATGCATATGTTCCTTAATTTTTGTTTTTTTATCGGTATGGTACAATTAGTTATGGATTTATTAGTATTTTCAATTTTTAATTATTGAGATATGAAAATCAATTGAGATTTTAAAATTAACAAGTATATTATTTTCTTTTATAACATACATAGTACAAAAAATAATTATTTATGTATTTTTGTTCATAACAATTAAATAAAATTTAAATATCAAATGCTAGTATACATATATAATAATACTTCACTATAACAGTCATAAATTTTCGAATAAACGTTATGGGATTTGACTGTACATACCTAAAAAATTGCATGCGGCACCAACTTGTCCAAAGAATGACAACCATGAGATAGGAAGACTATTTAATATAGCATGCAATAGAAGAAATCCACCGTGAAGGGCAATAACCACGTATTTAGAGGCTTGATAACCTCCTCCATTTAATCCACCAGTGCTAAGGAGAATCATCACCTGAACTAACTGTGCCAGCGAAAAATCTACGCTAGTTGTAAGAGCCCACTGTAATTAATTAGATTTTTCGTCACGATTAGTGTTGTTTTATACACTAATTAAGAAGCTAAATCCTTGTAGACCGTCCCAATTCATGTAACACTTTTCACTTCTCAAAATTTAAATTATATGATATTTTGATCAATTTTTTAAAGAATTTAGGTAATATACATCAGTACTATAAATAAGTTTTACACTATCGGGTCATTTTCACTTAGTTGTAACATGAAACATATCTTTTCAAGAATTCAAATCCAACATTCTTATGTGATATTTTGATAAATATTTTAAAGAGTTTGAGAAATATATATACCATTAATGTAAATAATTTTTACAATATCAGGTCATTTTTACTTGTAGCGTAAAAAATGATTTACATTTACTGTGTATTAAACCTAAACTTTATTTTAAAATGTATTTTTTAAATATGTTGACATGAAAAGAATTACAACTTATATAGTATTTTTTGTATAGTTTTGAATATCTAAATTTTAATTTTAAAATATTAAGTTGATCTAATTAAATTTAATTTCAAAAGATAGTTAAATTGACTCTAAATAAGTAAAAGATAATGCTCCATATAAATTGGGAGAGAGAGAGTGAGTATTAGTTAAGTAATTCTTCACATTACCTGGCCAATAATATTGAACCTGCAAAATGATGAAAGGAAGTTTTAGTGAGTAGGAAGCAAATATGAAGCTTGCAAAAGTTAAAGAGCATTATCTTTCCCAATATATAACTTATGATGGATGGATATATATCGCGAAACATATACAAGCATGAATTTGAGCTACTGATTCAAATAAAATCATTAGTTTTTAATTTTTATCCGGCATATGTGCGTGTACAAAATTACAAAATTTTAGTGAAGTTTAAATTCTAAATTCATAATCTTAGAAGTACATCGAGTTAATTAGTTGTAAGACCTTTAAAAGTTGAAACCATCAAGTTTAAACTTTAATTTCACCTCCTTTTCCAAATAATAAAGCGGGTAATAATCAAGCTAGTCGAAAATTGTAAACTACTCCATCAGTTCCAAAACGATTGACACTTTTCGCTTTTCGAGAGTCAAACTTTCTAATTTATATCGTGTGTTAAAATATAAAATCTTTAAATTTTTTGAAATAAAATTTACATATTTGGAAACTATGTAAAAAGTACTACAAGTCACCATAATTAATAATTTAAAATATTTAAAAGACATTCGAAAAAATTACAATCAACGAACAACTCGTTTGACTCTCGAAAGCGAAAAGTGCTAATCTTTTTAGGATGGAGGGAGTATTAGATATGGTACAGTTTTATTTACTCATGATTATGTCTTTAATATCCGAAATTTCAACGATCAAATTCTTACAAAACGTTAGAAAGTCCTAGAACCGTGACAATGTAAAGACTAAACGGGCAAATAACAAAATTAAGAGTTTAAGTTATATATAGTATATTATTAATGTAAATAACTTTTTATACTATTAAACAAGTAAAGATGATCTAACAATATAAAAATTCTTAAACTGATGACACATATAATTTAATTTCGAAAAGTTAATTACCAGCCAGTGATCCAAGAAGCAAAAGGTCCCCAGGTCGGACCAGCAAGCTTTGCACTCCAATAATATAGACCCCCAGAAGTTGGATAAGCAGAACAAATCTCAGCCATTGATAATCCAATCAACATAGTGAATGTTCCAGCAATGGGCCATCCATAAATGTATGATACAGGCCCACCAAAATTTAGCCCAGTGCCCATTAATCCGTTTAACCCGGTTATCACCGATACGATAGAAAATGAAATTGCAAAGTTCGATACCACCCTGCAATTCAATAATGATAACAATAATAACGCGATAAGCAAGGGCATAGCTACAACCGTCGAAGGATAGTTAAATCATAAATGACTACTCTTGGTCCACTTGGGCAGCTCAATTGGTTATCAAAGGGAATATTTGGAAAATGGTCAAGGATCGAATCCCGTCAGCGGCAATGTGGGGGTTACTTCTTGAAATAAAGAAGGGCCCCTTGTGCGCATCGTGGTACTTGTCTAACCTTTGAAATCAATTGAGTCACCATAATTTACCTCCTTCACAGACCTGTCGGACCGGGGTGTGGGGGCTCCTGGGGTGGGAGTTCCACCTTTTTTTTTGGAAAATAAATGACTACTCTTTGCCGAAAACTTGTATTATACCGATGTCAAAATATTAAATTTCACACATATATATGTTGAACACTGCCTTGAGCGGAATTCCTAATTAAATTCCTGACTTTGCCACTAACAGTAAGGATATATTACGTGGATAATACAACAACAACAACAATAAGGATATACTACCACTATTGCACCTCAATACAAGCAAGTCGGAATTGATTATATATATGAGTCCTCGATGAACATAAATTTCTATTGAAGTTCCTAAGTTTGTCACTAGCAGCAAAGATATATCAAATAAACAATACAGCAATAATAAAAACAACTATTACTACTACCACATCTCAATTCCCAGCAAGTCGAAATCGACTATATAAATCCTACCGACCGTGTCGTCGACTTATTTAAGCTCATCTCAAACTAATATCATACAAAATAAAAAGGCAGGATACTCACGAGAGATCGCGTTTGAGTTCTTGTTTGTATCCTAGCTCTTGAAGACGTGCTTTGCCTGAATCAAGACTCATACTTTATTTTTGCCAATAGTGATCCTCAGACTATATGTATTAATATTCAAAGTTGGCAAGTACAAAAAAGGTTGCATAAAAATTATTTCCTTAAGTTTGGGAATTAGAGGAATGAAATGTGTATAGAGCTAAGCTGGCTTTACACATATATATAGATGCAGAATTATTCACACTAAAATGAAACTTTCTTTTTAGTTGAGTTCTATTTTTAACCATTATTCTATATAGTACATTACAATCACATGGGAAGTGTTTTTCTAATTATTTTTAATGATTATATGGGAAGAAATATGCTCCTCGATTGATTGATAATGGGACAATTTTCATCAAATAATTGATATACTGAAGTTCAACGTGAATATTGAATTTGCTGTATATTATTCAAGTAGCACACTTTAGTCATTGTTAGGTTTTATTTTATTAGCTGGAGTATTTGTTTTAGGACATGTTTGATCATGAAAATTATTCACTTTTGTCCTGAATTTTTTTTCACTTTTTTGAAAATTAGCATTTGGCCATAAAAATTTCAAATACAATTTGGAAAACATCCCAAACCTTGTTTTCACTTTTTATTTTTTGGTTTTTGCTTTTGTCTCTCACTTTTCAAATTTACCGTATATTTTTTGTTTTTATAAACTTGATTCAATTTAATTCAGCTGATTGGGAAATGCATACAAAAATTATGGCCAAACACAATTTCAATTCCAACTCCAACTTTAAAAATTATTAAAAAATACGAAATTGGATTTATATGGCCAAACGTCACTTAATTTGTCATTCACATTGAGACTGATATTTTTCACATGTACGGCGACCCAGATGTGATCATTTGTATGGTGCAATTTTTGTCACTCAAAAAATTAGAGTGGATAGTATCGACCCAAAAGTGAACATTTGTATATATGGCGCAAGTCTGTCATGATCCAAAATTAGAGTGGCAGTACCGACCCAAAAGTGAACATTTGTATAGGGCAATTCTTGTCACGATTCAAAATTAGAGCGGTCCAAAAATCTCACTCTTTCATGCTCTTGTCCACCCTCAAGTGATTTTTTAATCGGTCGTGAGACATCTTGGTTAATGATGGAGGGGTTTCAACCTCTTAAGGTTAATGGCAGACATTTGTTTGGTGCAATTCTGGTCTCTCTTCCGAGAATAGTTCCTAAAAAGAACTCTCATCACGAATTTTCAATGAAACTTCGGAAACGATTTTCTTAACAGAAACGATCATAGACTATAACTTTAGATAGTGTAACTTGTGTATGAAGCATGTGATTGAACTATTTGACTAGTAAAACCATTTTAATGATCTTGCAAATTATGTGTTTGATTTATTCTTCAACTACTATGAATTGTGTCGTGTAGGCGGACCAAGGGGGTAAACTATTAACTACTAGGAAGTTCTCCATTCTCAAGGCTTGAATCAGTCACGAGACCTCTGGTTAATGGTGAAATGAACAGTTCCTGAAGATAATCATAATTTGAATTATGAAATAGACAAGCATAATTATCCCGATGGATTTGAATAATTTAGTATTCGAGTATCAAAAACCTCATCTAAAAATAATGTTGGTTTTTGTTCTTCCTGCTATTCAACATATTCTTATCTGATGAATAAATTTTGGTGGCTATAAATTTTGATGGAAACTTGAACGGAGCTACTCTTTGCTGGACAAATTGAATTCTAACTTTAGCAAAAATTGACAAATCATAGACCAGCATTAATAAATACAAATTCCTCATAAAAGATATTCCTATTAAATTTAAGATGAAGCTAGCACGAACCAATAATCAAGAATATGCTACATTCCCATTGTTGATGATGCACTTTAGAAGAATAGATATTTAGTTCACCAACAAAGATTATTGTGGAATGATAAATATTCTTTCATTCTTAATAAAGGTCTTGAGTTCGAGCTCTACTGGACAAGAAGTCTTCTTTGTTAGAGAACGCTTTATTTGTAATGTGGGATTTTCCGACGCGAATTCGAATTTGATCGGATTCCGATATAAATATCGGACACGAACACTAGATAAGAAGCCAAAAAAATATTTATTTCATCTCATATATCTTAAGGTTTTGATTCTTTTGAGCCAGGTGAAATTTCTAAGTTCTCTTAAAACAAAAATATTCATATACTACTTGGGTGTGTTTGGTACGGAAGAAAACATCTTTTGAATATTATCCAATATATATTTAGTTGGACAAAATGTTTAAGATAACAATCTTTATAAGATAGTAACATTTTCACCTAACCTCTTGCCATTTGCCCATAGATAATAGTTGAAATGTTTAAAGAAACAATAAGACGGTTTGTTTAGAGTCTGCTCCATTATTTTAACTTCAAATAGAGATGAAGAATTTGATTAAAACTGACTTGACAAATAAAATATTTATAATTTCTATCTTTTTGACTTTATTCCTTTTTTTTTTCAAACTTCAACCTAATTATTGTCCAAAGTATACTTTATTATTGAATTTAATTAAAATAATCGATCGTGTGAAGAAATACTATTATTGAATTCTAGTGGGGAAAACGATCATGTGGGAAAAAAACGATATAGATTTTTACCATAGTTAATGTTTAATTTAAAGTCCATCATGGTCCAAGTTATAAAAATAATCATATGAAAAATAAGTTGCATGATCAAGCTGGCAACAAAAAAGTAAATTAGATCGCCGGTCAAAAATAATTACATTTACTTATCAAATTTAAATATTATACCTATATATATATATATATATATATATATATATTCTCTGTCACAATTTATGTGATATATTTTTCTTTTTAGTCCTTCTTAAAAAATATGATACGTTTTCTTATTTTTCAACAATTTAACTTTAACATTTACTTTTTACGCTTAACGAGATGATCTATAACCACACAAATATCTTTGACTTGTTTTAGATCACAAGATTCCTTTATTTTTTGAACTTCGTGCCGAGTCAAACTATATCACATTAATTGAGACGGAGGAAGTATATATAATTGAACGTTCACAAAACTTAAATTCAAACAATGGAGTATTCGATAAAGAAAAAGAAAATTAGATTGAAAATATATATCAGTCACAAAAGCTGGATATATATATATATATATATATAGATAGATAGATAGATAGATAGATAAATATTCAATCTAATATTCTTTTTCTTTATCGAATACTCCATTGTTTGAATTTAAGTTTTGCGCTGGCTATACGTTGACATTCAAATATTAACGTGCACCGCACGTTCATAGAAACTAGTATTATTATAAAAGCATGAATATAAATGTTGGTTGACCAAAATATTCTTTAAATGTTAAACGACTTTTATGCTCTTCAAATAAATTAATTCTTCAAAATATAATTCTATATTGGATATAATTGTAATTTAAATCCCTTAATATTAAATTCCATGAAATTCTAATCACAATCAAATTCCAACTTCGGACGTCCTACGTATTCTTTAATATTTCGGACTCCTAGAAGTGAAATTAGAGAAAGATTAATAATTATAATTTTAACTTGAAATAGTATCTAATCAAAACAAATTAACTAGCCTAAATAGGAATAGGAGAGATCAAGATAAATCTCACTAGAATAGTAGTAACTTGAAATAGTATCTAATCAAAACAAATATAACAAATAATAATTGAAAACGTACACTTTTTGTATGCTTTGCTTATAAATTAAATAATTGTTTTTAATTATTTATTACGCTAAAGTTAATCATCTTTAAATATAAATTTTACAATAGTTGTAGGGGTTACACGGCAAGGCACTAAAAGTACGAATAACAATGTTGAACGATAAAAATATCTCTGGAATATTGATCGACTTATATATTCTTTTAATTTAATTCTATCATATTTCTAATGGTTATTTTGATAAATAAACAAAATATCACTGTTAAAAATAGAGTTTAAAACAAATATTACTTTTGAGAATTTTAATTCTTAATCTAATTAATTAAGGATTCTTCGACCGTTGGACAAAATTGTAAGTTTAAAACCTCTACTTAACAGGAGTATGAATTTGCATCGAATTTTAAAACCAATCAAGTACTGTTCTCCCTATTGTTAAAGTTGTAAAGCAATATAAATTCACATGGATAAAAATAATTTGAATCATCTCTTACCACTATATAAAGAGTTACGATGCTTACGTGTCAAAGATATTTTAATCACAAAGTGCCTACATGCTGCAATATATTCACAATTAAAGTTAAAGTATTAATTTGATTGTTTCAATCAACACGAAAAAGGTTAGTATTAACTTTAAGAATTGCTTATCAAACGTGGATCTATTGTTTGAGTTTTCATGATCCTAAGGAAGAGTTAAAGATGTGATGGTGTTATAACCTCTGACTGCTATTACTATATTCACCAAGAATAATCCAGGGGTTTGTTGTGGTGCTTAGTGTAGTGATTTGATTGTGTCACTAGAAACAACACCATAATCCTTACTATCATGTGTGGATAAAAATTTCAACCTAACACTAGCCATTCATAGAAGCCTTCCGGTTGGAAATTTACTAATGTGGAATTAAGTATATCACATTATTTATAACTCAAATAATTGGGGGCCCGTACGTTGGAAACGTTGTTTCCACACACGTGCACCCGTAGTGCCAAGTATCGCAAATTTCATTAGTGAAAGAGATATTGGTACGTATGTAATACGTTTGAGACATAGAATGATGGACGGTTATTGGCCAAATGACAAGGTATTCCACGTTGGTAAATGAAGGAAGAAGTGTAAGATGAAACGAGTCGGAAGTCGCCGCGGAGCCGCGAAGGGTCGCGGCGCCTCCCATGGAGCGCCGCGGCGCTAATTGGATGGCCAGTCACTGGAGCCGCGACGCTAATTCACAGAGCCGCGGCGCTTCGAAGGCAGAATGTTGGGACGGGAAGTTGGAAAGTTCTGACCGTTGGGCTGGTTTTGGAGCATTGAATCTCCATTACTTGACACATGAATTCAGCCGTTATTTGGCTGAATGTAACCCCTCTCAATAAGTGTCATTACATGGCTATTGAAGACCATTAGTTGGCTAGTTGAGGGGTCATCTCCTTACACTATAAATTGAGGCCTTTGGCTCAATTGTAGAACACTACACAACACTTAGAAAAATACTACAGGATTTTCTAGCATCTTCTTCTTCCTCTCTAGCAAGTTTACTACACTCAAAGTTCTTCAAGAGTAACACTTGAGTTTCATTTGCTCAATTGTTAAGTTGATGTTGTATCTTGGGAGACTATTGCCCGATAACGTAAAAGGAGATATACGGGGCAATCTTGTCTTAAAGACAAAGTGTCATCACTCGACTTAGCAAATCACACATTGAGTTTGTTTCATTCTTGATTTCCAGTTTTATTGTAATCTTTAGATTATCCTTTCTAGCAATTGTAATATTTACTTACTTTCTGTTTCTTGCCATTGTTGTATCCCACACTTCCAACATAGATATGCTTGATTTTAGGAGTCTTTTTTTTAATGCATATTTCCTTTAGGTTACAACCTAACTCTCTGTTCTGATGCTTTAAAAAAAGTACGTTGATTCAAAATACGGTCCTTCATTAATGTTATTACATCAATTTGAGTCTATGCAACATTTCTTTCTTTTATATAACTATATAATATAATTAATATGATATTATCGTGCAATATATGTCTGTAGAAACTACAATAGTATATATATATTGTTGGGAGATTTTGCTCTATGGTACTTTATAAAGCAGTACGGAAAGTATATAACTATTACAAGTATTCAAAAGGATAAACTGAGATTCAATAATTCAACATGGAATCTGAAATTACAATTGTTACACAAGAAAAACTGGAAATTCCAGTTTTGTAGAAGGCGGAAAAATGTAAACAGTTTTTGCTGAGTCGAGTGTGGCACTCTGTCCTTAAGACAATATTGCCACGTATGTATCTTTTATACGTCCTGGACAATTTGTCTCCCAAGATAAAACAGCAATGGAACCCTTGAGCAAAGGAAACTCAAGAGCTACCGTGAAGAATATTGAGTAACGAAATGATGCTTGGAAGTTGTAGGAAGAAAACTATTTTCGGTTGTGTATTTTCGTGCACTGTTTTTGGTGTTCTCCTTGGTCATTCTTAGTGCTCAACAATGGTGTAAGGGGGTGTTTATATAGGTGAGGGAGGGGCTGAAAAACTGCCTCCATAATAGCCAAATAATGGCCATTATGGAGGTAGTAAAGCCACCAACATAAATGGTGAAAGACCAACGGATTTGGCCATTATAGGAGGAGTAATTCAGCCAAAATAAATGGGTGAATTGAGTGCTTGGCAATCGCTTTGATTGTCCGGATCCCGGAAACTTGAGGGACCAAACTCGTACATCCGAAAGAATTCTGGTCCAAACTGTACATCTGAAACTTCTGGGATCAAACTGTACTTCTGGCAAAGTTTTCTGGACCAAAAGGATTATATCAGAAGACCCACAGCCCACGACCCGTGACCCGAGAACCGGACCGGACGGGACGGGCGGACGGCGGCGGCGCGCGTGTGGTCTTTCCTCGAACCGAAGCACATCTAGGTCCTCCCTCCTTTAAACACATGGGATACCCCTTGGGGTCCCAAACCCCAAACCAATTTCGAATCTTATATACACAACAATTCTTTCTTCCTCTACCGATGAGGGAGAATTACACACAATACCACACTTTCCATGCTTCAAACACCTTACTTCGTGAACCAATATCTCTTTCATTTCTCAATGAAATTTGACGATTCTTGGCCCTACGGTTATCTACGTACTTAGTAGATCATGCATGTGTGAAGAACCGGATTCTCCAACATACGTTACACTAGTGTTCAAGCCGTTAAAGTTGGTCGGTCGCAACTCCCGCCAAAGGCAAATTTCCAACAATCCCCTCTTGAAAGAGATTTTGGCGCACTCACATGGTGTCTTTTCATTTCCAGCAATATTTCAGCGGACCGATGTTGCATAAGGAGAGGTAGCCTCGGCTTTGAACCTTCCATAGTTGAATACCATCGGACTTACTTACCGCGCGGTGAACGTGATGTCTTGAACCGTCAGTGTTTAGTGTAAGCCAAGACAACGGTACCAACACAACAAATTTCCTTACTCTCTTCTTCGTAATGTTTTGTCCGTTTTGGCCATGGACAACGTCTTGGATTCTTAAGTGTGTTCAATTTGAGGCGGCCCGTCCTCGCACTTAAATAGGTGGTCTCCTACAAGGTATCCCTGCTATACCCCACTTCACAAGTGTTAGGAACCATTAAAAGTTTCCCAAAGACCTAACCTCAACTGTTGAGGATCATTACAGTTTTGAAAACTTAACCTTTACCCATACTGCAGATAGCACTTAACGTCTATCGCGGGAACGGCTTTGGATTTGGTGTTTCTTTTCGAAATCACTATCCGAAGTGCTCATGTTTCCACCGAAGCGATCAACCGAACCTTTACAACTTAGTTTTCCCATTGAACCAAATTACCGGGATCTCCGGTTCGTAAGGTTGGGTTTCCACCGTATTGGTCCGTATATTTTGGGTTTTAAGCCCATTCCCCTAGACAGGCGAGAACACTTGATCTCCGGGTAGTCTCTTAGTTTGTAAACAAGGAAGTGACACCCGTGATGATCAATCGCCATACGGTCTTATGTCTCCGACGGATCCCGACAGATATGTCCGTACGCCGTCATCCGTGTCCTTCCTGAAGCCGACCGGCTAGCCACAGTGTATAACTGCTGAAGGTACGGGTTTCTCCCAATAAGGGACGTCCTCTAAGGAGCCGTGAAGCTACTTAACTTCTTTCATGCTTTGTATAAAGCGATAAACTCCGATTCCATCATAAATCGGCCGATGCAAGTTTGCTTAGAGGATTTTATAAGAACCACCATATATATTTACTTGTGGCTTTGGTGTTCTTCAGATCTGATGTCCAGTTTGCATCACAGTGTTCTCTCAGAACCGCTGGACATCTAGAATACTATAATCCGTAGATAAGCGAATAATTCAGATATCGTCATATCCGACTTAACGCCTTCTATTGATCATGTATTAAGATCATCAGTGAACCTTAGTTCAACTAATATGTTTGTAGGACGATACCAGGTCAGTTGTAGTGTGTACACTACATTGAACTACACGTGACCTATGCATATCGCTCCTTGTCTATGGGTGCACCATGATTCCAATCAGTTCTATGATTCATATCCATTGGTGGCTTCAATGAGACTCGTCAACTATCGACCGATCCGTTAGATGTCTTAGAAATCCAATTCCTAAGATGTCATCTCGTGATACTCATAACTTTCATATCGAGACTTTGTTTCAATATGATTTTCACTCTAAGACCGTTGGTTTTCCAACCGTTGGCTTTCTAACTTCGAGTCAATGTTTCGTGATCGATTCATTGTTTCGTTTTATCCGAGACTTTCGGGACCAAAATGTTAACATTTCGGGGACCAAAATGAAAGTTCGGGGAAGAAGCCCAACAGTTCAGACAAACCAATTTTGATCCTCTTCTTCCAACTCTCCGGTTTGGAAGGTACATGTTTCAACACCCATGCCATGTAAGATTACAATGGCCCTGGATGTGAAGCTACTCACAGGGGAGCACTTTTTACAACCCAAAGGTTCTTTTCCCGGAGGAAGATTAACTATTACACAAGTATGGTTCAATATATGGAATTTATTTCTCCCTTTAGCTTCTTTCCAAAACAGCGTTTTTGGAGATAACAATTATTTGTTAATTGTTCATGGTTCGTTCTCAACCATACAAGCTAGAAGGACTGGAACAAGTCTTTGTCCCCTCTTTGCTCCGCCTTGGTTCAACATCTAGAATCCCTGAGTTCTGCAGATCTGGATTATTAAGTTTCGGATAGCCAGCAACTTTCGAGTCCTGAAGATACGGAACGTCTAGTTCCGGACAGTCAGGCCCTCGCGGGTTCTTGTTAACCTTGAGCAATTACTCATTTTTCCTTTTCCAAGGAAAGTTATCTCCAAAGAATTCAGCATTCTTTGACGCCAAAAGGCGATGAACACTACTGTTATTTGCAGATCCAGTGGATGTGCAATCTACAGTCTTAGGTATGAAACCACCCCACATCACAGCATTTGTATGTGGGATCCTTTCCATGTCTCACACGAAGGGTTACCCTTATCCTTATGCTTATGCGGAGTTCTGTTGAGAATCGCATTAGCGGTAAGGATCGCCTTGCCCTACATAATTTAGGCGTACGGGTTTGCGCTTGGCTAACACCGTTAGACTGAGGTGAGTAATGACCAGTCGTTTAATGAATGATGCTTCACATTCTCCCCCTCTATCACTACGAATTTCTCAATCCGTAGGCTTAGTTGATATTCAACTTCTGCTTTGTAGCGCTTATCCGCTTCAACAACTTCATCTTTGCTTTTTAACAAACAAAGGATTCCATACGTTGTACCATCATCAATGAAGATCACAACGTACTTGTCTCCCCCCTCTATTTTGTATAAACTTCAAATCACCCAAGTAGGTGTGACTAAGTTCTAGAGGAGCGCTTGCTTCTTTCGCTATTCCCTTGACGGAATTTGGAAAGGTGATTTTGCCTCTTCATCTACCTCACATTTATTTTGAGGGTTTATGTCGAAGAAGGCAGCAATCTCAACATCGTTAGCTTTTGAATGACTTGTTATTTAACATGTCTTAATCTATGATGGCATAGACGCACGGATTACAAATATATCATTCATTTGGCTACAGACATACTGTACCATTCTTAGTTATCACCGACCTGTTGGACTAGTCTCAAACCAGGTTTGACCAACAGCGTCCCTTTAACCAAGTTTGGGACATGTATTACCTCATCTTTGAGTGATCCCAATCCATGAAGTCCTATTGAGGACAACCTCTCCAACCCCTTCTACTTTAGAGGTGGTGTTGTTTCACATGAACAACCTCTTACCCGTGGTTAGGGCGTAGCCGGATCATATGTGATCCAGATATTCTGGCCCACTCCAGTTGCTTTGGCGGCATCGAGTGTCCAATTTCTTTTCTCGCCTTTTCTTTAGGCCTTCGGATCATTTAAGACACGGAAACCGTGGCCCACCTTACTAGGTGTCCATTATTTTTCCTATGAAATGAATTTTGGCCCTACTCCAGTCGCCCGGAGGCTTTGTATGACTGAGTGTCCAATATAATCATATCAAAGGAATTTTGGCCCACTCCAATCGCCCGGAGGCTTTGTATGACTGAGTGTCCAATATCATCCTATGAAGGATCTTCTGCCAAATAATATGACAGGCTCAACGTCTTTAACTTTTAGACTTCTTCCGTTATGATTGGTGCCTAGATAGTTCTTTGGCGCTTACTTAAGAGTGGTAACAGTTTTCGCACAGTCAGTGGATCTTACTCCCTCGTATGTGCGAACATACTTTACACACTTTAATAATTACACTTAAAAGAACGGATCTTCTTAAGTCGTTTACAAAATCCAATCTTTAAATGGAAAAGAAGATGAGATTAAACTTCTGATTTGTTAAAGTGTAAGGAATATAAATTATTTTCATATTCCTCCTTACTTTAATCCATTTTTAATCAGACATCATTTAATCTTTATTTTTGACAAGTAAGAAACATACTTATCATTTAATCTTTATTCTTGACAAGTAAGAAAAATACTTATCCCAATTTCGGATTCTGGCTCACTTCAGTCACTTCATTAGACTGAGTGTCCATTTCCTTCTCACCATTATTCGATTCTTTTGTCTGGGACAGATATAGGCCTTCTGCTACAAGATAGAATAACATCTTCAGTCTTCTCCTCTTGTCCGAGTTGACATCCTCAGGCTCTCGAGAGCGCTTGTTTCCACCAGTCTTGGTAGCGGTGACACCATGAACACGTTCATCATCATCACTCTCTTCTACCAGAAAACCATTTCCATATCAAGATTTGGTCACACAACTTTTGACCGACATCTTTCGAACACTAATAGTAATACTATACACTATTGTCTTAAGTTGTTGGGAGATTTTGCTCTATGGTACTTTATAAAGCAGTACGGGAAGTATATAACTATTACAAGTATTCAAAAGGATAAACTGAGATTCAATAATTCAACATGGAATCTGAAATTACAATTGTTACACAAGAAAAACTGGAAACTCCAGTTTTGTAGAAGGCGGAAAAATGTAAACAGTTTTTGCTGAGTCGAGTGTGGCACTCTGTCCTTAAGACAATATTGCCTCGTATGTATCCTTTATACGTCCTGGACAATTTGTCTCCCAAGATAAAACAGCAATGGAACCCTTGAGCAAAGGAAACTCAAGAGCTACCGTGAAGAATATTGAGTAACGAAATGATGCTTGGAAGTTGTAGGAAGAAAACTATTTTCGGTTGTGTATTTTCGTGCACTGTTTTTGGTGTTCTCCTTGGTCATTCTTAGTGCTCAACAATGGTGTAAGGGGGTGTTTATATAGGTCGGGGAGGGGCTGAAAAACTGCCTCCATAATAGCCAAATAATGGTCATTATGGAGGTAGTAAAGCCACCAACATAAATGGTGAAAGACCAACGGATTTGGCCATTATAGGAGGAGTAATTCAGCCAAAATAAATGGCTGAATTGAGTGCTTGGCAACTGGCTTTGACTGTCCGGATTCTGGAAACTTGAGGGACCAAACTGTACATCTGAAAGAATTCTGGTCCAAACTGTACATCTGAAACTTCGGGATCAAACTGTACTTCTGGCAAAGTTTTCTGGCCCAAAAAGATTATATCAGAAGACCCACAACCCACAACCCACAACCCACAACCCACAACCCACAACCCACAACCCACAACCCACAACCCACGACCCGTGACCCGTGACCCGAGAACCGGACCGGACGGGCGGGCGGCGGCGGCGCGCGTGTGGTCTTTCCTCGAACCGAAGCACATCTAGGTCCTCCCTCCTTTAAACACATGGGATACCCCTTGGGGTCCCAAACCCCAAACCAATTTCGAATCTTATATACACAACAATTCTTTCTTCCTCTACCGATGAGGGAGAATTACACACAATACCACACTTTCCATGCTTCAAACACCTTACTTCGTGAACCAATATCTCTTTCATTTCTCAATGAAATTTGACGATTCTTGGCCCTACGGTTATCTACGTACTTAGTAGATCATGCATGTGTGAAGAACCGGATTCTCCAACATACGTTAAACTAGTGTTCAAGCCGTTAAAGTTGGTCGGTCGCAACTCCCGCCAAAGGCAAATTTCCAACATATATAGACAATTATTTGTGTTTATTTCTCACAGCGTAACTCAAAGAAGTTATTTACACATTAATACTTTATGGGCGAACATTAGTTCTTATTCTTATTTTAAGTAGAACTAAGATTAACCTAAAAGCCGATGTAGCAAACAACCTTAGCGAATAAAATAGGCAAATAGAAATGTTTTACATCGTTAAGTGAAAATTAGTTACCATTTAAAAACTAATTAATATTTAGTCACTTTTAATGCAAAATTAAGATTTGTATAATAGTTACTCCTATCTTAAATACAAAAAAGCTTAAGCATAGTATTCTGAAATTCAAAACTTTGACATCTGAAATTTCAAATATTGTGTTGGCGTTTGAAAACTCCCTAGAGGTGAAATTTCGGTATAGTATGCTGGAGTTTCACATAAAGAAAATTTTAAGCTCCCTAAAGGTGAAATTACATTTTAGCTAGAGATATCTTTATCCAAAATCTTATTTTGCACAAAGTTGTTATTTACCATTCATAATATGGGTTAAACATTAAATCGGCTGAAAAAATGGCCATCCCACTCAATTTTTACCACTTTGAAAGATAAGTATAGGAGCCCATTATTCAAGACCGATTAGGCAAAGCCCACAAGCCCAAGAGTTTTCACCAAGTACAACAGAGTTTGGTCAAAAAGACCCTCACATTAAACATGCAAAAACTCCAACATACACTCGAGTTGGAAACTTTAAAATATTTTGTTGGAATTAAGGGTGACCAGTGGGCCATGGGCGGGGCGGGGCCTGGCGGGATATGGGAAGGGTCGCGACCTGGTCTCCGGCGGGACTGGCGAGTCAGGACCGGCGGGACAGGCAGAGGTCATGTCCCGTCCCACATCCCGCCGGAAAAGGGGACCGGTGTTGGCGGGGCAGGGCGGGGTCAGATCGGTAACGGGTTTTTTTAGACACTTAATTTTTTAAAATAATATATATATATATAAGCACTTCAATAATTGAACAAGATAGTGTAATAAAAATATCTCAAGACTGCTTTTTGTGCCTCTTATATTATTTAGTAGAAATAATTTTTTTTTGTAATACAATTTCAAAATTGCAACTTTGTGGTGTTGTTCAAAAGTTGCAAATCACATAGTAAAATTGCAATTTAAAAAATTTACATAGTTAACCATATTTTTTCTAATTTTCTCACAATGTCTTGAGGATCTTCGGTTGAAATTGGAAGTTGTTGGTCGAATTGTTCGACGCCACTTCATGTTCCCTTGGACAAGATTTCGTTGTAGTTGTCGTCATCTTCTTCGTTGATCTCTGGTTGACTGCACATTCTATGCTCCTCTCGAATTCAATCTTTGAATATAACTGCAATCTCCAAATTGTCTCCCGTCAATGAGTGTCTGTGCTCTCCTATTTAAAATCTTTCGGCAGAAAAAATGCTTTCAAACGATATTGATGATGCCTGAATGTTCAACACATCTCGAGCCATCTTTGCTAGTGTCGAAAATGTCTTCTCATTTTTCCTCCAGAATTTCAGCAAGTCTTCACATCCTTCTTCATTGACAATTGATTCGTACGGTATAACACCCTGCAAAACAAAAACATCAAACTCGCTAACTTGTGAAGAACTGGAACCACTAAACATTCTATTTCTAAGGCTTTGAATACTAGCAGCAGAAACAACATGTCTTCTATAAGGTTGCATAGAAGTAGAAGAATATAGTACAGAAGTCGGTTGATTATTTGCACTTTGTTGTTGCCTTGTTGGTAATGCATATATACTTTTTTGCATTCATCGTGTATGCTAGACGTAACTTCATCACAAGTTGGTTCACGAGTTGATTCTTCATTTGGATTTCTTGGAAACATGGAGTTAATAGATCTTTTAAAAGTCTTACAACATAATCATTAGAAGTAGCATTATCTAATATAACAGTAATAATTGTATTAGTTATTCCATAATAATCGCAAATTTCATGAATATTTTTGGCAATAAATGTTTCAGTGTGCCTATCATCAATATATCTATATGCTAAAATACGTTTTTGCATAGACCAATTTTGATCTATCCAATGACATGTTATAGTTAAATAATCATTACCGTTAATACTACGGCCTATATCAGAAGTGAGAGTCACTTTGTCATTAAAATGATATAATACATAACGTAAAAATTGTTGATATTCATGTGCAAATTTAAAAACATCTCTTCTAACAGTTGATCTAGGAAAATCGTTAAAAACAGGATTATACGTCTCTCTAATGTAATGAATAAAATCGGGAGAAGAAGGAAATGCAACAACTACTTTTGCAAAGGGGAGGGGGCGGGCGGGGCGGGGTCGGGTTAAAGAGGGACCGGGATGGATGGGACGAGCCCAGATCTCGCCCCGAGTTCGAACCCAGACACCGTTTTTTTAAGGGGAATCGGGGCAAGGCCGGGGCGGGTATCGAGACGGTCCAAGTCGAGATCGTGCCGACCCGACCCACTGGACAACCATAGTTGGAATACGGAAACTCCCTATAGGCGGAACTCCAATATAAATTTTGAATTTTAGCATAGTTTATTGGAGTTTCACATAAAGTGAAGTTTTAAATTTCATCATAATGGGTTGGAGTTTCACTTACAAAATTTTCTAACTCTAAGACACTAAATTATAATTTTCCCGTATTTTAACTAGAAATCATTTAGTTTAAATTTTATTTCACATTAAAAAGTATTATTTTCTAATTATGTTTCAAATAATAGCTAAATATTAGAAAGCAGCTCAAAAACTAGCCAATCACAACTTTGCCCAATAAGTATAGCAACCCATTATTCAAGATGGATAAGTCAAGCCCATAAGCCCAAAACATTTCTCACCAAGTACTCGTACGTCGTACCTAATACCGATTACCGAACCCTATTTCTTCTCCAATCTCAAAATCACAAACCCTGGAATTGTTCAACAAACAAACAACTGAAGGCTGTTGTATACACTTTATCTCCATTTCACAGAAAGTAATACCAGGTGGAAAACTAATTGAAAATTAGTCGTCATTTCAAAACTAATCAATATTTAATCATTTTAATGCGAAAATAAATTTTGATAAAAAATATCCCTACGTGAAACATGAAAATACTTCAAAATAATATACTAGAGTTTGAAACTTTTGACAAGTAAAACTTCAAAATATTATGTCGGAGTTAGAAAACTCCCTGTAAGTAAAAATCACATAAAAAAAAATTCGAACTCAGAACATATAATGTGTTAGAAGTTTCACGTAAAGTAGGTTTCAAAATCTAGCACAATGTGCAAAAGTTTCACTTGTAGCTAAAGATATTTTATTTAATTTTTTTTTTGTATTAGAAAATTATTATATTTACATTTAAACATTGACTAAATATTAAAAAGCGGGTAAGAAAATGACCATCCTACCCAATTCTTACCACTTTGACTAATAAGCATAGGAGCCTATTATTCAAGATGGATTAGGGGAAGCGCAAACATTTTCACCAAGTACTCATACTAATTAGTATCAACACCATTTCTTGACATTATTGACAAAATAATTCTTGACGTTAAATTTTTTCGGGCCATTTGCTCTTCTGTCCTTATTTTGTGTTGGTCTTTAATTTTTTCCCTTCAAAGTCGAAGTTACACATTATAATATTCACAAATTATGTCGGTGCCTTTAGAAAACTTATGTCCTTATAGGCATACGTTCGATTTTGAATGACAAAAATTAAAGACCAGCCATTTGAAGAAAAACCGTGCAAATTTGACCCCGTTCTTGCCACTTTGACTAATAAGCGTAGGAGCCCATTTATTCAAGATGGATAAGGGGAAGCCCAGAAGCCCAAACTAGTTTTCACCAAGTACTCGTATACGAAATAGTACCAATACCATTTCTTCTCCAATCTCAAATTACAAACCCTAGAATTGTTCAACGATCTCAGCAAATCAATCACCATGGGTAAGCAACCAGTTAAGCTGAAGGCAGTTGTATACGCTTTATCTCCATTTCAACAGAAAATAATGCCTGGTTTATGGAAAGATCTTCCTGGTAAGATCCATCACAAAGTTTCCGAAAATTGGATTAGCGCTACTCTATTGCTTGGTCCTCTCATTGGTGTGCACCAGTAAGTACCTATTTATTGTGCTTTTATTTGCTATTTAATTGTTTTTGTTTGGGCTCGGACGCGACCCGAATAGATCGAAATGGATATAGAGAATTTGTGTATAACTGATTTAATATTGAGATTGATTGCTTTTTTAAATCACGATCTATGACCTGATTAGAGCGAAATTAGTAAGTTATCGATTTAAACTAATTTAATATTTTGTATTACCGGTTCGAGAAAATTTAGTATTGAGATGTAGTTAATTGATTGCTTATTTTATTGATCTATGACTTGATTAGCGCGAAATGGATATAGAGAAATTGTATAACCGATTCGAGAAAATTTAGTATTTAGGCGTGGTTAATTGATTGTTTTTTGTATTGACCTATGACCTGATTAGTGCGAAATGGATATAGAGAACTTGTATAACCGATTCAAGCTAATATAATTGCTTTTTTTCGGGATCTCTGACCTAATTAGAGCAAAATGGATATAGAGAATTTGTATAACTGATTTGAGCTAATTTAGTATTGTAATTGATTGCTTTTTTCTTGATCTCCAACCTGATTAGAGCGAAGTGGATATAGAATATTTATGTATAACCGATTCGAACTGATTTAGTTTTGAGGCACGGAATAGATTGCTTTTTCTCGATTTCTGACCCGAATAGAGGGAAATGGATATAGAATTTGTGTATAACCGATTCAAACTGATATAATATTGAGATTGATTGTTTTTTTCGATCTATGACCTGATTAGAGCGAAATACATAAACTAATTTAATATTTTGTATAACCGATTCGAGAAAATTTAGTATTGATGTGTAGTTAATTGATTGCTTTTTGTATTGATCTCTGACTTGATTAGCGCGAACTGGATATAGATAATTTGTATTACCGATTCGAGCTAATATAATTGCTTTTTGTCTCGATCTCTGACCTAATTAGAGCAAAATGGATATAGAGGATTTGTATTACCGATTAGAGATAATTTAGGATTGAGGCGTTGTTGATTGATTGCTTTTTTTCTCAATCTCTGACCTGATTAGAACGAAATGGATATAGAGAATTTGTATAACCGATTCGAGCTAATTTAGTATTGAGGCGTAGTTAATTGATTGTTTTTTTGTATTGATCTATGACCTGATTAGCGCGAAATGGATATAGAGAATTTGTATAACTGATTCGAGCTAATTTAGTATTGGGGTGTAGTTAATCTATTGTTTTTTTTCTCGATCTCTGACCTGATTAGAGCTAAATGAATATAGAGAATTTGTATACTGATTTGAACTAATTTAGTATAGAGGTGTAGTTAATTGATTTTTTCCCCTTGATCTCTGACCTGATTAGAGTGAAATGGATATAGGTAATAGAGAAATGTATATAGAGAATTTGTGTAAATGATTTGAGTTAGTTTAGTATTGAGGCGTAGTTAATCGATTGTTTTTTTCTCGAGATCTGACCTGATTAGAGCGAAATGGATATATGGGATTTATGCATTGGAAACGACAAGAGGCGTATTATCCGTCCAATTTGGAAGCTGAAACAGTGGATTTCTCGGTAGTAAAAATAAGGGATATCAGGGATTTATATAGCTTACCCTAACTAAATTAGTACTGATGGAACCTACTCGTAAGTACTTGTTTATTTTGTTTTATTTGCTTAATTTTTTTATAATTCAGCTGTTTTTCATTTGGGCCAGGATCCGAATAGAGCGAAATGGATGTAGAGAATTTGTACAACCAATTCGAAGTAATTTAAGGCGTAGTTAATTGATTGTTTTTTCCTCTAGATCTATCCTGATTAGAGCTAAATGGATATAGGGGATTTATGGCAGAGGTAAGGGTGTATTATCCATCGAATTTGCATGCTGAAACAGTGGATTTCTCGGTAGCAAAAAAATGGATATTGGGGATTTATATAGCTTAGTCTAACTAATTTAGTATTGAGGCGCGGTTGAGTGAATGTTTTGTTTTGGACTCTGCCATAAGTAGAGCCTGATGGGGTGAATATAGGTGATTTATGGCTCCATGGCTTTGGTTCAATTTGTAAAGGTAGGGTGGGATATTTTTTCCACTGATTTTAAAGCTGAAACAGCGGATTTCTAGATCATAAAAAAGGTATATGGCAAAGTTGATGCCATGGAGTAACTGGCAAAGTTGTTGCCATGTGACCAGGTGGTCATGGGTTCAAGTCGGTGAAACAACCTCTTGCAGAAACGCAAGGTAAGGTTGTGTACAATAGGCTCTTGTTGACCGGCCCTTCTCCGGACTCCGCGCATAGCGGAAGCTTAGTGTACCGAGCTGCCCTTTTTAAAAAAAATGGTATATGAGATTTATATAGCTGATCCTAAATAATTTTGGTATTGAGGAGTGGTTGATTGATTGTTTTGTTTTGGGACTCTGACCTGAATATAGTGAAATGGATATAGGAGGTTTATGGCTCCAGGGCTTTTGCTCAATTGGTATAGGTAGGGGACCCGTTATCCATTGAGTTTCAAAACTGAAACCGGATTTCCTGATCAACAAAAAATGGACAAAGGGGAATTAATATCTGATGCAAACTAGTTTATTATTGAGGTGTAGTTCTTTATCCTGAATAGAGTCAAAGGGACATAGGGAACTTATTGCTCGAGGGATTTGGTTCAATTGGAAGAGGTAGGGGGGCCTCTTGTCGTTTGAAGTCGAAACAGAGGATTTCTCGGTCACAAAAAAGTGGATATAGGGGATTTATATAGCTGGATGTAACTAATCTAGTATTGATGGTTGGTTGATTGATTGTTTTGTTTTGCGACTCTGACATGAATAATCCTAATGGATATTGGGGATTTATATAGCCAATCGGACCCCGATTAATTTAGGAATGTGGCGTAGTTATTGATTGACTTCTTCTTGGGCTCTAAATTTCACCGTACCCTGTTTTTCACCAATTTTTGTTTGCTTTTGACTGCATAGATTGATGTTGTTGACTGTTTGACCGATTGCATGTGATATGAGAGTAATGGAATTTTTACTTTACCTTCATATACAATCCCTGATTGGATTCATTGATCACGTGAATATTTTATGAAGTGCCTCTGGAAAAGACTTTGATTTGCTTTTATTCTTTTTACATGTAAAATTTAGACTTAAAGTTGGTTATTGGTCTAGTCTTCCTAGATATTGCTTTCCTAGACCGCCTCAGGGAGTGTTTAATTCTAGTCAAACTAATTTCGAGTCTACTTGTTAGCAAGCTGATTATCCACGGAGTTTCGAAGTGTGCGCTACTTGCTCTCAGAGTTTTTTCGGTTACAGAAGAACAACACTGAGAATAATAAAATGCAAGAACGAGTTAATAATAAAAAAAAATGCAACTCTGAGTGAGGAATGTAGCTTAGAAGGGAAAGATACTCCTATTCCGTTACTCGGGCTTTAGTTGGGTTGTAATACCCTACTAGCAGTTCATATAGAGAATAGGCATAAGAGTATGGTCCTTTCAGAAAAAAATGAGACTCTGCTTAAGCTGGTAGATGATCCATCAAAATTTCGTTCCCTTCACAAGTGTTGCACGGCCCTTTTCCAAACTTGCTGATGACAGATACTACTATAAGGATTTAATTTGCTGAAGTTAAGATCCATTTTGCTTTAAAATAAACTTACAGACTGGAAAAGGCATTGAAGTGGATATATACCTTGATTCCCTTCAGTTTTATTAGGCGTTTTCTGTGATCTTGTATTCTTTCTGAGAGAAACCAGTGTTGCGTGACCTGTTCTCTCAGAGCAGAATATGATGACATGGAGGAGGAAGACATGTCTAGATATAATGTAGCAGGTTCGATCTGAAGAATAGTCTTTTCAAAATTCCTAAATATTGATCATGGTGATTAATACTTTCTTGTTAAGGCACTTCAATTTGATTTATGTCATTTATGCTACTGTTTGAGGTTTAGGATGCAATTGGCTCATTTCTAGTTTGTCTTTTAACTATTAGCAAACGTGGCATATTTAAAGAGCTGATTGCTGAAACTTTCATCATGTGTGGGCTTCTGACATTTAGATTCTTTAGTTAATACTTCCTCTATGCCATTTTTATGATATTTTACTTAAACACAGAATTTAAGTACAATTTGCCTTGTGGATTATATAAGTGGTAATGGAAGAAAATAATAAAATAATGAACTTCCCATATAGAAAGAGTGTCTTCTCATGGATTGAGCTTTCTAGAGGTTTTCTTTTTTCTTTGGATAGTACTACAACAACAACATACCCAGTGTAATCTGACAGGTGGGGTAAGTGGGGTCTGGGGATTTGATTGGATAGTGGCCTGAATAAATCAGTTACAAGATGGAATGAGTTCTTTTGACAAGTTTAGGTGCTGAAGATGCATATACTAGTGGTTGATATGATCGACGGACACATATATTATATCTGGCTCTTGAGGTTGACTTAGTTGATAAACATAGGTGTCTGATCTCTTCCCGCATTCTTTATGCGTGCAGGTATGTGCAGTACTTCCAGGAAAAGGAGAAGTTAGAACACAGATACTAAAGCTGTGTTCTTCATCTGTCTGGAGAAGACCTCTATTTCCTTTAGCAGTTTTCAACCAGAAATAAGTTACTATTGTTTGTCAATTTTTGGAATTTCTCATTTTGAAGATATTTACTTTTATGGCCTATAAGTTGCAGTTAATCTCTGTATGGTCTTTTGAAAATCTTGTGGATCCTAAATCTTATCCAGAACTGGATTTGAAAAAATAATTTGTAGTAATACATTTCATTGACCTGCTCTGTTCGATTATCTTGTTTTTGGCTTGATTAAGAGTGTGAGGTTATGGTCATTAGTTGTCCTGCCATGATCACATGAAGATGCTGCTCCATGTTTTTTGCATATGGTGTATGCTGCAAAATAAGGCTTACATTTATCTTCAACATTTAGTTGCCTCTTTTTCCTTTTTTCTTCTTTCTTCCCTTTTTTCTGGGGTGGGGATAAAGCCAGTCTTAAGTGCATTATGTCTAGTTGTAGGGCGGCAAAATGGGTAAAAAATATGGATGCCCGCCTGACCCAACCCATTTAAAATGGGTTGGATATCCAATCCATTTAAAATGGGTTCAATATGGGTCAACTCATATTATCCACTTAAAATATGGATTATTTAATGATAAAATGGATAAAACTCACAACTTTATCCACTGGGTATGTTGTTGTTGTAATTAACTCCCCCGTATTAGTGTCACAGGAGCAGAAGGATTTCTCGTCTTTCCATACAAAGAACAACATAGCATTGTCAGCAAAAGTAGAGAATGTTATTAGCTCCTTATGATACGGTTTAAAGAATGGCAGCTTGACGATCCGCTTACTTTCAGCCCATTTCAACTTTTGGTAATCGTCTAATACCAAGACATGGAGTTCATCGTTTCTTAGTTGAGCGAATGAGAGCCGGCCATTCCAATCCAAGATATTAGTGCTTCTCAACTTTGAGAAGAAGCCACCACCTCTAGGGAAAGTAGTATGTCCAATGTAGGTCTCATTAACCATATCTTTGACCAATTCAAGGTGAAAAATGGGGTTGCTCCCTCGGCAGAACTATATAAACTTCTATATCAAGGTCATCATCCTCCATATCAACATACCAAATGCAATAAACAACCCCCATTCTAAAGAAAACCTGTATATTTTCTCTCTCTCAGCTGCGTCGTTCTCTGTTCAATAAGTTCGGTGATGGTACCTTAACTGCTCGCCAACAATAAGTAGTTTGATCACTCCTAATCCCAAGAGCGAGAATTTCATAACCGAGTGAATATTGATTTTCATCATCTTCATGAACAGAAACCAACTTGACTGCAGGTTGGTAAGATGGAACAAAATCCAACGCCATGCATAAGCTAGGATTCTGTGGATTGGGGATTGCAAGAGTTTGGCGCAATACAGGGCATGTTATGCGGTATCTTAAAGGAGGAAGAGGAAGAGGAAGAGGAAGAGGAAGAGGAAGAGGAAGAGGAAGATTATAATTAAAACTAAGGTCATACTTATAATTAATGGCTTTTGCTATTCCAACACCAAAACCAACAAGGTTTATAAAATCCAAGATCTATTTGAACTTGCACAAAATCCAAACCCTAAATTTGTGCTCCATCTGTTCACTCTTCGTGCAGCCTACTAGAAGCAATTTGGATCTGTTTCCAACTATATTCTTAACATCAAGAAGTATGAACAATATTTAAGAGGAAAATCAATTTACCTTATTAAATATGGATAACATAGTAAATCATATCTTGTATTTATTTTTAATGAGCATGAAAAGAATTAAAGTGGCAATTAAAATGGGACGGAGGGAGTATAGTTTAATAATAAGAGTAAAATAGATATAAAATGATAAATTATCTCTTGATCTCAAACTGGACAAATAAAAATGGACATCATTTTTTTATATTATGGACGAATAAAAGTTGACGAAGGGAATAGTTGTTTTTATTCTCATAGATACATGATATATATTTGCACAAAAAATTCTCTTAATCATAATTAATTTGTATATGTTTTAATTTTATTAGATCACTTAAAGATGACCCCAAAAATGGATACTTTCTATATAATCCTGTATAATCTCGAAAGTTATCTGTTTTTGTATGTAGACTAAATAACACAGTGCACAAAAATTCCTAAATTTTTGAAAATACAGACCAATATATAAGTTATCATACTTCCGTCCATGTCCGAGTCTCCGACATTTGATTTGCGGTAAACTCGAGATGCATAAAGTTTCACCATTTTTTTATCGGTTCAATTTAGATTATAGTTTTTGAGATACAAAAGTAGATGTGCATTTAGGAGTATAAGTTATTAAGAACTGTAAAATAGCTAAAGGAAATGGAAGGAAATAAGCCTACTATCTAGGTGAAATCCTTCCCTTAAACCTAATCATGCTTAAATATGGAATTTGATGCTTCTTACCCCAAAAGTAAATAAATAGAAGAGTGAGGAGGGTTAACTTTTCAGATCATGCACAAATAGGGAAACTTTAAACACTTTTTTTTCTTAACTATGACTTTTTCTATTATTTTTTAATATTTTTAGTATAAATAAATATAACCTATACTACTTGTCATATAATTTCTAAATTTATAGGTCTTTTTATTTTAAAAAAATTAAAATGAATTTTCCTTAGGTGATTCAACTTTTGTACTTTGGACCCCATACATAATACTATTCTATTATTCTATTTCCAACTAGAAAATCAACAAATCCCTTTGTGCGTACTGTGTACACGAAACCCAAAGCTATAAGGTGTACATACTATTTCCCTCTCAACTCCACTGTGGCTTTCAAAATTCAAAAAGGCTCTTCATTTCCTCTTCTCTCTCTGTCTCTCCGCCTTTGGCCTCTTTTACCTACATTTTCACCTCAGGTTTGATTATTACTGCTCTTAAATTATCCTTTTTCCATTTTGTGTTGCCCATTTTATTTTCTATGTACTTCATTTCTTGCTGTTCTTTAAGTAGTTCTTTTCTTTTCTGAGGTTATTCATTGTACTGTTAATCATTTATGAGTTAATTAATTATAGTTAAATGTCTCTTGAAAATATAATTAAATATTAAAAGTATGCTCTCTCTAACAGTTTAAGCTTTTAGATGAGCACACACTTCAATATGACATCAGAGTGGGCCAAAGATTCTGTGATTCAAACCACGCCGTCACCCATTATAAAAAAAGAATTTTTACGTACTTGGACCATGAAAAAAAAAATCAGACCACCACGTGAGGGACGTCTTGAGAATATAGTTAAATATTAAAAGTGTGCTCTTTCTAACAATCTCTTGATAGGCATTAATTAGTAATCTGATAAAATGATAACTAATCTGTTATCACGGGTTAAAATCCACTAATAGTGTAAACAAATCTTTACACCGTGATTGCCTATAACTTAAATCCTAAATCTAATTTTGGGAAAGTTGCAAACTTTGCTGAGGGTATCGGATTTCTTGCTCGAAAGATTGGTATTTTGTGCAGGTAACGTTGATTGCTACTATTTTCATTTTTTTTTTGGTTACACAGTGGCGGAGCCAAGATTTTTACGAGAGGTTAAACAATATAAATAAGTAAACATACAAAGAAGTTAAGAGATTCAACGTCTACTAAATATACATAAAAAATAATTTTAACCTTATATATAAAGTGTAATTTTTCGCCGAACTCCATTGGCCCTTACTAGATCCGCCCCCGGTGTTACATTGATGGTTTTTTAAAAGTTGAAGACAAAGCTCTGATTGATATTTTTATGCAGTGATTGTTAATTGCTGATTGCATTCCTTTCTAATTTTTCCCCATTAGCTGAGGCTGAACTCTGTCTATGTGATTTTGGTAAAGCATAGTTGCTTCTAACCCCCAATAGGAGTGTGTGGAGACCGAGTATTAGGGTGGAGGTAGTAGGTTGCACACGGATTTCTTTCCCATACTAGGAGTGTTAGTATCTTTGTTACATTTGCTTATTCTTAAATCCCTGGTATTAACTGATTGTTTCTTTCACTACGCTATTTATTATGTATTATTACTGCTGCTTACAAACTGACAATTGTAGTAATATTATTGTAGGCTCGCTTAGCCTAGCATACGGGTAGTCACAGTATTGCCTTATAGTCCATTGACGTTTGATTTATGCTGCTATGTATATTTTGTTTGTCTTATTTACTTGCATTAGATATTGCTTCTCTTTTGCTTCTTTCCTTTCAGAATTCGCTATCATGACTTACTTACTTTGTTTGTCGTACTTTACTTTACTTTACTTTGCTCGAGCTTGTGCCTTGTCTTGAGTCGAGGGTCTCTCGAAAACAGTCGCTCTACCTACCAAGGTAAAAGTAAGGTCTGTGTACACTCTACCCTCCTAGACCCCCACATTGTGGGATTTCACTGGGTGTGTTGTTGTTGTTGTACTGTTGCTTTTTCATCTCTCCTTGAGCTGAGGGTCTATCGGAAATAACCTCTCTACTCGTCACAAGGTAGGAATAAGATCTGCGTACACTCTACCCTCCCCAAACCTTACCTGGTTGGATTATACTGGGTATGTTGTTGTTGTTCTAACCCCAATAAAGAATGAGGGGTGTGGTAGGTTGATGTCTATTACTCCCTCCGGATAAAAAAGAGTGTCCACTTAGCCTTTATTTTTTAGTTCAAGAAGAGTGTCCACTTACCAAATCAAGAAAAATTAACTTTATTTTTTTAGATTTGCCTTTATTAAGTGTTAGGTGACAAAATCTCAATACCTATTTAATTAGAGGCATTTTAGTCAAATTATCTATTTTTATCTAGGAGTTAGTATTTTCTTAAGGGGGATACAAATGACTAAGTGAACACTCTTTTTGATTCGGAGTGAGTATAATACTAGTAGTCAATTAGGATGCATTCACTCCCAACTAATTTGGAATTTGAGGGCCTAGAGAGGAAATAACTACTGTTAATAGAGGTGTCAAATGGGCGGGTCAAAATGAACTGATTTAATAAATGGGCAAGTCAGTTGCCCGCCGAAAAGTTACTTGTGCTGAAATGAGCTAACAAACGGGTTATAACCCACCTCCCAATTCCCAACCCCGAACTATGGTTTCTTAACTCACATTTTGAAAAGTTCTGTTAGGTTCTTAATTGCAATCGGCGACCTTTTCTTCTTTTACTTCACATAGATTTTCATCCACATTCTTACTATTATTATTATTATTATTATTTTATAATTTATTTTAAAAAAGAAAGGAAGATTTTTTAAACTTGTGGTCTAAAACAAGTCATAGATATTTGTGTGATTGTAAATGAGGAAGTTTTAAGTTAAATTATTTTTAAATGTAGAAATGTATAATTTCTTTTGGGACAGGCTAAAAAAGGAAGTGTATCACAACATAAATTTGGATAGAGAGAATATGTCTTTTTAAAAATATTTTGACAAAATTTCTTATTAGTCAATTTGAGCTACATATCAGCTCAACTTTTAGATGTGCTGAATTTGGTGGGCCAAAATGGACGAAGCTAACATTGACCAACCTAAACTTGGGTTGGTCATATTTTCATGGGCTAATTTTGTCAACCCTAGTTGTTAACCTGTATTATTTGGTGCTTGTTTGTACCATTTGCTGGTGCACAGGGTTATTTGAGTTTTACTCTTATTTTATTTTCACCATTTGGTAATAAAGAAGTCAGCTAAACTTCTCTGTAGGAATAATATCACTCATGAGTTTTTTTGTTTTGGCTTTCTGAATGACATATTTTGAGCAATGGAATGAAACAGGTTCAAACGGAACATAATGAATATTAAGGATTCATATAGGCCACCCATAAAAGGGCATAAAAGGGCAGTCCGGTGCACTAAGCTCTTGCTATGCGCGGGGCTGGGGAAGGGCCGGACCACAAGGGTTTATTGTGCGCAGCCTTATCCTACATTTCTGCAAGAGGTTGTTTCCACTGCTCGAACCTGTGAGGCTTAGTCAGTTACGCCAAGACTCCCCTTCATATAGCCGACCTCATATAGTTTGTAATTGAGGCTTAGTCATTATAGTAGTTGTTGCTAGATGCTTCTTTTTATTACTTACGGAGGCATTTAGATGTTTATGTTAAATCGGAGCTCGTGATTAGTCAATTTTTGGGAATTTAAATAGTACCACACTGCAAAGCCACTATCTTAAAAATGTGTTGGCAATTTAAGGGTGTTATCCTTGTAGAACATCCTTGGAGAAAAGTTTGAATGCATTCTTGGAAGGTGTCTATTGAACAAAAATTGACAGTTTTTCTCGCTTCCTGTATTTGTAAAACAATACTCCCTCCTTCCCAATTTAAGTGTCTTAGTTTGACTAGGCACGGAGTTTAAGAAACGGGAAACTTTTGAATTTTGTGGTTTTAAATTAAAGATGTGTGTGGTCTTTTAAATCTTGTGGTCTTAAACTTGCCTTGTGATTGAAAAACTTACTAAATATAGAAAGAGACACTCTTTTTGGGACAGACCAAAAAGGAAAGTAAGACACTTAACTTGGGACGGGAGGAGTAAAAGTTTTAAATAGTAGAGTAACCTATATTCAAGTTCGCCATAGTAATTTCTACTTTCCATGACTGGTTATCTTTATGCAATTAACAATTGAACTACTTAGCTTGTTTGGTCAAGCTTATGGGAAGCGAAAAGCGTTTATTTTAGAAAATCGAGGTGTTTGGCAGAATCTGTTTTTCAGAAGCTAAAAAGTAATTTTTAACTGAGCAGCACTTTTGGAACATTGGTCAAGCACAAAGGTTTAAAAAAAAAAAGAGTAGCCCGGTGCACAAAGCAACCCACATTAGCAGGATCCGGAGAAGGTACTACTCTAATATTGACAAAAGTGCTTCTCAAATTAATTAGCCAAACACAAACTGCTACTCTCCAAAAGTACTTTATGAAAAACACCTCTGACAAAAAGCGCTTTTCTAAATAAGCATATTTTGGAAGCTTGACCAATAGTAAATATGATTTGCAGGTGAAACAACATTTGGTGTTTGTTTCACATTTCAGCTCTAAAGTGCATTACAATAAGTTCTCTTTTTCTTTTCCAGATCAAGGAGGTCATTTGAGTATTGCAATCAATGGCAAATGACAACAGCACCAACAGTTACGAGGAGATCCGCAGGCAAAGGGTTCTGGACAATAAAAAACGATTTGAGGTACTTTGTTAAGGCACAATATGTTTTACTTCTGCTGATGGTACTTTTGGATGCTTCTTTGATGGAGAAATTTCAGTTTCAACACTTTTATACAAACTCGTAACTGCAGCACTTAAATTTTCTTTTCAACACTTGAAACTAAAAAGATATTTACAATCAACTAATTCAAACGGACTCGATAACTTGCCAATGATTTTTTTGTAGGACTTGTAATGATTGCCTTCTCTTTCTCTTGTTATATTGCCTTCCTTTTTGAAGGATCTGGGGATTTTGAATATATCTAGAAACCTTTCTGATCTTACAAAGTCTGAGAAGAAGTCCGAGTATAAAACCGAGGTGACATGTTATGATTATTTCCTTTCTGTAAAGAAATACTGTAGCTCTTATATAAGCATGCATTAGCTGATATTATTTTCTTATCATGCATAGCTACACCGAGTTAGACAAAAAGCAAACAATGTTTACATGTCGGAGCCAAGAAGGTCTGCACGGGCTAGGAATCCCGCTCCGTCATACCGTGATGAAGTAAGACTTCATGTGTTTCTTTCAGTACATATTAGATATTTCATAGTGAAGGACACACCCTTCAGAAAGAGGATAATCGTTAATAAATCCACTTAGCCTTTATAATTGTATATTCATGTACTTTTTTTACACTTTAGTTTACATGTACAATTAGATCTCTCTATAAACAATAATTCTTTATAATAAAATTTCACTATAACAGTTGTGTTATTTGTGGAACCAATCTTTTATGTTATGTTATATAATATATTTTCTATAACAACATTTCGCTATAGCTATCAAAAAATGTTATAGAAAGGTTTGATTGTATAACTCTGCTACATAATCATATGTAACATGGTGAATCTGGAAGGAGCATCAAGACTGTGATATCAGAGATACTAAATAATATACTCAACAGATGATGTCTTAGTATTACTGATACACACTATTCAGTATTATTCTTATACATAGTAAACCATATCATTAACAATACTAGTACTATTCTTATACTTATACACCCTATTCAGTACTATTTAGAAATTATGCAATGCTTGTTATTTTTAATACAACAAACCAAAAAGTCGATAAGAAATAATGTCATCATTACTAATCCCAGCATAACATGTCTTTGAACCAAACGACCCTGAGAGTCTTAGAAATGAAATGCTTCAAGTGTCCTGATCGTCTCAAACATTTATTTGCTAATTTTCCTCCTCTGGTTATCAGTTGTTTATTTCTTCATTTTGTTGCTAATCAATCATCACCTCAGATTGATATAGAGCTTCCATCTTTGCGGAAGAGATCAAAATTCAACTCTTCATGGGCAACGTAAGACGGATTCATTTGCATTTCGATACCATTTTCTTCTGTCCCAACTGGAAAATAACTGCTTTGTACTGGCAGTTATCTAGCAAGACCATTGGAAGAAGTGAAAGTTGCTTCATATGAAGAGAAAGCACAAGCTTTAAAGTCTGCAGAAAAGCTCCAGAGTAATCGGCAGTCTGGAAATCCATTTTTTATCAAGTCTATGGTTCGATCTCATGTCTACAGTTGTTTCTGGTTGGTAAGTTGCCATAGACATCAACTCAAGAAAATAAAAAAAATGGTCCCTTATGTTTGAGGGTAGATTCAAAATAGTCCCTTAAGTATGCACTGAACAGTTTTGGTCCTCTAAGTTTGTTAACTTTTTAGTCTCCATCAAATATCTACCGCACTTTGTGTTAGATTTGATGGGAACAATAGTAAAAAAAAGGAAATTAGCTGGAACTCACATTTAGAGGTACAATCTTTATAGTTTCAGCTATTTTTAATTTATTTCTAGAGTCCAGTGCAGAATTTTGAGGTGTAGTTTATGTTTTTGTCTTCTATCTTTTTAGTGTCTAGTGCAGTTTTTTGTGTTGCATGTATTCGGATTTGATAGGACTTTCTTGGTGTTTATGGTTAAATAGTTTTTTTCTACTGCTTCTGGTAAGTCTAACCAACAAAATTCGGTAAATATTTGAAGGAGACTAAAAGTATTAACATTTGGCAAATTTAAAGGACCAAACCTGTTCAGCGCATGCTTAAGGGACTATTTTGAACCTACCCTCAAACATAAGGGACACTTTTTGTCATTTTAGAACTTATAAACTTTCTTCATGCTAGACTCATTATGGCCTATCTTCCTATGATATCAGGGACTTCCTACTAGATTTTGTATAGACCATCTTCCCAAGTCTACTGTAAATGTTCTGCTAGTGGATGAGGAAGGTTTAGAGTATGAAGCTCTCTTTATTGGAAAAAGAACTGGACTAAGTGGAGGATGGAGAGCATTTGCACTGGATCATAAGCTGGATGATGGGGATGCTCTAGTATTTGAATTGGTCGAGCCAACAAAATTCAAGGTTGGATTTCAATATGCAACCCTCTTGTCCATGAAATAAACTGATTTTGAATATAGGGTGTGTTTGGTATGAAGGAGAATGTTTGTCTAGAAAAACAGTTTCATGGAAATAAATGGTTTTCTTACTTATTTTCTGGTGTTTGGTAAGTAAGCATAAAATGTTGTTCCAAAAGTATTTGTATAGAATCTAGGCAAACACTATGGGGTGGGGAGTTAGTGTGGAATGAAACTTGTTTTCCCTATTTTCATTAGGTTTTCCTCATTTTTTAGGAATTTATTTTGCTAAAAGAAAATGTTTTCCAAATATGTTGACCAACCAAACATGAGAAAATTGAAAAACATGTTCCGTAATACATTTTCCTCCATACCATAGTCACATTCAATACATTATTAACTTGTCATTGTCCCATTTTTCCAATATTATTTAGTAGCATGGCCTGAGGCTAAGAGAACTCAAGTGGAGAGCCGTGTTATGAGTGACCTTATTGCACGGTTCAGAGAGCACTTGTGTATGTGATGCAAGTGAACGTCTACGTGATGTTCTCAGGCTTCACGCAAACCCAAGCTAGGAAGCTTGAAATCCATCATATGGATATAGAAAGTCCGATAAAAAAACTTGAATGGATGACTTAGTTTATAGAGATTTACATGAAATATAACTTCATAAACATGTAAGCTAACAGCTTCAATTTTTCCTTTGCCAGCGCAGACTGCCCGTTCCCCTAATAGCTCTTTTTGTTAACTGAAATTAATCTTTCAAACCATCTTAAATCTAGGACAATTTTCAGTCCCTTAATAGCAAAACTTCAATTTGATATGGCATTCTTCCAAGTGGTTGAGGTACTTAATTCAAGTGTTCTTATTAGTTCTCTATTGTTCATAGGTCTACATAGTTCGAGCATCCAACTGTTTAAGTGGAGCGGATAAATCTGTTGCAGAAAAAGCAGAAAATGAAGCTGAAGAAACATCAAAGAGTGTGACAAAGAAAAGAAAGAAAAGTAGCGACAAATCAGAAGTTCCAACAACGGCTAAGGAAGAGGTCTCTGTAGTGGCTTCAGCCACAAGACGCAGTACTAGAAGAAAGTAAATCATGTAATGAAGCATCATTTTGTAGGCATGTCAAAAATTAAACCTTCGTTGTGGTAAGCATATCAAGTTTACTGAGAAGATTTGCAAGACATGTTAAATTGTTGGCAGTAAATCTCATTTGCCAAAATCTAATTATTCATCTGCCTTGGAAACTTTGACAGTGAAAGAAATACAATTGCAGCTCTTTTGCAAATTTTTTACTTGCTTGTCAAGGTTTAGCGATTCATCCCTTAACAGTGCTTGGATGCAACGTAGCTTGTTATTTTGGAAGAGCATATTCAATCTTTTTCTTTGGAATATTTCAAAGATGTATGTGAAGTTGCCATAACCAGTGCTTCTTTCTAAGTGTGTCCTTCAAAATACTACATAAGACAATATTGACGCATCATTGGCATTTCGGTTATCTCTGCGGTTCTTTCCTTTCTCAACTCTGGAGTTTGGACTATATGTAGTTATGTTCAGATTATCTAAAAATGTCTCATTCATGTCAGATCCTCCAAAAATACACTACTTTTAGAGGATCCGACACACACCCTTCTGAGTCTGTGAAATCAGCAAATCACACATCACAATATACTAGGCCTTCAAATTCTTAAGAGGTTTATCTAAAAAGATTTGCAATATACTAGGAAGACTTTATAAATACTACACATGGGTTACTGGACATGCGAGTTTGATTTAACCCATTTTTTTTTTGTGACGAAGGAACCCTGCTACTCTTTCGAGTGCGCACAGGGTAAACCCCGGACTGACGCAATAGCCTGCAAACCACGTCAGCCGATTAACCACACTTGGCAAGCCATGTGTGACAGGCTCAACCAAGAAGATTTATGCAGGGGATCGAACTCGTGACCTTGCGGTTGATTTAACCCATTTGATACTGTAAAGAATGGATCTTGAGTCTAATTCAACTTCAAAATCTAGTTTGTAGGGTGAGGATTGTCCAAGTCCGTATAATGAGTCCATGTTTCCATTCCATATCCGATGTGGGACTCTTAACACTCCCCCGTACGCTCAGACTTTGTTAATTGGAGCGTGGGCAATATAATTTGGGCGCCCAACATTGGTGGACAACGAATTGGAATGGGTCTGACTCTGATACCATGTAAAGAATGAATCTTGAGCCTAACTCAACCCCAAAAGCACATCGGATATGGAATGGGAACATGAACTCCTTATATGGACTTAGACAATCTTCACCCTACAAGCTAGCTTTTGGGGTTGAGTTAGGCCCAAGATTCATTTTTACATGGTATCAGAGTCAGACTCATTCCAATTATTCGTTCATCGATGTTGGGCCCCCAAATTATATTATCCACGCTCCAGTTAACAAGGTCTGGGCATGCGGAGGAGTGTTAAGAGTCCCACATCGGATATGGAATGGGAACATGAACTCCTTATATAAACTTGGACAATCTTCACTCTACAAGCTATCTTTTGGGGTTGAATTAGACCCAAAATTCATTCTTTAGAGATACATTCATATTCGAGAACCAACAAATTTGACTCCACATTGTTCACAAAAAATTGGATCTTCTTTTTCACGTTACTCGATAATTTCCAAAAGCACACATTTTGCTTTTTATAGGACCAAAAATTATTTCAAAAAATAATCCATCTTTTTCCAGTTTATTAGTTTGGTAATGAAAAGAATAGGGCTTTGTTATCTCTCAAATTATCTCTCTAGGATTTTAGTGGCCCAAGCACTTGGATCAATTCGGAGCTGTTGATGTTTATATCATCGACAATCATTTTTGCAGAGTTCGAGCAACATAGATATGCAACTTGTAATGGAACTTCTCACCCATGCTCCCAACGTTCTCAACCATGTGCATGTGAGTGATCTGTCTATATGGTCTTGTATAGAATCATCTCCATAGTCTGAAACATAGTCACTTGTTCTGTCCGTTTCCCCCTATCAGAATGTCCTGTCCACGATTGGTACCATGCTGGATGATATTACCATTGCTCAAAAGATAATTGATAAATTGTCATGTCTAAGATTGCTATGCAGAACTTTTGATCTTATTAAGGGTGATTTGTCTGTTAAGTCTTTTCTCCTAGATGATGAGTCACCACTGCGTCACTATATCAGATAAGTTTGTTAGGTTCCGGGGGTATACTATGGAACAATAAAAAACAAACTGGAAGTAAAAACAAATTGAATGCCAATGCAGTTTGTAAATGTCGGCAATAATGTTGTCTGTCACAAGTGACAACATTTCGATAAAACTGAAAAACCTTTGAAGAGTAAAATGCAGCGGAAATAATAAACACACAAAGGTTTAATATTTACATAGGTTATATTGATTATATAACATATAACGGTCAGTGACCGAAAGTATTGTATATATTTATATATAATTAAATAAGTTCCTTCTTTTACAATATTACAAGATAATACAAAATGAATTAAAAAGTTGAAGTCGCATATGACTTCTGCCTGAAAAATCTATCTAAATAGACATAAACAATATCTCATTATAATTGCTTCAATGAAGAACAAATCTAGAATCTAAGTAGCAATTATAATGTTGGACAGAATGTCGTCGACACGCTCAGGCAACACTAGCGATCCAGTTTTCTGAGATGAATTCTCGAGAGCTCTCTTGATATTTTTGCGATATTTTCTATGGATATCGATTCACTCTTCTTCCCTCTCTATTTATAGTAAAGAGTCTTCCTTGAAAAGCCCATCGATTGGTTGTGGAGGTTGAGGGAAAGGTGGGCAACCAATAGGATTTGTTGGAGAAGATCATGGAGCAAAATCCTCAACTTCTTGGACTTGTCCCCAAAGCTTAGTAACAACTTTGACTTGTTCTTCCCACGTGTTTCATCAGCTCTTAAACACATTGTCAAGTCACTTTTACATCGTGGTAAAAATCCCATGAGATTTGCTCCAGTCCGTGAAGTAAGACAAAACTGTTTACATAATGTTGGTCCGAATGTCGTGACATTTGTTCCAACATTTCTGAATTTTAACTTAGTACTAAAAATGATATGTTGGGCAAAATGTCACAACACCAAACTCAACATTTACATTCTCTCCCTTTTTGCCTTTCTTCACAAAACCTATTCTAAACTGTGCAAGTGACTTACGTCAATGTCATAGATATTGTCCCAACATCTATGATTACAATAATGCCCCCTCTTAACCTGTGATGGCATACAAACACAACATATGTATACCAGTGTATACCATTATATAAGATACAATATTAATACAAGTATATATATACCCATAACTTATAGGATTAGAATAAAATATTAACATATAAGCACATCACCCAAAAGATAGAAACACTATCAGATCATTGTCAAAATAACCAAATACATTACCAAAACAAATCAATCCATCAACACAAACATTCATCAACTAGTAGTCAATCATCAGCAACAATTTCCCTTGCATATTATGCAACAGTAGTAGCTTCCAGCCGCTTTCTACTTCTGCATAATTTCAGCCTGCTCCTTCCTCTGTCTTCATCTTCCAACAGCTTCTTCTGCAACAACAACTTCTCCACTAATGCCTTCACCAGCCTCTTTCTGCTTTCCCTGTATCTACTCCCCCTGTATAGAGTCATCTTTTTTTTTTTGTGAAGAAAGTAGGAGTAGAAAATGGTATCTGGCTTGAACCAGTGCATCTCTGGCAGTATCAATCCCAGAAATTTGCTGGTTGATTTTAGCAATTTGTTTCACAAGCCAATTTGTAGACAGTGTAGACTGTTTTGGACCAGTGTTGCCCTGAATGTTGGGAACATTCCGGGCAACATTTTCTATATATGTTTCTTTTGTCCATGGTAAATCAATGACTCTGTATTTGCTCTTTAGAATAGCTTTATTGACAATGTACATTTCAGGAGCTTTCTCCAAAATATCTCCTCTCAAAGGCTCAAGGCCTTGGATAGTTAGTACTTTGAAAATCAGAGAGGGAAAAGAAATGATGGAAGTTGATTCTTTCTCTGCCAGGTTGGCAATTTAATAGAAGATTAATTTCCCTATATCAACTTTATATCTTTTCCTAATTTTGAAGAGTAGAGAGGCTTGTTCAGTTGTAACAACTGATTCATTTAGAGAGGGTAGCCAATTGTGGATTGCTATTTTGTGGAGAGTGGAAGATAGTGCAGTGAGTTTGGATGCTGGGCATATAGGGATCCATTTCTTTAGTATACCTCCAGTGAGATATTCTATCATTGTTGTCCCTATTTGCTGTTACTCTTTCTGTTTCTCTCACTTGCTCTTCATTCATCCCCATACTTTGATTGATGATTGAAGGTGCAAATTTATAAACTTTGTTGTAGAGATATACCTTCCCAAATTTCTTTGAGGAGGTATCCTCTATAGCAGAGTTTAGATTTGCATAGAACAACCTTACAATCTCATCAACATAAGATTCTTTACTGGTAACAGTGCCAAAAAGTTGTCTATTTTCCAGAAAATCTACCGGACCATACTTAGAACAAGAGACAATATCTAATTCTCTTTAGACCTAATTACTCTATTTCTATAATAATCCAATTTATCATGTTTAGCTTTAGAGTAAAATCTGTCAGAGCAGGCAGTTACCTTATTGTCTGAATCAGGCAAGTTTGGGCTGAGGGATTTTGTACTGTTGGAGGAAGTAGGAGAGTGTGCTTCTTCAGATGTTGGTTGAAATGTTGCCTGAGATGTTGTGGCATCTGTGGCAACATTTGGGACAACACTTGACCTTGCAAATCTGGGAACTCCTTTCGAGAGGAATTGTTTCAATGGAGTCTCGTCTGGGATTTCCCTTTCTGGGGGCATATCTTGATGTTCAGAAGCAATTTCCAGAGACACATTTTGATGTTCATCAGCAACAGATTCTTCAGGTTCTCTTTCGGTTTCTTCAGAAGACAGCTCACAGTCCGTGTCCTCTGTGGCACTGCTTGAGCAAGCAGGAATTTCAGTCTCAATCTTGATTTCTTAGTGACAGGTTCCTGTTGAACAATCCTCTCGAATACTCTACTCGACATTCGAGTAGGAAAGGAGGATGAACTTGCTCTTTTGCCGAGTGTGGAGTAGTCTGCAGTAGCAACTACATCAATGGGGTTATTATCATCCCCTGGATAGCTGATTTCTAAAGGTACTTGATCTCCACTAAGAACAATGGTTGTGCATTGTGGTGGACTAGTACTCATGGGTGTGTTGTTGGTGGTGTTGGCTGACATTGGGGTTGACATCGGTGAGGTTTCCATTGGAGAGTTTGGAGGAGATGGTTTACAGTTTTTGGGGTTTTTGGATGAAGATGAAAGTGATGAATCCATCGGTTGGTAGGGTATTTACCGAGGTGATGTGATTTACCTTTTCCTTTTTTTAGGAAAAGACAAGAATTGTAAAAAGAAAAACAAATGAAATGGATATTTATACTCTTTGGCAAGCTTTAAAATTCCTTAATTTTAGGTGTTTGATTTTTGTTCAAGAACTTGCACCTAAAATTTTGGGATAGACATCTTATTTGGAATTTAATCTTATCCTTTTAAAGTTTGAATTCCAATTAAAAACATGGCATAAAAATAGGGAAGAAAACAACTGATTTTCTGGAGTCAGTTACGAACATCATCCCAACAAATATCATTATCTGAAAATGTCAACATCAATGTTGGCAACATTTTGGACAACACAAGTATTATGATCCCTTAAGAACTTTTCGTTTTGGCAACAAATCAAGACACGTTTTATATGTATATTTATGAGTTTAACCACTGGACCAATGTAACATTTTCTCATCGTGCTCTTGATCTAATCATAAAACACATATAAATGATTTTCGTGTAAAAAATTAAGAATACTTATTTAATATTCTCAAAAATCCTTTTGAAGCACTTGATACTCCTATAGAATAGGAACAATATCATTTCAATGGCTTTGCCCATTTTTCACAATTGCCAAATATTTGTAAAGGCTTTGCCTTATTTTGATACTCCCTTTTTATGATATCTAATATCATCATAGAGAACGGTATCACTATGGAATCATGTTCTTATTGAAGGATCATGCTTGTGTGACCAAACGTAATGCACTATACAGTAACAATAATCAGTTTATGATATTACATAGGTAAATGTCACCCGAAATGTTAGAGACATTTCAACCGACATTCACCAAAAATGCATTTTTAGAGATTACAAAGACCAAAAGATTTCTTCAAACTAGAAAATCTCTCATGGTCCAAAGCTTTTGTAAAAATATCACATAGTTGATGAAGTGTGTCCACATGTTCAATTTGAACTAGCTGTTTTTCAACCAAATCTCTTAAAAATGATGTCTAATATTATATATTTTGTACGTGAGTGTTGAACTGGATTTTTGGAAATATTTATAGCACTCAAATTATCACAGTACAAAATTAAGATGTTACTTGAAAAACCATAGTCGTCTAACATGTGCCTTAGCCATATTAAGTGAGAGTAACAACTTCCAGTTGCTACATATTCAGATTCAGCAGTTGAAAGTGAGACACAATTTTGTTTGCGACTATACCAAGAAATAAGATTATTGTCAAGATAAAAACATCCTCCACTTGTACTCTTTCTTTCATCCACATTACCAGCCCAATCCGAGTCACTATACCCTATTAAATTAGGATTAGTGTCTTTAGAATACCAAATTCTCAACTCACATGTGCCGGCAACATATCTAATGATACATTTCACAACATTTAAGTGGAAAATTTTGGAACAGGCTTGGAATCGAGCGTATACACAAACACTAAACATTATATCAGGACGACTAGCAGTGAGATATAGAAGGCTACCTATCATGGATCGATACAATGTTGGGTCGACATTTTCACCAACATTATCCTTACATATCTTCTGCAACGATCCCATTGGAGTTTTCATCTATTTAGCATTTTCCAATCCAAATCTCTTAACTAGATTCTTTGCATAATTGCTTTGGGAGATGAAGATTCCATCTTCACTTTTCTTAATCTGCAGGCCTAAGAAAAAAGTTAGTTCCCCAATCATGCACATCTCAAATGTTGATGACATTGCTTCAACAAATGTCTTTTGGTAGGACTGTGAGGTCGAACCAAAGACTATGTCATCTACATAGATTTGAGCAATAATAATATCTACAATGTGATGTTTAATGAATAAAGTACGATCATCTTCACCACGATTAAAACCAAATTCAAGGAGGAAGTTAGTTAGACGACCATACCATGCACGATGAGCTTGTTTTAACCCATACAATGCCTTTTTGAGCTTGTATACATAGTGTGGATGGTGAAGATCTTCAAATCCTTTTGGTTGTTCAACATAAACTTTCTTATCTAGAAAACCATTTAAGAATGCACCTTGTACATCCATTTGGTGTAAAGTGATTTTTAGAAAACATGCAATGGCAAGAAGTAGTATGATTGATTCAATTCTAGCCACATGTGCAAATGTTTCGTCATAATCAATTCCTTCAACCTGAGTATAGCCTTGAGCAACTAGACGAGCTTTGTTTCTAACAACAGTTCCCGATTCATCTTATTTATTCTTGAAAATCCACTTAGTTCCAATAACATTTGTATTATTTGGACGAGGAACCAAGTCCCAAACTTCATTTCGAGAAAATTGTTCAAGTTCTTCTTGTATTGCTTGAATCCAAAAATCATCTTTAAGTGCTTCTAAAACTTTTTTTGGTTCTAAAGTAAATATAAAACAAGAAAGACTAACCTTTTGGTATATGGTAGACATACAAAAATACCTAACCATGTCTCTGTAATTGAGTGGTTCTTTCCCTCTTGTTCTAATTCCCTCAAAAACTCCCCATATCACCTAACATATTGGATGATTCTTCCTAATCCTTGATGAGGGGTCCCTTCGAACTTGATCTAGCAATTCAACATTAGATTCCTCATTCGCATCCTCTGTGATCTCTGGCTCAGGTTCAGATGTTGCTCGGATGTGACAACATTTGGGGCAACATCTGGTTCTTCAGCAGTTTGCACATTTTCCACTGAAACTGTAATGTTATTTTCAGTTGTATTTCCTGTAAGATCAGAAAAATCATCAAAAGTGACATTTACAAACTCTTGTACAGTTTTGGTCCTCAGATTGTACACTCGATAAGCATGACTATTTTGAGAATAGCCAACAAAGATTCCTTGTCACTTTTAGAGTCAAACTTTGTCAAATGATCTCTATAATTTAAAATGTAACAATTACACCCAAAAATATGAAAATAACGCAAGTTAGGTTTCTTTCCATTAATTAGCTCATAGGGTGTCATCTTTGTTCCAGGCCTTAGATAGACTCTATTAGTGATGTGACAAGCAGTATTTAAGGCTTCAACCCAAAAATGTTTTGATAATTTTTTAGAACTAAGCATAACTCTAGCAATTTCTTGCAATCTTCTATTCTTCCTTTTAACCACCCCATTCTGTTGAGGGGTTTTGGGGGCTGAAAACTCATGGAAAATTCCCCTTTTCTCACAAAATTTTGTGAATGATCTATTTTCAAATTCTTTTCCATGGTCGGATCAAATCCAAAAAATAGGAGAATAGAACAAGTTCCTAATTCTAGAGTGCAAAATTTTAAACATGTCAAAAGTTTGTAATTTTTCTTTCAAAAAATATATCCATGAATATCTAGAAAAATCATTTACTATCACATAGGAATACCTTATGCCTCTTAAATTGTCTACCTCAATTGGACCTATAAGATCCATGTGCAATAGTTGAAAACAGTGAGACGTACCTGAATGTTGTCCGTCATTTTGGACAACATTATGGGAACTCGAGTATGCTTACCTTTTATACAATCTTCACAAACTGTTTTACATTTATGGCTAAGATTGGGTAAGCCTCTAACCGCTTCATATGAGACCAATTTTTCCAGATTGCGGTAGTTGACATGCCCCAACTTTTGGTGCCATAGTGTTGTGTCATCGAGCTTGACATTATTGCATGTTGTCTAGCAACAAGATAACAATTATCACATGTTCTAGTACCTGACATAACACATTCATTAGTTTCATTTGTAACTTTACAAGCATTCTTATTGAATTTTACCTCAAGATTGTCATCACACAGTTGACTAATACTAATTAAATTAGCCATTAAACCCTCAATATGTAAGACATTTCTTAAAGCTGGAAATCCAGGAACATCCAAGATTCCTCTTTCAATTATTTTGCTTTTACTGTCACCTCCATAAGTTACGTTACCTCCATTGAATGACTCGTATTTCTTTAGAAACTCCTTTGTACCTGTCATGTGGCGGGAACATCCATTATCAAAGTACCAAGAACCTGAAATGTTAGTTCTTAAAGCAGTTATCGCAATATTACAAGTTTCATTCATTTTGGGAACCCAAATTCTTTTAAAACATTTTTACCTTTTTGCTCTGAAATGTTGCTTAGAATGTTGTCCGAAATGTTGGACAGCCAGGCAGCATTTCGCTCTCTGAATTCTGAAGTTTGAAGCAGTGTGGTTTTAAGTGTCCAGGGGAGTTACAATGATGACACACAAACTTCTTTGACACATGAGAACTTATATTTTATTCCCTTTTCTTTTACAAAACACATTTTCTCATTTTTGTCAAATACACTAGCCTAAAGTTTCAAAAGAGTTTTGGTACCCAATGCCTGTATGTGACGATTTACTAAAGCTGAGTATTTTATCCAATTTAGAAGTCCCTGAGTTGAACTTACGGAAGGTTGCTTCAGCTACATCCAGTTTTGCACGAATCTTACCAAATTCTATGTCCTTTTTGGTAAGTGCAACCTCTAATTGGGTTATTGTGCCTTTTAGATCTACATTCTCACGAGTTAAAGATTTGCCTTTGATTCAAGTTGCTTGGATTCAATGATTAAGGCTTGACAAATATTTTGTAATTCCTTAATCATCTCATCGTTGCATTCAACTTGATTCAAACACTCATCCTTACCACCAGAAATAAAACCACTAAAGCAATTAACATCAGGATAGTTAAAGAATATGTACCTTTCAGATGTTGCTGGAGATGCAGATGTTGTTGCAGATGTTGCCTGAAATGTCATGACATCTGAGGCAACATTACAGACGACATCTTTATTTCTGATAGTGACTGTTCGTAAATAGTGGCCAGTATTGCTTGTGATTCGACTTCTTGATCTCCTTCGTCTTCTCCTTCATCGTCACTAAGCGAGACCCACTGATTCTTACCAAATTTCCTTGTGTTCGCACATTCATTAGCATAATGACCCCAACCCGAGCATGCATAACATTGCACAGACTCTAGTTGTTTGGGATCAAATTTGGTACGATCTGAATTGGTTCTTCATAGTGGACTTCCTTTTTGAGTACTTGGAAGGAACTTTATGGGCTTTTGATTGAAGCATTGGCTTTGATGTTGTTTAGATTTGGATTGATTCTTTTCATTGTTGAACTTCCTCACCATCGAATTGTATTTTCGAGTGAGTAAGGCAACATTAGCACCTTCACCAAATTCTTCAAGATCTTCATCCTCTTCATTAATTTGATTTTTCGAGGATTGGACTTGAAGTGCCACATTCTTGCTCTTATATAGTTCCCTTTGATTCTCAATGTTCATCTCATAGGTTTTGAGAATGCTCATTAAGGTATGAAGGTCCATAGTAGCAAGATTGTGAGCTTCTTCAATGACACAAATCTTTAAGTTGAACTTTTCAGGAAGAGAACAGGGAGCCTTTTCAACAAGTTGAATGTTGGTTAATGGTTCACCAAGCACTTGACATTCATTAGATATGTCAATCAACTTTTCAAAATAGGATTTAATGTCATCCGTTTCTTCCATCCTTAAACGTTCATATTTTCTCATGAGCATGCGTAGCTTTGTACGACGAACACTTGAGCTACATTCACAATGAATTTGCAAAGTATCTCATGCATCCTTAGCCGTAGGGCATTTTTGAATGAGTTTGAACATGTAAAGATCAACCCATCCAAAAATTGCATTTAGGGCCTTTTCGCTAAAACTAGCGTTATTGGTTTCTTCCGCCGTCCATTCGGATTCAGGTTTAACAAGAATGTTACCTTCCTCATTCGACGACAATATTGGAACAACATACCCATTGGTTATAGATTTACATGCCCTAACATCAATTGATTTGATGTGAGAACGTAGGCGAATCTTCCAATAGACATAGTTTGTACTATCTAAAATGGGAAGTCTACCAATAATTGGATTAGCCGAATCCATAGCTTCAAATGATAAGACCAAGCACTTATTGTGTTAAGTTTGGCTCTGATACCACTTGTTAGGTCCCGGAGGTATACTATGGAACAATAAAAAACAAACTGAAAGCAAAAACAAATTGAATGCCAATGAAGTTTGTAAATGTCGGCAATAATGTTGACTGTCACAAGTGACAACACTTCGATAAAACTGAAAAATCTTTGAAGAGTAAAATGCAGCGGAAATAATAAAGACACAAAAATTTAATATTTACATAGGTTATATTGATTATATAACCTATGACGGCCAGTGGCCGAAAGTATTGTATATATTTATATACAATTAAATAAATTCCTTCTTTTACAATATTACAAGATAATACTAAAGGAATTAAAAAGTTGAAGTCGCAGATAACTTTTGCCTGAAAAATCTATCTAAATAGACATAGACAACATCTCATTATAATTGCTTCAATGAAGATCAAATCTAGAATCTAAGTAGAAATTATAATGTTGGACTGAATGTCGTCGACACCCACAGGCAACACTAGCGATCCAGTTTTCTGAGATAAATTCTCGAGAGCTCTCTTGATATTTTTGCAATCTTTTTTCTGGATATCGATTCACTCTTCTTCTCTCTCTATTTATAGTAGAGAGTCTTCTTTGAAAAACTCATCCATTGGTTGTGAAGGTTGAGGAAAATGTGGGCAGCCGATAGGATTTGTTGGAGAAGATCATGGAGCAAAATCCTCAACTTCTTGGACTTGTTCCCCACGTTAGTAACAACTTTGACTTGTTCTTCCCACGTGTTTCATCAGCTCCTAAGCACCTTGTCAAGTCACTTTTACATCGCGGTAAAAATCCCAAGAGATTTGCTTCAGTCCGTGAAGTAAGGCAAAACTGTTTACAGAATGTTGGTCCGAATGTCGTGACATTTGTTCCAACATTTCTGAATTTTAACTTAGTACTAAAAATGATATGTTGGGCAAAATGTCACAACACCAAAACCAACATTTACAAAATTTAATCCCAAATTTTATAGCGGGAGAATCCACCTAATCCCTTGAACCAAACGGTCCATACAAGTCACGAGTTAAAGTAAGAATATATACTCCCTCCGTCCCAATTTATATGTTGTAGTTTGACTGGGCACGAAGTTTAAGAAATAAAAGAAGACTTTTAAATCTTATAATCTAAAACAAGTCAAAGATATTTGTGTGGTTATAGATCATCTCGTTAAGCATAAAAGGTACAGTTTAAGGTTAAATTGTTCCCAAAAAAGAAAATGTGTCATTCTTTTTTGGACTAACTAAAAAGGAAAATGTGTCATATAAATTGGGATAAAGGGAGTATTACTTAGCCGCAGTTAAGTGATACATGTTTGCATTGTTGCTGTACAAACACCAAGTGTGGCTGAGTTTTCTGTCGGAGGAAATGTGCCTTCTCAGAAGGTCCATTTGTCTGGTTGCTGGGAAGCAAGTTTGGAGTTTTATTGACGAATTACGTAACTTCTTTCAGTTGCTCTTAGAGCCAAATTTTTGGTATACACATCCCTCTCAGAGGTTTCTGGCAAAGCTAATAACTCTTGGGCAGGCATAGAGGGTGCATTTGGCTTTTCAGTTTGGTTTTACATTATTCGATTCAATTTTTTGGTTTTCAGTTTTAGAAAATGTCATTCAATCCAAACCAAAATAAATTTGGTATGGTGTGATTTTTCAGTTATTCAATTTTGTCATATAAGATAATGTGGATTTAATATGATCGCATAATATATTTGAATCACGAGAAAAGAATAACTATTACTATATAAAAAATGAGAAGTCCATTGATCGTGAAATATCGATTGTTTGTTGAACACTGTGAATTGCGTGAAAGTAGGAGTAACTTCAAATTTCTTATATATTTTTCTCCAAATTTTTTCATATGATTGAAAATAACAAACTTCACAGTGGTGAAATCGGGCATTAGAAGACAGCAATATGAATGTTCTATCATGTGTCATCAGTACTCTAAGGAGTTGTTTCATTGGTGGTACAAGGGATAACAATCCCGAAACAAAATGCGGAATTATTTTATCCTACCGGTTGGTCAAATAAGGAATAACAATACCATGAGATGTGCTAAAATGATGAGATTAGTCATGTCATATGAAAAATGGGATAACTAACGAGCCCTAACTGCAGCCCTAAAGTTTAAGATAGTAAATACATATTGGTGAAACAGCCAAGCACTAAATAGTGGATTTGGGACGATGACAAGGCTATGTTATACATTGTGGTTATTTCGTATCCCCGCTGGGAAGCCAACAAACCGCTGTCATAATATAATGCATCACTGCCTTAGCAATGCTAACAGGAGAACCCCCTCTATCCAAATTTATGTGACAAACTGCTGTCCGAATTTATGTAATAAACTGCTAAATTAAGCCAAATCAATTGAGAAAGAAGAAGTAATACAAGATGTTAGGTTGGTTATATACACTACTCCATCATCCATGTTTCCTTCTAACTGTTCGACAAGTATGACCTAAGGGGGAATCAAAAACACTAGATAAGAAACTCAATTGCTCACTATTGTTTCCTCATGATCAGTGAGAATCCAACAGAAACCAAAAAATCCAATAACAAGGAGGAAAATTTTGAATGCTGCATTATTAATCCAACAAAACCAATGTAGGAGATATTAAGATGCAGCTCACATGAGCAAGAAACGAAGTTAAACGCCAAGAACAGAATAGATGTAAGACAACTCATCATCCAAATAAAAGCCAATCATTATCTTTTGAAAAGGTAAATGTTCCTGGTAACAACTTAAGTAATAGTTCACAACTAGATAGATGATCATGACACAATTTCATTCAGCAGAACTAGAAAACTAAAGGTTCAGATTGGTAAATTCTGCAACTTCAGTTTGCTGCTTCCAGAAAAGCTCTTCCAGGTTGACGTGCAGCAAGTCGTCCATGGCAGCCAAGAAGCTGCAAAAGCATAAGAAAAGCACTAAGATTACACACAACTAAACGGGCAACAAGATCTGATATACATTTTATCACATCGCAGATTGTAACGTAAATAGATTATGAATGAAACAAACCTTGGCATTGACACCGTCGTTTACAATACGGTTCTCGGACTTGTACCTCAGATAATCGGTACGGCTAAACTTAGTGAACCCCCTGCAAAATCAAAGAAAGCACATTAGGCATGACCATCAAAAACCAAATGCTTAATCATCTAGGTTCTATAACAAAGTCAATTAAATGTGCCAACACTTTTTGACACCTTAGCACTCAGATGCAGTGATACAAGCCTATAGAACACATCCTATTCTAATAAGGCCACATATAAAAATGCTGAATATATTTAACACAGAGTGGCAAAGCAACAAAGAACTTTACAAGTTTTGCAAAGAAGAAGACCAGTAAATAGCCCCCTATCGATGTTGAAAAAGAGACCAAACTTTGGTCCAGGACACAAAACTGACACTAAAACATAAAATAAGACTTGACATTGAAAATTCGAAGAGTTTTTGTGTGATGGGAGGTTAGAATTAATCTCCCTAAACTAACCCAATGAATAAATATCAAAATCATACATGTCTGTCTACAAAACTGTATAGTTGTTAGAATAAAAGAATAGCAACATGAAACAACCAATCCTTCATAACCCAATCATTTTTTAGTAAGGGAACATATAAAGTGCTCAAAACCAGTGTCATTCTTTAGATAAAAGTCATACCACTTTCTGCTGACAATGATCTTTTGTCGGCCAGGGAACTTAAACTTGGCACGACGTAGAGCCTCTTGAGCATGGTTGGCATTTCCATCTTTGCAGCGAACAGAGAGAAGAACCTGACCAATAGCAACACGGGCGCAGACTCCCTGTGGCTTACCGAAAGCTCCCCTCATACCTGTTTGGAGCCTATCAGCCCCAGCACATGAAAGCATCTTGTTAATTCGCAAAACATGGAAGGGATGGACCCTAACCCTTAGGTGGAAAGCATCCTTTCCAGCGGACTTGGTCATGTACTTGTTGCAAGCAATACGAGCAGCTTCAAGTGCCTCACTTGAAACATTCTCCTTCTCCCAACTGACCAAATGCACACAGAAGGGAAATTCATCAACTCCTTTTTTCTTCATACCGACATCATAGATCCTGATCTTTGGATCTGGAACACCACGGCAAAACCGTGATTTTGGGTAAGGCTTGTTCTTAATCTGGCGGTAACACCTTGCAGGTCCTGAGAAAAGAATTCAACCAAGTTACACATAAGCCGTTGTGATGCCCATGACTGACATAATACAAGCACACAGATTAAAGGACAATTAATTTCAGTATAAGACTGGTAGCTATATCAATAATGCCCCAAATCTATCTCCATATTAGTAAAAAGTCTCCTTTCCCCAATAAATAAAGTTAAATCAATGACGCATGTAGAACACCTTGTCATAAAAAAAAACTAAGGAATGTGCTTTATAGAATAACAAAGTAGTGATTAGCTCTTGTAATACTTGTTTTTGTTCATACACAAAATCTTAATGCATCTTAACATACATTTTTTCATGAGAAACTTTTAAAATGCACATGGATTCATCAAGGAGGTATAGGATTATAAATGATGATATCCGGGACATAGGATTATAAATGATGATATCCGGAACAGAGTGGGAGTGGCCTCGGTGGAGGATGAGATGCGGGAAGCGAGGTTGAGATGGTTCGGGCATGTGCAAAGGAGAGACACAAATGACCCAGTGCGGAGGTGTGAAAGGTTGGTTATTGACGGATTCAAGAGGGATATAAGTAGGCCGAAGAAGTATTGAAGAGAGGTGATTAGACGGGATATAGCGCAGGTGCACCTAACCGAGGACATGACCTTAGATAGGGGTTGTGGAGGACACGAATTATGGTAGTAGATAGTTGAGTGTACTACTACTTACGTTACAAACGGGTAGTTGTAGTGTTATTATTGTAGGTCTGCATAGTCTATCATACTAGTAGGCGCAGTATTGCTTTATAGTCCCCTGTCGTTTGATTTCCGCTGCTATACATTCTTTAGTGTACTTTGTTTATCTTATTTACCCGCGTTAGTAAACGCTTCCTTTTTTTCAGAATGCGCTATCCTGACTTATTCGCTTTTGTTACCGTCATTTTCATACTTCTTTAAATTTCTTGTCCGGAGGTAAGGTCTGTGTACACTATACCCTCCTAAGACCCCACGTTGTGAGATTTCACGGGGTATGTTGTTGTATGGATTCATCAATAAATTCTCATAGAAAATAATAAATAAAATTTCTTCAACCTTTAAGACAGTATGCAAACTGTTTTTCGTCACGCTTACCCTCCGTAAGTTGACCCCTTACTTTATTTCCTCAGTATTGTCACTTCCAATTTTCTTGGTTGGAGAGAAGGGTTTGCTTTGCAAGCAACTATGACAAAAATGGGCAAGCTTTCTATCTGTATGCTACCAAATTTATCACTTATACCAGACAGTGATTGGTCACCAAAACACTAGTTGTACACCAGCATAAAATTCTCATTAGCTTTAAGCTTATAAGTGTAGCATAATCAACTCAATTACAGCAACTAGGTATATTCTTCCTATAAAACAACACACAAACGACAACTCGATCCAAACTATCCATTTCCAGTGTTTTTCAACGCTCTATAATAACCTATTTTACTGACAAATTAGGTCTCTCTAACACATCTCCATATCTTCTATCCACCAATACACAAAGTAACGATAGATCTAAATCAAATTAGCTCGATATAATTCCAATTATTAAGCCAACAAATGTAGCACAATCAACTCAATTACCGACTAGATATATTCTTCCTCATCAGACAAACAACACACAACGACAACTCGATCCCGTTGCAGCCATCGGAATCACTCTATAATAACCTATCTTAAGGACAAATTAGGGTTCTCTAACACGTCTCTCTACGTTTTATACTGACCAATGCACAAAAAGCAAGATACATAAAAATCAAATGGAAAATTAAATCCAAATACCATTCAGCCGTCAAGTTTACAAAATATGTACAGTATATAGGTAATGTATAGTTTATACTAAACATACCTATACACAACATATACAATCGATGTGTATATGTAGTGTATACTTCTGTACATGTTGGTAAACTAGTTGGCCCAATGGTACATTTACCTAAGTTTCCCTAAATCAAATGAACAGCTCAATATAATAACATTTCAGTAAATCAGAACAATTATAGCTTGTTGAAGATGATAATTAACCTAAAAATTAGAGAAATAGGGAGAAAAAAACTTACTTCGCCCCATTGCTAATTCTGTGGGATTGTTGAGCGGCTTAGAAGCACGAAATTATGAGGAAACCCTAGTGTAACGTTCTTTATGTAGGAGTTGTTAATTAGGTGAATGAATTGATTGGGCCTTATGGGCTTACGTATGGGCATGCGTCAGGTTAAAGGTCGGTGGGCCGATATATGCCGAACTTGCATTCAGACCGAAAGCTTGATCCGTTCGCCACACACGATAACTCTCGTGAAAGTTACACATTTGACCTCTCGCTGAAAATAATTACAGCTGTTTGTTAAATATATACAAATGATATGGACATTAAATATAAATAGATATATATTTGTTAGCTATTAACTCCCGAAATTTCTTCGTAGTGACTCCTTTACATGCCTCATTTAAGAGAACCTCAAAGTGGCTCCATTTTATTATATTTCATCCATTTTTCCTGATATTATGCATGGATCAGGTATATCATGACTAATATATACAAATGATATGGACATTAAATACAAATAGGTATATATTTATTAGCTATTATTTTGGTGGACGATTATATAGACCGCTCACTGAAAATAATTACAGTCGTTAGTTAAATATACAAATAACATGGACATTAAATATCAAAAGTTATACATTTATTAGCTATTATTTTGGTGGATGGTTATATAGATAAATATCTCATAATTCGTTTTAAGTTTGATTAAAGTAGATATTTATTGAAAAAACAAACGGTTTCATCTGTCCCTATTTATATGATGGTGTTCAGATTTCAAGAATCAAACGAGTTTTTTTATCGTGATTTTTTCATATGTCTTATATATTTTAAATTATTAATTTTTATGACTTATACTACTTTTTACGTATTTTTAAATATATAGAAAAAAGTTTTAAAAACATAAAATTTATATCCAAGATCATAGAGAAAATTAAAAATTCTAACTTTCGAAATCTGAATTATGAAACATATTTTTGGACAGACAGAGTAAGAGATAATATTACAGCACAAATGTTTTCCGAGCTGACTATTTTATTACACACTTCCTAAAAGTAGACCTAATTAAAGTTGTTCCTCCTATGTCTGATAGGAAAATGAATTTAACAAAATGTAGAGAGACCGAGATTAACTTGTTTGTTGACATTAGCTAGCTTGGTGCTTTCTTGGCAAAAGGTATTGAGTTTGCTTCACGAAAGTTATGCCTCGTGACCGGGTTCTCAAGCTAGAGCATTAACCAGGGGCGAATGTAATCTTTACGGGTTCATCTAAATTCATCACTTCGACATAAAATCTAGATAGGTATGTAAAACCTAAAATAATATCAAGAAATATAAGGTCTGAAATTATAATTTTAACCGCACAATAAGTATAATGTTAGAAATTTTAAAAGTTGAACCAATTAAATTTAAATTTGAAATCCGATTTCGACATTAACAACCTCAAAGAGTTAATAATTGCTTATACAAAGGGTTGTGTAGTCCATGTTTTAGAGCAAAAAATTAGTGGATATGATCGTAACATGCATATATACGCTTTTGGAAACCAAATCAATCTTCATTTGAGTTTTGAATGTTAAAAAATTAGGAGTTTAAACTCTTGTGCTCGATTAATCACCAACTTAAAAGAAAGAGTGTGTGTGAGTTGCATTATTAAAGTTATTATTATTTATGTTAATCCAGAGATTCCAAAGGCATAAAGGAAACACAAAATCAAACCAATCTAAAGTTGAGAACGAGCTATCGATAGGTTTAGGTGGGAATTTTATTACATTTGGAAAATCTGTATTTGTTTTGAGCCACTAATGGTGAACTGAGTTGGCGTTGGAAAGATTTATGTGTCATGCTCGAATCATGGTCTGCGCATAACACGACATTCGGTGTCTGACTGCATGTGACCGAGCGAACCACATGACTTGTTGGATCAATATGGACATCTAATATCATAAAATAATCATTTAAAACATAGAAATTCGAATACTAAAATTATATTGTCTGAAAGTATAATTGCGGAAATAATCTGAAAGCATAATGAGTCTGAATATCTCACATGGCATGCTAGACTAGTCTATGAAACCTTTGAACATGAGTCTGACAGTTAAAACTGTTTTACCGGGATAAGGCCTCCGGCATACCTTTATTGCATGACATGACATAAAATAAAGGTAAGATAACACCCCGAATGAAATGGGGCTCACCAATAACTGATACGTAAAAATCCTAGTGAACTAATCCGTCGTCCTGAAACTTTGTACTTGCATCGTGAAATGCAGGTTTCGGGCAAAAGGGGACGTAAGTACATTTGAATTGTACTCGTATGTAAAGCAATTGAATGAATAATCAAAGCACGTGAAATAATAGGAACTGAAACTGGAACTTGAGCATGAGCATGCATAATATTTGACATGAATATAATAAAATCTGATAAATCATTTTAAATGAGAGAGCTTTAGTATAACCGACATGAAATCACCGCGTGAGAACGTGACGTCTGATCTCTGCATGATCAGCTAAGTCATCTCATACCTTGCCGGGGTACAAGACATGACACATGATATGAATAGATCCAATAATCCGCAATGAGTAACATGAAGGAATCGGCGTAACTGGGCGGAGCGATCCGTTGACATACGTAGTTTCAGGTATTAAACCTTCTCGGTAATCTGTGCAACTCCCAAACACATGAAATGAATATAAGTGGCTTAACTGCCCATGGATTTCATAGTCTTAAATTGTAAACGTGATTTATAAATATAGTATAACATGTATAGTTGTAGTATAACTTGTAAGAGACATGAGAACATGTAATTATGTGAGGGATTTTATGGGTAGTTATCACTCAGTACTTTAGTCTCACTTAAAATATTTACAAATTAATATATTTATGTATTAACATACTATAATTAAATTATGCCATCTTTAATACATGTAAAAAAATATGACATTAAGAAATATATTTAATTTTCCCCCCGCTTAGTAAAAAATCTATCTATTGAAGGGAAAAAATGAACTTTACGTTAATTATAAATGTAACTAAATATTTTCTCTACTTCAAAATTATACTTAACGTATTTGATAATACAAAATTTAGTACATTTTCTAATAGTAATAGCTAATATTAATTAGATTTATAAAAAATATTTTGTTATTGAATTAGTAACTTAAAATACCATTCTTAATATTTGTAATGTTCAATAAAAAAAAAAGAGATCACATCCTTAACATTTTACATGGGATAAAATTTTAACATTATTTGATTTAAATAAATTGATAAATATCCAAGACATTGCTATCAATAAATAAATATTCGACCTAATATTGAACAGTATCTATGCATATAAAATTTTGTTACTTGGACTTAATAAATGTTTAATTCTAGTATACTCTCAGTAAAACCACATTAATAAATTCCCAAGTAACTTCCTAGATAATAAAATTCAAGGTAAATATTTAAGAAAGATCTTCAGCTAAAACCCTAAAAATAAATTGCGTGAGGTAATTTTTCAAGTTCCCAAGTAAATCTTTAAGAAATATCCCAAGATAAACTTGCCAAAAAACAATTTTTGCATGTATTTCCCTAGGTAATATAATCCCTAGGTAAATTCCCATGAAATAGTCCCCATCTAAAATTGCAATAACAAATTTTGCAGCTAATTTCGTAGGTAATAAGTTTCCCAGGTAAATTCCCATTAAAAATCCCATCTAAAACCGTAGCTATAATATCCCTAGCTAAACCCATGGATAATTAAATTCCTAGGTAAGTCCGCAAGAAATAATTCCCAGCTAAATTTGCAGTAACATAATCCTCATGTAATTCCCTATGAAATAAAATCCACAAGTAAATCCCCAGCTAAATTCGCAACAACAAAATCCCCAAATAATTTTTCAGATAATACAATCCCCAGGTAAATCTCCAAGAAATAATCCTCTGGTAAATCTGCAAGTACCATTACTTGGGAAATTTCTACGAGTTCACAAAGGAAATGTTTTTTTAAAAAAATATTTTTGGTTGTTTGACTGCAGAATTACCTACAAAAATGGTACTTGGGGATTATTTTTCAATATAAATTCCCAGATAATATTTTGGCGTTAAATTTACTTGGGGAAATCGTATCCGCGGTTAAATATTCTAAAAATTAGAATTTTTTTGATTTTCCCATGAAAATCCGTAGAAATTACATGCGGGAAAAATTCCCAGGTAAAATTCTCATATAATTCGATTTTTTCTAGTAGTGTAAATACACAGAGAAGTCAAAGAGGGTTCAACGTCTACTATATATACATAAAAATTAATTTTAATCATGTATAAATAATGTAATTTTCCGTCGAAGGAGGTTCGGATAAACCCCCTTGGCCCTTCCTCCCTCCGCCCCCTGAGTGGTGGAGGCAAAACTAATCTTCTTTGTTGGGAAATTTAACAATTTAAATATGTAAAAAGGGTAAAAAAAAAATGCTTCTTACAAATGATTTAAATTTGCCTTCCTCCCACTTATTAGACTCGATTGTTTTCCATGTTAAAAATGTCACCACTTTCAATTGTCCTTTATTATTAAAAAACGTCCCTCCTTTTAATAATTCAATTATGATGTTATATATATATATATATATATATATATATATATATGCTGTAATTAAATTAATAATATTGATTTATTAGTCCACGTTATTAGATTCAACCTATAATAATCTAATCCATATGAATTTATTTGTTTGGAATTGTTGGATTTGGATTATGGGCCTTGGTTTTGATCCAAAATACATAATAATCTGATATGTTGTTCTTTGGTTTTAAACCTTACAGTATGTATGTCCCAGAGACAATCTATATTAGGGACAAAATGTACTTGAACACATTCGTACATTTAATGAGATTAATATTTATGGCATTTGCAATTATTGAATTATTGTCTGATTGTTTGCAATTATTCATATATGTGCATCCATTGAGCTTATGTTGTCATTAATAGAGTGAGTTATTAATGATAGAATGTAACTCTCAAAATGGTCTCGACTAATGATCATCGAGAATGAGGTATCGATGATATACAATAAGTCGACATGTGGTCTGCATCACATTCTTGGAGAATGTAGCATGTCTCACAGCTACGAGTAATGATTACTCGTGATGGACACATGGATACTTTGGAGAAGTATTGGTATATTATTCTGATAAATTATTTGTTATACATGTCTATAGTGTTATCAGCGTGTGGAATATAAAGGTCTTTTGACTTGAAGTCGATACGCACCTTGTTTACATAATGATGTACTTTGACCAAGTTCTAAGCTTAAACTCCTTTTGGATAAGATACGGCTTGTGTTGGGTGCATCAGAATGTAAATCAAGGTGGTAGTTGAGCCGAGAATAGGCTTCATTCCTCGATTGGAAATTCGAGAGAGCACTCAAGTTCTCAATGGTATTAGGTTGACTAAATTCACTGGCCAGTGCAAGAGACATATTTAGAATATGGTCTAGTTGTCAACTAATAAATGTGAGATAAAGTGAGTAAGACATTTAGATAGACACTTGGCAAATCCTAAGCTTAATCGAGTGTGTCGCGAATGAAAGGAATTTATAGTTCCGCATAAAGGTTAAGTTTTCTGGATTCATGTAAACGTATTTCACATATTGAGTTCGTCATACGACGCAGTCTAGGAATTTCGTATGGACCTTAATTAGATTAATGTCAATATGTGAAGGCCTATAAGGTCACACTATATGCGATTGTTTCTTCGATCCAAGAGTATATTGAGAAAGTATTAAATATTCGATTGAGAATTGAGATATTTACTTTATAATAATTATGAAATATTTCTATTTGATAGAAATTATTTAATTACGTCGAATTGAATTTCAGATTTAATTAAATATATTGGATATATTATATGGCAATTGTGCCAGAAATTACTGGCCCAAAATGAGACCTTAGTCGTCCACCTTGGATGTGTGAAGGCTGGTCCACTGAACATTGACATGGGCCCAGGTTTTTCTGTTTTATATCTGTTTAGGTTTTGTCATGAACTCTTATATAAATAACACATACCCCATAATTATGAGGTTACAGAAAATAACTTATTAGTTCCTAAAGTAAGATTTCCTAGCTTTCTTGAATAGGAAATACACTGGAGTTGGAACTTGCAGTCGAGGAAACAAATCGCGTGGATACCTTAGTGGTGAATCCAGCGTACGAAAACCTGTAAGTTTTCTTTATTATGTTTTGAACATACAACATGATTATCGTATAAGCCATGTCAGGATTGTTGTTGGGTAAGAAATTTTTTAAAACATCCGATGTGCTTACTATTTGATTTACGAACCAAACAATTCCATCAGTGGTATCAGAGCTCAGACTGGTTTAAATGATTATACGATAATCATAATAATGATTACGTGGGAAAATTAATTATTTTGATTTATTAAATTAATTTTCGAAAATAAAAAATAAAAAAATAATAAAACAGAAACAATAAACTGTGGCGGCGACACCCACTGTTCCGGCGGTGAAAGGTGTTTTCTAGCGGATTTTTCGGTGATTCGACGTTGTTCTACAACTGTCTCCACTATTAATGAGAAAACCACTTTATAAGATGGTCGATAAAGGTGTTAAGAGGTACGGGACGCGACGTAGACGTCGGAAGAGCCACCGGAAGGCCACCGACGGCGGGACTGTTTTCGGCTGCCTCGGGCGTCGAAATGGTGAAGTAATACCATCACCGTGATCGTCTCGACAAGAGGAATCGAACGATGGTGGTGTTACACGACAAAAGTCACCGGAAAGGGGCCACTGCTGACTGTTTTAGAAACAGTCGACATAGGCTCAATTTCCGACCGCCGTGGGCCACCACATCGGGAATTGAAACCACCGGTGTGTTCGGCCCGACGAGGGCTGTCGACCGGTGGTGTTCAATTTCATCAATTTCGCCCCGAAATCTGAATCCCAAATTTGATTTAGGGTTGGAATTTATTTGAAAATTTAAAATAGTTCAAGGACCTATTTGAAATTAAATTAGAAATTGCAATTAAGCCCTTGGGGAAAATCTGATTTTTTAAAGAAGTTTTTGTAATTGTAATTTGGTCCCTGGAAATTTTTTGAAAATTTAAAGGTCTTAAAATCAGCAGATTTGGTCCTCGGACAAATCTGTAAACTTCAGAAAAGCAGATTTGGTCCCTGGGACAGATCTGTAAATTTCTGAAAAGTAGATTTGGTCCCTGTGCGAATTTGTAATTAATTAAGTTTCTCAAAATTACAAAATAGACCCTGAAAATTAATTTTAAATTTCAGAATTGTTGAGGGACTGTTTGGATGGGCAGAAAATTTTGAAAATTGAACTTGAGTTTTAAATTTGGAATTTAAATATTTTCTAAGTTGAAACAAATTAATTAACCCACTATTATTGTTATTTTAGCATGTTATTTGATAATGTGCGCTTGAATTAATTGTTTTCCCCTAATTGTTTAATGGATTGTCATTTAAATAATTAGTATAGAGTCCGCATCATATATGTCTGGGTAGGCGGCGCCCAGTATTTGTTAGACCGCATTATGCATGTCTGGGTAGGCGGCACCAGTATTTGTCGGACCACATTAAATCATGTTTGGGTAGGTGGCGCCCAATATGTGCTCTATTTGATCTAGCACGCGTAATAAGGATCTTGATAAAACACCGATTAAAATGTTCCCCAATTTACTATAAGTCTGATTTGGAATCCACGCGTCATCCATTATAATTGAATGAGTGCAAAATCCTCTTCGGCTATAAGAGTACTTACACCCTAGTGTTTGCTCTAAGTCTACGAGGACTCAGACTCTTCATAGATGCATGTGTTTGCAGTAGCGAGTGAAAAACCTTTGTGAGTATTTACGCCCTAGCGTTTGTTCTACAAGGACAAACTTGCTTAGATGCACGATTGCAATCACGTAACGGGGTTGACTTACTTAGTTATGTCTTGACGCCTTAGCGTCAGAATAATCTAAGGGCGCAGATCGATTGTTTAGAACAATCGGCCAGACCAAGAGTTGCAAATTGTTTGTAATTGGTTTGGAGACCTACCATGTTGTACTGTTGAAGTTATCAGCCCTAGAAAACGTGGAGACAGTATGAACTTGGATCTTGGCCCATTATGATCATATTTGATATGAGTCCGTATTCTTCCATAGGGTCATAGAATATGTTAAAATAATGGGAGCTAATTAAACTAAATGTCATGTTAATTAGTTAACGAATGTGTTCATAGAAATTATATTTGATTTAATTTCAGTTTATCTATTTCTTCAGATTATTTAAAATATCGAATCTGTCATTGAAATGCTTGGTTGAGACTAATAAGTTGATTGGAGCTAATTATCTGGGCTGGTTGCGTAATTTGCATTTGGTACTAAGACAAGAGAAAATTGAGTATGCGTTAGACACAGTTGTTCCAAAAGTTCTTAATGAAGAATCTATTGAGTATGTTTTGTTTGACAAGGTTGCTTCTCAGAAGCATTTGGATGATGCTACCACGACACAATGTGTCATGTTGTCCTCCATGATTGTAGAGTTACAGAGGTAGCATGAGAACATGGGCCCATATGAGATGCTAGAACATTTGAGGAGTCTTTATGATTCACAGTCTCAGACTATGAAGTATGAGCTATTGATAGATCTCTTCAAATGTAAGTTGAATGATGGGGGCCAAGTGTCTGGTCATGTTCTGAAGATGATTGGGTTGATAGAAAGGTTGGCTTCGATTGGAACGAAGCTTCCCCAGAATGTGTTTGTTAACTTGATTTTGAATTCGCTTCCTGGTTCGTTTGAGAATTTCATTATGAACTTCAACATGAATGGAACCAAGGTGAATCTTCCAGAACTTCACAATATGCTAAAGACTTATGAATCATCTACTTCAAAAGGGAAGACTATGCTCATGGTGGACTCATCTACTAGGTTCAAACCTAAAGGTAAGAACAAGATGAATAAGAGTAAGACTGGTGCCAAACCCATAGTCTTGAAACCTAAAGGAGGTGTTCAGAATAAGTCTAGGTTGGCCAGGGACGTATGCCTCAACTGCAAGCAGAAGGGGCATTGGAAGAAAGATTGCATCGCTTCAGGAGGAGACAAGGCACTAGGTGCTTCTGGACCTGCTGGACAAGGTATGTTTGTCATTGAGATTAATATGTCTATAAGTAACTCTCACTGCTGGGTATTGGATACAACTTGTGGCTCACACATTTGTAATAATGTGCATGGGCTAATGGACATCAAAAAGGTTAGACCATGGGAGGTGGACCTACGCGTTGAAAATGGAGCACAAGTTGATGTTGAGCTTGTAGGAACTTATAGATTAGATTTACCTTTGGGTTTTACATTAGAACTTAATAATTGTTATTTGTTCCCTCGATTACGAGGAATATTGTTTCCATTTCAATGTTAGACATTGAGGGGTTTTCCTCATATATTGCTAATGACAGTTATATATTATCTTTTAATGGTATTGTTTGTGGAAATGCTCCGCTTGTGAATGATTTATATATTCTCAATTGTAATCATAAAATTCTCTATGTGCAAAACAAACGAGCTAAAATAAGTAATCCAAGAAACCCCACCTACTTATGGCACTGTAGACTTGGTCATATCAATGAATCAAGGATAGCAAGATTAACAAAGTTAGACTACCTGGAACCATTTGACTTGGAGTGCTATGGTGACTGTGAATCTTGATTGAGAGGCAAGATGACCAACAAACCACTTTCTAGGAAAGGTGTGCGAGCCAAAGAGGCACTTTGAGTTGGTCCATACAGATGTATGTGGGCCGTTTTCCACTCAAGCTAAGGGAGGTTTTCCTTACTTCATAACTTTTACAGACGATTTCACAAGGTTTGGACATGTGTATCTTATGAAGCACAAGTCTGAAGCCTCTGAAAAATTCAAGGAGTATAAGTTAGAAGTAGAGAAACAACTTGAAAAGAGTATCAAGACTCCCCGATCAGATCGAGGAGGTGAATACTTGAGTAGAGTATTTCTAGATTACTTGAAACTTCATGGAGTCCAATCAGAATGGACACCTTCTGGAACACCATAAATGAATGGCGTTGCTGAAAGGAGAAATCGAACCTTATTGGATATGGTCAGATCCATGATGAGTTTTTCAGCTCTTCCAACATAACTTTGGGGCTATGCTTTACAAAACTCAATCTATATTCTGAATAGAGTTCCTTCAAAGTCAGTAGAGAAAATGCCATATGAGACATGACATGGCAAGAAACATGCTCTTACACATATGTGATCTTGGGGCTGCCCTGCATATGTAAAGAAGATGCTTACTGACAAGTTGGTATCTAAAAGTGAGAAATGTTACTTTGTGGGATATCCTTAGGAAATGGGAGGATATTATTTCTATCTTCCTGAAGAACATAAGGTCATTGTTTTCAGAAATGCAACTTTCCTTGAGGAAGTCTATGTCTACAAGGAACAAAGTTAAAATAAGATAGAACTTGAAGATATTCAAGAACTACAAAGCAACATAGAGGTTGAATCCTTGTCAAATGACCTAGAAAAGAATTCAGTGGGAGTGTTTGGTGAAGGTGTGTTACTTAGAGTACAACCTTCAGCCAGTGGGAGTGATGTGATGATTGATGCAGAAATGCAAGATTCTCATACACAACCAATGGAAGACGATACAATGGTTGTACATCCTTTCATTTAGGAAACACATGTAGATGATATTCCTAAAAACTGTCATAGTGGTGGAAACACACAAGAACCTTCTCATGATCAGAATACAAGAACCACAGAAACACAAAATAATCAACTCCGTAGGTCCATTAGGACTCATCGTCAACCTGAAAGACTTAATCTCTTTGTTGAAAGTCAAAATGAGATAGATATTCCTGGTGATGATGAGCCTATGACCTACAACGAGGCTATGTTAGACATTGACTTGCAAAGATGGCAAGAAGCCATGAAATCTGAAATTGACTCAATGTATGCCATCAAGTTTGGAACTTGGTTGATTTGCCAACATGGGTTAGACCCATATGATGTAAATGGGTCTTCAAGAAGAAGATTGATGTATTTGGCAAGGTGCAAACCTACAAGTCTAGGTTGGTAGCAAAAGGTTATAATCAGAGGCCTGGGGTCGATTATGATGAAACCTTTTTGCCAGTAGCAAAGATTAAGTCCATTCGAATTTTGCGTGCAATAGCTGCATACTATGATTATGAGATTTGGCAGATGGATGTTAAGACCGCCTTCCTCAATGGAAATCTAATTGAGGACGTGTATATGATACAACCTGAAGGTTTTACATCCAAGACAAAACCCAAAGCAGTATGCAAACTACAAAAGTCCATTTATGGACTTAAGCAAGCCTCAAGGAGTTGAAATATTTGCTTTGACAAAACTATCAAATCGGTTGAATTTGTCAGAAGCAAGGAGGATCCATGCATTTATAGTAAACGCAAGGAAGGGAGTATTTTTTTCATTATCATATATGTAGATGACATATTGATAATGGAAAATGATAAGTCCCTTATGCAATCAGTGAAGGAATGGTTGTCCAGTACCTTCATGATGAAGGACTTAGGTGAAGCCTGCTACTTGGAATTAGGATCTACAGAGATAGACCTAATAGATTGTTAGGGTTGTGTTACAGTCTACATATATAGACAAAGCGCTAAGATGTTTCTTAATAGAAAACTACAAGAGAGGAGGTCTTCCTATGGGTCAAGGCATTAAGTTATCTAAGAAGGATAGTCCTTCTACTGTTACAGAACTTGAACGCATGAAGAAGATCCCATATGCTTCATCTATAGGATCAATCATGTATGCCATGACCTGCATTAGGCCAGATGTGGCATTTGCACTTAGAATGACTTGCAAATTCCAGCAGAATCCTGGGGAAGAACACTGGAAAGCAGTCAAGAATATTCTTAAGTATCTTAGACGAACTAAAGAATATTTCTTAGTCTATGGTGGGCAAGAGAAGCTAGTCGCTACTGGGTATACTGATGCTAGCTTTCAAACAGATCTTGATGACTTCAAGTCACAGTCTGGATATGCCTTCATTTTTAATGGTGGAGTAGTGTGTTGGAAAAGTTCCAAGCAAGAAACCATTAATGATCCGTCTACTAAAGCCGAGTACATTGCTGGATCGAAAGCTGGTAAAGAAGTTGTCTCGATATCTGAGTTCTTAAAAGAACTAGGGGTTGTTCCAAATGCCAGTTATCCAATAACGATATATTGTGACAACACTGGTGCAATTGTGCAAGCTAAGGAACCAAGATCAACAAACAAAAACAAGCATGTACAGAGGAATTACCACATACTCAGAGAGATGGTGAAATCTAAAGAAATAGATCTAGCCTATATTCCCACAGATGATAATCTAGCTGACCCATTTACTAAACCATTAAGATTGGCTAAGCACAATGGTCATTTTGAAAACATGGGTATTAGATACATAGGAGATTGGCTTTAGGCCAAGTGAGAGATTGAAAGTATGTATGTCCCAGAAACAATCTATATTAGGGACAAAATGTACTTGAACACATTCGTATTATTAATGAGATTAATATTTATGGCATTTGCAATTATTAAATTATTGTTTGATTGTTTGCAATTATTCATATATGTGCATCCCTTGAGCTTACGTTGTCATTAATAGAGTGAGATATTAATGATTGAACGTAACTCTCAAAATAGTCTCGACTAATGATCATCGAGAATGAGATATCGATGATATGCAATAAGTCGACATGTGGTCTGCATCACATTCTTGGAGAATGTAACATGTCTCACAGCTACGAGTAATGATTACTCGTGATGTACATATGGATACTTTGGAGCAGTATTGGTATACACTGTCGATAAACTATTTGTTATACATGTATATAGTGTTATCGGCGTGTTATACATGGATAAGATACAGCTTGTGTTGGGTGCATCAGAATGTAAATCAAGGTGGTAGTTGAGCCAATAATATGCTTCATTCCTCGATTGGAAATTTGAGAAAGCACTCAAGTTCTCAATGTTATTAGGTTGACTAAAGTCAATGGCCAGTGCAAGAGACATATTTAGAATATGGTCTAGTTGTCAACTAATAAATGTGAGATAAAGTGATTAAGCCTTTTGGATAGACACTTGGCAAATCCTAAGCTTAATCGAGTGTGTCGCGAATGAAAGGAATTTACAGTTCCGCATAAAGGTTAAGTTTGTTGGATTCATGTAAACGTACTTCACATATTGAGTTCATCATACGACGCAGTCTAGGAGTTTCGTATGGACCTTAATTAGATTAATGTCTATATGTGAAGGCCTATAGGGTCACACTATATGCGATTGTTTCTTCGATCCAAGAATGTATTGAGAAAGTATTAAATATTCGATTGAGAATCGAGATATTTAATTTATAATAATTATGAAATATTTCTATTTGATAGAAATTATTTAATTAAGTCGAATTGGATTTCGGATTTTATTAAATATGTTGGATATATTATATGGGTACTCGGACAAATACATGGAAGCAATTGAGACAGAAATTACTGGCCCAAAATGAGACCTTAGCCGTCCACCTTGGACGTGTGAAGTGGGTTGGTCCACTGAACATTGACATGGGCCCAAGTTTTTATGTTTTATATCTGTTTAGGTTTTGTCATGAACTCTTATATAAATAACACATACCCCATAATTATGAGGTTACAGAAAATAACTTATCAGTTCCTAAAGTAAGATTTCCTAGCTTTCTTGAATAGGAAATACACTGGAGTTGGAACTTGCAGTCGAGGAAACAAATTGCGTGGATACCTTAGTGGTGAATCCAGCGTACGAAAACCTGTAAGTTTTCTTTGTCATGTTTTGAACATACAACATGATTATCGTATAACCCATGCCAGGATTGTTGTTGGGTAAAAATATTTTTAAAACTTCCGCTATGCTTACTTTGATTTACGAACCCAACAAATCCCTACAACTACACGTTGGAAAAATGTAATTTCATTAGCTAGGGTGGACTAATAATTCATTTGGAAAGGTAAACTTTGGAGTACTATTAGTGCTCCATGTTGAAAGAAAAGGGGTGATTTTGAATTTAAAGCTAAAGATAAGAGACGATTTTTATTCTTTTTTTGGTATTTGATACAAATTTAGTTGAATTAGAGTACAAAAAGGCATATAGAACAACCAGTGGCTAGGAAAGCTCGCTAGATCGGTAGCCAGACAAAAAATGAATGTGGAAAAATAGTGATTTCACACCATACTTAATACTAAGTAATTAAATATATAATGGGAGTAGATTCTAAAAAAAAAAGGAGTCCATAATCCCTTTTAGAGGGTTAAATTTTGGTCCATGGTTCATAATGGAAATTGTAAAGAATGGATGGACCTAACTCAACCCCAAAAGTTAGCTTGTAGGGTGAAGATTGTCCAAGTCCATGTAAGGAGTCCACGTTTCCATTTTATGTTCGATGTGGGATTCTTAACACTCCCCCGCATGCCCAGACATTGTTAACTGGAGCGTGAATAATATAATTTGGGAGCCCAACATCGATGAACAAAGAATTGGAATGGGCCCGACTCTGATATCATGTAAAGAATGGATCTTGAGCCTAACTCAAACCCAAAAACTAGTTTTTAGGGTGAGAATTGTCCAAGTCCATATAAGAAGTTTATGTTTCCATTTCATATCCGATGTGAGACTCTTGACATAAAACATTCAATTTAAGACAACTAACGGGCATTCCTAGGCAATAAATTCAGCTACCTATTTCGTAGTTTAGCAAATAGTTTAGCAATACATATTTTATTGGTGATCTAATTTTATTCATAACAAATAAAACGAGTAAACAAAGATGCGGTTTGACAATGACCTTTATTGTTTTTTTAAAACTCTATATCACAAATTAAAGAATTAATTAGTTGACTAGTAGTATCATTTCGCCTTAGTCGAGAACTCCTTTTTATCTAGAAGGGTATTTCTTCTTATAGTATATCACTGAAAAAAGAGGGAGATTTAGAATTTAAACTCTAAATTTTACTTTTAAGATTTTTAGCATTAATTTATTATGTTTTTAAGGTTAAGAATTCAGATCTACTATTTATGGTTAAACATAATGAATTAACAACCTGGTATTGAAAGATACTGAAAATGAGAAGTTAATGGTCGAATTTTATTTTTAGTAAATAAAGCGTGTAAACCTGAATGCTGAGGCAAGACATCAACTTAACCATACCTCACTAGACATAATACAAGAGAAAAGAAATTTATCTAAGCAAAATATTAATCAACATATCTCTAATTCTTCCTAATCTTAAAATATTCTTAATAATCATCATGTGAAATGTCTTTAAGGAGTCGTTTGGACATGATTTGAAATTATGATGATTTGAAGTTGAAGTTTTGTTTGGACATGCAATTTGGATTTCTTAAATTGTATTTTTTCTTTAAGACATAAAAAACCCACAAGTTGTGAAAACCATCAAAATTTTCCAATTCTTATACAATCTTATCAAATGAGCAAATCATAGTTCATAACAAATTAATACGCTACTAGAAGACATTTCTAAAAAATACAACATCAATTGATCAAACTTTATTTCAAGAAAATGGAAAATTGAACATGAGGTTGTAGTATAACTACTCTTTAATATAATTTCCCCACATAATTGGTAAGAGTAAATTTGTTATAAATATACTACCAACTTGTAGATATTTTAATATTTGATATAAATGGTTGGTAAACATGATTGGTAAACATATCTACCATGGATCTATTTTTACAAAATATAAACTTATGAGTCAACTATTACATTTAAAAAAATTGAAATCATGATTTGGAATCTTAAATCATGCCTTTTTGGATGATTTGAAATTTCATCTCATGAGATGAAATCGCATGTCCAAATGCTGATTTCATCTCATGAGATGAAATCGCATGTCCAAATGCCTACTTAGTGTTCAACCTCACACTTCTTGAGCTCCTAACTTCCACCATCAGAATCACTCATTTGGACATGAATATTTGAAATTAAGGGTATGTTCGGTACGGAGGAAATATATTTTTCATCGAAAATGTGTTTCCTGAAAAATGTGTTTTTAGAAAATAAGTGAATTTCTACTTATTTTCTCATGTTCGTTTGAGTAGTGAAAAATAAGTGAATTTTTAACTTATTTTTTCATGTTCGGTTGGTTGGTAGAAAATATTTTCGGAAATACACACCCAAGCCCCATCAATCCCACCCCATACCACAACAACCTCCAGCCCCCCCACCCCACCACCCACCACCCACCCCAACCAAATTCTATCCCCACCCTCGAACACACTTCATCTTCACCCACCTCTACCCCACACCACCAACCACCCCCCGACCCCACCCCACACTACCGCTCCATCCAACCCTCCTACCTACCCACCCCCTCCCGAATTTTTTATTTCATATATTTTATATTACTTTTATAAAAAAATATATAAAAAATAGAAATCTTTTTCTTACCCACCCCACCACCACCCACTATCCCTCACCCCCACCCCACACCAAATTTAACCACGTAAATTTTTCATTTTTATAAAAAATTTATAAAGGTAAAGTAAATATGAAGTAGAAATTTGGGAGGGTTAGGGGGTGTCGGGGGGATGAGTGTAGAAAATCAGAAAAAATAACTTTTTTTAAAAAAAATTAACTTTTTTTTGGAGGGGGGGTCGTAGAAAATCAAAAAATAAAACTTTTAAAAACCTTTTTTTTAAAAAAACAATTAATTTTTTTGGAGGAGGTGGTGGGGTGGTGGTCGTAGAAAATTAAAAAAAAAACTTTTCAAAACTTTTTTTATAATTTTTTTTTTGGAGGGGGTGGGTGATGCGGGGGTGGTGTAGAAAACCAAAAAAACAAAAACTTTTTAAAATCGTTTTTTGAGTGGGTAGGGTGGTGTGTGTTTGGGGGGGGGGGTGTGTGGGAGTGGTTTGGGTTTGATGGTTGGGGTGGGGTGGGCTGGGTGGTTGGTGAAATGTTACTCGTGGATTTATTTTACCTAATTTGATTAGGAAAGTCATTTTTCCAATTTTTAAGGAAATTATTTTCCTAAAAAAATATTTTTCAAATATTTTGACCAAACGAACATGGAAAAATTGAAAAGCATTCTCATAGAACACACCCTAAAATGAAAAGGACATTCATAAGTTGAAAAAAACTTTTTTTTAAATTCCTAAAAGCTTTTTTCCTTTCAAAGTTTAAATTTTATATTTCAAATTTGAATTTAATATAATTGGCGAGATTAATAAACAAATATTTTATTTGAAATAATCTCCAAATATATATTATGTCAAATTTTGAAACAAATCTATGGCGAAAATTACAGATCATGATCAAAATATACATCATGCATATTGCCTCCCCACATCGTCCGTCCAACTCCAGAGACTTCTTGAGCTCCCAACTTCCAGCATAATCATCAGCATTAACATCAACAGACATTTGGACATGAATTCATTGATATTCGAAAGTTGAAAAAATCTAAAAAATAATTGTTTTCCAAACTTAGATAAGTGCAACTTACCGATGACATGACCTTAGATATGTAGTTGTGGAGGACACGGATTAGGGTAGATGTGTAGTAGGTAGTCGAGCGTAGTTCTACTTACGCTTACAAAATGATAGTTGTAGTGTTCTTACTGTAGGCCCGATTAGTCTATCACACTTATAGGCGCAATAGTGCTTTATAGTCCCCTGTAGTTTGATTTCTGTTGCTACGTGTTCTTTAGTGTACTTTGTTTATCTTATTTAGCTACTGCTTTCTTTTGTTAGAATACGCTACCATGGCGTATTCGATTTTGTTATCAGCATGTTCATATTGCTTTAATTTTTTATCTGAGTGTGACTGTTTCTCTTGCTTTGCTTTGCTATGCTTGCTTTGCTTGTGATTATGCTTTGTCTTGAGCCGATAGTCTCTCGGAAACAACAGCTCTACCTACCAAGGTGGATGTAAGGTCTGCGTACACTTTACCCTTCTCAGACCTCACGTTGTGGGATTTCACTGAGTATGTTGTTATTGTAATTGTTTTCCAAACTTCAAATTATATATTTCAAATTATAGTATGCGATCCAAATACACGTCATGCATGTGTCCTCCCCACATCGTCCTCATAACATTCAACTCGAAAGACTTAGGATTATCTTTCAGCTCATCAGTTGCATGCTTCATGATTGAGTGGATCCTCATGATTTAGACATCTCCAAATATTATTTCAAAGTGCGAAACAAATCTATGGCCAGAATTACAGATTGCTATCAAAATATATGCAATGCATATGTCGTTTGAACATTGTCCAACCTCAGATACTTCGTCATCACCCAACTTCCAGCATTAACAGACATTTGGACAGGCATTCATTGATATTTGAAAGAAAATAATAATATTTGAAGTTGAGTTGAAAAGGGTATTCGAAAATTTGAAGAAAACTGAAACTGGAAAAACTCCTAAAAGACATATTTCAAACTTCAAATCATAGAACGCGATCATAATACACGTCATGCTCGTATCCTCCCCACATCGTCATCCTAACAATCGACTCGAACGAGTTCGGATTATCTCTCAGCTCATTAGTTTTTTTGTTGACGAAGGAACCCGCGGCCGATACTCTCTCGAGTGTGCATAGGGTAAACCCCGGACTGACGCAATAGCCTGCAAACCACGTCAGCCGATTAACCACACTTGGCAAGCCATGTGTGACAGGCTCAACCAAGAAGGTTTATACAGGGGATCGAACTCGTGACCTTGCGGTCCCGCGCTCTACCGCTACACCAACTTGGCTACCCTTGCAGGTTCTCAGCTCATTAGTTGCTTCATGATTAAGGGGATCTTCATGATTAGGCTCAGTAAATAAATGAACCAAACCATAAATAACAGCATTAATATTCAACACAGGCTTCCAATCTTCCCTAAGAATATTAAGACAAACATTTCCTTCATTATCAATAGTTGGGTGATAAACTTTCCCTTTGCACTTAACTTTTGGTGCATATGTGGATATAGATATGGAATTTGGAATGTAAATGGAAATGTACCATCATGATAATAACCTTCATCAGGTTTAATTGTGACTTCAAAATTCATGAGATCATCTTTTCCATTAGGGAATTCAATGGTACAAATTGGTGGTAAGGTTAATTCACTAATATCTCTATGGACACGTAATTCTGAGGGTGTTTGCTCCTTAATTGGTGGTTTTGATCCTGCATTTTCAGCTGCTTCTTTCTGTTTTTTCTTTTACTTTTAACAAATTAATCATGGTTAAGTAATTGTTCCGAATGTTAATTACGAGTTTAATTAATACGACAAGTTGAGGAGATTAGTAAGATTTATCGGACCTATTTGTTTAAGTAGTGGATGATGTTGTAAATGTGACCGAGTCTTCAATTAACCCTTCCATAAGTAGTTACACTTTATTCTTCAATTAAATATTAGTACATATGTTTTTTTTATTGTTAATGGAATTTAATTGAGCATAATATGAGGTTATTACTATATTTTTCAAGTTATGACATGATGATTATTACTTTGCGCGTTATTTGTAGTTGTAGGTCAATTTAATTGAATGACTATATAGTATTAGTGCACCGATTTTAATAAAAAAAACATTTAAGATAGAGCCTTTCCGTACTTCTCAAATGAATAGTTACAATATACCGAAACTTCGACGAAAACGTGACTGATATCTTATATGATATTTTATATGTTCGTTCAACAATATTAGTTTTACATATGTTGTAACAGTAAAATCATAAAATTATATATTGTCACATTAAAATAACTAACTACGTTTGTTAAAAATATTCTAAGATAAATAACACATAAATAGAGCAAATATTTAATAAAATAGATTATATCTTAAAATATAAATAAAAGTAAAATAATCACCAAAAAAAATCTAATTGATATATTTTTTTAAAAGCGTAGAAAAGAGAAACCAACGAATAATTAATGCTTTATTCCAATAATACAAGTCTTCCACCATAGTTATAGTTACTCTAATACTTGTATTTCCAAACAAAAATGACCTTCCATGTTTATATCTCGATTATTCCAATGAAGTTTTTGTCTTTTCTTCCCCAACATAAAAGGGCCAAATTTAATCCTTAAAGGTTCGTTTGGTTCGCGGGCTAAATTATTCTGAGAATATAGTCTTGAGATTATAATTTTTGAATTAGTTTATCCCATGTGGAGGTGCGATAAAATAATTTCAAATTTGATGAGATAAGATGAGATATTCAAGATTAAGTCAAGCATTAATTTTATATTGTATTTGGTTGACGGTATAAATTTAGAATAATTTTATACCTAATTACATACTTAATCTTGGGATATCTCATCTTATCCAGCGTAAAACGACCCCTTAATCTTTTACTTCTTTCATCTTGTTCTTGTTTTCCTCAATTTCACCTTATATTCTCAGCATATGCCACTACACAGATATTACCTATTTTACAAAGAAATCATCCCCCCTCCAATGCTTCTTCCTTTCTAGATATAAAATCTAATTATAGATTAAGAAACTAATGCACATTCTTGTAAAAAACGACTTCATTTTCTTGAGATTTAGAGCCAACTTGTTCTCAAATATGGAAAATTCTAATAGTTATGGCATAAGAATTGGGATCCTTTGCTTATTCATGGGAATGTTCTTATTGCTATCTAGTGTTAGTGCTGAAAGTATATTTTCAAGATCCCTTTTTGTTCCTTTTTATTCCTTTGTGTTTCAGAAAATATATATTATGCTAGTTTTATTAACATGTTTTTTATTTTATGCATCAGATAGGAAATATCCCACGGGAAATGTGAATTTGACACCGTTTGAACAGTGGAGAAGTGCTTATTTCTGCTTGCTAAATGTAAGTAGCTTTAACTCTGTTACAACACTCTTTGTCTAAAGAATGGATATTGGGTCTAACTCAACCCCAAAAGCTAGCTATTAGGGTGAGGATTGTCCAAGTTTATATAAGGAGTTCATGTTAGCATTCCATTTCCGATGTGTGACTCTTAACACTCCCCGCACGCCCAGATCTCGTTAACTGGAGCGTGAACAATATAATTTGGGGGCCCAACATCGGTGAACAAAGAATTGGAATGGGTCTGTCTCTGATACCATGTAAAGAATAGATCTTGGGCCTAAGTCAACCCCAAAAGCTAGCTTGTAGGGTGAGGATTGTCCAAGTCCATATAAGGAGTTCATGTTCCCATTCCATTTCCGATGTGGGACTCTTAACACTTTGGACACTTTTTTTATATTTCAATTCAGTGACATATGCAGAATTTTGTTAAATATGTGCAGCTTATTATCATAATTCGGCTTCCAATGAATTTTGGTCTAGACTATGGTGCCTTGAAGTTTTATTTCATGTCCAAATTGATGAGTATTTACTTTTTATTATTTTTAAAGAGTATCATCCTATTATATATATGAATTTAAGTTATACTCTGTGATAGTGCATTTTTACATAACTGGCATGATTTAACATGTTAAGTAGGTTACGTGCCCTTTACGGTTATAAAATACCGTTACCTACAAGTATTTTAAATGGGTTGATGGTGTAAAAGGGACTATCCTTTTGTTGCGGTATGCTTCACAGATTTACCAATCTACTTAGAATTTTTTATTTGAAAATCGAGAGGGGATCTACAATTTTTTTTTATAATATGGTGCGCAGAACTTAAAGTCTACATATATACATATTATGTTTAAAAGATTGTTTACACATACATATGTAAAGAATTTTTTGGGCAAAGTGGTGTCTTCGCCACTGCCAATGGTGATTTCCACACGAACCTCCAATCAAACTATCAAAGGTATTGACGGATTGTTAACCTAGTCTAACTCTAATAGTTTTATAGTAGAATCTTACTCATAAGTACATTTGGTAAATTATAGTTATGATAGTTTTATTAGAATATAGTTTCTCTGTTAGACTAGAGAAAGGAAGAACTTACCTCTATATAAGGAGGTCATTGTGATGAATTAAAAGCAAGAAAGAAGTCTCTCAATGTTTTTCTTCTCTCTAAATTTTCGTCGCCTCTCAAATTTAACATGATATCAGAGTCTCGTTAAAATAACACGAAAATTCTAAATAATAGTGGGTGACGAAGAAACCAGCGATAAAAATAAAAGAATCGCCGGTGAAGAAAACAAAAATCCAAAGAAAGAAAATCTCCCATTACGACATTACGTCAAATGATAATCCCGGAATTGTGGTGACACAAGTCCAATTGAAGGGAGAGAATTACAAAGAATGAACTAGATCCATAAGGATGGCCCTAAGAGCAAGGAATAAATTCAGCTTCATTGATGGTACAATCAAGAAGCCGGATGAAGAGTCGTCGGACTTATAAGATTGGTGGACTATAAAATCCTTGTTGGTGTCATGAATTCACAACGTCATCGAACCAACGCTTTGCTCAATAATTTCGCATAAAGAGGAAGCGGAAGAATTATGGACGAGCATCCGGGAGCGGTTCGTTGTTACCCACGACCCTCGGATGCAAAAATAAGGTAGAACTTGCGAAGTGCAAGCAGAAGGGAAGGACCATAGTGGATTACTATGAAAAACTAACTAAGTTGTGGGAAGAATTGGCAAACTACGAACAGATTCCGACTTGCAAGTGCGAAAAGTGCACGTGCAATATGGGGATGATCTTGGAATCCAAAAGAGAAGAAGAAAAAGTGCATCTTTTCCTCGTGGGATTGGATGAGGCAATGTATGAAACAGTGAGAACGAACATACTGGCCCAGGAACCGTTGTCATCATTAAACAAAGTCTATTCGAAACTAGTTCAAGAAGAGCGTGTGAGAGGACTCACACGAAAAATGGAAGAACGGAGTAAATCCGTGGCATTTGTCATACAAGGGAGAAATTCTTACTATGACCAAGGTGAAGGGAAGAACGATGGTGCATTCTGCACACATTGCAAGAGATCCGAACACGTTATGGAATGGTGTTTTCAACTCATTGGATATCCGAAATGGTGGCCAGCAAATAAAAAAGGAGACAGAAAATTCGGAGGAAGAAGACGATGACAACAACAATAGCAGAGGATAGACCCGTGATCTGGTCACGTAAGAGGCAACTACAAGGATAACATCATTGTTGTCAAGGATACACAGGCGGAGATAGAACAGATGAACATAGGCGGGATAGGACATCACAATTTGAGTGAGGAGATCAGGAAAATGGCGATTCACGTGTTGAATTCACAAGGAATAAATCTGAATGGAAAGATGAATAGTAAGACTGAAAACGCATCCTAGATTATTGACTTCGGTGCTACCAATCATGTGGAAGGTAATTTGGAGAAATCGAGCGATCAGTGGGACATTCTTGAGTTTTCGGTTGGGCTTCCGGATGGAAGCAAGGGTGGCCAGTGGGCCAGGCTCGGGACCGGCAGGCCGGGTTTGGCGGGATCGGGTCGGGGCGAGACGGGGGAAAAGGGCGGGATCGGGGCAGATCGGGTCAGGCGGGATCGGGATAGGCGGGATTTGCCAAAGTCCCACCCCGATCTCGATCCCGTCGGAATCGGGATCCCGGGCGGTTTTTTTTTTGTTGCTTTTTTGTACTTAATTTAAAAAATAACATATATATAAAAAACTCAATAATTAAACAAGATAGTGTAATAAAAATATCTCAAGGCTGTTTTTGTGCCTCTTATATTATTTAATAGACATATGATTTTTTTGTAATACAAATACAATTGTCAAAATTGCAACTTTGTAGTATTGTTCAAAAATTGCAAATTACATAGTAAAATTGCAATTAAAAAAATTACATTCTGAAAAAGACCTGTTCTAGTTTCTTGATAATTTCCTGTGGTTCTTCGGTTGGAATTGGTATTTGTTGGTCAAATTGATCCACGTCGCTTCCACCACCTTCAGATAAGATTTCGTTGTAGTTTTCGTCTTCTTCTTCGTTGATCTCCGATTGACCGCACCTTCTCTGCTCTGCTCGTATCCAATCTCTGAATAATACTACAGTCTCCAAGCTGTCTCCGGCTAATGAGTGTCTGTGCTCTCCTATTTGATATCTGCTGGCAGAAAAAGCGCTTTCAGACGCAGTTGATGACGCTTGAATGTTAAAACATCTCGGGCCATCATTGAAAGTGTCGGAAAGGTCTTCTCATTCCCCTTCCAGTATTTCAGCAAGTCTTCAAGTCCTTCTTCATTGAGAACTGCTTGGTACGGTACAGAACCCTGCAAAACAAAAATATCAAACTCGCTAATTTGGTTAGTAGCGGTACGGCCGCACATTCTATTTCTGAGGCTTTCAATACTAGCCGCAGAAACAACATGTCTTTTGTGAGGTTGTGTTGAAGAAGAATAAGATGGTATGGAAGTCGGTTGGTTACTAGCACTTTCTTGTTGGTAAAACCTATATACTTTTTTGCATTGATCTTCTACGCTAGACAACACTTCTTCTTTAGTTTGTTCAATATGTGGTGGGTGATTTGGATTTTTGGGAATTGGAGGTGGTAGTACTTCTATATAATCGTAAATAGTTTCAATAAGTGATTTAGTACCATCTATTTTAATAGTCGGATTTAATACAACACCAATAATATAAATAGTGGGAATAGGAATAAAATATTTTTTTATTTTGATAAACATTTTTTAATAGCTGCCATATAAGCTGGTTTTTCCATATATTCACTAAGTAATAAAAATATTAGAGCTATATAAAACAACATAGTTGAAATAGTAGGATAATATATACCGGAAAATTCTTTTGTTGCTTGAAATTTTTTTTCTAAAAATACAATAAGTTCGGAAATTTTTACCCAATCGCTATCTACAACCATATCAGCTGAATTTTGATTATGAGAGTTAAAAAATAAAGTTATATATTTTCTATAGTCATAAGCAACAAGTAGTTGCTCGTATAAAGAATTCCACCTAGTGGGTACTTCTTCTGGAATTTTTCTATAAGGTAGTTGGCAATCGTGAGAAGTTTTTTTATATTCTTTTCTTCGTTGTATTCTATTATTTTTAAAAATGAAGTTTACAGCAAATTGTATTTTACTAAGAATGTCTTCAAAAAGTGATAGATCATCCTTTACAATTAAGTTATATATATGGCACGCGCATTTTATATGAAAATGATATGGAAAAGATGGAGTTAAACTATTTTTTAAAATTGTAATAGCGTAATTGTTAGAAGAAGCGTTATCTAATGTAATAGTCATAATTTTATCAGTTATTCCGTAATAATCGTACACTTGATAAATATATTCTGCAATAAAAGTATCAATGTGTCTATCATCTATATATCTATACGCTAAGATACGTTTTTGCATAGACCATTTATAATCTATCCAATGACAAGTTACCGTTAAATAATCATGGTCGTTAGTACTACGACCTATATCAGAAGTGATAGCCACTTTGCCATTAAAATGATATAATGAATAACGTAAATACTGTTGATATTCATGTGCAAATTTAAATACATCTCTCTTAACAGTTGATCTTGGAAAATCGTTAAAAGCAGGATTATACAAATCTCTAATGTAGTGAATAAAATCGGGAGATGAAGGAAATGAAAAGGGCAAACCCTCCATAACAACTAATTTTGCTATTGCTTTCATATCTCTATGTTTATTGTATTTAGGGCCTATAATTCCCCCGTCATAGGGTTAATTTGACCATGTACTTGGTCCGGGATAGTATCAGTATGTGAACCTTGTTCCGATGGAGCGGGCGTTTGCGCACCCGGTTTTGAAGCTTCGTATTGGGCATACCTAGCTGGATGAGCCCTTACTACGTGTCTCATTAAACCCCCCGTCCCACCGTGACCTTTTTCAATTTTAAATTTTAAAACATCTTTACAAATTTTACATCTAGCTACTTGATTCTCTACGTCTCTATCAAAAAATATCCATGCATATGATTTTAATGGTCGTTTGCTGGACCTCGTCTCATACTAGGGTGAATAGGAGATATTTCAATTGAAGGTACACTAGTGGGTGTGTTATCATCAACATTAGTGGGTGTATCATCTAGATCATCGTCTAAATTAAAGTCTTCTTGAGTTCCAGAAAATAGCTCCTCCTCTAAATCTAATGGTATTGTAGGAAAATGTTAAGTATCAACAAAATCATCCTGTGTAGGAATAGATTTTTTCTAGAAATAGGACCCTTGCCCTTGTTGCCCCTACTAGAAGAAGCATGACCCCTACCCGTAAGAATACGTTTAAATCCTTCCATTATAAATTTATAATTATACTAATAAATAATTAAAGTAAATGAAATTAAGTGCGCTAAATAAAATAAACAGACAATAATAATTTAATGAAGGAACAAATGTACCAAACGCCGACGTAACGTCGACGTGTAATCGAGAGGTTGAAAATTGAAACTTTGCTCGATGGAAGATCCTCAAGCTAGTTGCCAACTTCACTCCCAATTCCCAAATGAATAAATAAAATTGAATAATTAGTAGACAATGTAGACTTGTAAAGAGATAGATTAAGAGATTAGAGAGATTGTAGGAAGATTTGTGAGAAAGATGAAGAGAAAATGAGGTATTTATAGTTGAAAAATTAGGTAAAGTGTAAATATAATAACTTATGGGTTAAAAATAAATATTAAGGGGGTAGGGGGAGGCCAAAGATGGATGTTGCACAACGGCCAAAATGTAAAATGGTCATTATTTTTGCAAAAGGGGGATTTCGGGCGGGATCGGGATCGGGATCGGGATCGGGTCGGGACTGGCAGGCCGGGACGGGTCGGGACGAGACATTGTCCCGTCCTGGTTCGAGCCCCGATACCGCAATTTTTTTTAAATACTCGGGTTCGGGGCGGGACCGGGGCGGTGTCGGGGCGGGACCGGGCTGACCCGGCCCACTGGCCAGCCTTAGATGGAAGTAGCTCGGTGGCTATAAAAGAAGGAACAACCAGGCTGAATGACAATATATGGTTGAAAATGTTCTTTATGTTCCTGATTTGACATGTAATTTAATTTCTGTGTCAGAACTAGTTGATTATGTAGATTGTGATGTAACATTTAATAGAATTATGTGTGCTATACTGGAGTCCACCACGAGGAAGCTGATTAGAAAGGGTGAGCGTCGAGTTAGACTTTATTATTTTTGAAATGTGCCGCTGATACGGGCTATGAAGGCAGAGGCAGTTGATTGGTTCGATCTTTGGCACAAACGAATGAATCATTATTTAGCACAAGTAACAAAGTCTATTACGACATTAGTCTTAAAGAAGAATAATGATAGATTGTATAGAGAATGTGATGTATGACAACGAGCAAAGCAAACGAGGAGTGTTTTTCCTTTAAGTGAGAATATTGCTTCGGATACTTTTGAAATAATCCATTGCGATTTATGGGGACCATATAAGACCCCCTCATCTTGTGGTGCTTCATCATTTTTTACTATTGTGGATGATCGTTCAAGAGCCATGTGGATCTTTCTCTTAGTTGATAAGAAAGAATTGTCCCAAACCTTGAAGAATTTCTTCGCACTTGTGGAAAGGCAGTTCGGAAAAAGGGTGGAGATAGTTAGAAGTGACAACGGATCCGAGTTCACGTGTATGAAGACTTACTTCTTCGAACATGGAATTATATTTCAAGCATCTTGCACAGAGACACCTCAGCAGAATGGAAGAGTCTAAAGAAAACACTGTCACATCCTTAATGTGGCGCGAGCATTGAGATTTCAAGGCCATCTTCTGATTAAATTATGGAGAGAATGTGTTTCGACTGCGGGATACTTGATCAATAGAACACCATCTTCGGTTTTGAATGGAAAAACCCCCTATGAAATTTTATATGGGGAGACGCCTCATTTTGATCACTTAAGGGTGCTAGGGTCACTATGCTATGCATACACAAAGGGAAGAACAAGAGACAAGTTTGAGAGTCAGAGTCGTAAATGTATCTTCTTGGGATATCCTTACGTTTAGAAAGGTTGGAGACTGTATGACTTAGAAAATGATGAATATTTAGTCTCAAGAGATGTGGACTTCTACGAGACTAAGTGTTCTTGTGCCGTAGGAACATGTAACTTGGTCGACAACATAGAAGCGATCCCGGATGAAACAAATGATGAAAGGAATCAACACATTTTCGAAGAAGAACAAACAGATAATGTAGGTGCGAACAAATCTCGAATAGAAGAAATTTGAACACCGGATACCGAACCTACGGATCAACCAGAATTAGACTAGACAAATGCTAGTCCGAATAATGAAAATATGGAAAAAGTACAGACAGAAGGTACCCGAGCCAATGAAAAACCACCGAAGGAACAATTGGGTCGAGGTAAATGTCATAAGCATGACTCAGTTCGATTACGTGACTACGTTACTGAAACATACTGAAAAAAATGACCATCAATGAGTTCGCTTGATCCTCAGCAACCCTCAGGTGCACCTTATCATTTACCTCACTATATATCATGTGATAATTTTTCCTCGCAACACCAAAGCTTCCTTGCAGCAATTACTACATAAATTGAACCAAAATTCTTCTCGGAGGCTATGAAAAAAGAATGTTGGAGAAAAGACATGCAACAAGAAATCCAAGCATTAGAGGACAATGACACATGGACATTGAAAACATTACTGCCGGATAAGAAAGCACTCGGATGTAGATGGGTGTACAATATCAAATACAACTCAGACGGAACAATTGAACGATATAAAGCTTGGTTGATCATCTTCGATAATAAGCAGGAGAAAGGTATTGATTACAATGAAACGTTTGCTCTAGTTGCAAAGGTAGTGACTGTTCAGACATTCTTACCGGTAGCGGCCGCTCGAAATTGGGAGTTACAATAGATGGATGTTCATAACGTCTTCTTGCACGGCGAACTAGTGGAAGAAGTTTATATGAAATTACCACCGAGATTCTATGTGTTTGGTCCGGGGAAAATATGTCGACTCCTAAAATCTTTGTATGAGTTGAAACAAGCTCCACGATGCTGGTTTGTAAAATTGTCAAGTGACTTGATGAAATATTGGTTTAAATAGTCATACTCCAATTATTCTCTCTTTACGATGCACTAGGGAAGTATACAACTTAACGTCTTAGTTTATGTGGATGACTTGATTATCTCCAGAAATGACCATAGTGCCATTGCACGGTTGAAAGACTATCTCCGAGCCTGTTTTCACATGAAGGATTTGGATCTCATGAAATATCTTCTAGGGGTTGAAGTTGCGCGTGGACCAATAGGATTATTCTTTTGTCAACAGAAGTATACCTTGGATATAATCTATGAGTCCGGGCTACTGGGAGCAAAACCGATTAAAATTCCTATGGAACAGAATCACAATCCGGCGTTGGCCAAAATGGCTAATTTGAAAGATCCGAAATCATACTGACGTCTGGTCGATAGATTAATATATCACAGTTTTATGTGATCGGAATTGTCCTATTGTGTATATATTTTGTTCCAATTCATGCACCAACCCAAGGAAGCGCACTGGAGAGTCGCCCTCCGGGTGGTAAGATACTTGAAAAAGAACTCTGGGCAAGAAATTGTGTTAAGTAAGGATTGTGATCTCTAGTTGTATAAGTGGTGTGATGCGGACTGGGCTGGATGTTCGTTGACCCGAAGATTGCTCACCAGATGATTTATCTCCCTCGAGAATTCACCGGTATCATGGAAAACCAAGAAGCAACACATTGTCTCTCGCTCGTCAGTAGATGTGGAATACCGTTCAATGGCAATGACGGTTTGTGAATTGAAATTGTTGAAGGGAATCCTACATAGCTTTGGCATCGAACATAAATCTCTGGTTAAAATGTATTGTGATAGTCAAGCAGCATTGTATATTGCACAAAATATGGTATTTCACGAACGGACTAAATATATTGAAGTTGACTGTCATTATGTCTGAGACGCACTTCAATCGGGTATAACTCTTCTGAGTTATGTATCAACTAACGAACAATTGGTCGATGTGTTTACAAAGGATTTGGACAAATCACAACATGAATATCTGCTTGGCAAGTTGGACATTCGAGATCCCCATGCTCCAACTTGAGGGGGGTATTGACGGATTGGAAACCTAGTCTAACTCTAATAGTTTTATGGTAGAAGTCTAGTCTAAGTATATTTGATAAATTATAATTATGATAGTTTTATTAGAAAATGATTTCCTTGTTAGACTAGGGAAATGAAGAACTTACTTTATATAAGGAGATTATTGTGATGAATGAAAAGCAAAAAAAGAATTCTCTCTAAATTTCCTTCGCCTCTCAAATTTAACAAAAGGCGAATCCAAAATTTTGAGTTTTAAATTTAGAATTTGTACATATATATTTAGTAAATTTCATAACAGAATAAAAGATTAGGACAAACCTACTAGAACCGGTCGAACCGGTAAGTTGCCTTCTAGCTCCGCCCTTATTCATTAGTATATTATTTGTTGCAATTTTAATCACTCTTTCACATAAATTTATGTTCTGCATTAAAAAATAGTGGGATCAGATGAACCTAGTGTCACAACGTTTCATCTGCCTCTGCTCTGAACCATCCATCGGAGGAGGCGGTAACTTAATACAGAGTCAATCCCTATCGTTTTTATGTCTTGTTTGAATTTCATGCAAATTCATAGTATCTATTTTTCATGATGTATGCAGACATCTCCAGTTTGTTCAAAGAATCATACACTCACAATGTCTGGTTGGCTGAATGTAACACATGATGAAGGCAAAATTTTCTGTCAAAAAGGAGGATGCGCAGATTATACTATAGGAGTACTCGGTTGCATTCGTCATGTCAAACGTGATTTTTGGTTTGCAAATAAGGCCAAAGTTCAACATATCTATGACACCATCGACATTGGGTGCTACAGCTTACAAGGTTTTTCTTTTTATTTTTTCAACTTTAACTTCTATGCACTTATAAAGTAAAAGAATTTTACAGGCTATTTAAAAGATAATTAGTGATAGAATGGATAGGATCCCTTCATCTTAATTAGAGGTTTCGGGTTCTAGCCCTAAGTATGGAAAAAGATCCTGTTATGGAGCACTTCACCCTTAAATGAGCCTTACGCGAGATAATTGGGGTCCCAATGCGCGGACATCGAACACCGGATGAAAAATAAAGAAAAAAGATACTTACATGTAAAATTAAGTTTTGTTATATATATTGACAGTGTAATATTTTTATCAAAAGTTTATCTGTATTATCTTATATATGTCATTATTGTATAACTATATATCACCGCTGTCAATGTGTCTAAGTTTAAACTCTTATAATTAGCTATCTATAATAAGTGAAACTAGTTATCTTAAAAATAGAACAAATAACCTACTATAACAAGTTAATAATACTACTAATATACAAATTATTAATACTATCTATTACAATCTATATGTTTATACAATAAGGTCAACATAAAAATTATATTGTTTAGCTTCTATGATCACAATGTAAAATATTTTTTATAACATTAGGGTGCTTAAAAGGTACTACTCATGTAAGTGAAACAAGTTACTTGAAAATAAAATAGATAACCTTCTACATATATGATATAACATATGAAATTATCCTGATAGCATAAAAATTGTTTACGTTATTAGTATAGTTAAATCCGTTTTTAACTTTCATTCTTTTTTGAGTTTTTCTATTAATCCATGATTAATTTAATTTGCAGGATTTAATGGAACAAGTTTGTACCCCACACAGAATTGAAATCAGCCTCAATGTCGATGATTCCCTTGTTTACGTTTGAATCATCTTGGCTTTGGTGTGTTATATTTTGTTGGAAAAATCGTGTATACTATATACAATAAGAAGCAACAAATATGAATAGCCATCACATTATGTACTTTTCCTTTGGGGAAACAGTTCAAATTGGTTGTTCAATCCCTTTTTGTTTTATAAATTGTTATTGGCTTTTGTTTGTTCTATAGTGGAAGGCTGAAAGGCACAAATAATGTAATGCTTATGATCTGTCTATTATATACTTTGCCCTCTATTATTTTGTAATGGTGATTTATCATGTCATTCTACTCAGCCCTTGTAGCCCACTTTTTTTCGATAGGTTGAAATGAAATGAGCAATAACAATTTAAGTTTCTCCATATTAAAGGGAGCTGAAAAAAATCAAAGAGCTGAGTTCAATATCTATACACCAACGATGTAATAAGATATTCTACATTATGGAGTCACCAAAAATGAATATTAGTGTCAATTGTATGAGACACAAAATAAAAAAATTTCTTAAAAACAAACTACAAATAATAAACGGTCCATGATAATGCTTCAAGACAACTATTTTGATATGGTAATCTCTTGCAGAACAGAACTATTTTCACTGTTTCATGGTCTGTCAAACGTCAGTCGACATTATCTCGATCCAGTGCCGAAGCCGAGTATCGAGGGTAGCTAATGTGGTCTCGGAATCATGTTGGTTACGTAATTTGCTATTGGAGCTTCATTCACCTATTCATAAAGTAACCTTGGTTTATTGCGATGATATTAGTGTCATCTACCTTTCTGGTAATCCGGTTCAGCACCAACGCACTAAGCATATCGAGATGGACATTCACTTTGTCCGCGAAAAAGTTGCTCATGGTCAGGTACGCTTCTGCCATGTCCCGTCAAGATATCAAATTGCCGACATCTTTACAAAGGGTCTTCCCTCGGTCCTTTTTGAAGATTTTAGGGACAGTCTCAACGTTCGAAAACCGCCCGCTATGACTGCGGGGGGGTGGGTGGGTGGGGTGGGGTGGGGTGGTGGTGTTAAATATACCGAGTATACATACGATATACACGTTATGCACGTGTATATCCTATGTATACTTGGTCTCGGCTGCTTTACCCTTCTCGACTACTTTGTCCTAATTGTACACAAGTTTGTATAGTTGTAGTGTAACTTAATTAGTCTTGTACTCTTACCATAATTGTATAATTACTCTCCAAATAGAATAAGATTTTAGGAGTAGAATAGGAATATGATTCTCCTATTATGGACATATGTAAATTGTATATATAGTCTTTCAATTAATGAAAATAATCAAGGAATTATTTCTTTCATTCACGTACAGCTGTCAGCCCTATAACTGTCCAAAAATCAATTAGTGGACAGAAATCCAGAATACATATATGACGCTAGCTTGCTAATTGCCCTTAAACTAACTTCCTTTGTTTTTAGCTGCAACAGTGGTATCCGGCCAAGTTTCAGTGTCACGATTATTTTATCATGTACTTGTTACCTAAACTTACACAAGCACTAGCTAACTTTGATTATCAAAGCTTTGTCACCAACACTAGTACTAACTTTGATAATCAAAGCTTGGACAAATGAACTAACACAAGTTGTGAGACAGTTGTCTTACACCAACACAAGTTGTCACGACTATTTTATCATGTAATTGTTACCTTACACCAACACAAGTACTTACTTTGATCAACATAGCCCTGTCACCAACACTAGTACTAACTTTGATCACCAAAGCTTGGACAAATGGACTAACATAAGTTGTGAGACAATTGCCCATGTTTGACAAGTAAAATTTGTGAAGCTCGGAATCATATATTTTTCAAGATCTTGGTTCTGCCAATTCCATTCGTCAAAATATAAGTTGTCTATGTTTGACACAATTTGTGGAACTCAAAAATCCTACTATTCAAGATATTGATTCCACAAGATATTGATTCCACAAATTTAAAAACTCATTTGAACCATTTTTTGTACGTACTTTAGAGTCGTATAATCATAATATAAAATTGCTTGGTCGTAAAAATAAAACTGCATGTTATTTCCGTTTCCATTTTTAATATTGTGGGATAAGGTGAGACTTGAGGTTGATAATTGCAAATCAACCCCAAAACTTCAAAGATATGTGTCGGCAAAATTAGCAAAACTCGGGGAAAGGCGCATTTCAAACTGGCAAACAAAGTAGAATTACATTGCAGTTTCTCTCATACTAGATCAAAATAGATATTCACAAATTGAAAAGACCTGTCCCTTGATAACCCACATTAAGGGAGATTAAGAAGTAAACTAGAATTTTTCAGCGGATTTTTATTCATTCACCCCAAGCACAATAAGACATTGCTGTTACAAAAGTCCCAGACATGCCTGGAGACGATTTTGCGCATTATCCCATAGCATATTTCTGAGTCCAGCTACGAGCAGTGGTCTCGTATTTGGCCCTGTCAGTCTTGTACATATGAGCAATTTCTGGTACAAGCGGATCATCTGGATTTGGGTCTGTCAACAGAGAGCAGATGGACAGCAGGACCTGAAAGCATATCGCTGACTGGTTACACTTCAACACCCAAAGGCACCTCAAAAGGGGCAAAGGTCAAAAAGGAAACAAGGGCATCAAAGCACAAAGCATCAATATCAACTTATAACTTGCATAATTAGAGAGCTGGAATCAAGAACGCATCAAATAATGACATTTTGTTTTCACTTTTTTGGCAGATTTTGTGGGTACCATTTTAGGTGGCTCTCACTACTAGGCATAGAGATTGTAATAAACTTTCATGTAAGATCATATAGCCATGGTTCTAGTGGCCCCAAGTAGTATTTCTTTAAAAAGAAGAGATCAAGCTTGTAAAGGTATCAAAAATCTTGATACAAATTAGTATATATAGACTTTGGATTCTTTTAAGGAGCAACCTAAGGCCAAAAGAGAAAACATCATTAACTTGGGTGATGAAAAGAAAGGCTAAGTTCCAAACCTTCGATATGGTCAATGCTGGACTCCACTGCTCCTTGAGAATATCCAGACAAATACTTCCATTGCTATTGATGTTAGGGTGGAAAACCTTAGTTCTAAAAGCAACCTGAAACAACGGAAAAATCACTTGTAAAATCACTACCTCAGATTCCAAACATGACAAAAAATTTATTTACACAATTCGTAAAAGTGCTCAAAAGAGACAACACGCTTGACATCCCAGACACAGGTTAACTTGTTTTAAAACTCATATGAGCAAATGCATGCAAAATAATTACTCCCCATCCAACTCATTAAAAATGGAGTGAACAGAAAAGTGAAGACAAGGGATTGTCTGAAGCTAAATTATACCTTTGGAGGCTTGAAAGGATAATCTGGAGGGAAATGAATTGAAACCAAAAATACACCTCCAGCATCCAACTCATTAAAAATGGAGTGAACAGAAAAGTGAAGACAAGGGATTGTCTGAAGCTAAATTATACCTTTGGAGGCTTGAAAGGATAATCTGGAGGGAAATGAATTGAAACCAAAAATACACCTCCAGCATAAGGGCTATCTGTAGGCCCCATGATTGTTGCTTGCCAATGGAACATATCCTCTGCCACTGGACCTGTATTAAACCAAATATGCTAATGAAAATGAGCATAAAGTTTCTACCAGTTGCCAACTGAAAACAAATATATAGTGTACAGATATTCCACAAGGGTTACAATCAATGACAATATTATACACCCACCATGACTTCCTTTCTATTTTTAATTTTTTTTGTTATTTATAGATGGCTTAGTCTCTCGGAAACAGCCGCTCTACCTACCAAGGTAGAGTTAAGGTCTGCGTACACTCTACCCTCCCCAGACCCCACATTATGGGATTTCACTGGGTATGTTGTTATAGATGACTTAGTCGCTTTGTTTATCTTACTTTGCTTGTGCTTGTGCTTGAGGGTATCTCGGAAACAACCGTTGTACCTACCAAGATAGAGGTAAGGTCTGCGTACACTCTACCCTCCCCAGACCCCACGTTGTGGGATTTCACCGGGTATGTTGTTGTTATAGATGGAAGAGGAGCAGAACAAGAGACCCCACGTTGTGGGATTTCACCGGGTATATTGTTGTTATAGATGGAAGAGGAGCAAAACAAGAGAAAAGCTATACTGAAGGAAGCATCAAAATCAACATCACCTAAGGCCTAATCCAATACTTAGACAACCCCCTAGGAGGTCAGTAATGAATTGTAATGCCGGTCAACTGAGTATGAAGGAAAAGTAAAGTACAAGAAAGAATGACACTGAACTTGAGGTACCATTCTTCACTTATTAATTGTAATGGGTCTTATGGAGTCAATTACATCCTTTATTTCCATGGCAAAGAGTGTTACCAAGAGTTTCTAGTGACCAAAAAGTGCAAAATGATCGGTTCCACATTCAATTGGAATACACCAATCAGAATGAAACATCAACAAACATTTTTGTCATACCATTCTGCTTATTATCAAACAGCCGAAAGCTTCAACACCAACTTAGGTAATTATTTAATATATTTGACATATCTGCTAAAAGTTATCAACTTTATGATACTTTGAAACCTAACAAGGACACTTATCATCAATACATGAGTAGGACCTATTATTCTGTTGGCTAAGAAAACGCTACATAACCCTAGAAAACCAATAAATTGAACAATGGAATAAGTAGTTCAGCTAACTTACCAGCACTGCATGATGTGGGAGGATCCTTCTGCAGATCCTTGAGCTCCTTCAATATCCTCTTCGACGCCATCAATTAGCCTCTGTCCCTTCAACTCCAAACCCTGACCTGACATTCAATTGAAAACCGTTTACCACAAACCATAGATCTTCAAAATTTCACAAAGCAACAACCAAAAAGAAGCAAACCACAAAAATTAAAAGTAAAAAATCACAGAGAAATCATGAGCAGATCTACGCTATTAATAACCGCCTATCACACCGACTACTTTCAGCTCGTCACAAATTTATGCAAGCAAACATATTACATACAATTTGTAAATACAATAAACCTCGCTCCAGATTCACTAACTCTAAATCTCAAAGAGAAACATACAAGATCTAATTGATTGTTCATAAGATCAAAATCATAGATTTGTTTCATTCTCTAAATAGAACCACACTTTCAAGTAAATATACACATTGTTTCAGCTTGGGGGACACATTTGTATAAGTAACAGAAAATATCAAAAACTGCACACACGGTAAGTTTTACTTGCTACAAAATCCACCTGACTCTAAGTCTTGAATCTGCAGCTGAGATGAGAGACACATACATGGTTTAATTAATGCTAATATTTTTTTTTTAAAAAAAAAACTAGATCTGTTTCATTCCTTAAATAGAACATACATTCGAGTGGATATATACAAACACTGCCTTCAGCACGTGACGCATATTTGTCTATAGGTAAAAGAAAAATATTGCACATATAGTAAACTTTACTAGCGCCGAGTCCACCGACTCGAATCCTAAATCTGCAGCTAAGAGACATATCCAAAATCTAATTAATTAAGACCCGAAAAGAGAAATCTGACTTTAATTTTAAAAATTATGTTTGATATGCATGGTTAAAGGGATGAAATGTATTTAGTCAAATATAAAAAGGAGAAGAGATTTATGGGAGAAGCCAAGAAGTGCTGAGAGTAGACTAAAAACCAACTCCCCACTTCCTTAGCTATCACGTTTCTTTCTGTATTAGCATCTCTTCTTCGTACTCCTTTTTTTCAATCTTTCTTCCTATATTATTCTGCTTCATTCCTTAAATAGATACCATACATTCGAGTGAATGAATATATACAAATACTGTTCTTAGCTCGTCACACATTTTCGTATAGGTAAAAAAAATGCACATATAGTAAACCGTACTAGCTTCAAATCCACCGACTCTAAATCCTGAGTACACAGCTGAGAGCCTATGTAAAAAAAAGTAGATCTGCTTAATTCCTTAAATAGAACCATACATTCAAGTGGATATATACAAATACTACTTTCAGCTCGTGACACATTTGTACAGGGGCGTATGTAGCATTGAAGGTAGGAACCCCTAACTTTTGACGCGGAGCATAAATTTATGTGTAAAAATTTATTAAAATTGTAATAAATAGTAGATATGAACTCATAACTTTTAAAATACAATAGGTTCAACTAAGAATCTTGAAAGGTTGAACCCATAAAGTTCAAATCTGGATCCGCCTCTATTAATTTGTATATTTTAAAAAATAAAATTCTAACATATAGTATATCGTATTAGCTCTCAAACCACATACTCTAAATCCTGAATCCACATCTAAAAGCGTGTTCAAATTGTCATTAATTGCTCATTAAAATTGTAGATCTGCTTCATTCCTTAGGGTAGAACCATACATTCGAGTAAATGGATATATACAAATACTACTTTCAGCTTGTCACACATTTGTATAGGTAAATAAATATTAAATTTTCACATATAATAAGTATAACTACGAATCAACTAACTCTAAAACCTGATTTCGAAGCTGAGAGACACATACAGGATCTAATTAATTGTAAATAATTAGGAAACCTTTAGATCTGTTTCATCCCTTCAAAAGAACCATACGTTTGAGTAAGCAAATGGATATATACAAATACTGCTTTCAGCTCATCACACGTATTTATATATGTAAAAAAGCACTAAAACTTAAAAAAATACTAACCGTAGTAGCTCAGAATCCCGAATTCAGCATATCCAAAATTAAATTAATTAATTTTTTTAAGAAAAACCTAGATCTGTTACAATTTTATCTATGTATAGAATAATAGTATATTAAAATTTGCACAAATAGTAAAACTGGTAAGTAGCTCCGAATCAACTGACTCTAAATCCTGAAATTAGCTATCCAAAATTTAATTAACTGATTAAAAAATATCTAAAAAAGAAACTAGATCTGTTTCATTCCGAGCAAATATTTTTTTATTACATAAAGCGTAGGGAAGGGGAAATCGGTAGGTATTACAACGTGAAAATTTTAATTTTCACCGACAAAGTGAAAGTTCAGATAGTCAATCTATATTTTTAAAATCGAATACACACCAACAAGTGAAATGCTTTTGAAGTACCTGAAGATGATAGAGAGGTGGATTTGATTGACTAAGAAATTGAAGGAGACGGAGATTGCAGAGCTGGTTGAGCCAATAGTAGAGTAGTAGTTTTACAAGAAAAAATAGAAGAGAAGGTAGAAATTGGGAAATTGGAGTGTATAAGTAGTATACTCACAAGGAGGGAGGAAGAGTGGGGTCCAGTAGATATGTTCTAGAATACTACTATTGCCCATAGTCATAATTTTTGGCGTACCATCAACGCTAGCTTTATACGTTGGCCTCTTTTGTTTTTTTTTTGGGAAATTGCACTAATGCTCTTTAAATCAAACTATTTATGCGAGGGTCTTTATTATTTTTTATACCCCTCTAAATTACTCATGCGTCATATTCCCAAACCTTTATCTGCTTCAGCCTAAATAACGTGAACCCCGAAAACGTGAATCTTCACTGCAATAAAATTAAGCGTGGTAACGTAAACCCTTCACTGCAATTACGAACACTACAATTATGATTGAATAATTGAGTTCGAGTATCTTCAACAAAATTTCAGTTCAAAAACAGAGTAAACTTCAACAAAATTCAAAAAATATGATTCAAAATTGACTTTGAATTTCCAGTTCCGAATTTGATTTGCCGATTTTAAATTACTTTTCGTCCAATTCTCAAACTCAAAATATGTATACTCTTCAACTTGATTTACAAATCTGCAATTTGACACTTTTCCAATGGATGATATTACAATTTTAGTGCAACACAATGGTAGCTGGAATTCGTGATGTTGACGCAATTCTCATAAAACTAGCTGCAATTTCAATGAGTTTATTGCACAAATTGCAACTACAGCACAATCCTGCTACAACAAAGCTAGAAATCAAATACACAATTGGAGAGGAATTCCCACTGATGAAGATCTTTAACGATATGGGAGTAAACTTTTAATTCAACTTGAAGAAGAAGAACATTGCCATAACTTCATATAGATTGTCAATCTCGTACAAAAACATTGTTGTCGACACAATCACGCCACAAATTGATGTTGTTGGAACTTCATAAAAAATAGAACTGATCAATTCACCAAAACTAAATGACGATGGTGACATAGATATGATTGACAATGTCATTCATCAACCGCAACACACGGATCACAATATCATCATTACTGATCCACTCAAACAAGCAATTGAAATTGGCAAAATTTATATTGACAAAATACATTAATCGTTGTTGTGTGACAATACTCAGTATAAGAGAAATTCGAATATCAAACTAAAAAATCATGTCATAGAAGATTCGTGCATGTTTTTGTCAATTTTCTATGATACCTATTGTACGCACATGATACCATCATGGTATATCCATATACTGATATGGTATCATGAAAAACTGGTTGAAGTCTATCAATGTGAGACTCTCATCAGTCCTTCATAATACCATCATCGTATATCCATATACTGAGATGGTTTCATGAAGGACTAGGTTACAGTCCTTCAATGAGAGACTCCCCTCAGTCCACACATGATACCATCATGGTATATATATATGTACTGGTATGGTATCATGAAAGAATGGGTGAAGTCCATTAATGTGAAACTCCCTCAGTCTTGCATGATAACATCATGATATATCCATATACTGATATGGTATCATAAAGGAGTGTGTGAAGTCCATCAATGTGAGACTCCCCTCAGTCCTTCATGACACCATCATGGTATATTCATATAGTGAGATAGTATCAATAAAGGACTGGTGTGGTCTTCCTCAATCCACACATGATACCGTAATGATATATACATATACTGAGATGGTTTCATGAAGGATTGGGTTATATTCCTTCAATGAGAGACTCCCATCAGTCCACACATGATACTATCATGGTATATCCATATATTGATATGGTATCATGAATGAATGGGTGAAGTCCATCAATATGAAACTCATTCAGTCCTGCATGTTACTATCATGGTATATCCATATACTGAGATGGTATCATGAAAGACTGGGTTGAAGTCCTTCAATGAGAGACTCCCCTCAGTCCACACATGATATCATCATGGTATATTCATATGTTGATATGGTATCATGAAAGAATGGATGAAGTCCATCAATATGAAACTCCCTCAGTCCTTCATGATACCATCATGGTATACCCATATACTTAGATAGAATTATGAAGGACTGGGTTGCAGTCCTTCAATAAGAGACTTTCCTCAGTCCACACATGATATCATCATGGTATATTCATATACTAAGATGTTGTCATTAAGGACTGCTTCAGTCATTCACCCATGTACACGCCTCTCTATTTTGATCTAAAAAATATTCTCATGATGCGATCATTATGTGTAGGTATTATGTTGCTTGTGTCAAAGAAGGATGCATGTGGAGTCTTAAATCAGGAAGTGTATGAAAGTCAAACATGTTTCAAGTGTCATTTTTCAATGACGTCCACAGTTGCCTAAAGAATGACACAAATTGCTCAGAAAGAACTGTCACCATGATGTTTGTTAATAGTATCATACAAGAAAATTTTGCTGATTCAAAAACGGTATACACACCATCAGATATCCAGCGAGATGTCAAAAATGCATATGGTATCAACTTGTCGTACATGCAAGCATGTCGTGCAAAAGAAGGGGCTATTGAAATTTGTAGAGGAAGCCCAAAAGATTCATACAAGAAATTACCAACATATCTGTACATATTGGAGTATGCAAATCCAAGGACAGTTACAAGACTAGATACTGAACAAGATGACTTTTTCTTGTATATTTTCGTAGCACTAAATGCATCAATTCAAGGTTGAAAGTGCTGCAAACCTACAGTAATAGTCGATGCTACATTCCTAAAGGCAACATACAGAGGGACCATGCTCACAACTACCACACAAGATGCAGAAGGCAAGTATACCCCATGCCTTGCCTGCAATGCATAAAAAAACCTTTACTGATCTGTGATACCCACATGGTATAAAAATATACTTCATAGGTATCATGTGGGAATAGCTACAAAAATTCCTTACTAAGAAATATTATTTTCATGAATTCATTTTTTATCTCTCATTGTGACATTGCTATATCTATTCATACTGGACAAATTTTATCGTTTGCTTATGAAATTATTGATTCGGAGAATGATACTTCTTCGGAGTATTTCTTCATACATTTCAAAGAGGTGTATGGGGATAGGCATAAAATGTGCATTGTCCCAGATAGACACGACATCATAGCTAAGGCAGCTGCAGTTGTTTATCCAACACTCCTTCACTGTGTCTGTATGAGACACTTGTGGAACAACGTTAAAGAAAACTTCAAAAAGGAGAAAATATTGATTAAAGATGTTTACTTTGCATTGTCAAAATCATACACAATTCAATAGTTCAACTACCTTCTGATAGAGTTAGATGCAATCGATCCCCAAGTAAAACCCTACTTGTAAAAAGTTGGATACCACAAATGGTCTTGTGCATATTGTGCAGCCAACCGAACAACAACAATGAAATCAAACATCGTAGAAATAATAAATTCAGCAACCAGACACGTAGCTCCTAGTTATAAATTTTCTTGACTATATGACAAACTTAGTGCAGAAATGAAATTACAAATACAGTACTATTGTCAAATATACAAATATCACACTGAGCAATAAGTATGAAAATGTGCTAACCGTAAACATCAAAGCATCACAAACGATGTCAGTGAGATATATTCTTAAAATTTATTACAGATTTAAAAAATATGGTGCAAAATATATGATTATTTATCCCCCCACTAATGACATTTTACTGACTAAACTATACAGGTCGTGCCTTCAACACAGTTTGTCCACTTAGTAATTGATGGTCCATAAAACACATTGTGTCTCTACAACAAAAGAGCTACACATGTCATATGTTTCAAGTTGATGAGATGTCATGTTCACCCAACCCAAAACGCAACTTGACACAACTCACCACAAAATACAATGCATCATCATCCACGGAACCCATCTCCCTCATCAACAGATTGTACAACAATCATCCTTGCACCATCATTGGAGGCATATCCAAAAAATACCAAAAATACGTTTCTCTAAATAGCACAAGCTACCTAGCTGACAACTTGTCATTCAACTCACTAACAATATCACAGTTGGTGTTGCGGTCAATCTTTGGTTTATAGTCAATATCCATCTTGATATAAAAATTCCCAACCTATAAACACAACAATTATACAAAAAACATATCAAACCAACAACCCTCATTACTCTATCATACATATATACCATGTATCAGTACTCTATGATGCCTAAATAGTGTATCATATATACTAAAAGAGTGTCAATTACATACCTACTTTTAAAAAATGATACTCTCATTGTATATAAATTACTAACATGATATCATAGAGAAGCAACCTTCAACCACTAACTCCTCTATGATACTCAATTACTATTATATACTATCAGAGTATCACAACAACTTGAAGGTTCATTACTTCAAACACATACAAAGTATTAACATATCAAAACAACAACCCTCATTACTATATCATACACATATATCATGTATCAGTACTCTGTGATGCCTAAATAATATATCATATATAGTAAAAGAGTATCAATTACATACATACTCTTGAAAAAATGATACTCTCATTGTATATAAATATACTAACATGGTATCATAGAGAAGCAACTAATACACCTTCAACCACTAACTCCCCTATGATACTCAATTACTATTATATACTATTAGAGTATCACAATAACTTGAAGGTTCATTACTTCCAAAACACACATAGTATTAATTGTACCAACAGAAACTACATTATATAAAACTTCGATTTCACCACATTTTTGCATAAAGTATAAAAATTAAAAGTAACAAAAGACAAAAAATAAGTTACCTTCGTATCATTAACATCATCGAATGTTGCAGAGACTGTTTTAGATCCTCTTCTTCACATTTTCATAGTATGAACCATTTGCCCCACATTTTCCTTCCCCTTTCTTTTGACATTGTCAACATCTTTACCTGCAACTGCTTCATCAACCTCATTTGAGTGTCGGGTTTTTGGATCATCACATGATTTGGGGTCACCCTGATTCAGTTTAGGGATACCAATAGAAATCGACTACGAATCATCAATGTAGAATGAAAAACTTGGGCCCGACATCACTGACGAAATACACTAATGTTTACCTACACCTTAATCTAAAAGAATCATCAAAATCAGTTAAATATTGAAGACAATAGCCCCTCCATCGAGTTGTAACGTGCTTTTGATGCATGTATAGAATACAAAAACTACACACTAAATTTTTTGAAGAATAGGAGAAACTACTACTAAAAACTCAATTAAACTACAAATTTATATGAAACAAACTGTTAAAGCAATGAAGAAACATGAACATCTACCACTTTTTTCAATTTTAAACACACCGCAAAAAATGATGATGAAGAAACGTGCCAAAGTTGACTAAGAGAGATTGGATTGAATTGGGTAGAATTAGGACTTGGGCCACACGGAAATTGGATCGAATGAAAAAAATGCTTGGGCCGATGTGGGAGAGGGGTATGACACGTAAATAGTTTAAGTTAGGCTGGGTAGAAAGTGAAAATAGTTTGGGAGGGGGTAGGCTCGCGTAAATAGTTTAGGTTGAGTGGGTAGTAAGTGTAGTTTTTCCTATCCATAGGGTTTCAGGCTTAGATTTAAATTTTATAGTACAACAATAACAGATCCAGTATAATTCTATAAAATTGGTCTGGCGAGGGTCGAGTGTACGCAGATTTTACTCTTATCTTGAATGACAGAAATGTTATTTTCGATAGACCATCGATTCAAGAAAAGTAATTCAAAACAACTCAAAAAAAGAAACAACAAAATGCTATATAAAGTATGTTATAGGTTCAGAATATTATTGAATGTATTAATTATGTTTGAATTTTATAAATATATAACTAATAAATTTATATGGACATATAACAATTTGAGTTGGAATTATCAAGTTTTGATAAACTCGTATTTATTACGGCATATTTATCTATAGTTTTGCAGCTTAGAGAAAACATAACCCTAAATAGGGTGATATAGAGGCAGGGGCGGACCTAGCCCTTTTGGAGGGGGCATGTGCCCCTGGTAACTTCGGAAAAATCTCTGTATATATATATGTGTATATATCTCGAATATCTATCATTTATTTAAAAAGACCCCTTAAACATATATGTTGGGATGGCCCATTTGGTCAGCATGTCCTTGAGCTGTTATTCTCTGCCGCGCAACCCGAATTTGAACCTTGAATCATACATTTTTTGCATTTTCATTTTTAGTTGATAATAATTGGAAAAAAATGCATAAAAAATGTGTTGTTGGCAAGTTTTGATCATGCAACCTATTGCATGTAAAAGGGTGTCCAAACCACCAGTCCGCGAATGAGTTGCAATCAAATATACAATTTAATTTGTATTTATATGCAAGTACATTGGTTCTATGAGTGTTTTAATAAAATTCCAAAGTGGTATTGTGTGACATTCCTTCATCTAACGTGCATGTGCCTTTAGTGGTGCTCCCGTAGTCTTCAAATTATGGATCTACCTCTTTATGGTAGTCGAGGATTAGTGGAAGGTAGTATGTAATCGAGTGATTGCCTAGTTTTCTTTATCAATACTTATTAGTCTCCTACTATCTTATTTGTTCTCTTCGGTTATCGTACTATTTGTTGTTGTCTTCATTATATTCAACATGACTGCTTCATTACTATATTTTCTTTTTGTACTTGATTTTGTTATGTTTTACTTTAGCCAAGAGTCTATCAGAAACCACTTTCTACCTTTACAATGTAGGGATAAAACTGTGTACACATCGCCCTCGTATGTAGCCTTGTAAGATGGGGTTCAGTTGAACCCCTAACTTTCGACACGTAGCATAAATTTATGTGTAAAAAAATACTAAAATTATAATAAATAGCATATATGAACCCATAACTTTAAAAATATAATGGGTTCAATGTTAAGAATCTTAAAATTGAACTCATAAAATTTAAATCCTGTATCTGACTCTGTCCCTCCCCTAACCCCCCACTTATGATAGGGTGTGTTATTGACGCTGTATATTCACCTCTAGTTCTGAGCTTGGTATTCAATGTTTATAATTATGCATATATGCCATGTGTCATTATACTATAAGCTTTTATTCTCATTTAATTATGATTAATTAATATACCTTAAAATATAAACACTGTATATGAACAAAAATAAATTTGCACTTTCGAGAAAAGTAGTAGTATTTGCTTGAGTTGCTTTTGCAACAAAAAAGAAAAAAAAGATTACCTATTTTGAAATTCTAAGCTTAGTTTTATAGAATTTCACAATAGAACTAAATTTGAAATCTTAAAAAAAAGGAGTAATTCTTTTGCAAAAACAACATAAACATACGAAACCATAAGTATTATTTCCCCTACTCAAATGAGTAACTATTTTTTATTAGCTCGTTAAAAAAAGAATGATATATTTTATATTTAAAATAATCTAATTTTAAAATTATTATTTTAATGAATGTCGTGCTTTTATACCATAGAAATCTCATAGCAGGAAAACTATAATTTTTAAAAATCTTTCGTTCTTCTAAAAAATTCATACAATTAAAAGCTACCACATAAAATAAAACATATGTAATACTTTTTTCACAAACTATTACTTTAGGAAACCTAGATGTAAATTGATTAGTTTTTTTCAATTCTTCATTAGTAAAAAACTAACAAGTTAAGGTAACATCTAAATGATGATTGAAAAAGTCACATAGTAATTTGGTAATGTTGGATTTTCAATGTCAAAAGGTATACTACGTATGCATGCTCTAGTAAAAAAAGTAAATTATTTTTATTATAGGGGTAATTTGATAAACTTCACATCGCATTATTGATTTCTTAATATGCGTGTTTTTTACTAAGGTGACATTTATTATGGGACGGGGGAGTAATTGTTTGCAAACTCTAAAACAAATACTACTCCATTCGTTTCATAATAAATGATTTTTTAGACTTTTCATTTCATTCCAAAATAAGTGATGTTTTAGGATTTTAAGAAGAAATTGATCATATTCTTCCAAAATTACCCTTATTTATATAATCAAGAATCTTTAAGTAGCTTTTCTTTTATTTAATTAGGGGTAAAATAGTAAAAATATTTCTAATTTTCTAGGAGCGAGTATTTTCTTAAGAAGTGTATATAAGCTAAAAGAATCACTTATTATGGAACGGAAGGATTATGATTTTATGGTTCAAACTTTGGTCTAAGTTTCAAATCATTTTGCAATTATTCTTTTTCTTTTTTCCCTTGAAAGGACAAAATGGAATCTTTATACTCCAACCACAAGGAAGAAAAAAGAAAATACAGTCCCCGCAACATAATTAGATGGTAAAGGAGGAGAACTTAAAATTCAGTTGGAGGCCTACAACGTGTATTCGAATCCTGGGAGCAATTTGCTCTCTTCTGGAGTATGACTTTGTTCTCAAACCCTGGTCATTCAGGCACATCCCGCGATTTACCGATTTACTGATAGTAGTGCTGAGGGATCGGGACTACTATCTTCAGGAATAGTTTGACGTAAGTCGGAAAACTGTATATAAAAAACAATGCGGAAACCCTGTTTTCTTTCGGTGGGAATTGGAATCTTATGGGGACCCTATTTCCAAGTTATGGAGAAAAAGTTGGAGTCGGCAATGGAAATTGGGAAGATCTTTTTGTCAATAATAATTTTTTTTTAATTTATCATTTTCGTCTCAAAAAATAACTAACACAGAAATTTAAAAAAAAAAACACAAAAAGACATCATAGTATCGTTCTTTTTATTTAAATTATCAACTAGTATAGGATATCACTTTCTCATAGGAAATTTGGTAGTAATAGTGCATACTGATTACTTTTTAATCGTGTCTTTAAAAAATAATCATTGTTTGAGCTTCAAAATTTCATATGTTTTACTTCATGATAATTTTTAAAAATCTCACCTGTAAAATTTAAAACTACGAAATCATAATTATTCTTTAATACAGTAGTCGAAATGGCTATGCGGAAATTGATCAAGGAATATATTACTAATAAAATATTGTTATCACGTGTCACACATAGCCATGGTCGATTATACAAGAATATTCACATGAATAATGCAAGGGTTTGTTCACTTAATCAAAGCAAAACATCTTTGTTTAATTAAAGAAAGAAAGAAAGAGGGATCAAGCTCCACCTGTCAATCATCTGAGGAAATTACAGTAACAACATCGTCCAATTCCTCCATTGCTTACATTTTTCAAATATTCCTTACCGTAAAATCAAAACTGCTTCTGAAATCTGAATACCCTCCTTTAAAGTTGATCTCAAATTTATCCCTATCCTTACTAGAGTGGCTTAAAATTACCTTATGGACTAACAGACTACAAATTCCAAAGATGTCACATAAAGAATAAAAAATAGGATGGTTAAAATGAAAAAGTAAAATGTGATAGAAGATACCTAACAAAGTGAAAGATAAGTTATAAAATAACTGTAAAACCAACCACTTTGAGCAAAGACCGAATGTAGGCCATAAAATTCAACATATCTGCAAAATGACTATCGCGAAGATGCTGATGTAAGATAGAGGTCCAGACATACAATTAGACATAATTAGAAATTGTAAACGTGTAGATATATAAAACAATATATTCCCTACCCATAATTAGAATATTTCCATATATCGTGTAAATATAATTATGGTAAGACTAGGATTCCTCTTTTGTATAGGCTTAGGATTCCTATTGTATACGAGATGAATATTGTACTCTATATATACCTTGATATTAATGAAAGACTCTCCAAGGGAGATTAATATCATCTTACATGGTATCAAGAGCCAAATAAATAAAACCCTAAAAACCTTTCTCTTCCACAGCCGCCGGCTGCCTCTCCTACGCCGCGGCCCTCCCGGATTTTCTTCTTGTTTTTCGGGTTTTGTTCTTCCTTTCTTCTCTTCTCTAAATGGCTATACCTGATTCTTCCACACTTTCTGACGCCTCTACCTCCACAAATCCCACCACAAAGTCATCACCCCCGTTTCATCCCGCCCTTACTGTTTTCAACATCAAGAACCATATTCCCATTATTCTTGATCAAGAAAACAACCACTATTATCCCTGGGTTGAACTTTTTCGCAATCATGCATGTCTCTATAACGTGCTTGACCATATTGATGACACTATTCCGCGCCCTACGGAGGTTGATGATTCTATCTGGCATCGTCTCGACGTCGGCGTCAAACAATGGATATATGGTAGCATCTCTCAGGATTTGCTCCTTACTATCATGAAATCTGACTCCACAGCCTTTGATTTGTGGAATCGTTTGGAGGAAATTTTTCAGGACAACAAGCACACTCGTGCCGTGTATTTGGAAGAACGAGTTCAACAAAACACGTCTTGAAAACTTCTCCAATGTCTCGAGTACCGCAAGCGACTTAAACTTCTAGCGGATCAACTCTCCAACATCGGCACGCTGTCACCGACGATAAAATGGTGCTACAAATGATTTACGGCCTTACTAAGGGCGAATATGATACTTTGGCCACCATAATTCAACAGCGAGATCCGCTACCGAGTTTTAACAAAGCTCACTCACAATTGTTGCTCGAAGAAACCCGTCGTGCTAAGCGGGATGAGCACGCCCGGCGGTGTTAGCTGTCGACACACAACCCCAAGATCGACGCCACCGGACAACTCCCACGGCGGCGGGGCGCGCGGCAAGGGTGGAAAAGGGCGCGGCGGTAGAGGAGGTCGTGGTCGTGGCAAGGGTCGCGGTCAACAGAACCAACAGCGAACAACAACAACGAGAGATCGCAGAACAGCGGGCCGCGGCTCCTCGGCGGTTCGTCTACAAGACCGCGGCGCCCAAGATGCGAGCCGCGGCGCCCGGTTCGAGCCGCGACGCCAAGTCCATTCCAAGTACCAGCGAGCCATACAATCCGTATTCTTACCCCGGTTTGTTAGGCCCCGCTCCGCCCCCACAAGCGAGCCCACTTCATGCAAGGTCGGGTCCGCATGCCCCCTCCTCGGCATGACACCCACCGAGTTGGGTCAGACGTTCAGCACCCTCTCTATGCAACAACCTGACAATACTTGGTACATGGACTCAGGCACCACATCTCACGTCTCCCAGTCTGCCGTGTACTATTCCTAAACTGTTTAGTTTAAAGCATCCTCAATATGTTACAGTTGGTAGTGGACAACGCATTCCAGTTAAGGGTTATGGTACCTCATACACACAACCTCCTCATCCACCCTTCTCCCCAAAAAACACCCTATATGCCCCACACATGATTAAGAACCTCATATCTGTCCGCCTATTTACTCGTAATAATTTTGTCTCTGTGGATTTTGACCCTTTTGGTTCTACTGTAAAGGATCTTCATACGGGGACACCTCTTACGAGATGTAATAGCACGAGGGATCTCTATCCATTCACTTCCACCTCTACTGCCAGATCTTGCTCTCCCGTCACTCTAGCGGCTGTTTCTTCTTCAAATTGGCATAATAGGCTTGGTCATCCAGGAGTCCCAGTTTTTAATTTTCTTAGAGGCAACAATTTCATTGCTTGTAAAGGGAAACTTGACAAAATTGTGTTTCTTGCTCTTTAGGCAAACATATTCGTCTTCCGTTTAAATCATCTACTAGTGTTACATTTGCTCCTTTTGATATCATACATGCCGATTTATGGACATCTCCTATCTCTAGTTCTCTCGGTCATAAATACTATCTTATGTTGCTTGATGATTTTTCACACTACGTTTGGTTATACCCTCTTAAATTTAAATCGGAAGTGTTTGTCAAATTTCTTGAGTTTCGCAAGTTCATTCAAACACATTTTGGAAAAGGCATAAAATCATTTCAGTGCGATAATGGTCGTGAATTCAATAACTCTATGTTTCACCGCTTTTGTACCAATAATGGCATGGTCTTTCGCTTCTCCTGCCCTCACACCTCACCACAAAACGGTAAAGCTGAAAGAATCATCCGCACCATTAACAATATGATTCGCACCCTATTGATTCATGCCTCCCTCCCTCCACCCTTCTGGGTCTATGCTGCTAAAATGTCAGAATACACTCTAAATATTCTCCCTACTAGCACTCTTCACAATATGACTCCTACCGAAATTCTCTACCATAGAATCCCCTCTTATGATCATCTACGGATTTTTGGTTGTCTGTGCTATCCCAACCTTAGCTCCACCGCATCTCACAAGCTCGCTCCTAAGTCCACTCCATGTGTCTTTCTAGGATTCCCGTTGAATCATAGGGGCTATCTATGCTATGACTTGTCAACTCGTCAGATCCACATATCTCGTCACGTCACATTCGACGAGACCACATTCCCGTTTTCGAATCTTCCAAAATTCCAAAAACAGGACTACTCATTTCTTGACGAGTCTGTCATCTCTCCCCTCATAATCGAACAACTCACATCCTCTGTTCCGTCGTCAGAGCCGCGACCTCGAGAGGAGGCGCCGCGGCGCCTGATTTCCAGAGATCAATCTTTTGAAACACCGTCGACAGCGCCGCGACCCTGTGCTGAGGCGCCGCGGCACCCAAACTTCAGAGAAGCCTGTCAACCTTCTAGCGCCGCGACTCTCGATCCAGGAGCCGCGGTGCCTCCGACGGCTTCGCCCCCACCTTCTCCTTATCCGACTTTACCCCCGTCTCAGACACTACTCCGCCACCCAACTGTCCCTACCCATCCAATGGAAACTCGTTCAAAGCATGGAATCTTCAAACCCAAAGTCCATTTCAACTTGTCTGTCCAAACCATCTCTCCACTTCCAAAGAACTCAAAATTGGCCAAACAAGACCCTAATTGGAATGCGGCTATGTATGAGGAATTCAATGCTTTAACTAAACAGCACACGTGGGATCTAGTACCTAGACCTGAGGGGGTGAATGTCATTCGTTGTATGTGGCTATTTCGTCACAAGTTCAGAGATAATGGGGATCTTGAGAGGTATAAGGCCCGTTTTGTGGCTAATGGCACAAATCAGCAGGAGGGCATTGATTGTGGTGAGACCTTCAGCCCGGTTGTCAAACCGGCTACCATCCGCACAGTTTTGAGCATTGCCATGGGCAAACACTAGCCGATCCATCAGCTTGATGTGAAGAATGCATTCTTACATGAGGATCTGAGAGAGACAGTCTACATGCATCAGCCACCAGGGTTCACCCATCCAGCCAGTTCCTCACTATGTGTGCCGTCTCCGTAAGTCACTATATGGCCCGAAGCAGGCCCCCATGCGTGGTATGATCGCTTTTCCGGTATATCTTGCGATTGGGTTTGTATGCAGCAAGAGTGATACATCACTTTTCATTTTTCATTGAGGTAGTAGCACTGCTTACTTATTACTTTACGTGGATGATATTGTTCTTACTGCCTTCTCCGATGGATTGAAAAATGAGATTATTGTCTTGCTCAAGTCCGAATTTGCAATGACTGATTTGGGGAAGCTGAGTTACTTTTTGGGGATATTAGTGACCAGGGCTGCCAATCATATGTTCTTGTGTCAGCGTAAGTATGCAGAAGAGATTGTGTACAGGGCTAAGATGGCGAACTGCAAAGAGGTGCCTACTCCAGTTGATTCCAAATCTAAGCTCGGTGCTATGGATGGTGTTCCGTCTCGATCCTACTCGTATAGGAGCCTTGCGGTGCACTTCGGTATCTCACATTCACGGGCCGGACATAGCTTATGCCGTTCGGGTGTGCTTATTCATGCATGCCCCCGGGAGTCTCATTTCATCGCTCTTAAGCGTATCATTCGATACATTAAGGGCACTCTTGATTATGGTTTGCACCTATACCCCTCTGCACCAGACAGGTTGCTTTTATATACGGATGCATATTGGGCAGGGTGTCCGGACACGCGACGCTCCACCTCCGGCTTTTGTGTGTTTTTAGGGGATAATCGATTTCTTAGTACGCAAGCGACAGGCTACCCTATCTCGCTCCGGTCGAGGCCGAGTACGAGGCGTTGCAAATGTAGTAGCCGAGATTTGTTGGCTCGAAATTTCTTGTTAGAACTTCAGTGTCCTTTGCGTCAGGCATCTATTGTGTATTGTGATAACATCTCTGCCATCTATCTTTCTCATAATCCGGTTCAACATCAGCGAACCAAGCATATTGAGATAGACCTACACTTCGTTCGTGAGAAAGTTGCGTTAGGCCATGTCAGAGTGTTACATGTTCCATCATCCTATCAGTATGCAGACATATTTACCAAAGGACTTTCCCAGACAGTTATTTCTTGACTTCAGATCCAGTCTCAGCGTCCGGCGTCCTCCCGCTCCGACTGAGGGGGTGTGTAAACGTGTAGATATATAAAACAATATATTCCCTACCCATAATTAGAATATTTCCATATATTGTGTAAATATAATTATGGTAAGACTAGGATTTCTCTTTTGTATAGGCTTAGGATTCCTATTGTATAAAGGATGAATATTGTACTCTATATATACCTTGATATTAATGAAAGACTCTCACAGGGAGATTAATAACATCTTACAGAAATGACTATCTTTAGCTTAACTTAACCTTCATTTTTTTTCCTTTCGTTCTTTTTTATCTTCTTTTCTTTATTTTAACCCAAGACTTTTCTGAAACAGCTCTCTGCCCACAAAAACAAATGCAACATTTGCGCCCATCCTACTCTCCCAAATTACACAGGATATGTTGTGTTGTGACCATTTTCAATAGAAATGTGTAAATAACACATGTACCTTTTTTTTGGTTAAAATAACGCATATATTATATTGACCTCCAAATGCACTAGTTCATAAGTATAAAATCATAGTGATTTATGTTAAAATTAGAAAAGTTAGACTAAAATTACATAGAAGGAAATTATCTCAAAGAAAAACGTGCAGTACAATGCTGAAAAAGATCTATATAAGTAATATTTGAATTAAGTTCTAATCATGTTAGTACTTTTATTTGCATCCATTATTTTCTCAACCTTCTAATTCTGTCAATTATTTATATGCAGTAGAAAATATATAAGCTTCTACTGCTTGTCTTATTTTATTTATTTTAAGACAAGACAACAAAACTTTATTTATTCATTTCAAGGCAGACAACAGAGATTCATACGGTTGATCACTACTCGCTTGGACCGAAGCATAGTTATTGTCGTTGTACTGAAGATTAGACCCCTGAAATTAACGTTATACTGAAGATTTTAATAGAAAAAATCCATCAGGAAAACTTTAAAGAAACCCAATACGCAGATACAGTAAATTCTCAAATGCATCCCCTTTCCTCCATCCTTTTTCCTGTTAATTATGTATTGCCATTGACTCGGTTGGCAAAGATTGACATGGTTTTATCTGTAGTGAGGCCTCAAGAAAATTCAGATCCAAATTAGTTTCAGGCAACTCAAACCGAGTGTAGCCACTTTGTGCAGATCCCAACAACAAATACATCTTGATGAAGACGTATATCTTCACAAATAAACCATTTATCTGACGCATTGCTGCAGATTTACCACTAAACAGAGGGCCAGTAGAACAGTAAGTCATATAACTAAAGGAAAACAGCAGTGGAAACAGCTCGAAATAGTCTCAGCTAAACACCCTCACCACGAGAGTAACTCATGGCTTTAGAAAGCATGCGAAACTACAAATAAGAATGCTGCACATAGTTTCAACCATAGATTGCCTACTATCACTTGCGGAAGGAACAAACCATTGTACTAAAAGGTTAAAAACAGCCATTAAATATTCCACAGATCAGCACTACAAAAAAAAACGCACAGGGGCTTACAAGGTAGATCTCTTAAGTATTTGCCTAGCCTTGACAACAATCACTTGTAGAACTCAAAGTCAGTGTCAGGCTTCTTCACGTTGGTCCTGTAACCCTTTTCGAAGTCCTTCGGAAGTATGACATATCGATTCTTGCGCACTGCATGCATACCAGCTTCTTGACAGATAGCCGTGATCTGCAGATATTGCAACATACTGTAATTCAATTCATGTTCATTTGGCATCAGTAGCCAACATAATAATTCAGTCTTGCAGAAGTGATGAAAACAACAGTTGCAGCCAAAATGAAGAACAATTACAGGACCTAGAACCCTGATTTCCACAGTTCTATCAGAACACCAAAGCATCCGACAATCTTAGTAGTATAGAGATAAGAGACAAACCTCAGCAGCGCTGATTTTATCAGGGCGAGAAACATAATCTTCCAAGTCGACCTCATCACCTAAGTTCATCTTAGCAGTGCATACCTGCCATAAAACAATCCAATGTTAATTTTGTTCATTTGTATGGAACACAGAAAGATTGCCGCAGAGGCAGAAAAACAATTCAGATATCCATCAATCTAAACTTTTTCCAACAATATTTTCCTCCATTCTTTTTAGGGGAGGTGTATGAAGAAGAACACACATCATGAGTATAAGATCATCCAAAACCCACCTGAAACACGAGCCTCTTTTGACGTCTATCAGGCAAAGGAAATTCAATCTTACGGTCAAGCCTTCCAGGACGTAAAAGTGCAGGGTCCAGTGTGTCTGCTCTATTGGTTGCCATAATAACTTTCACATTCACCGTTTGGTCAAATCCATCCATCTACAGAATACAAACCGGGTAGAAAGTGGCTCGTCAAACAACAGAGGATCTTGTGTTATTCTAGAACTACTTTACAACTATGTATAGAAGCCTACCTGATTTAGTAGCTCCATGAGGATACGCTGGACCTCTCTATCAGCTCCAGTCTGAGCATCAAACCTAGCAGTAGCAATAGCATCAACCTCATCAATAAATATGATTGCTGGAGCATTTTCTTTGGCAAGGCGAAAGACATCACGAACCATTCGTGGGCCCTGCAACAATCAGTGAATAAGTGAGAAGATAAAATAGAGAGAGAAACAAATGGCATCTCATCACTCTTCCTGCACACAGTTTGATATAATGGTCATTCTCCAGACAGGAAGAGAAATGTATCTCAAAGGGAATAAAGTAGTTGATCTGAAGTTGCATAAAGACTTGGGGTGACATTATTTATCTGTAGTTGCATAGAGACTTGAGCCAACATGATTGAATCCAGAAATGCTTTCCCAGATAACTGAACTGTCCTACTAGATTAGTTGTGCAAAAAGCAAGATCTGACTCTCCAGCCAATTCTACATGAAAGATGTATGCAAAATGTTCTCCTAGTCAAGATGATTGAGACAGGAGAAGTCCATTTCTCTATCCTTGTTTTTTTTTTTGAAAAGAGAAGTAAAAGTCTAATCATTCTATGGAGGAATTTCCAGGATATTCTATGTTACTTTCTAGTGTAAGGAACCAGGAAGGTATTGTATTTTGAGGGAAAAGGTAATCAAAGAAACACGAGTTTTTTTTTAAGAAAATGAGATGGACAGAAACACAAAGCTATTGAGCCATTCACTATTGAGAGAAGTCTTGACTTGGAAGCCTTCAGAGCTAAGTTACATATGTCACTTACCCATAAACCAAAGAACGAAGGTGAATTGATTATTGGCATGACAGACATTATAGCAATGTTACAATGCCAAAATAAATTCCGAATGTTACATTTCTATAAAGAGAACACTTTCATAAACTTCAGTAAGGATTTACTTTGGGAGAAAAGAGGTCAGCTACTTTGCTTCTTAAGCTGCTGTATCACTTGTATGATTAAAAATTAATTATATATCGCCAAAAGTGCTTAACTTTTATACAGTCCTTACTCGTCAGTGAGAGCAGTAAGATTTAAGAAATGCATCACCAAGCACACCTCTATATTGTGGCTGTCATGCAAGAGCACTTATGCATAAAGGACCTACTAAGTTTAGGATGGTAAAAGCATGCATGACAATGCTGATCATACGCTCTTCTGCTAATAATCTACTTAGACTTGTCCTTAACTTGGATATATATTGGATAGGTTGGCTGAAGCCAACTTATTAAAAAGTGAAGGGTGACATCTGTCCCTACACTTGCAGAACTATGCTCCTCAGTCAACATAATTATTCTTTAGTTGCAATGTTCATCATCTTTCTTAATTAAGAAATTGGGTAGAGTATCTTAATAGTACCAGTTTCAAAAAAAAAAAAAAATTTGGTAGAGTATCGTCTTTCATGTGGTTTCTAAATTTACAATGTTTGGTTTCAAGAACTAAATAAACCAACATCCTATGCTAGACGATCGTCTAGTGAATCCTCGTAAAGTACAATTAGGTCATACAACTTAAATGGAGATAGTAAATTAGTTAATTGCCTTACTCTCGCTCTTGTTCAAGGTTAGTACTACCTATGAAATTGGAAAGCCATAGGCAAGAGATTAAATGTTATTTCAAACTCTTTTTATGAGATACAAACACTTTATAAATATCATGCTATTAAGAAAGATTAAGCAAACATAAAATAAGACTTCAATGCATACCTCACCGAGGTACTTCTGAACAAATTCTGAGCCAACAACCCTAATGAAGGCTGCCGTGGTGTGATGTGCTACAGCTTTTGCAAGCATAGTTTTCCCAGTGCCTGGTGGACCATAGAGCAACACACCACGGGGAGGATCTATACCAATTTGCTTGTACAAGTCATGATGAGTCAGAGGTAACTCAACAGCTTCACGGATTTCCTGCTTTTGTATGTCACAACCTCCAATATCCTGTTGTTACAAAAAACATAACCTCAAAACTAACAAATAAACAGCGACCTGAGAAAAGGCGGATAATTTGGAGGAAACGTAATCATAAAGCTTTTGAAGGCTATAATAACTCCTTTTCACAAAGCTTGGAAGAAAGCCCCTTTAGCACTCTAATTTCCTTGAGCTACAATTCAGAGCCTCTAATTTGCCTTACTCAGAACTTTCAGAATTATAACACTAAATAGCATCAGGCTTCTCCGATTGGCTAAGCAATCGAAATACTGGAATCAGAGCTACGGATCCATTAGTAATTAAGCTACGGATTTTTATATTATTATTATTATTATTATTATTGGATGAAGCTTCAGAAAGCCTCTAATTTGCCCTAAGTTACAATTCAAAGCCTCTAATTTCCTTGAGTTACAATTCAGAGCCTCTAATGTGCCTTAAACTACAATTCAGAGCTTCTAATTTGCTATAATTACTGTAACAAGCAGTACATAACAGATTCCACATAATAATAAACCCCAATTAACATACTCAAGCATAAACCTCTCGAACTTCCATAATTACAACACTTACATTGTAAGTAACATCAGGCTTCTCTGATTGACTAAGCAACGAAATACTCGAGTCAGCTTCAGGTGGCAAAACATCAACAAGCGCATTCGAATGACGATGAAGCGCCACAGAAGCCGAAGGCTTAAGTAACTCTCGATTAATCGTGCTTAATATCCTAACATAGTAATTAGAACCAGTTGTGGACCCTACAATAGCGTTATTCGTATCAATCATCTCCATAAACTGTCCAATTACTAACGGTACCGATTGGATCCGTTTAACTTCTTCTTGTGCGCGTAAGTGTTCTCGTCTTAGGTTTTTGAGTTCGTCTTTTACGTATTCTTCTTGGATTTCGATGAATTCGAGTTGCCGTTGAAGTGATTTTAGGCGAGCGTATAAGTCATCTTCACCGCCGTCGGAGGAGGAGGGAAGGTCGGTGTTGGAGGTTTCGGGTCGGGTTTCTGGTGTTTGTGGGGTGGGTTTTGGGTCGAGAAGCATTGGTGTTGCCATTGTTGTTTGATTGGGAGAAGAAGAGATTATAAGAGGTGAGAATGGAGTAGGGAACAAGAAAAGGGGAGGTACCAAATTTGTGGGTTTGATTTTGTGTTCCGTTTGGCCATGAAAATTGGGAATATTTGAAAATACTAGCAGTAGTTTTTGTTTGTATTATTTTATTTATTATTTATCTGAATATTTTGATATCTTATTTTTTTGGATCCTGAATTGACTACCTTCTTTATGAATCGAGAGTCTATCGAAAATAACATTTCTGTCCCACAAAAACATAGATGTAAAGTTTGCGTATATCATACTCTCCCCAAACCCTAATTTATGATTACATTGGGTATGTTGTTGTAGTTTTTGTTTGTAAAGTAAAAAGTAATATTTGAAAATTGGAATTTTGTATGGTCATGAATACGAATTAGAATTGATTATTTTTGTAGTGATTTGAAATAAAAAAAGTGAAAAATAACTTCTGTAATTTTCAGTTTCGATTTTTTCTGAAATTTTATGATCAAATATTTATGATCTAAGTAACATGTATGCTGCTGCCATTTTTTCTTGGAATATATATAAAATGTATTTCTAAAATCATTCGAAAAATCATTTAAAACTCTAATTTTATGGGTCATTTATACCCCTATTCTTGAGCAAAGTGTACAAATATCCCTATTTTGGACACGTACTTAAATAATGAGCAAAATTTACCAAGTTTTTTAACGTGTGACTAAATTTTAGATTTCAAGTTTTAAGTTTTAAATTACAGTCTTACAAATTTGAAATTAAAATTCACATAACTTAAGTTTGGACGCAGTTCTCACTTAGAGATATTTGAATCTAAAATTAGGCTTGACATTAAAATTTGAAAACTTCAAATTCATAGTCTAAAATCAAGAACTTGCATGATTTTCTCTTCAATGTGCTAATCTTAATGACCCGTCTAAAATTGGAGATTCTCAAGCCTATTTTGAGTTTCACTTTTTTTTTTAAGTTCAAAATCCATGACCCGTAATGATTTTCAAATCCATGGCAGTATTTGGTATTTTATCCTTTTATATTTGAAAATTTTATATCAATATCGTGAGTTTTCGCAATAAAAGTGATTACTTTTCTAACATATTTTCAACAACTCCCATTGTTCAAAAACCAATCCAAAAGTGGTTAACCCACGCAATTTTTACTTTTAAACACACGGCCCAGATACTAGCCCATAAGGCCCAATGTAATCATTCACCTGCTAGCAACTTCAAGCTAGGGTTTTTTCCTCATTACTTTGTTTCTCAAGCGACATACCAATTGCAGAGAATTAGCCATGGGGAGAAGTAAGTTTTTTTTTTGTTCATAGTTTTTGTGTTATTGTTTGAATATTTGCTTAAATGATATATTAGATGTGTTTCTAGATTGAGGTGTTCATTTAATTTATCTCTATTATGCTTTTTGTGGATTGGCCAGCGTTAAATTGTGGATAAACTATAATGTTAGAGAGCCCTAATTTCTATTTAAGACAAGTTAATTATAAAGCGATTTTAACCTCTGCAAATGAATACTAGGATTCATATAGCAGCTACCCGAGATAGTTTGGATCGGTTATCACTGTGTGTTGTTGTTTGTCTAATAGGAGGATTGAATACCTAGATGTTTGTTCAAACCCTGTTTTTGTCTTAAAATATTCATTGAATATGTGCTAATTTATTTGGAACCTAGTAACTTAGGACTAGAATCCCGAACGCGTAAGCTTCTACTCCTGGCTCCGGGCCTAGAAGTGGTAAAATTGGTAGTAGCTTAATGATAGAAAACTTGCCCATTTTTTCTCATTGTTGCTTCCAAAGCAAACCCTTTTCTCGAACCAAGAAATGGTAAAGAGACAATATCAACAAAACCAATGAAGGGTCATCTTATGGAGGATAAGCTTGAAGGAAAACCAATCCAAAAGTGGTTAATCCACGCAATTTTTACTTTTAAACGCACGGCCCAGATACTAGCCCATAAGGCCCAATGTAATCATTCACCTGCTAGCAACTTCAAGCTAGGGTTTTTCCTCATTACTTTGTTTCTCAAGCGACATACCAATTGCAGAGAATTAGCCATGGGGAGAAGTAAGTTTTTTTTTTGTTCATAGTTTTTGTGTTATTGTTTGAATATTTGCTTAAATGATATATTAGATGTGTTTCTAGATTGAGGTGTTCATTTAATTTATCTCTATTATGCTTTTTGTGGATTGGCCAGCGTTAAATTGTGGATAAACTATAATGTTAGAGAGCCCTAATTTCTATTTAAGACAAGTTAATTATAAAGCGATTTTAACCTCTGCAAATGAATACTAGGATTCATATAGCAGCTACCCGAGATAGTTTGGATCGGTTATCACTGTGTGTTGTTGTTTGTCTAATAGGAGGATTGAATACCTCGATGTTTGTTCAAACCCTGTTTTTGTCTTAAAATATTCATTGAATATGTGCTAATTTATTTGGAACCTAGTAACTTAGGACTAGAATCCCGAACGCGTAAGCTTCTACTCCTGGCTCCGGGCCTAGAAGTGGTAAAATTGGTAGTAGCTTAATGATAGAAAACTTGCCCATTTTTTCTCATTGTTGCTTCCAAAGCAAACCCTTTTCTCGAACCAAGAAATGGTAAAGAGACAATATCAACAAAACCAATGAAGGGTCATCTTATGGAGGATAAGCTTGAAGGAAAACTGCTTGCCACACTTTTTAGGTTAAAGAAATTTTATTTCTTATTTTTCTCTTTAAGATGCATTAATTTTTTAGAGTATGAACAGAAATTCTCAAGTATGATAAGCGCTGACCACTATTTTGTTATTCTTTGTGAGTGAAAGTGCATTACTTAGTATTGAGGACAAGTTATTCACTAATTTGGAGATAGATGCGAGGGCATTTTTCATATAACTAGTATCAACTCCTTATTTAGTCTTCTCTAGTATAAAAAATGTCGCTAACTGTGTGTCGGATCTTCCAAAAGCATTGCATCTTTTGAGGATCCAACACGGGTCGGCAACATTTTTGGAGAGTCTGAGCAACATAGTTGTATTTGTGCCAGTCATTGATATCACAAATGCTTATTTGTAACTGGGTCGAATTCTTTCTCAGGACCTGCAAGGTGTTACCGCCAAATTAAGAACAAGCCTTACCCAAAATCACGGTTTTGCCGTGGTGTTCCAGATCCAAAGATCAGGATCTATGATGTCGGTATGAAGAAAAAGGGAGTTGATGAATTTCCTTTCTGTGTGCACTTGGTCAGTTGGGAGAAGGAGAATGTTTCAAGTGAGGCACTTGAAGCTGCTCGTATTGCTTGCAACAAGTACATGACCAAGTCCGCTGGAAAGGATGCTTTCCACCTAAGGGTTAGGGTCCATCCCTTCCATGTTTTGCGAATTAACAAGATGCTTTCATGTGCTGGGGCTGATAGGCTCCAAACTGGTATGAGGGGAGCTTTCGGTAAGCCACAGGGAGTCTGTGCCCGTGTTGCTATTGGTCAGGTTCTTCTCTCTGTTCGCTGCAAAGATGGAAACGCTAATCATGCTCAAGAGGCTCTGCGTCGTGCAAAGTTTAAGTTCCCTGGCCGACAGAAGATCATTGTCAGCAGAAAGTGGTATGACTTTTATCTAGAGAATGACACTGGTTTTGCACTTTATATTTTCCCTTACTAAAAAATGATTGGGTTATGAAGGATTGGTTGTTTCATGTTACTATTCTTTTATTCTGACAACACTACAGTTTTGTAGGCAGACATGTATGATTTTGATATATATTCATTGGGTTAGTTTAGGGAGATTAATTCTAACCTCACAAAAGCACATACTAGAGAGATCACACAAACTCCCTGTGCCAGTTTCTTTTTTTGTGCCGTACACCCAAAGTTTGGTCTCTTACTTGAACTATTGTTGGGGAGATAAACTCTTACGAGTCTTTTGGTTGTACTTCTAAAATCAGGATAAATAATCCATGTATTATTTATACCTGGCTGCTATTACTGCTTAGTATTACCGTTGCTCTTCACTTCTACTTGAGCTGGTGGTCTATCGGAAACAACCTCCAGATCTGTCAAAGGATAGGTGTAAGGTCTGCGTACACTCTACCCTCCACAGACCCACCTGGTGGGATTATACTGGGTATGTGTTGTTATTATTTTATACCTAGAACCACATGGAATAACTAATACTAGGATTAACAATACATGGATAAAATTTTGAAATGTCAAAACTACCCTTTTCTTTTCTATGTCGAATTACATGGAAGCATCTTCCCCAGCATATTAGGCTTCCACTGTAAATCTTCTCATTAACCCACCTCTGATCCTCCATAGACCACCATCTCCTTTTTCTCTGAAACCTCCAGTAACGCCACCTTAAGCTCATCTTCCCACCAATATCTCCACCCTGAAACACAATCTGAAACCACCGTGAACCACCCCATTTCAGCCACAAACCAACCTAGAAACACTCCATCTCCACCTCTCGATCCCAAGAACAAACAGTCAGCCACAACCCACACCCCTGTTCCACTGCAATACCACCTCAAAACAGTCTGATTTAATTATTATAGAAAAGCTTACAAAATTTCAAGGGTATAATAGTAAACCAATTTTTTATGCAGGTTTAAACCAAACACAAGTTTAAGTTATACATTGTATATTCAATTTTTAATACAGTGAATCAAACACATGATAAAGAACAATCTCTGCATAACTAATCCCTATATAACTAATCTCTGCACAACTTAGGGATCTGCTTCCTTCCAAAACTTGTAAAGTGCCTTGAAATCGCTTTACATCTTTTAATGTTAATATACTTGGCATTTTTATTTGCGACCTTACTAGAACAGGATCCGTCTTATAGGCACCAATGCATCAAGAATATCCCTATTTTTAAGGATGCTCTACCATGGTTATTTATATCCCACATCACCTGAGGGTGGTGAGGTGGCATGCTGTGTGGCGTCTACCTCACCCAAATGCCATGCCATGTGGGATTTTGATAGCCACTGTGGAGCACCGTTAAAAATAGGGGTATTCTTGATTACTTTGCTTAATGGTAGGGGTAATTTCGTCCATGTAGTATAACAGAGGTTAAATGTAGATAATATTTGAACGTAGAGGGGTAAATTTGACCATTTTCCCTTTGTTTTAGATCCTAGATGATTAAGCATTTCGTTTTCTAAGGTTTCCCAGTCGATAGAAGTTGTAGTTGCGTCACACCTAATGTGCTTTCTTTGATTTTGCAGGGGGTTCACTAAGTTTAGCCGTACTGATTATCTGAGGTTCAAGTCTGAGAACCGTATTGTAAATGACGGTGTCAATGCCAAGGTTTGTTTCATTCATAATCTATTTACATTACAAGCTGCGATGTGATAAAGTGTATATCAAATCTTGTTGCCCGTTGTGTTATGTGGAATCTTAGTGCTTTTCTTATGCTTTTGCAGCTTCTTGGCTGCCATGGACGACTTGCTGCACGTCAACCTGGAAGAGCTTTTCTGGAAGCAGCAAATTGAAGTTGCAGAATTTACCAATCTGAACCTTTAGTTTTCTAGTTCTGCTGAATGAAATTGTGTCATGATCATCTATCTAGTTGTGAACTATTACTTGAGTTGTTACCGGTCTGAACATTTACCTTTTCAAAAGATAATGATTGGCTTTTATTTGGATGATGAGTTTTTTCTTTCATCTATTCTGTTCTTGGTGTTTAACTTCGTTTCTTACTCATGTGAGCTGCATCTTAATATCTCCTACATTGGTTTTGATGGATTAATAATGCAGCATTCAAAATTTTCCCTTGTTATTGGATTGTTGGTTTCTGTTGGATTCTCACTGATCATGTGTTCAATTGAGTTTTTTGTCTAGTGTATTTGAATTCCAGTTAGGGTTGTACTCATCAAACGGTTCGAAGAAGGAACATGAATAAGAGTGTATAACCAACCTACCATCTTGTGTTTACTTGTGTCTCAATTTATGTGGCTTCTTTTGAATTTATGTTATATAAATTGGCATTACATTGTGTTATGATCGTCGAGCGGGCTCTCGTCTTATGGTTTAACACCTTCTCTTCCAAGGATGCAGCGGGGATACAAAATAACTACAATGTATAACATCACCGTCCCAAATCCACTATTTAGATTATCCTATACATATAATGTTACGGTATTTATGAAATTAAGGGGTCAGTTTGGTAGGTTGTGTAGCTTTGTGTATTACTAATAATTTGTTTTTTTTAATATATAATTAATACAAGTATTAGTTATATACACTCTATTTGATAATATTTTATGTATAACTACTACATAGCAAATCATGATATTAGCAATTAATAAATGCACAAGCATGGTTAAAGACATTTTCTAATTCAGAACATCTTCTTAGTTAATTTTTAATATTATTGGAGTACATGAATCTTGTGTTTGTGGTTAGAATTGGTGAAATAATTTTATCAGTTGCTAGCTATGTATTATTAATTCTGGTTTAGAGCGATTATTATATACAAACTTTAATGTGTAATTGAATGTTTATAATTATCTCATTATCATTTTGTTTCTTGTCTAAGAATTTTAAATTTTTTGTTTTTGTTCTTTTTCTTGAAAGGAAAAAAACAACACACTACGAACGATCAACTAATCAATAAAGAAGTCGTAATTTGATCCATTTAGTAATAATTGAAGAAAATTTCAATTGTAGATGAAGAGTTTTATTTGTGTAGGATTTTTATTATATAAGTAGTTTAAATATTTTTTTAAGAAATAGGAATAACATCATTATATGTAAGAGTTCCGAAATATGAGGTCTCGTGTTCAACTTTTCTTGCGTACGAAGTCGCCTTTGTTAGGAAGAGCTCCCCTCCCCCCTCCCTCGAGTGTGAGACTTCATGGCGCGAATACGAATTTAGTCTGAGCCCAATACGGATACTAGACACCGGGTGAAGAAAAAAAGAATTTTGAAATATGAAAATAAATGTTTTGCCAAATATGTAAAACATTAGTCATCTTATTTAATAATTTGCGTTTATGTCTTTTTTAAAAATAAGGATTTCAAAAGATGCATATGCTGAATATCTTTTTTTTACTAATGACGTGAATAAAGATTTTTAACTACAATATGTATCCTCTTTTCTAAATTTCATAAAAGAAATTAGTGAAGAAAAAAATATTTATAATTTTAATTTCTTTATTTTAATATACTTAGTTATGGAATACCTCATAGAGGATGTAAGCGTAGAATTTTCGTAATATATGAGTTGTAAATATTTAATTTTAAGATAAAAAGTATATTTGAAACTGAGTTAATATTACAAGAGTATCTATTAAATTTAACCCCAAAAAAATAAAGGGTCTGTTTGGAAAGCCACCTGATAATTAGAATTAGTGTAATTACTACCTAGTAATTACACTGTATTGTAATTACAACGACTTGTTTGTTTGTCATAATGTAATTACAAGCGTGATGTTTGGTTGCACAAGTATAATTACACAATTAGTTTAATTTAAAAATAAAAATTTAAAATTAATATTTAAATAATATGTGTCTTTATAAATGATATTAAGTTAGTTATTTAATAACACATTGTTTCTCGAAAATATATTAGATAATAATCATATATTTGTAACTAATATTGTAAAAATATTTGATATGTATATATTTCAAATTAATAATATTTTAATTAATTATAAAACTGTAAAGCAGATTTTTTTTTTGTGATAACATCATTGATTGGATGTTTGAATAAAAAATAATATTTATAAATATAATTCTATAACATTATTCAAATGTTTGACAACAAAAATCTCAACTGTAAGTTAAAAATAAACAACATGCAATGTGAAATAACAAGTTAATAGTACTAAAACAAATAAATTAAAATCGGAAATATAACCTAAATTCAAAATCCAAAAGAAAAAAGTTTAACATAATACTCTTATGTTAAATTCCAACATCACATGAGTAAGTTCCAACATAACTTAAGTAAATAATTCAAAAGAAATGGAGAATATAAGTATATAACTTCATTCACAATGAAATTCTACTTTAATAATGTCACTCATTATATGTCAAGTTTGTTAATGACTCATTATTTCTAATATTAAGAGGTTGAGTTTCAAAAATTAGAATAATAACACAGTTATGCTAAATGGATAAAAAATAAAAACAATACGAGCAATTACATGAAACCACAAGAAGTAAAGGTTGGAAATGAGAAGAAATGAAATGAAAGATAAATAATATAAAATATATTTTAAAATGAAAAAATTAAAAATAAATTATAATAATAGAAATAAAAAATAAATGAATAAAGAAAATAAATTAAAATAAAATAAAAAAGAAAAAAACTAAAAAGTAATTATGTACACACAATTCTCAACCCCCTTGATAATTAAAAAAAAATGTAATTGCACCCTTTTAATTACACTCAATTCCACCTAACTGTAATTATTTGGTCAAATAAACAGGTAAAACTAGGGTTGGCCAGTGGGCCGGGACAGCCCGACCCCGACCCGAGCCCATCCCGAGCCCGCCCCGGTCCCGCCCCGACCCCGCCAAAAAAAAAAAAAAAAAAAAATTACGGGGCGGGACTCGAACTCGGGACGGGACGATGTCTCGTCCCGCGAGACCCGAGCCCGCCCCAGGCCCGCGAGACCCGACCCCGACCCCGACCCCGCCCCTTTGCAAAAATGGCCGTTGCACCAACGACCATTTTAGATTATGGCCGTTGACCAACGACCATTTTAGCCCCCCCCTCCCCCAACCCCCTACCCCTTAATATTTATTTTTAACCCATAAGTTATTATATTTACACTTTAACCCAATTTTTCAACTATAAATAACTCATTTTCTCTTCATCTTTCTCACAAATCTTCCTACAATCTCTCTAATTTCTCAATATATCTCTCTACAAGTCTACATTGTTTGCTAAATATTCAATTTTATTTATTCATTTGGGAATTGGTAGTGAAGTTGGCAACTAGCTTGAGGATCTTCCATCGAGCAAAGTTTCAATTTTCAACCTCTCGATTACACGTCGACGTTACGTCGGCGTTTGGTACATTCGTTCCTTCATTAAATTATTATTGTCTCTGTTTATTTAGTTTAGATCACTTAATTTTATTGTCTTTAATTATTTATTTATTTATTTATTATCATAATTAAAATGGAAGGATTAAAAGGTATGTTTAAGGGTAAGGGTAAGGGTGCTTCTTCGAGTAGGGGCAACCAGGGCAAGCGTACTTCTTCTAGTCATCTTATTCCTACACGGGATGATTTTGTTGATACTCAACATTTTCCTACAATACCATTAGATTTAGACCAGGAGCTATTTTCGGAACTCAAGAAGACTTTAATTTAGACGATGATCTAGATGATATACCCACTAATGTTGATGACAACACACCCACTAGTGCACCTTCAACCGAAATACCTCCTATTCCCCCTAGTATGAGACGAGGTCCAAAAAACGACCATTAAAATCGATGCATGGACATTTTTTGATAGGGACGTAGAGAATCAAGTAGCCATATGTAAAATTTGTAAAAATGTTTTAAAATTTAAAACCGGAAAAGGTCACGGTGGGACGGGGGTTTAATTAGACACGTAGTAAGTGCTCATCCGGCTAGGTATGCCCAATACCGGGCTTCAAAACCGGTGCACAAACGCCCGCTCCATCGGGACAAGGTTCACATACCGATATCGTCCGGACCAAGTACAGGTCAAATTAACCCTATGACGGGGGGAATTGTAGGCTCTAAATACAATAAACATAGAGATAGGGAAGCAATATCAAAATTAGTTCTTTGTGGAGGGTTTGCCTTTTTCATTTCCTTCATCTCCCGGTTTTATTCATTACATTAGAGATATATATAATCCTGTTTTTTACGATTTTCCTAGATCAACTGTTAAAAGAGATGTATTTAAATTCGCGCATGAATATCAACAATATTTACGTTTTTCATTATATCATTTTAATGGCAAAGTATCCATCACGTCTGATATAGGTCGTAGTACTAACTGTCGCGCCCTATTTTGACTTGCTCGGGTCAAAGCGGAGCACAACGTATCCGGTGATTCCTGGGTAAATGATTTAAGGAGTCGCCACCTAATTATTTTTTATGGTGAATTAGGACACCTAAATATTAAACTAAATGCTGCAATGTAAACTCCAATTTTAATGGTCTGCGAAACTAATGAGATTCTAGGTAAGGGTTGTTTATTATCCTAAAGGGAAGGGGTTAGGCATCCTTTATGATCCGCTAACTTGCGGTTATCCGGTCAAACTCAAGTTAATTATTGCTAGGGAAAATGCATGTTTTAAAAGTATAATAGATAAAAGATGTTTGCAAATATTTAGTAAATGATGCATTTTAAAAAGAAAGGTACACGTAAAGTTTGGAAAATATGCATTTGGAAAGCATTGAGTTGCACAATTAATAAGCTGAACAGAAGATGATCAAAGTTTGTTTTTTTTTTAAAAAAAAAATATGCATGCCAAGCCTAAAAATAAACTAGCGGAGGGTTTCTATGTTTAATTTAACCGAGCCTACAAGTAAATAAACTAGCGACGGGTTTTAACTACCCTACTAATTATCCATTCATGGCCTAATTATTCTAAATATCCTAACAATCACACAAGCATTAAGTAATTATTACAGACCCCAAAATAATGAAATTAAAGAACGACAATGAAAGGGGAACTAAAGCGGATGACAATGTCATCTCGCCCTATTTGTTTTGAAATCCCGAGGTTGGAGAATGCGAGGAGTGTGAATGCGGGTCTTCGTTCGGCAATGACCATGATGAGTCTCATAGCGAGACTCTTCGTAGCTCCCGATGCATTTCATGTAAAATAAAGAAAAGAAAAGGATTAGTAGACGGAACATGAAATATATACATAAAAAATATAAAATAAATAATTCATGAAAGATAATATGTTGTTGGGCCTCAGGTTTGACACATAATATAGATAACAAGAAAAGGAAAGGGAACAAGGAAAAGGAAAGGTTTGCATATTTGGGTTTAGATGGCACAAAATAGGTTAAGCACTAGTGCATTTAGTTCCACCAGAGGTAAACACATTGTCACACCTATCTCAGAATTCAAAGAAAACAAAGCAGGCGTGTTGACGAATGCTCAAATTAATATATTTTCCCATAGTTTACATACCATATAAAGTATAAGGATAGTCCAAAGTTATAACAAATGAATGCAAATGCAGATACATGTATAAATGGGAGAAAGAACATGCATACATCAGTGAGAATGACCTAGGTGTGATACTGAGTTTTTTAATATAACAATTTCCAAAGCAAATGTGTTCACACATAATCCAAGCTTATATGGGCATACTGATCCTCTGAAAAGAAAATGGTAATGTTCTGTGGATGTACAAGAATGTGTGGACCCAAATTAAACATGCATATCTGGTTAAGGAAAATGAAGTGTGATATGACATGGCTCAATGGAGCTTATATGCTAGCATATAGACAAGTGGACACTAGAACCAGAGAGGACAAACGCATAGCTAGCCCAAATCCAGATATGAGTGACAAAAGACAAACTTAGGTAATCATCTAAAGAGAGAATCTCAGCTATGTAGGAGCATATAAACTAAATTAGACATACTTATCCTTCTCACTTTATATAAAGCATGATGACACCTTAAACTAAGCATGACAGGGTTGGTTTAAAGTTTACTAGTTATCTTATGTATTTAAATGCACACATAGAAGAAACTTAAAGGAGTTAACATTCTGGAAAGGGAGTATGTTAATGCATTAACCAAAATGAGTATATAAATGATCCATTTTGATATGCAGTAGCATGGTTCAAGTAAATCAGTCCAAAAGACCACATTTAGGACATATGAAAGTGTCCAGGCTATATCATATCATACTGAAAATCTAGGATATCCTTTGCTAACTTTGTCAAGTACTGACACATCCCCACATACAGAAGACAACTCATATTCATGAAAAAGGTAGACATGGGTGAGTGTGGATATGTTCTGGGTATGTCAAAGGAATGATTCATGCTGTATATTAGACAAGAGGAAAGGCATTCAAAAAATAAAAATAAAATAGGGGTGTGCTATAACTAGTATGACTAGGCCCTAGAGAGACCAAAACAAACATCTAATTCTTTTAGAAAAATACTCAAGGCATATAAGGCTAGGCACAAACCCGATGAACAGACAACCAAATCAAATCCGCTTAGCACGCTTTTAGGTAACCATAGCTAAAAAATCAAATATTAGGCCTAATACTAACCCCCATCAGGTATGCCAAAGTTCATTAGATCTTACCGGAACTATCACCATTGAGTCCATACATATTTAACCCAACACATAGTCCCTAAATACCCGATTTTAGATAAGAATTATCATACTATAAATTGAAAACACGTATTAATTCGAGATTTGAACTAGCATCACTCATAACACATATTTGGACTAACACAGGCTAAACATACTCAAATTTAAACAGAAACTAACAAAATACACAGACAATGCATCAAAATAAGATTGAGAGGAATTAGAGTTTACGGACCTTCTTCGGGCAGCGAACCGAGGCGTCGTCTCGAATCGTCGACCCGCTCGGAGAAATTTGTTTATGCGATTGAAAGGGACAAAGGACTAAATGTTTGTATGTCTTTGTCGAACCAGAAATGGGAGTAAAATGAAACCTACGGAAAATCGATTTTTGTGGTTTGGCTTTTGAAGAATCGAGAGTTTTTTGTCCAAAAAAAAGCCCTTTTTTTTCCCTCCCCTTGAATGGAGTCCACATGCCAATATTTATAGGACGAACTTAGGGTTTGTTAGGGCTCATTTGGGCGGGGTTTTTAGGCTTTGGATTTTGAAATTGTCAAACGAAATCCTTCAAAAATCCGAACGTTTAATGGCCTTGCAGGCTTCACGTGATTCATAGCATGAAAATGGAGCAACACCCTCTGTTCCATGGTTGACAAAGCTACAAGCTTTATCTAGAAAGGGAAATGGAGTTGCTGCTGCTGCTGCTCTGATTTTTGGGGAAGGGTGAGAGAGAGAAAAATTGGTGAGGGTTCGGCGGTGTCAGGGTAGCGTGGTGGCAGTGGTGGGGTAGGGGTGTAGGGGTGATGTATGGGGGTCTGGGGTGTGCGGCGATTTTGGGGGGGGGGGGGCGTTCAAATTTTTTTTTGTTTTTGGTTTAGGGTTTTGGGGTTTAAAGGGTTGGGAAGATGGGTGATGGGTCGGGTCGCGGGCTTGAGTTTTGGGTTGGGTTTGGCCGATTGGGCCTGGGAGTTTTTGGGGAGAATGGGCTGGTCTGGTTGGGTTATTTTTTTAGGGGTGAAATGGATATGGGAGAGAATATAGGAGTTGGGGATTGGGCTAGTCCGGTTGGGCTTGGAAGGTGGGGTGGCCGATTGGGCTTGGAAAAGGTTTTGGGATTTTGTTTTGTGGGTTTTGGTTTAAAGGGGATAAAAGGTTGTGGGGTTGGGCTTGGTAGAGTGTGAATTTAATTAGTTTTGGGTAGAAATTGTTTTGGGTTGGGAAAATGAAAATGGGTTATGGATTAAAAATATGAAAGGGGTTTAATATTAAAAGCTTTGAATAAAAAATGTAAAATTATTTAGAATATAGTATAAGATGCGATAATGATAAACATAATATTTGTGAAATGCTTAATGCTTAATAAAAAATGGAAATGCGATGCAATTTTGCGAGAATAACATAGAATTTTTGGATAAAACTTATGATGATGATAAAGATGCAAATGATAGTAAAAACGCGAATAATAATAATGATAAGAGAATAATATATATACGTATATATATATATACGCATGTATGTATATAGATTAAAATTGTTTTGAGGTGTTAAAATATTTAAAAATTGTAAATGATTTGGAAAGAATGGGACGAAATTGGGTGTCAACACTAACGACCATGATTATTTAACTGTAACTTATCATTGGATAGATTATAAATGGTCTATGCAAAAACGTATTTTAGCGTATAGATATATAGATGATAGGCACACTGGTACTTTTATTGCAGAAAATATTTATCAAGTGTGCGATTATTACGGAATTACCGATAAAATTATGACTATTACATTAGATAACGCTTCTAATAACAATTACGCAATTACAATTTTAAAAAATAGTTTAACTCCTTCTTTTCCAGACCATTTTCATATAAAATGTGCGTGCCATATATATAACTTAATTGTAAAGGATGGTCTATCACTTTTTGAAGACATTCTTAGTAAAATACAATTTGCTATAAACTTTATTTTTAAAAGTAATAAAGTACAACGTAGAAAAGAATATAAAAAAATTTGTCATGATTGTGGACTACCTTTTAGAAAAATTCCACAAGAAGTATCTACTAGGTGAAATTCTTTATACGAGCAACTACTTGTTGCTTATGACTATAAATTACCTATAACTTTATTTTTTAACTCTCATAATAAAAAGCTAGCTGATATGATTTTAGATAGTGATTGGGAAAAAATCTCCGAACTTATTGTATTTTTAGAGAAATTTTTTCAAGCAACAAAAGAATTTTCCGGTATATATTATCCTACTATTTCAACTATGTTATTTTATATAACTCTAATATTTTTATTACTTAGTGAATATATGGAAAAACCAAACTTATAAGGCAAATTATTAAAAAAATGTTTCTCAAAATAAAAAAATATTTTATTCCTATTCCCTCTATTTATATTATTGGTTCTGTATTAAATCCTACTATTAAAATAGACGGTACTAAATCACTAATTGAAACTATTTACGATTGTATAGAAGTACTACCACCTCCAAGTCCCAAAAATCTAAATCACCCACCACCTATTGAACAAACTAAAGAAGAAGTATTGTCTAGCGTAGAACACCAATGCAAAAATATATATAGATTTTATCAACAAGAAAATGCTAGTAACTTACCGCTTCCATACCATCTTCTTCATCTTCAATACAACCTCACAAAAGACATGTTGTTTCGCGGCTAGTATTGAAAGCCTCGTAAATAGAATGTGCGGTCGTACCTCTACTACTAACCAAATTAGCGAGTTGGATATTTTTGTTTTACGGGGTTCTCATCGTACCGTATCAAGAAGTTATCAATGAAGATAGACATGAAGACTTGCACGCAATACTAGAGGGGGAATGAGAAGACCTTTCCGACACTTTCATTGATGGCTCGAGATGTTTTGAACATTCAAGCGTCGTCAACTCGCGTACGAAAGCGCTTTTTCTCGAGTGCAGATATCAAATAGGAGACCACAGACACTCATTAGCCGGAGACAGCTTGGAAATTGCAGTATTATTCAGAGATTGGATACGAGCGGAGCGGAGAAGGTGCGGTCAACCGGAGATCAACGAAGAAGATGATGAAAACTACAACGAAATCTTAACCGAAGGTAGTGGAAGCGACGTGGATCAATTTGACCAACAAATACCAATTCCAACCGAAGAACCACATGAAATCATCAAGCAATTAGAAGAGGTTTTTTTGAGAATGTAATTTTTTTAATTGTAATTTTATTATGTAATTTGTAACTTTTGGACAACACCACAAAGTTGCAATTTAGATTTTAGACAATTGTATTTGTATTACAAAAAAATCATGTCTATTAAATAATATAAGAGGCACAAAAACAGCCTTGGGATGTTTTTATTACACTATCTTATTTTGTTTATTGAGTTTTTTTATACATATGTTATTAAAAAAAAAAAAAAAAAAAAAATGAAAACCCGCCGTATCCCGCCCCGACCCCGACCCCGCCCCGACCCGAGCCCGACGGGATCGGGATCGGGACGGGACTTGCTCCGTCCCGCCAGACCCGACCCCGCCGAGCCCGCCGGACCCGACCCCGCCCTTTCTCCCGTCCCGCCCCGACCCCGACCCCGCGGACCGGCCCGCCGGACCGAGCTCGGCCCACTGGCCACTCTTAGGTAAAACTGTGTACACTCAATTTCAATTACCTGGGTGACTTTCCAATCGGGCCCAAAAAGAAATAGTTACTTTTACATCTTTAAAAAAAGGTCAATCCGGTGCACTAAGCTCCCGCTATGCGCGAGGTCCGACAAAGGGGCGGACCACAAGGGTTTGTACGCAGCCTTAACTCACATTTCTGCAAGAGGCTGTTTCCACGGCTTATATGAAAATTCCTTATTTCACGATTTTTTTACCAAAAATCTTCTTCTGAATTTTTAGTACTTTTTGCAAGAAAATCCGCAATTAACATACATGCAGAATTAAAATCCTCATGTAAGTTACCTGGGGATTTTTAAATCTGCAGGTAATAATTACCCATGAGCGTTTTACCTTCGGATTATTGTTTGCAGGAAAATACGCAGAAAACTAATTTATCTGCGGATTTTTCTGTATAAACCCCACAAAAATTCCTAGATAATTAGCACTTTTCTAGTAGTATTACTTTTTCATATTTTGAAATCCCCACAGTCTATCACTTATTTTTTTCCAAATTCATTTCAAATCAAAAGCTCACTATGGATAACTAATTACTGGTCCACCATAGCAAATTAAATGAAATTTCATTTTTTTCAACATGAGTAAATTTAACAAACAGAACATTAACATAACAGTGTTGGATATGTAAAGCAGTACGGAAAGTAAATAAATATTACAAGTGTTCGAAATGATAAACAAACAAGCCAATATTATAATTGCCGCAAGCTGGTTGAGTCTTGAATCTTGATAACCTGAAATCAAGAAATACTAAATCTGGATTGTTACAACTGTGGTGAGTCGAGAGATGGCTCTCTGTCTTTAAGACAAGATTTCCCCATATATATGCTTTTACATTAACGAGCAATAGTCTCCCAAGATAAAACAACAACTAATCAACACTATAAAGCAAATATGTTGATTTTGACGAAGAAAACAAACACGAAACGACTTGTTGAAGAATGAAAAAGGAAGGAAGAGTTTTATGTTTGTCCACTGTTTCTGCTCACATTTTTGGATTGAGTTTCTCTTGTTTTCGTTCTCTCTTCTGTTTGTGTCTTTTGTCTAGTAGTCTCAACAATTGAGCCAAAGGCTTCAATATATAGTATAAAGAGAGGGACTTCTCAACTGCCAACTAATGGCTGTTAATAGCCAAATAATGGCCATTAGTGAGGAGTTAATCAGCCATGTAAATGACTGATTTAATGTGCAACATAAAGGAGATTTTAGGGAGAAGTTATGTGCAGATTAATGGAGCTTTAACGCTCCAAAAACCAACCCAAAAGGCAGGCAGAACACTTGTAATATTTATTTACTTTCCGGACTGCTTTACATATCTAACACTTTCTGCCTTCCGTCGTTCCCAATTTCATCTTTCCAGAAACTTCAGGGACCAAAGCCTAAGCTCCACGACCCGAGACCCGACGGGACAGACGGGCGGCGGCGGTGCGCGTGTGGATTTAGCCTCGAACCCAAGCACATCTAGGTCCTCCCTCCTTCAAACACATGGGTTACCCCTTGGGGTCCCAAACCCTTAGCCAGTTTTGAGACTTATAAAGAGAAAATTTCTTCCTTTTTCCACCGATGTGGTAGATTTGTCCCACACCATATTTCCATGCCTCAAACACCTTACTTCGTGGACCAATATCTCTTTCATTTCTTTACGAAATTTGATGATCCTTGGCCCTACGGTCATCTACTCACTTAGTAAATTATGCACGTGTGAAGAGATAAAGCCTCCAACATGCGGAACCCTAGTGTTTAAGTCATTAAATATGGGTGGACGCACCTCCCCACCAAAGGAAAATTTTCCAACAATCCCCTCTTGAAAGTGATTTTGGTGCACACCCAATGTGGTTACTTTCAGCAATCTTTCAGCGAAAATATATTGCATCAAGAGAGGTAGCTTCCGCTTTGAACCTTCCCTAGTTGAATATCACCAGACTTACTTACTGCGCGGTGAACGTGATGTCTTGAACCGTAAGTGTTTAGTGTAAGCCAAGACAATGATACCAACACAATAACTCCTCTTATTCATTTTCATTCTTATTGTTCTGTCCGTTGTGGCCGTGGACACACTTGGATTCTTAAGTGCGTTCATTTGAGGCGGTCTGTCCTCGCACTTAAATATGTGATATCCTACAAGGTATCCTGCTATACCCCACTTCACAAGTGTTAGAAATCATTAAAAGTTTCCCCAACCTTAACCTCAATCGTTTGATGATTGTTAAAGGTTTGGAAGCTTAATCTTTACCCACCATGCATGTAGCACTTTAATGTCTATCGCGGGAACATCTTTGGATTCATGTTTCCTTACAGAAATCATTATCCGAAGTGCTCTTGCTTCCACCGAAACGCTCAACTGAACTTTTTTACAGCTTAGTTTTCCCATTGAACCAAATTCTTGGGATCTCCAGTCAGTATGGTTGGGTTACCACCGCAAAGGTTCGTATTGTTTGGGTTTTAAGCCTATTCCCATAGACAGGCATAATTCTTGATCTTCGGGTAGTCCCTTAGTTAAAGGGTCCGCCATATCATTTGATTAGTAATCAAGGAAGTGTCACCCGTGATGATCAACTGCCATATGGTCTTATGTCTTCGACATATATGTCCAGACGCCGTCATCCGTGCTCTTCCTGAAGCCGACCGGCTAGCCGTAGTGTATAACTGCCGAAAGCACGTGTTTCTCCCAATAAGGGATGTCCTCTAAGAAGTCGTGAAGTTACTCAACTTCTTTCATGCTTTGTTTAAAGCGATAAACTCCGATTCCATCATGAATCGACCGACGCAAGTTTACTTAGAGGATTTTCAAAGACCCACCATACACATTTACTTGTGGCTTTGGTGTTCTTCATATCTGATGTCCAGTTTGCATCATTGTGTTCTTCTTGAACCGTTGGACATCCAGAATACCATAATCCGTAGATAAGCGAATATTTTAGATATCGTCATATCTAACTTAACGCCTTCTATCGATCATTTCAGAATCACGAGTGAACCTTAGTTCAACTGATCTGCTTTGTAGGCCGATACCGTGTCGGTTGTAGTGTGTACAATACATTGAACTACATGTGACCTGCACATATCGCTCCTTGTATATGGGTGCACCATGATTCCAATAATTTCTATAATTCATATCCATTGGTGGCTTCAACGAGACTGTCAATTATCTTACAACTGAGTTTGGAGTTAGACCAGTCCGTTAGATGTCTTAGAAATCCAATTCCTAAGATGTCATCTGTGATACCCATATCTTTTGTTTCAATATAACTTCCACTCTCAGACCGTTGGTTTTTCCAACTGTTGGCTTTCTAACTTCAGAGTCAATGTTTCTGTTGTCAGATTTATTATTTCTGTTTTAACTGAAACTTCCAGGACCAAAATGTAAACATTTCAGGGACCAAAGAGAAAGTTCAGGAAGAAGCCCAACAGTCCAACAAACCAATTCTGATCCTCCCCTTCCAACTCTCCGGTTAGGAAGGCTATCTCAACATCCATGTCACACAAAACTACAATGACCCTGGATGTTAAGCTATTCACAGGGGAGCACATGTACAAGTAGCCGATGCCTTATACTCGTCAGTAGATCCATCTACTTTGTACTCACTTTTGAGTATCCACTTTTACAACCTAAAGGTTCTTTTCCCGGAGGAAGGTTAACCATTACACAAATATGGTTCTATATGATGAAATCTATTTCTCTTTCTGTAGCTTCTTTCCAAAGCAGCGCTTCTGGATATGACAATTCTCTGTTAATTGTCCATGGTTCATTCTCAACCATACAAGCTAGAAGGCCTGGAACAAGTCTTTGTCCCCTCTTTGCTCAGTCTCGGTTCAACATCTAGAATCCCTGAGTTTTGTAGATCTGGAATATTAAGTTTCGGATAGTCAGCAACTTTCGAGTCCTATAGATACGGAACGTCTAGTTTCGGACAGCCAGGCACTAGCGGGTTCTTGTTAACCTCGAGCAATTACTTTTTTTTCCTTTTCAAGGAAAGTTATCTTCAAAGAATTCAGCATTTTTTGACACCAAGAGATGATAAGCACTACTGTTATTTGTAGATCCAGTGGATATGTAATTTACAGTCTTAGGTCCAACTTGACCTGTTTCGGTATTCCAACCTCTACCAAGCCACCCCACAACATAATATTTGTATGTGGGATCCTTTCTATGTTTCACACGGAGGGTTATCCTTATCCTTATGCGTAGTTCTGTTGAGAATCGCATTAGCGGTAAGGATCGCCTTGCCCCACACATTTTAGGCATATGGCGGCTAACACCGTTAGACTGAGATGAGTAATGAACAGTCGTTTGATGAACGATGCTTCACATTCTTCCCCTCTGAAACTACGAATTCCTCAATCCGTAGGCTTAGTTGATTTTCAACTTCTGCTTTGTAGCGCTTATCCGCTTCAACAACTTTATCTTTGGTTTTCAACAAACAAAGGATGCAATACGTTGTACCGTCATCAATGAAGGTCACAAAGTACTTGTCTCCCCCCTCTATTTTGTATAAACTTCAAATCACCCATGTAGGTGTGACTAAGTTCTAGAGGAGCGATGTTTCTTTTGCTATTCCTTTGACGGAATGGAAAGGTGATTTTGCCTCTTCGCCTACCTCACATTTATTTTGAGGGTTTATGTCGACAAAAGGCAACAATCTTAACTTCATTAGCTTTTAAATGACTTTCTATTTAACGTGTCTTAATATATGATGGCATAGATGCACAGATTATAAATATATCATTCATTTGGCTACAGACATACTATACCATTCTTAATTATTACAGACCTGTTGGACTAGTCTCAAACCAGCTTGACCAACAACGTCCCTTAAACCAAGTTTGGGACATGTATCACCTCCTTTTAGAGTGATCCTATTCCCTGAAGTCCTATTGAGGACAACCTCTCCAACCCCTTCTACTTTAGAGGTGGCGTTGCTTCACACGAATAACCTCTTGCCCGTGGTTAGGGCGTAACTGGATTATATATGATCTGGATACTCTGGCCCACTCCAGTTGCTTTGGCAGACTGAGTGTCCAATTTCTTTTCTATTTTTCCTTTGGCCTTCAGATCATTTAAGACCTGGAATTCCGGCCCGCTCCAGTCGCCCGTAGGCTTTGTACGACTGAGTGTCCAATATCATCCTATCAAATGAATTCTGGCACACTCCAGTCGCCCGTAGGCTTTGACTGAGTGTCCAATATCATCTTGTCAAATGAAGGATCTTCTGTCAAATAGTGTAACAGAGTCAACGTCTTAAGATACGCCATTATCTTTTAGTCTTCTTCCTTTGAGATTGGTGCCCAGATAATTTTTGGCTCTTACGTAAGAGTGGTAACAATTTTCGCACAGTTAGTGGATCTTTCTCCCTCGTATGTGCGAACATACTTTACACACTTTTAATAATTACACTCAAAAGAAAGGATATTTTTAAAGTCGTTTATAAAATCCAATCCTTAAACGGGGAGGAAAGGTGAGATTAAACTTCTGATTTTAAAGCATAAGGAATATAATTTATTTTGGGAAAACATTTTCATATTCCTCCTTACTTTAAGCCCTTTTTAATCAGACATCATTTAATCTTATTCTTGACAAGGAAGAAAAATTACTTATCCCAATTTCGGATTCTGGCCCACTTCAGTCACTTCGTCGGACTGAGTGTCCATTTTCTCCTTACCATAATTCAGATCCTTTGTCTGGGATAGATATATGCCTTCTGCTACAAGATAGAACCACATCTTCAGCCTTCTCCTCTTGTCCCAGTTGACATCCTCAGCCTCTCGTGGGCGCTTGTTCCCACTACTCTCGGGAGCGGTGACACCATGAACACCTTGACCTTCAACAACATAATTAAAATTTTGTTCTACCACAAAACCACAGCCATAGCCAGATTTGGTCACACAATTGTTGACCGACATCTTTCAAACACTATTACAAATCTTGTCTTAAAATTGTTGGATATGTAAAGCAGTACGGGAAGTAAATAAATATTAGAAGTGTTCGAAAGGATAAACAAACAAGCCAATATTATAATTGCCGCAAGCTGGTTGAGTCTTGAATCTTGATAACCTGAAATAAAAAAACACTAAATCTGGATTGTTACAACTGTGGCTGAGTCGAGAGATGACTCTCTGTCTTTAAGACAAGATTTCCCCGTATATATGCTTTTACGTTAACGGGCAATAGTCTCCCAAGATAAAACAACAACTAATCAACACTATAAAGCAAATAGGTTGATTCTGACGAAGAAAACAAACACGAAACGACTTGCTGAAGAATGGAAAATGAAGGAAGAGTTTTATGTTTGTCCACTGTTTCTGCTCACGTTTTTGGACTGAGTTTCTATTGTTTTTGTTCTCTCTTCTTTTTGTGTCTTTTGTCTAGTAGTCTCAACAATTGAGCCAAAGGCTTCAATATATAGTATAAAGAGAAGACTTCTCAACTGCTAACTAATGGCTGTTAATAGCCAAGTAATGGCCATTAGTGAGGAGTTAATCAGCAATGTAAATGATTGATTTAATGTGCAACATAAAGGAGCTTTTAGGGAGGAGTTATGTGCAGATTAATGGAGCTTTAACGCTCCAAAAATCAACCCAAAAGGAAGGCAGAAACTTCGTTCCCAATTTTATCTTTCCAGAAACTTCAGGAACCAAACTGTAAATATTAAACACTTTAGGTCCAAAAAGATAATATCAGAAGAAGCCCAAGCACAAACTAACATAGCTCAATTGGAAGATCTCAACTCACAAGTAGGTAAATCAGGAGGATAATTTTCAGCTTGTATAATCTGCTTGAGGTGTTTCCAGTGCCGACCTCTAGCATGTCCTTTAGGGTACTTATCGTACATCTGAATCTTCTTGAATTTCGTGTGAGTTGGTAGCACTAGTTCTGCTTCTATCACTTCCCGCTCCATATATATAGCTCCGCATAACTAGTCCATATATTACTAATATTTGCATAGCTAATCCCTACATTACTAATAGCTGCATAACTAATTGCTACATTACTAATATTTGCATGACTAATCCATGTATTACTAACACATGCATAACTAATCTGTACATTACTAATATCTGCATAACTCTAATCAGCAAACAAACGACTCCTAAGGATCAAAATAGTGCAACCAAGGACCATTTCGATCATTTTCTCGAAAAAAGACACCAATGTAACAACAGGTGGAACTAAGAAATTAACAATTTAAATGAATGAAATCAACTAACATAGCTTAATTGGAAGATCTCAACTCACAAGTAGGTAATTCAGGAGGATAATTTTCTTAATTTTCAGCTTGTATAATCTGCTTAAGATGTTTCCAGTGCCTTCCTCGTGCCTGTCCTTTAGGGTACTTATCATACATCTGAATCTTCTTAAATTTCATATGAGTTGGCAATACTAGTTCTGCTTCTATCACTTCCCGCTCCATTTATATACCTCCGCCGTCTGACGCCGCGAAACGATTTGGTGACGGCGGTTTACGGTGGTGAAACTTCCCGCCGATGATTGTCCGACTGGGAATAAGGGTGCAACAGAAATATGGGAATTAAAAGTGTTTTACTTGTTAGGCTTGGATGTTAACCCGTAATGCCTAGTCGTCTATGATTTTTTTAAGTCGCTTACAATTAAACTCAACATTTTCTTATTTCACTTTATTTTTATTTTTATTTTACTTTTATTATTTAATTTAATATGTTGATAATATGAAATGAGCTTAGTGAAGAAGTGAAATTTATATAAGTGACCTCAATTTATTTTGGACTTGAGACACAATTATTATTATTACTTGTATAGTATAGGTGATTTGCATGTGTGTCTCACTTCAATCAATAAAATTATATATGTATAAAATAAAATTATTAAAAAATAGTAATTGACGTTAAATAAATGTTATACCTATTTAAATAATATAAATAGAAATTGTATCTCAAATATGTTAGTGGTTGTTGTATCTAGGGGTAGACGTTTATCGGTTAGGTTCGGTTTTGTATCCGAAAAATATGAATCGAATAAACCAATATGTTCGGTTTATATCACCGAACGTATCAGATTATATCGGTTTTTTTCTAGTGGGTCGGATCGATGAATTTTTTATTTAAAAAAAAAAAAATTAAATTTCCAAAACTGAAATTGACATTCACACCTACACTACCATGAAATTTCGACGTTGAAATCTATTGTGTATCGTGAGATGCTTACTAAAGAAAAAGGAAAATTAGAAATCGATTTGGGGGAAAACATAAATTGATTGGGAAAACAGACGTTTTCATAAAAATTGGCTGAGCCAAATCGCCTTATGGCGTTTAGGTCGGCCCCGTCTCAAAAAAAATACCCAAAATCAAAAAATAAATCGGGTAAAACGGACATCCGAACGCAAAGTTATGACCATTTAAAGTTTCACCAATTTACAACTACTTTCTCTCCCTACATTTTTATGTCAATGCTTCCGTGATATATTAATCAAGTTCATGCCACATTCGACTTCAATAAAAGCTTCATAGATTGACTTCAATTGCTATGATTCAAGAGATAATAGTAGCCTAAAATAAAAAATAAGAATAATTTTATATTTAATTCGGTTTTTTCGGTTCGGTTCGTATCGAAAATTAAAAAATCGAACTGAATCACTAAATCATGATTCGGTTCGGTTTTTCAAAAAAATAGATTTTTTTAAAACAAAAAACGAAAAAACTGAACCGAATTTCTGTTCGGTTCGATTTTTTGGTTCTCCGGATTTTTTGCCCACCCCTAGTTGTATCTCACTTGATTTTTTTGCTGAAGTCATCGACACATCTTCAACTTGTTTGTGTATTTTATTTGGACACTTATATTAAAGTAGATTCCATGAGAACCCTCGACCACAAGCCAAATTGTGCTATTTGAACACAAATTTGACAATTTCAGATCATATTTGGTGCGTGAACTTCACTTGCGGTGACATTGAAAAATAGACCAATAGAAATAACCCATGTCAACAAAGGAAAAATCCAAAATTTGAAAATAATAATAATAAAAAACATCTCTCATCTCTTTATCATCTTCCCCGCTGCTAAAAACAATTAAAGATTGAGAAGGAAACCCATCCATTTCATTATACAGTAAATTGGTGTTTCAATGGGCAAACCAAACCCAATTTCAATCGGAGAAACTGATTTTCAGGGAGAAGGGTTATGTTGTTTTAGTTGGCTCGGTGTGTGTTAGCACGTGTCAGGATTCATTAGTATATCAGTATGTATAAAATGTATCAACAAATCAGAGTGGCGCAGCGGAAGCGTGGTGGGCCCATAACCCACAGGACCTAGGATCGAAACCTGGCTCCGATATAGTTTGAGAAAAGAATAACTTCTAGTTTCATACTTTACCCTTCTTTTCTTCAATGACAATAAAATATGTTTTTTGCTCCCTAAAAGGCTTATAGCGGAGAATCTCAAGCATTAAGCAATATTACAAGCATATGAGTACTAATGTCTTTCTCGTAGAATTGTTAAGACTTTCAATTTGGAAATCAAATAACTAGCTAATTGACCGAAATTTATGTAGATATTATTTCGGTTGTATTGAAAATTCTAAATATTCGATAATTAAAAACTTATTTTGCCCTCTTCTCTCTCCTCCAATTTTCACGCAAAACCTAATCCTTCGTATATCTCAAGTTTGATCATGGCTTCCATGATCGCTGATCAGTCCACCACGGTGGCTGACCAACCCCCTCCGACAAACTTACATGCAGCAGGTATACCACAAGGCAGCAATAACAAAGCACATTATGCTAATCTCCTAAAATCGGCAATGTTGAATTGGGGATCACACGCGAATATACAATCAGTACCAATCAAATCAATAACTGTTATACAAGGTGAACCATATGTCAGAAAAATATCACGAACCCAAAATACAAAAAATAATCAGCTAAATTATAGGGAATTATATTTTCATAAGACATTTATTATGATTAATATGAACATGCAATTAAAGTGAACAATAGTAAAGGATTATATTTTAATTTTACTATTGAGCTCGGTGTGTGTTAGCACATGTCGGGATTCATTAGTATATTAGTATGTATGAAATGTATCTACAAATTATAGTGGCGCAGCGGACGCGTGGTGGGCCCATAACCCACAGGTCCCAGGATCGAAACCTAGCTCTGATATAGTTTGAGAAAAGAATAACTTCTTATTTCAGACTTTTTTTAACCCATCTTTTCTTCAATATCAATGACAATAAAATATGTTTTTCCTCCCTAAAAGGCTTATAGCTGAGAATCTCAAGCTGATTATTCATTTAAATCAATTAAATAATTAAATGTCATTGAGCAATATGGCAAGCATGTGAGTACTAATGCCTTTCTCGTAAAATTGTTACGACGTTCAATTTGGGAATCAAATTACTAGCTAATTGACAGAAATTCAAGTAGATATTATTTCAGTTGTATTGGAAATTCTAAATATTAGATAATTAACAACTTATTTTGCTCTCTTCTCTCTCCTCCTATTTTCATGCAAAAGCTAATTCTTTGTAGATCTCAAGTTTGATCATGGCCTCCACGGCCACTGATCAATCCACCACGGTGGCTGACCAACCCCCTCCGACACACTTATATGCTGCAGGTATTCCACAAGGCAGCAATAACAAAGCACATTATGCTAATCTCCTAAAATCGACAATGTTGAATTGTGGAGCACACACGAATATACAATCAATACCAATCAAATCAATAACTTTTTTACAAGGTGAACCATATGTCAGAAAAATATCACGGACCCAAAATACAAAAAATAATCAGCTTAATTATAGGGAATTATATTTTCATAAGACATTTATTATGATTAATATGATCATGCAATGAAAGTGAACAATAGTAAATGATTATAATTTAATTTTACTATTGAGCTCGGTGTGTGTTAGCACATGTCGGGATTCATTAGTATATTAGTATGTATGAAATGTATCAACAAATCAGAGTGGCGCAGCGGAAGCGTGGTGGGCCCATAACCCACAGGTCCCAGGATCGAAACCTGGCTCTGATATAGTTTGAGAAAAGAATAACTTTTAATTTCAGACTTTTTTTACCCCTTCATTTCTTCAATATAAATGACAATAAAATATGTTTTTTGCTCCCTAAAGGCTTATAGCAAAGAATCTCAAACAGATTATTCATTTAAATCCATTAAATAATTAAATGTCATTGAGCAATATGGCAAGCATGTGAGTACTAATGTCTTTCTCGTAAATTGTTACGGCGTTCAATTTGGAATCAAATTACTAGCTAATTGACCGAAATTCAAGTAGATATTATTTCAGTTGTATTGGAAATTCTAAATATTAGATAATTAACAACTTATTTTTCTCTCTTCTCTCTCCTATTTTCATGCAAAACATAATTCTTCGTAGATGTCAAGTTTGATCATGGCCTCCACAACCGCTGATCAATCCACCACGGTGGCTGACAAACCCCATCCGACAGACTTATAGGCTGCAGGTATACCACAAGGCAGCAATAACAAAGCACATTATGCTAATCTCCTAAAATCGACAATGTTGAATTGTGGAGCACACACGAATATTTAATCAATACCAATCAAATCAATAACTTTTTTTCAAGGTGAACCATATGTCAGAAAAATATCACGGACCCAAAATACAAAAAACTAATCAGCTTAATTATAGGGAATTATATTTTCATAAGACATTTATTATGATTAATATGATCGTGCAATTAAAGTGAACAATAGTAAAGGATTATAATTTAATTTTACTATTGAGCTCGGTGTGTGTTAGCACATGTCGGGATTCATTAGTATATTAGTATGTATGAAATGTATCAACAAATCAGAGTGGCGCAGCGGAAGCGTGGTGGGCCCATAACCCACAGGTCCCAGGATCGAAACCTGGCTCTGATATAGTTTGAGAAAAGAATAACTTCTAATTTCAGGCTTTCTTCTTTTCTCCAATATAAATGACAATAAAATATGTTTTTTGCTCCCTAAAAGGCTTATAGCAGAGAATCTCAAGCTGATTATTTATTTAAATCAATTAAATAATTAAATGTCATTGAACAATATTGCAAGCATATGAGTACTAATGTCTTTCTCGTAAAATTGTTACGACGTTCAATTTGGGAATCAAATTACTAGCTAATTGACAGAAATTCAAGTAGATATTATTTCAGTTGTATTGGAAATTCTAAATATTAGATAATTAACAACTTATTTTGCTCTCTTCTCTCTCCTCCTATTTTCATGCAAATGCTAATTCTTTGTAGATCTCAAGTTTGATCATGGCCTCCACGGCCACTGATCAATCCACCACGGTGGCTTACTAACCCCCTCCGACACACTTACAGGCTGTAGGTATACCACAAGGAATCAATAACAAAGCACATTATGCTAATCTCCTAAAATCGGCAATGTTGAATTGTGGAGCACACACGAATATACAATCAATACCAATCAAATCAATAACTTTTTTTCAAGGTGAACCATATGTCAGAAAAATATCACGGACCCAAAATACAAAAACTAATCAGCTTAATTATAGGGAATTATATTTTCATAAGACATTTATTATGATTAATATGATTGTGCATTTAAAGTGAACAATAGTAAAGGATTATAATTTAATTTTACTATTGAGCTCGGTGTGTGTTAGCACATGTCGGGATTCATTAGTATATTATTTTGTATGAAATGTATCAACAAATTATAGTGGCGCAGCGGACGCGTGGTGGGCCCATAACCCACAGGTCCCAGGATCGAAACCTAGCTCTGATATAGTTTGAGAAAAGAATAACTTCTTATTGCAGACTTTTTTTAACCCTTCTTTTCTTCAATATCAATGAAAATAAAATATGTTTTTTGCTCCATAAAAGTCTTATAGCAAAGAATCTCAAGCTGATTATTTATTTACATCAATTAAATAATTAAATGTCATTGAGAAATATTGCAAGCATATGAATACTAATATCTTTCTCGTAGAATTGTTAAGACTTTCAATTTGGGAATCAAATTACTAACTAATTGACCGAAATTTAAGTATATATTATTTAAGTTGTATAGGAAATTCTAAATATTATATAATTAACAACTTAATTTTCTCTCTTCTCTCTCCTACTATTTTCATGCAAAACCTAATTCTTCGTAGATCTCAAGTTTGATCATGGCCTCCACGGCCGCTAATCAATCCACCACGGTGGCTGACTAAACCCCTCCGACAGACTTATACACTGCAGGTATACCACAGGGCAGCAATAACAAAGCACATTATGCTAATCTCCTAAAATCGACTATGTTGAATTGTGGAGCACACGCGAATATACAATCAATACCAATCAAATCAATAACTTTTTTACAAGGTGAACCATATGTCAGAAAAATATCACGGACCCAAAATACAAAAAATAATCATCTTAATTATAGGGAATTATAGTTTCATAAGACATTTATTATGATTAATATGATCATGCAATGAAAGTGAACAATAGTAAATGATTATAATTTAATTTTACTATTGAGCTCGGTGTGTGTTAGCACATGTCGGGATTCATTAGTATATTAGTATGTATGAAATGTATCAATAGATCGAGTGGCGCAACGGAAGAGTGGTGTGCCCATAACCCACAGGTCCCAGGATCGAAACCTGGATCTATTATAGTTTGAGAAAAGAATAACTTTTAATTTCATACTTTTTTTTACCCCTTCATTTCTTCAATATAAATGACAATAAAATATGTTTTTTGCTCCCTAAAGGCTTATAGCAAAGAATCTCAAGTTGATTATTTATTTACATCAATTAAATAATTAAATGTCATTGAGAAATATTGCAAGCATATGAGTACTAATGTCTTTCTCGTAAAATTGTTACGACGTTCAATTTGGGAATCAAATTACTAGCTAATTGACAGAAATTCAAGTAGATATTATTTCAGTTGTATTGGAAATTCTAAATATTAGATAATTAACAACTTATTTTGCTCTCTTCTCTCTCCTCCTATTTTCATGCAAAACCTAATTCTTTGTAGATCTCAAGTTTGATCATGGCCTCCACGGCCGCTGATCAATCCACCACGGTGGCTTACTAAACCCCTCCGACACACTTATAGGCTGCAGGTATACCACAAGGAATCAATAACAAAGCACATTATGCTAATCTCCTAAAATCGACAATGTTGAATTGTGGAGCACACGAATATTTAATCAATACCAATCAAATCAATAACTTTTTTACAAGGTGAACCATATGTCAGAAAAATATCACGGACCCAAAATACAAAAACTAATCAGCTTAATTAAAGGGAATTAAGTTTTCATAAGACATTTATTATGATTAATATGATCGTGCAATTAAAGTGAACAATAGTAAAGGATTATAATTTAATTTTACTATTGAGCTCGGTGTGTGTTAGCACATGTCGGGATTCATTAGTATATTAGTATGTATGAAATGTATCAATAGATCAGAGTGGCGCAACGGAAGAGTGGTGTGCCCATAACCCACAGGTCCCAGGATCGAAACCTGGATCAATTATAGTTTGAGAAAAGAATAACTTTTAATTTCATACTTTTTTTTCTTCTTTTCTCCAATATCAATGACAATAAAATATGTTTTTTGCTCCCTAAAGGCTTATAGCAAAGAATCTCAAACAGATTATTGATTTAAATCCATTAAATAATTAAATGTCATTGAGCAATATGGCAAGCATGTGAGTACTAATGTCTTTCTCGTAAAATTGTTACGGCGTTCAATTTTGGAATCAAATTACTAGCTAATTGACCGAAATTCAAGTAGATATTATTTCAGTTGTATTGAAATTCTAAATATTAGATAATTAACAACTTATTTTCTCTCTCTCTCTCTCCTATTTTCATGCAAAACATAATTCTTCGTAGATGTCTAGTTTGATCATGGCCTGCACAACCGCTGATCAATCCACCACGGTGGCTGACAAACCCCATCCGACAGACTAATAGGCTGCAGGTATACCACAAGGAAACAATAACAAAGCACATCATGCTAATCTCCTAAAATCGACAATGTTGAATTGTGGAGCACACGAATATTTAATCAATACCAATCAAATCAATAACTTTTTTTCAAGGTGAACCATATGTCAGAAAAATATCACGGACCCAAAATACAAAAACTAATCAGCTTAATTATAGGGAATTATATTTTCATAAGACATTTATTATGATTAATATGATCGTGCAATTAAAGTGAACAATAGTAAAGGATTATAATTTAATTTTACTATTGAGCTCGGTGTGTGTTAGCACATGTCGGGATTCATTAGTATATTAGTATGTATGAAATGTATCAACAAATCAGAGTGGCGCAGCGGAAGCGTGGTGGGCCCATAACCCACAGGTCCCAGGATCGAAACCTGGCTCTGATATAGTTTGAGAAAAGAATAACTTCTAATTTTAGACTTTCTTCTTTTCTCCAATATCAATGACAATAAAATATGTTTTTCCTCCCTAAAAGGTTATAGCTGAGAATCTCAAGCTGATTATTTATTTAAATCAATTAAATAATTAAATGTCATTGAGCAGCATATGAGTACTAATGTCTTTCTCGTAGAATTGTTAAGACTTTCAATTTGGGAATCATATTACAAGCTAATTGATTGAAATTCAAGTAGATATTATTTCAGTTGTATTGGAAATTCTAAATATTAGATAATTAACAACTTATTTTGCTCTCTTCTCACTCCTCCTATTTTCATGCAAAACCTAATTCTTTGTAGATCTCAAGTTTGATCATGGCCTCCACGGCCACTGATCAATCCACCACGGTGGCAGACAAAACCCCTCCGACAGACTTATACACTGCAGGTATACCACAAGGCAGCAATAACAAAGCACATTATGCTAATCTCCTAAAATCGACAATGTTGAATTGTGGAGCACACGCGAATATTTAATCAATACCAATCAAATCAATAACTTTTTTACAAGGTGAACCATATGTCAGAAAAATATCACGGACCCAAAATACAAAAACTAATCTTCTTAATTATAGGGAATTAAGTTTTCATAAGACATTTATTATGATTAATATGATCGTGCAATTAAAGTGAACAATAGTAAAGGATTATAATTTAATTTTACTATTGAGCTCGGTGTGTGTTAGCACATGTCGGGATTCATTAGTATATTAGTATGTATGAAATGTATCAACAAATCAGAGTCGCGCAGCGGAAGTGTGGTGGGCCCATAACCCACAGGTCCCAGGATCGAAACCTGGCTCTAATATAGTTTGAGAAAAGAATAACTTCTAATTTCATACTTTCTTCTTTTCTCCAATATCAATGACAATAAAATACTAAAAGGCTTATAGCAGAGACTCTCAAGCTGATTATTTATTTAAATCAATTAAATAATTAAATGTCATTGAGCAATATTACAAGCATATGAGTACTAATATCTTTTTCGTAGAATTGTTAAGACTTTCAATTTGGGAATCAAATTACTAACTAATTGACCGAAATTTAAGTAGATATTATTTAAGTTGTATTGGAAATTCTAAATATTAGATAATTAACAACTTATTTTTCTCTCTTCTCTCCTATTTTCATGCAAAACCTAATTCTTCGTAGATCTCAAGTTTGATCATGGCCTCCACGACCGCTGATCAATCCACCACGGTGGCTGACAAACCTCCTCCGACAGACTTATAGGCTGCATGTATACCACAAGGCAGCAATAACAAAGCACATTATGCTAATCTCCAAAAATCGACAATGTTGAATTGTCGAGCACAGGCGAATATTTAATCAATACCAATCAAATCAATAACTTTTTTACAAGGTGAACCATATGTCAGAAAATATCACAGACCCAAAATACAAAAACTAATCAGCTTAGTTATAGGGAGTTATATTTTCATAAGACATGTATTATGATTAATATGATCGTGCAATTAAAGTGAACAATAGTAAAGGATTATAATTTAATTTTACTATTGAGCTCGGTGTGTGTTAGCACATGTCGGGATTCATTAGTATATTATTTTGTATGAAATGTATCAACAAATTATAGTGGCGCAGCGGACGCGTGGTGGGCCCATAACCCACAGGTCCCAGGATCGAAACCTGGCTCTATTATAGTTTGAGAAAAGAATAACTTTTAATTTCATACTTTTTTTTACCCCTTCATTTCTTCAATATAAATGACAATAAAATATGTTTTTTGCTCCCTAAAGGCTTATAGCAAAGAATCTCAAGTGATTATTTATTTAAATCAATTAAATAATTAAATGTCATTGAGCAATATGGCAAGCATATGAGTACTAATGTCTTTCTCGTAGAATTGTTAAGACTTTCAATTTGGGAATCAAATTACTAACTAATTGACCGAAATTCAAGTAGATATTATTTAAGTTGTATTGGAAATTCTAAATATTAGATAATTAGCAACTTATTTTTCTCTCTTCTCTCTCCTATTTTCATGCAAAACATAATTCTTCGTAGATGTCTAGTTTGATCATGGCCACCACAACCGCTGATCAATCCACCACGGTGGCTGACAAACCCCATCCGACAGACTTATAGGCTGCAGGTATACCACAAGGCAAAAATAACAAAGCACATCATGCTAATCTCCTAAAATCGACAATGTTGAATTGTGGAGCACACGGGAATATTTAATCAATACCAATCAAATCAATAAATTTTTTTCAAGGTGAACCATATGTCAGAAAAATATCACGGACCCAAAATACAAAAACTAATCAGCTGAATTATAGGGAATTATATTTTCATAAGACATTTATTATGATTAATATGACCGTGCAATTAAAGTGAACAATAGTAAAGGATTATAATTTAATTTTACTATTTAGCTCGGTGTGTGTTAGCACATGTCGGGATTCATTAGTATATTAGTATGTATGAAATGTATCAACAAATCGAGTGGCGCGGCGGAAGCGTGGTGGGCCCATAACCCAGGTCCCGGGATCGAAACCGGCTCGATATAGTTTGAGAAAAGAATAACTTCTAATTTCATACTTTCTTCTTTTCTCCAATATCAATGACAATAAAATATGTTTTTCCTCCCTAAAAGGCTTATAGCGAGAGAATCTCAAGTGATTATTTATTTAAATCAATTAAATAATTAAATGTCATTGAGCAATATTGCAAGCATATGAGTACTAATGTCTTTCTCGTAGAATTGTTAAGACTTTCAATTTGGGAATCAAATTACTAGCAAATTGACCGAAATTTAAGTAGATATTATTTAAGTTGTATTGGAAATTCTAAATATTAGATAATTAACAACTTAATTTGCTCTCTTCTCTATCCTCCTATTTTCATGCAAAACCTAATTCTTCGTAGATCTCAAGTTTGATCATGGCCTCCACGACCGCTGATCAATCCACCACGGTGGCTGACAAAACCCCTCCGACAGACTTATAGGCTGCAGGTATACCACAAGGCAGCAATAACAAAGCACGTTATGCTAATCTCCTAAAATCGACAATGTTGAATTGTGGAGCACACGCGAATATTTAATCAATACCAATCAAATCAATAACTTTTTTACAAGGTGAACCATATGTCAGAAAATATCACAGACCCAAAATACAAAAACTAATCAGCTTAGTTATAGGTAGTTATATTTTCATAAGACATTTATTATGATTAATATGATCGTGCAATTAAAGTGAACAATAGTAAAGGATTATAATTTAATTTTACTATTGAGCTCGGTGTGTGTTAGCACATGTCGGGATTCATTAGTATATTAGTATGTATGAAATGTATCAACAAATCAGAGTGGCGCAGCGGAAGCGTGGTGGGCCCATAACCCACAGGTCCCAGGATCAAAACCTGGCTCTGATATAGTTTGAGAAAAGAATAACTTCTAATTTCATACTTTCTTCTTTTCTCCAATATCAATGACAATAAAATATGTTTTTCCTCCCTAAAAGGCTTATAGCAGAGAATCTCAAGCAGATTATTTATTTAAATCAATTAAATAATTAAATGTCATTGAGCAATATTACAAGCATATGAGTACTAATGTCTTTCTCGTAGAATTGTTAAGACTTTCAATTTGGGAATCAAATTACTAGCTAATTGACCGAAATTTAAGTAGATATTATTTAAGTTGTATTGGAAATTCTAAATATTAGATAATTAACAACTTGTTTTTCTCTCTTCTCTCTCCTCCTATTTTCATGCAAAACCTAATTCTTCGTAGATCTCAAGTTTGATCATGGCCTCCACGGCTGCTGATCAATCCACCATGGTGGCTGACAAAACCCCTCCGATCGACTTTTAGGTCGGCAGTATACCACAAGGCAACAATAACAAAGCACGTTATGCTAATCTCCTAAAATCGACTATGTTGAATTGTGGAGCACACGCGAATATTTAATCAATACCAATCAAATCAATAACTTTTTTACAAGGTGAACCATATTTCGAGAAAAATATCACGGACCCAAAATACAAAAACTAATCGGCTTAATTATACGGAATTATATTTTCATAAGACATTTATTATGATTAATATGATCGTGCAATTAAAGTGAACAATAGTAAAGGATTATAATTTAATTTTACTATTGAGCTCGGTGTGTGTTAGCACATGTCGGGATTCATTAGTATATTAGTATGTATGAAATGTATCAACAAATCGAGTGAGTGGCGCAATGAAGCGTGGTGGGCCCATAACCCACAGTCCCAGGATCGAAACCGGCTCGATATAGTTTGAGAAAAGAATAACTTCTAATTTCATACTTTCTTCTTTTCTCCAATATCAATGACAATAAAATATGTTTTTCCTCCCTAAAAGGCTTATAGCAGAGAATCTCAAGCTGATTATTTATTTAAATCAATTAAATAATTAAATGTCATTGAGCAATATTGCAAGCATATGAGTACTAATGTCTTTCTCGTAAAATTGTTACGACGTTCAATTTGGGAATCAAATTACTAGCTAATTGACAGAAATTCAAGTAGATATTATTTCAGTTGTATTGGAAATTCTAAATATTAGATAATTAACAACTTATTTTGCTCTCTTCTCTCTCCTCCTATTTTCATGCAAAACCTAATTCTTTGTAGATCTCAAGTTTGATCATGGCCTCCACGGCCACTGATCAATCCACCACGATGGCTGACCAACCCCCTCCGACACACTTACAGGCTGTAGGTATACCACAAGGAATCAATAACAAAGCACATTATGCTAATCTCCTAAAATCGGCAATGTTGAATTGTGGAGCACACACGAATATACAATCAATACCAATCAAATCAATAACTTTTTTTCAAGGTGAACCATATGTCAGAAAAATATCACGGACCCAAAATACAAAAACTAATCAGCTGAATTATAGGGAGTTATATTTTCATAAGACATTTATTATGATTAATATGACCGTGCAATTAAAGTGAACAATAGTAAAGGATTATAATTTAATTTTACTATTGAGCTCGGTGTGTGTTAGCACATGTCGGGATTCATTAGTATATTAGTATGTATGAAATGTATCAACAAATCAGAGTGCGCAAGCGGAAGCGTGGTGGGCCCATAACCCACAGGTCCCAGGATCGAAACCTGGCTCTGATATAGTGTGAGAAAAGAATAACTTCTAATTTCATACTTTCTTCTTTTCTCCAATATCAATGACAATAAAATATGTTTTTCCTCCCTAAAAGGCTTATAGCAGAGGATCTCAAGCAGATTATTTATTTAAATCAATTAAATAATTAAATGTCATTGAGCAATATTACAAGCATGTGAGTACTAATGTCTTTCTCGTAGAATTGTTAAGACTTTCAATTTGGGAATCAAATTACTAGCAAATTGACCGAAATTTAAGTAGATATTATTTAAGTTGTATTGGAAATTCTAAATATTAGATAATTAACAACTTAATTTTCTCTCTTCTCTCTCCTCCTATTTTCATGCAAAACCTAATTCTTCGTAGATCTCAAGTTTGATCATGGCCTCAACGACCGCTGATCAATCCACCACGGTGGTTGACAAAACCCCTCCGACAGACTTATAGGCTACAGGTATACCACAGGGCAACAATAACAAAGCACATTATGCTAATCTGTTGAATTGTGGAGCACACGCGAATATTTAATCAATACCAATCAAATCAATAACTTTTTTACAAGGTGAACCATATTTCAGAAAAATATCACAGACCCAAAATACAAAAACTAATCAGCTTAATTATACAGAATTATATTTTCATAAGACATTTATTATGATTAATATGATCGTGCAATTAAAGTGAACAATAGTAAAGGATTATAATTTAATTTTACTATTGAGCTCGGTGTGTGTTAGCACATGTCGGGATTCATTAGTATATTAGTATGTATGAAATGTATCAACAAATCAGAGTGGCGCAGCGGAAGCGTGGTGGGCCCATAACCCACAGGTCCCAGGATCGAAACCGGCTCGATATAGTTTGAGAAAAGAATAACTTCTAATTTCAGACTTTCTTCTTTTCTCCAATATCAATGACAATAAAATATGTTTTTCCTCCCTAAAAGGCTTATAGCAGAGAATCTCAAGCTGATTATTTATTTAAATCAATTAAATAATTAAATGTCATTGAGCAATATTGCAAGCATATGAGTACTAATGTCTTTCTCGTAAAATTGTTACGACGTTCAATTTGGGAATCAAATTACTAGCTAATTGACAGAAATTCAAGTAGATATTATTTCAGTTGTATTGGAAATTCTAAATATTAGATAATTAACAACTTATTTTGCTCTCTTCTCTCTCCTCCTATTTTCATGCAAATGCTAATTCTTTGTAGATCTCAAGTTTGATCATGGCCTCCACGACCACTGATCAATCCACCACGGTGGCTTACTAACCCCCTCCGACAGACTTATAGGCTGTAGGTATACCACAAGGAATCAATAACAAAGCACATTATGCTAATCTCCTTAAATCGACAATGTTGAATTGTGGAGCACACACGCGAATATTTAATCAATACCAATCAAATCAATAACTTTTTTTCAAGGTGAACCATATGTCAGAAAAATATCACGGACCCAAAATACAAAAACTAATCAGCTGAATTATAGGGAGTTATATTTTCATAAGACATTTATTATGATTAATATGACCGTGCAATTAAAGTGAACAATAGTAAAGGATTATAATTTAATTTTACTATTGAGCTCGGTGTGTGTTAGCACATGTCGGGATTCATTAGTATATTAGTATGTATGAAATGTATCAACAAATCAGAGTGGCGCGGCGGAAGCGTGGTGGGCCCATAACCCACGGGTCCCGGGATCGAAACCTGGCTCTGATATAGTGTGAGAAAAGAATAACTTCTAATTTCATACTTTCTTCTTTTCTCCAATATCAATGACAATAAAATATGTTTTTCCTCCCTAAAAGGCTTATAGCAGAGGATCTCAAGCAGATTATTTATTTAAATCAATTAAATAATTAAATGTCATTGAGCAATATTACAAGCATGTGAGTACTAATGTCTTTCTCGTAGAATTGTTAAGACTTTCAATTTGGGAATCAAATTACTAGCAAATTGACCGAAATTTAAGTAGATATTATTTAAGTTGTATTGGAAATTCTAAATATTAGATAATTAACAACTTAATTTTCTCTCTTCTCTCTCCTCCTATTTTCATGCAAAACCTAATTCTTCGTAGATCTCAAGTTTGATCATGGCCTCAACGACCGCTGATCAATCCACCACGGTGGCTGACAAAACCCCTCCGACAGACTTATAGGCTGCAGGTATACCACAGGGCAACAATAACAAAGCACGTTATGCTAATCTCCTAAAATCGACTATGTTGAATTGTGGAGCACACGCGAATATTTAATCAATACCAATCAAATCAATAACTTTTTTACAAGGTGAACCATATTTCAGAAAAATATCACAGACCCAAAATACAAAAACTAATCAGCTTAATTATACGGAATTATATTTTCATAAGACATTTATTATGATTAATATGATCGTGCAATTAAAGTGAACAATAGTAAAGGAATATAATTTAATTTTACTATTGAGCTCGGTGTGTGTTAGCACATGTCGGGATTCATTAGTATATTAGTATGTATGAAATGTATCAACAAATCAGAGTGGCGCAGCGGAAGCGTGGTGGGCCCATAACCCACAGGTCCCAGGATCGAAACCTGGCTCTGATATAGTTTGAGAAAAGAATAACTTCTAATTTCAGACTTTCTTCTTTTCTCCAATATCAATGACAATAAAATATGTTTTTCCTCCCTAAAAGGCTTATAGCAGAGAATCTCAAGCTGATTATTTATTTAAATCAATTAAATAATTAAATGTCATTGAGCAATATTGCAAGCATATGAGTACTAACGTCTTTCTCGTAGAATTGTTAAGACTTTCAATTTGGGAATCAAATTACAAGCTAATTGACCCAAATTTAAGTAGATATTATTTAAGTTGTATTGGAAATTCTAAATAGTAGATAATTAACAACTTAATTTTGCTCTCTCTCTCTCCTCCTATTTTCATGCAAAACCTAATTCTTCGTAGATCTCAAGTTTGATCATGGCCTCCACGCCGCTGATCAATCCACCACGGATGGCCGACAAACCCCCTCCGACGACTTTAGGTGTAGGTATACCACAAGGAATCAATAACAAAGCACGTTATGCTAATCTCCTAAAATCGACAATGTTGAATTGTGGAGCACACGCGAATATTTAATCAATACCAATCAAATCAATAACTTTTTTACAAGGTGAACCATATGTCAGAAAAATATCACGGACCCAAAATACAAAAACTAATCAGCTTAATTATACGGAGTTATATTTTCATAAGACATTTATTATGATTAATATGATCGTGCAATTAAAGTGAACAATAGTAAAGGAATATAATTTAATTTTACTATTGAGCTCGGTGTGTGTTAGCACATGTCGGGATTCATTAGTATATTAGTATGTATGAAATGTATCAACAAATCAGAGTGGCAAAGCGGAAGCGTGGTGGGCCCATAACCCACAGGTCCCAGGATCGAAACCTGGCTCTGATATAGTGTGAGAAAAGAATAACTTCTAATTTCATACTTTCTTCTTTTCTCCAATATCAATGACAATAAAATATGTTTTTCCTCCCTAAAAGGCTTATAGCAGAGAATCTCAAGCTGATTATTTATTTAAATCAATTAAATAATTAAATGTCATTGAGCAATATTGCAAGCATATGAGTACTAATGTCTTTCTCGTAGAATTGTTAAGACTTTCAATTTGGGAATCAAATTACTAGCTAATTGACCGAAATTTAAGTAGATATTATTTAAGTTGTATTGGAAATTCTAAATAGTAGATAATTAACAACTTAATTTTTCTCTTCTCTCTCCTCCTATTTTCATGCAAAACCTAATTCTTCGTAGATCTCAAGTTTGATCATGGCCTCCACGGCCGCTGATCAATCCACCACGGTGGCTGACAAACCCCCTCCGACTGACTTATAGGCTGCAGGTATACCACAAGGCAACAATAACAAAGCACGTTATGCTAATCTCCTAAAATCGACTATGTTGAATTGTGGAGCACACGCGAATATTTAATCAATACCAATCAAATCAATAACTTTTTTACAAGGTGAACCATATTTCGAAAAATATCACGGACCCAAAATACAAAAACTAATCAAAGCTTAATTATACGGAATTATATTTTCATAAGACATTTATTATTATTAATATGATCGTGCAATTAAAGTGAACAATAGTAAAGGAATATAATTTAATTTTACTATTGAGCTCGGTGTGTGTTAGCACATGTCGGGATTCATTAGTATATTAGTATGTATGAAATGTATCAACAAATCAGAGTGGCGCAGCGGAAGCGTGGTGGGCCCATAACCCACAGGTCCCAGGATCGAAACCCGGCTCTGATATAGTTTGAGAAAAGAATAACTTCTAATTTCGGACTTTCTTCTTTTCTCCAATATCAATGACAATAAAATATGTTTTTCCTCCCTAAAAGGCTTATAGCAGAGAATCTCAAGTTGATTATTTATTTAAATCAATTAAATAATTAAATGTCATTGAGCAATATTGCAAGCATATGAGTACTAATGTCTTTCTCGTAGAATTGTTAAGACTTTCAATTTGGGAATCAAATTACTAGCTAATTGACCGAAATTTAAGTAGATATTATTTAAGTTGTATTGGAAATTCTAAATATTAGATAATTAACAACTTATTTTTCTCTCTTCTCTCTCCTCCTATTTTCATGCAAAACCTAATTCTTCGTAGATCTCAAGTTTGATCATGGCCTCCACGCCGCCGATCAATCCACCACGGTGGCCGACAAACCCCTCCGACGACTTTTAGGTCGCAGGTATACCACAAGGAAGCAATAACAAAGCACGTTATGCTAATCTCCTAAAATCGACAATGTTGAATTGTGGAGCACACGCGAATATTTAATCAATACCAATCAAATCAATAACTTTTTTACAAGGTGAACCATATTTCAGAAAAATATCACAGACCCAAAATACAAAAACTAATCAGCTTAATTATAATATTGCAAGCATATGAGTACTAATGTCTTTCTCGTAGAATTGTTAAGACTTTCAATTTGGGAATCAAATTACTAACTAATTGACCGAAATTTACGTATATATTATTTTAGTGGTATTGGAAATTCTAAATATTAGATAATTAACAACTTATTTTTCTCTCTTCTCTCTCCTCCTATTTTCATGCAAAACCTAATTCTTCGTAAATCTCAAGTTTGATCATGGCCTCCACGGCCGCTGATCAATCCACCACGTGCTCGAAAAACCTCATCCGACGGACTTATAGGTGCGGGTATACCACAGGCAAGCAATAACAAAGCACGTTATGCTAATCTCCAAAAATCGACAATGTTGAATTGTGGAGCACAAGCGAATATTTAATCAATACCAATCAAATCAATAACTTATTTACAAGGTGAACCATATGTCGAAATAAATCACAGACCCAAAATACAAAAACTTATCGCTTAATTATCCGGAATTATATTTTCATAAGACATTTATTATGATTAATATGATCGCGCAATTAAAGTGAACAATAGTAAAGGAATATAATTTAATTTTACTATTGAGCTCGGTGTGTGTTAGCACATGTCGGGATTCATTAGTATATTAGTATGTATTAAATGTATCAACAAATCGAGTGGCGAGCGGAAGCGTGGTGGGCCCATAACCCACGGGTCCCAGGATCGAAACCGGCTCGATATAGTTTGAGAAAAGAATAACTTCTAATTTCGGACTTTCTTCTTTTCTCCAATATCAACGACAATAAAATATGTTTTTCCTCTCTAAAAGGCTTATAGCAGAGAATCTCGCGATTATTTATTTAAATCAATTAAATAATTAAATGTCATTGAGCAATATTGCAAGCATATGAGTACTAATGTCTTTCTCGTAGAATTGTTAAGACTTTCAATTTGGGAATCAAATTACTAACTAATTGACCGAAATTTACGTATATATTATTTAAGTGGTATTGGAAATTCTAAATATTAGATAATTAACAACTTATTTTTCTCTCTTCTCTCTCCTCCTATTTTCATGCAAAACCTAATTCTTCGTAGATCCTAAGTTTGATCATGGCCTCCACGGCCGCTGATCAATCCACCACGGTGCCTGACAAACCTCATCCGACGGACTTATAGTCACGCAGTATACCACAAGGCAACAATAACAAAGCACGTTATGCTAATCTCCTAAAATCGACAATGTTGAATTGTGGAGCACAAGCGAATATTTAATCAATACCAATCAAATCAATAACTTATTTACAAGGTGAACCATATGTCAGAAATAAATCACAGACCCAAAATACAAAAACTTATCAGCTTAATTATCCGGAATTATATTTTCATAAGACATTTATTATGATTAATATGATCGCGCAATTAAAGTGAACAATAGTAAAGGAATATAATTTAATTTTACTATTGAGCTCGGTGTGTGTTAGCACATGTCGGGATTCATTAGTATATTAGTATGTATTAAATGTATCAACAAATCAGAGTGGCGAGCGGAAGCGTGGTGGGCCCATAACCCACAGGTCCCAGGATCGAAACCTGGCTCTGATATAGTTTGAGAAAAGAATAACTTCTAATTTCAGACTTTCTTCTTTTCTCCAATATCAACGACAATAAAATATGTTTTTCCTCTCTAAAAGGCTTATAGCAGAGAATCTCAAGCAGATTATTTATTTAAATCAATTAAATAATTAAATGTCATTGAGCAATATTGCAAGCATATGAGTACTAATGTCTTTCTCGTAGAATTGTTAAGACTTTCAATTTGGGAATCAAATTACTAACTAATTGACCGAAATTTACGTATATATTATTTAAGAGGTATTGGAAATTCTAAATATTAGATAATTAACAACTTATTTTTCTCTCTTCTCTCTCCTCCTATTTTCATGCAAAACCTAATTCTTCGTAGATCCTAAGTTTGATCATGGCCTCCACGACCGCTGATCAATCCACCACGGTGCCTGACAAACCTCATCCGACAGACTTATAGGTCGCGGTATACGGGTATACCACAAGGCAGCAATAACAAAGCACGTTATGCTAATCTCCTAAACTCGACAATGTTGAATTGTGGAGCACAAGCGAATATTTAATCAATACCAATCAAATCAATAACTTATTTACAAGGTGAACCATATGTCGAAATAAATCACGGACCCAAAATACAAAAACTTATCGGCTTAATTATCCGGAATTATATTTTCATAAGACATTTATTATGATTAATATGATCGCGCAATTAAAGTGAACAATAGTAAAGGAATATAATTTAATTTTACTATTGAGCTCGGTGTGTGTTAGCACATGTCGGGATTCATTAGTATATTAGTATGTATTAAATGTATCAACAAATATGCGGAAGCGTGGTGGGCCCATAACCCACGGGTAGGATCGAAACTCTTTCGATATAGTTTGAGAAAAGAATAACTTCTAATTTTAGACTTTCTTCTTTTCTCCAATATCAACGACAATAAAATATGTTTTTCCTCTCTAAAAGGCTTATGAGGATTATTTATTTAAATCAATTAAATAATTAAATGTCATTGAGCAATATTGCAATATGAGTACTAATGTCTTTCTCGTAGAATTGTTAAGACTTTCAATTTGGGAATCAAATTACTAACTAATTGACCGAAATTTATGTATATATTATTTAAGTGGTATTGGAAATTCTAAATATTAGATAATTAACAACTTATTTTTCTCTCTTCTCTCTCCTCCTATTTTCATGCAAAACCTAATTCTTCGTAGATCTCAAGTTTGATCATGGCCTCCACGGCCGCTGATCAATCCACCACGGTGCCTGACAAACCTCATCCGACAGACTTATAGGCTGCAGGTATACCACAAGGCAGCAATAACAAAGCACGTTATGCTAATCTCCTAAAATCGACAATGTTGAATTGTGGAGCACAAGCGAATATTTAATCAATACCAATCAAATCAATAACTTATTTACAAGGTGAACCATATGTCAGAAATAAATCACAGACCCAAAATACAAAAACTTATCAGCTTAATTATCCGGAATTATATTTTCATAAGACATTTATTATGATTAATATGATCGCGCAATTAAAGTGAACAATAGTAAAGGAATATAATTTAATTTTACTATTGAGCTCGGTGTGTGTTAGCACATGTCGGGATTCATTAGTATATTAGTATGTATTAAATGTATCAACAAATCAGAGTGGCGAGCGGAAGCGTGGTGGGCCCATAACCCACAGGTCCCAGGATCGAAACCTGGCTCTGATATAGTTTGAGAAAAGAATAACTTCTAATTTCAGACTTTCTTCTTTTCTCCAATATCAACGACAATAAAATATGTTTTTCCTCTCTAAAAGGCTTATAGCAGAGAATCTCAAGCAGATTATTTATTTAAATCAATTAAATAATTAAATGTCATTGAGCAATATTGCAAGCATATGAGTACTAATGTCTTTCTCGTAGAATTGTTAAGACTTTCAATTTGGGAATCAAATTACTAACTAATTGACCGAAATTTACGTATATATTATTTAAGTGGTATTGGAAATTCTAAATATTAGATAATTAACAACTTATTTTTCTCTCTTCTCTCTCCTCCTATTTTCATGCAAAACCTAATTCTTCGTAGATCCTAAGTTTGATCATGGCCTCCACGGCCGCTGATCAATCCACCACGGTGGTGACGACAAACCTCATCCGACAGACTTATAGGTGCAGTGTATACCACAAGGCAACAATAACAAAGCACGTTATGCTAATCTCCTAAAATCGACAATGTTGAATTGTGGAGCACAAGCGAATATTTAATCAATACCAATCAAATCAATAACTTATTTACAAGGTGAACCATATGTCAGAAATAAATCACAGACCCAAAATACAAAAACTTATCACTTAATTATCCGGAATTATATTTTCATAAGACATTTATTATGATTAATATGATCGCGCAATTAAAGTGAACAATAGTAAAGGAATATAATTTAATTTTACTATTGAGCTCGGTGTGTGTTAGCACATGTCGGGATTCATTAGTATATTAGTATGTATTAAATGTATCAACAAATCAGAGTGGCGAGCGGAAGCGTGGTGGGCCCATAACCCACAGGTCCCAGGATCGAAACCTGGCTCTGATATAGTTTGAGAAAAGAATAACTTCTAATTTCAGACTTTCTTCTTTTCTCCAATATCAACGACAATAAAATATGTTTTTCCTCTCTAAAAGGCTTATAGCAGAGAATCTCAAGCAGTGATTATTTATTTAAATCAATTAAATAATTAAATGTCATTGAGCAATATTGCAAGCATATGAGTACTAATGTCTTTCTCGTAGAATTGTTAAGACTTTCAATTTGGGAATCAAATTACTAACTAATTGACCGAAATTTACGTATATATTATTTAAGTGGTATTGGAAATTCTAAATATTAGATAATTAACAACTTATTTTTCTCTCTTCTCTCTCCTCCTATTTTCATGCAAAACCTAATTCTTCGTAGATCCTAAGTTTGATCATGGCCTCCACGGCCGCCGATCAATCCACCACGGTGCCTGACAAACCTCATCCGACAGACTTATAGGTGCAGGTATACCACAAGGGAAGCAATAACAAAGCACGTTATGCTAATCTCCTAAAATCGACAATGTTGAATTGTGGAGCACAAGCGAATATTTAATCAATACCAATCAAATCAATAACTTATTTACAAGGTGAACCATATGTCAGAAATAAATCACAGACCCAAAATACAAAAACTTATCAGCTTAATTATCCGGAATTATATTTTCATAAGACATTTATTATGATTAATATGATCGCGCAATTAAAGTGAACAATAGTAAAGGAATATAATTTAATTTTACTATTGAGCTCGGTGTGTGTTAGCACATGTCGGGATTCATTAGTATATTAGTATGTATTAAATGTATCAACAAATCAGAGTGGCGAGCGGAAGCGTGGTGGGCCCATAACCCACAGGTCCCAGGATCGAAACCTGGCTCTGATATAGTTTGAGAAAAGAATAACTTCTAATTTCAGACTTTCTTCTTTTCTCCAATATCAACGACAATAAAATATGTTTTTCCTCTCTAAAAGGCTTATAGCAGAGAATCTCAAGCAGATTATTTATTTAAATCAATTAAATAATTAAATGTCATTGAGCAATATTGCAAGCATATGAGTACTAATGTCTTTCTCGTAGAATTGTTAAGACTTTCAATTTGGGAATCAAATTACTAACTAATTGACCGAAATTTACGTATATATTATTTAAGTGGTATTGGAAATTCTAAATATTAGATAATTAACAACTTATTTTTCTCTCTTCTCTCTCCTCCTATTTTCATGCAAAACCTAATTCTTCGTAGATCCTAAGTTTGATCATGGCCTCCACGACCGCTGATCAATCCACCACGGTGCCTGACAAACCTCATCCGACAGACTTATAGGCTGCAGGTATACCACAAGGCAGCAATAACAAAGCACGTTATGCTAATCTCCTAAAATCGACAATGTTGAATTGTGGAGCACAAGCGAATATTTAATCAATACCAATCAAATCAATAACTTATTTACAAGGTGAACCATATGTCAGAAATAAATCACAGACCCAAAATACAAAAACTTATCAGCTTAATTATCCGGAATTATATTTTCATAAGACATTTATTATGATTAATATGATCGCGCAATTAAAGTGAACAATAGTAAAGGAATATAATTTAATTTTACTATTGAGCTCGGTGTGTGTTAGCACATGTCGGGATTCATTAGTATATTAGTATGTATTAAATGTATCAACAAATCAGAGTGGCGAGCGGAAGCGTGGTGGGCCCATAACCCACAGGTCCCAGGATCGAAACCTGGCTCTGATATAGTTTGAGAAAAGAATAACTTCTAATTTTAGACTTTCTTCTTTTCTCCAATATCAACGACAATAAAATATGTTTTTCCTCTCTAAAAGGCTTATAGCAGAGAATCTCAAGCAGATTATTTATTTAAATCAATTAAATAATTAAATGTCATTGAGCAATATTGCAAGCATATGAGTACTAATGTCTTTCTCGTAGAATTGTTAAGACTTTCAATTTGGGAATCAAATTACTAACTAATTGACCGAAATTTATGTATATATTATTTAAGTGGTATTGGAAATTCTAAATATTAGATAATTAACAACTTATTTTTCTCTCTTCTCTCTCCTCCTATTTTCATGCAAAACCTAATTCTTCGTAGATCCTAAGTTTGATCATGGCCTCCACGGCCGCTGATCAATCCACCACGGTGCCTGACAAACCTCATCCGACAGACTTATAGGTCGCAGGTATACCACAAGGCAAGCAATAACAAAGCACGTTATGCTAATCTCCTAAAATCGACAATGTTGAATTGTGGAGCACAAGCGAATATTTAATCAATACCAATCAAATCAATAACTTATTTACAAGGTGAACCATATGTCAGAAATAAATCACAGACCCAAAATACAAAAACTTATCAGCTTAATTATCCGGAATTATATTTTCATAAGACATTTATTATGATTAATATGATCGAGCAATTAAAGTGAACAATAGTAAAGGAATATAATTTAATTTTACTATTGAGCTCGGTGTGTGTTAGCACATGTCGGGATTCATTAGTATATTAGTATGTATTAAATGTATCAACAAATCAGAGTGGCAAAGCGGAAGCGTGGTGGGCCCATAACCCACAGGTCCCAGGATCGAAACCTGGCTCTGATATAGTTTGAGAAAAGAATAACTTCTAATTTCAGACTTTCTTCTTTTCTCCAATATCAATGACAATAAAATATGTTTTTCCTCCCTAAAAGGCTTATAGCCAGAGAATCTCAAGCTGATTATTTATTTAAATCAATTAAATAATTAAATGTCATTGAGCAATATTGCAAGCATATGAGTACTAATGTCTTTCTCGTAGAATTGTTAAGACTTTCAATTTGGGAATCAAATTACTAACTAATTGACCGAAATTTAAGTATATATTATTTAAGTGGTATTGGAAATTCTAAATATTAGATAATTAACAACTTATTTTTCTCTCTTCTCTCTCCTCCTATTTTCATGCAAAACCAAATTCTTCGTAGATCTCAAGTTTGATCATGGCCTCCACGGCCGATGATCAATCCACCACGGTGGCTGACAAAACCCCTCCGACAGACTTATACACTGCAGGTATACCACAGGCAGCAATAACAAAGCACGTTATGCTAATCTCCTAAAATCGACAATGTTGAATTGTGGAGCACACGCGAATATTTAATCAATACCAATCAAATCAATAACTTTTTTACAAGGTGAACCATATGTCAGAAAAATATCACAGACCCAAAATACAAAAACTAATCAGCTTAATTATACGGAGTTATATTTTCATAAGACATTTATTATTATTAATATGATCGTGCAATTAAAGTGAACAATAGTAAAGGAATATAATTTAATTTTACTATTGAGCTCGGTGTGTGTTAGCACATGTCGGGATTCATTAGTATATTAGTATGTATGAAATGTATCAACAAATCAGAGTGGCGCAGCGGAAGCGTGGTGGGCCCATAACCCACAGGTCCCAGGATCGAAACCTGGCTCTGATATAGTTTGAGAAAAGAATAACTTCTAATTTCAGACTTTCTTCTTTTCTCCAATATCAATGACAATAAAATATGTTTTTCCTCCCTAAAAGGCTTATAGCAGAGAATCTCAAGCTGATTATTTATTTAAATCAATTAAATAATTAAATGTCATTGAGCAATATTGCAAGCATATGAGTACTAACGTCTTTCTCGTAGAATTGTTAAGACTTTCAATTTGGGAATCAAATTACAAGCTAATTGACCCAAATTTAAGTAGATATTATTTAAGTTGTATTGGAAATTCTAAATAGTAGATAATTAACAACTTAATTTTCTCTCTTCTCTCTCCTATTTTCAAGCAAAACCAAATTCTTCGTAGATCTCAAGTTTGATCATGGCCTCCACGGCCGCTGATCAATCCACCACGGTGGCTGACAAACCTCATCCGACAGACTTATAGGCTGCAAGTATACCACCAGGCAGCAATAACAAAGCACATTATGCTAATCTCCTAAAATCGACAATGTTGAATTGTGGAGCACACGTGAATATTTAATCAATACCAATCAAATCAATAACTTTTTTACAAGGTGAACCATATGTCAGAAATAAATCACAGACCCAAAATACAAAAACTTATCAGCTTAATTATAATATTGCAAGCATATGAGTACTAATGTCTTTCTCGTAGAATTGTTAAGACTTTCAATTTGGGAATCAAATTACTAACTAATTGACCGAAATTTACGTATATATTATTTAAGTGGTATTGGAAATTCTAAATATTAGATAATTAACAACTTATTTTTCTCTCTTCTCTCTCCTCCTATTTTCATGCAAAACCTAATTCTTCGTAGATCTCAAGTTTGATCATGGCCTCCACGGCCGCTGATCAATCCACCACGGTGCCTGACAAACCTCATCCGACAGACTTATAGGCTGCAGGTATACCACAAGGCAGCAATAACAAAGCACGTTATGCTAATCTCCTAAAATCGACAATGTTGAATTGTGGAGCACAAGCGAATATTTAATCAATACCAATCAAATCAATAACTTATTTACAAGGTGAACCATATGTCAGAAATAAATCACAGACCCAAAATACAAAAACTTATCAAACCTTAATTATCCGGAATTATATTTTCATAAGACATTTATTATGATTAATATGATCGCGCAATTAAAGTGAACAATAGTAAAGGAATATAATTTAATTTTACTATTGAGCTCGGTGTGTGTTAGCACATGTCGGGATTCATTAGTATATTAGTATGTATTAAATGTATCAACAAATCAGAGTGGCGAGCGGAAGCGTGGTGGGCCCATAACCCACAGGTCCCAGGATCGAAACCTGGCTCTGATATAGTTTGAGAAAAGAATAACTTCTAATTTCAGCTTTCTTCTTTTCTCCAATATCAACGACAATAAAATATGTTTTTCCTCTCTAAAAGGCTTATAGCGAGAGAATCTCAAGCAGATTATTTATTTAAATCAATTAAATAATTAAATGTCATTGAGCAATATTGCAAGCATATGAGTACTAATGTCTTTCTCGTAGAATTGTTAAGACTTTCAATTTGGGAATCAAATTACTAACTAATTGACCGAAATTTACGTATATATTATTTAAGTGGTATTGGAAATTCTAAATATTAGATAATTAACAACTTATTTTTCTCTCTTCTCTCTCCTCCTATTTTCATGCAAAACCTAATTCTTCGTAGATCCTAAGTTTGATCATGGCCTCCACGGCCGCTGATCAATCCACCACGGTGCCTGACAAACCTCATCCGACAGACTTATAGGCTGCAGGTATACCACAAGGCAGCAATAACAAAGCACGTTATGCTAATCTCCTAAAATCGACAATGTTGAATTGTGGAGCACACGCGAATATTTAATCAATACCAATCAAATCAATAACTTTTTTACAAGGTGAACCATATTTCAGAAAAATATCACAGACCCAAAATACAAAAACTAATCAGCTTAATTATACGGAGTTATATTTTCATAAGACATTTATTATTATTAATATGATCGTGCAATTAAAGTGAACAATAGTAAAGGAATATAATTTAATTTTACTATTGAGCTCGGTGTGTGTTAGCACATGTCGGGATTCATTAGTATATTAGTATGTATGAAATGTATCAACAAATCAGAGTGGCGAGCGGAAGCGTGGTGGGCCCATAACCCACAGGTCCCAGGATCGAAACCTGGCTCTGATATAGTTTGAGAAAAGAATAACTTCTAATTTCAGACTTTCTTCTTTTCTCCAATATCAATGACAATAAAATATGTTTTTCCTCCCTAAAAGGCTTATAGCGAGAGAATCTCAAGCGATTATTTATTTAAATCAATTAAATAATTAAATGTCATTGAGCAATATTGCAAGCATATGAGTACTAACGTCTTTCTCGTAGAATTGTTAAGACTTTCAATTTGGGAATCAAATTACAAGCTAATTGACCCAAATTTAAGTAGATATTATTTAAGTTGTATTGGAAATTCTAAATATTAGATAATTAACAACTTATTTTCTCTCTTCTCTCTCCTCCTATTTTCATGCAAAACCTAATTCTTCGTAGATCTCAAGTTTGATCATGGCCTCCACGGCCGCTGATCAATCCACCACGATGGCCGACAAACCTCATCCAATAACAAAGCACGTTATGCTAATCTCCTAAAATCGACAATATTGTGGAGCACAAGCGAAGTATACCACAAATCAATAACTTATTTACAATAACAAAGCACATTATGCTAATCTCCTAAAATCGACAATGTTGAATTGATGGAGCACACGTGAATATTTAATCAATACCAATCAAATAGTAATAAATGTTTTTTACAAGGTGAACCATATAGTTTGAGAAAAGAATAAAATCACAATATCAACGACAATAAAATACAAAAACTTATCGCGATTATTTATTTAAATCAATTAAATAATTAATTATAATATTGCAAGCATATGAGTACTAATGTCTTTCTCGTAGAATTGTTAAGACTTTCAATTTGGGAATCAAATTACTAACTAATTGACCGAAATTTACGTATATATTATTTAAGTGGTATTGGAAATTCTAAATATTAGATAATTAACAACTTATTTTTCTCTCTTCTCTCTCCTCCTATTTTCATGCAAAACCTAATTCTTCGTAGATCTCAAGTTTGATCATGGCCTCCACGGCCGCTGATCAATCCACCACGGTGCCTGACAAACCTCATCCGACAGACTTATAGGCTTCAGGTATACCACAAGGCAGCAATAACAAAGCACGTTATGCTAATCTCCTAAAATCGACAATGTTGAATTGTGGAGCACAAGCGAATATTTAATCAATACCAATCAAATCAATAACTTATTTACAAGGTGAACCATATGTCAGAAATAAATCACAGACCCAAAATACAAAAACTTATCAGCTTAATTATCCGGAATTATATTTTCATAAGACATTTATTATGATTAATATGATCGCGCAATTAAAGTGAACAATAGTAAAGGAATATAATTTAATTTTACTATTGAGCTCGGTGTGTGTTAGCACATGTCGGGATTCATTAGTATATTAGTATGTATTAAATGTATCAACAAATCGAGTGGCGAGCGGAAGCGTGGTGGGCCCATAACCCACGAGGTCCCGGGATCGAAAACCCGGCTCGATATAGTTTGAGAAAAGAATAACTTCTAATTTCAGACTTTCTTCTTTTCTCCAATATCAACGACAATAAAATATGTTTTTCCTCTCTAAAAGGCTTATAGCGAGAGAATCTCAAGCGCAGATTATTTATTTAAATCAATTAAATAATTAAATGTCATTGAGCAATATTGCAAGCATATGAGTACTAATGTCTTTCTCGTAGAATTGTTAAGACTTTCAATTTGGGAATCAAATTACTAACTAATTGACCGAAATTTACGTATATATTATTTAAGTGGTATTGGAAATTCTAAATATTAGATAATTAACAACTTATTTTTCTCTCTCTCTCTCCTCCTATTTTCATGCAAAACCTAATTCTTCGTAGATCCTAAGTTTGATCATGGCCTCCACGGCCGCTGATCAATCCACCACGGTGCCTGACAAACCTCATCCGACAGACTTATAGGCTGCAGGTATACCACAAGGCAGCAATAACAAAGCACGTTATGCTAATCTCCTAAAATCGACAATGTTGAATTGTGGAGCACAAGCGAATATTTAATCAATACCAATCAAATCAATAACTTATTTACAAGGTGAACCATATGTCAGAAATAAATCACAGACCCAAAATACAAAAACTTATCAGCTTAATTATCCGGAATTATATTTTCATAAGACATTTATTATGATTAATATGATCGTGCAATTAAAGTGAACAATAGTAAAGGAATATAATTTAATTTTACTATTGAGCTCGGTGTGTGTTAGCACATGTCGGGATTCATTAGTATATTAGTATGTATGAAATGTATCAACAAATCGAGTGGCGGCGGAAGCGTGGTGGGCCCATAACCCACACGGGTCCCAGGATCGAAACCTCGGCTCGATATAGTTTGAGAAAAGAATAACTTCTAATTTCAGACTTTCTTCTTTTCTCCAATATCAATGACAATAAAATATGTTTTTCCTCCCTAAAAGGCTTATAGCAGAGAATCTCAAGCTGATTATTTATTTAAATCAATTAAATAATTAAATGTCATTGAGCAATATTGCAAGCATATGAGTACTAACGTCTTTCTCGTAGAATTGTTAAGACTTTCAATTTGGGAATCAAATTACAAGCTAATTGACCCAAATTTAAGTAGATATTATTTAAGTTGTATTGGAAATTCTAAATATTAGATAATTAACAACTTAATTTTCTCTCTTCTCTCTCCTATTTTCAAGCAAAACCAAATTCTTCGTAGATCTCAAGTTTGATCATGGCCTCCACGGCCGATGATCAATCCACCACGGTGGCTGACAAACCTCATCCGACAGACTTATAGGCCGCAAGTATACCACCAGGCAGCAATAACAAAGCACATTATGCTAATCTCCTAAAATCGACAATGTTGAATTGTGGAGCACACGTGAATATTTAATCAATACCAATCAAATCAATAACTTTTTTACAAGGTGAACCATATGTCAGAAATAAATCACAGACCCAAAATACAAAAACTTATCAGCTTAATTATAATATTGCAAGCATATGAGTACTAATGTCTTTCTCGTAGAATTGTTAAGACTTTCAATTTGGGAATCAAATTACTAACTAATTGACCGAAATTTACGTATATATTATTTAAGTGGTATTGGAAATTCTAAATATTAGATAATTAACAACTTATTTTTCTCTCTTCTCTCTCCTCCTATTTTCATGCAAAACCTAATTCTTCGTAGATCTCAAGTTTGATCATGGCCTCCACGGCCGCTGATCAATCCACCACCACGGTGCCGACAAACCTCATCCGAGACTTATAGGTGCGCAGGTATACCCAAGGCAGCAATAACAAAGCACGTTATGCTAATCTCCTAAAATCGACAATGTTGAATTGTGGAGCACAAGCGAATATTTAATCAATACCAATCAAATCAATAACTTATTTACAAGGTGAACCATATGTCAGAAATAAATCACAGACCCAAAATACAAAAACTTATCAGCTTAATTATCCGGAATTATATTTTCATAAGACATTTATTATGATTAATATGATCGCGCAATTAAAGTGAACAATAGTAAAGGAATATAATTTAATTTTACTATTGAGCTCGGTGTGTGTTAGCACATGTCGGGATTCATTAGTATATTAGTATGTATTAAATGTATCAACAAATCAGAGTGGCGAGCGGAAGCGTGGTGGGCCCATAACCCGAGGTCCCAGGATCGAAACCTGGCTCGATATAGTTTGAGAAAAGAATAACTTCTAATTTCAGACTTTCTTCTTTTCTCCAATATCAACGACAATAAAATATGTTTTTCCTCTCTAAAAGGCTTATAGCCAGAGAATCTCAAGCAGATTATTTATTTAAATCAATTAAATAATTAAATGTCATTGAGCAATATTGCAAGCATATGAGTACTAATGTCTTTCTCGTAGAATTGTTAAGACTTTCAATTTGGGAATCAAATTACTAACTAATTGACCGAAATTTACGTATATATTATTTAAGTGGTATTGGAAATTCTAAATATTAGATAATTAACAACTTATTTTTCTCTCTTCTCTCTCCTCCTATTTTCATGCAAAACCTAATTCTTCGTAGATCCTAAGTTTGATCATGGCCTCCACGGCCGCTGATCAATCCACCACTGGTGCTCGACAAACCTCATCCGACGGACTTATAGGTGCGGGTATACCACAAGGCAGCAATAACAAAGCACGTTATGCTAATCTCCTAAAATCGACAATGTTGAATTGTGGAGCACAAGCGAATATTTAATCAATACCAATCAAATCAATAACTTATTTACAAGGTGAACCATATGTCAGAAATAAATCACAGACCCAAAATACAAAAACTTATCAGCTTAATTATCGGAATTATATTTTCATAAGACATTTATTATGATTAATATGATCGCGCAATTAAAGTGAACAATAGTAAAGGAATATAATTTAATTTTACTATTGAGCTCGGTGTGTGTTAGCACATGTCGGGATTCATTAGTATATTAGTATGTATTAAATGTATCAACAAATCAGAGTGGCGAGCGGAAGCGTGGTGGGCCCATAACCCACAGGTCCCAGGATCGAAACCTGGCTCTGATATAGTTTGAGAAAAGAATAACTTCTAATTTCAGACTTTCTTCTTTTCTCCAATATCAACGACAATAAAATATGTTTTTCCTCTCTAAAAGGCTTATAGCGAGAGAATCTCAAGCGATTATTTATTTAAATCAATTAAATAATTAAATGTCATTGAGCAATATTGCAAGCATATGAGTACTAATGTCTTTCTCGTAGAATTGTTAAGACTTTCAATTTGGGAATCAAATTACTAACTAATTGACCGAAATTTACGTATATATTATTTAAGTTGTATTGGAAATTCTAAATATTAGATAATTAACAACTTATTTTTCTCTCTTCTCTCTCCTCCTATTTTCATGCAAAACCTAATTCTTCGTAGATCCTAAGTTTGATCATGGCCTCCACGGCCGCTGATCAATCCACCACGGTGCCTGACAAACCTCATCCGACAGACTTATAGGCTGCAGGTATACCACAAGGCAGCAATAACAAAGCACGTTATGCTAATCTCCTAAAATCGACAATGTTGAATTGTGGAGCACAAGCGAATATTTAATCAATACCAATCAAATCAATAACTTATTTACAAGGTGAACCATATGTCAGAAATAAATCACAGACCCAAAATACAAAAACTTATCGACTTAATTATCCGGAATTATATTTTCATAAGACATTTATTATGATTAATATGATCGCGCAATTAAAGTGAACAATAGTAAAGGAATATAATTTAATTTTACTATTGAGCTCGGTGTGTGTTAGCACATGTCGGGATTCATTAGTATATTAGTATGTATTAAATGTATCAACAAATCAGAGTGGCGAGCGGAAGCGTGGTGGGCCCATAACCCACAGGTCCCAGGATCGAAACCTGGCTCTGATATAGTTTGAGAAAAGAATAACTTCTAATTTCAGACTTTCTTCTTTTCTCCAATATCAACGACAATAAAATATGTTTTTCCTCTCTAAAAGGCTTATAGCGAGAGAATCTCAAGCAGATTATTTATTTAAATCAATTAAATAATTAAATGTCATTGAGCAATATTGCAAGCATATGAGTACTAATGTCTTTCTCGTAGAATTGTTAAGACTTTCAATTTGGGAATCAAATTACTAACTAATTGACCGAAATTTACGTATATATTATTTAAGTGGTATTGGAAATTCTAAATATTAGATAATTAACAACTTATTTTTCTCTCTTCTCTCTCCTCCTATTTTCATGCAAAACCTAATTCTTCGTAGATCTAAGTTTGATCATGGCCTCCACGGCCGCTGATCAATCCACCACGGTGCACTGACAAACCTCATCCGACGGACTTATAGGTGCGGGTATACCACAAGGCAAGCAATAACAAAGCACGTTATGCTAATCTCCTAAAATCGACAATGTTGAATTGTGGAGCACAAGCGAATATTTAATCAATACCAATCAAATCAATAACTTATTTACAAGGTGAACCATATGTCGAAATAAATCACGGACCCAAAATACAAAAACTTATCACTTAATTATCCGGAATTATATTTTCATAAGACATTTATTATGATTAATATGATCGCGCAATTAAAGTGAACAATAGTAAAGGAATATAATTTAATTTTACTATTGAGCTCGGTGTGTGTTAGCACATGTCGGGATTCATTAGTATATTAGTATGTATTAAATGTATCAACAAATCAGAGTGGCGAGCGGAAGCGTGGTGGGCCCATAACCCACAGGTCCCAGGATCGAAACCTGGCTCTGATATAGTTTGAGAAAAGAATAACTTCTAATTTCAGACTTTCTTCTTTTCTCCAATATCAACGACAATAAAATATGTTTTTCCTCTCTAAAAGGCTTATAGCGAGAGAATCTCAAGCAGATTATTTATTTAAATCAATTAAATAATTAAATGTCATTGAGCAATATTGCAAGCATATGAGTACTAATGTCTTTCTCGTAGAATTGTTAAGACTTTCAATTTGGGAATCAAATTACTAACTAATTGACCGAAATTTACGTATATATTATTTAAGTTGTATTGGAAATTCTAAATATTAGATAATTAACAACTTATTTTTCTCTCTTCTCTCTCCTCCTATTTTCATGCAAAACCTAATTCTTCGTAGATCCTAAGTTTGATCATGGCCTCCACGGCCGCTGATCAATCCACCACGGTGCCTGACAAACCTCATCGAAGACGGACTTATAGGCTGCAGGTATACCACAAGGCAGCAATAACAAAGCACGTTATGCTAATCTCCTAAAATCGACAATGTTGAATTGTGGAGCACAAGCGAATATTTAATCAATACCAATCAAATCAATAACTTATTTACAAGGTGAACCATATGTCAGAAATAAATCACAGACCCAAAATACAAAAACTTATCAGCTTAATTATCCGGAATTATATTTTCATAAGACATTTATTATGATTAATATGATCGCGCAATTAAAGTGAACAATAGTAAAGGAATATAATTTAATTTTACTATTGAGCTCGGTGTGTGTTAGCACATGTCGGGATTCATTAGTATATTAGTATGTATTAAATGTATCAACAAATCAGAGTGGCGAGCGGAAGCGTGGTGGGCCCATAACCCACAGGTCCCAGGATCGAAACCTGGCTCTGATATAGTTTGAGAAAAGAATAACTTCTAATTTCAGACTTTCTTCTTTTCTCCAATATCAACGACAATAAAATATGTTTTTCCTCTCTAAAAGGCTTATAGCAGAGAATCTCAATGATTATTTATTTAAATCAATTAAATAATTAAATGTCATTGAGCAATATTGCAAGCATATGAGTACTAATGTCTTTCTCGTAGAATTGTTAAGACTTTCAATTTGGGAATCAAATTACTAACTAATTGACCGAAATTTACGTATATATTATTTAAGTGGTATTGGAAATTCTAAATATTAGATAATTAACAACTTATTTTCTCTCTTCTCTCTCCTCCTATTTTCATGCAAAACCTAATTCTTCGTAGATCTAAGTTTGATCATGGCCTCCACGGCCGCATTGATCAATCCACCACGGTGCCGACAAACCTCATCCGACGAGACTTATAGGTGCGCGGGTATACCACAAGGCAAGCAATAACAAAGCACGTTATGCTAATCTCCTAAAATCGACAATGTTGAATTGTGGAGCACAAGCGAATATTTAATCAATACCAATCAAATCAATAACTTATTTACAAGGTGAACCATATGTCAGAAATAAATCACAGACCCAAAATACAAAAACTTATCAGCTTAATTATCCGGAATTATATTTTCATAAGACATTTATTATGATTAATATGATCGCGCAATTAAAGTGAACAATAGTAAAGGAATATAATTTAATTTTACTATTGAGCTCGGTGTGTGTTAGCACATGTCGGGATTCATTAGTATATTAGTATGTATTAAATGTATCAACAAATCAGAGTGGCGAGCGGAAGCGTGGTGGGCCCATAACCCACAGGTCCCAGGATCGAAACCTGGCTCTGATATAGTTTGAGAAAAGAATAACTTCTAATTTCAGACTTTCTTCTTTTCTCCAATATCAACGACAATAAAATATGTTTTTCCTCTCTAAAAGGCTTATAGCAAGAGAATCTCAAGCGATTATTTATTTAAATCAATTAAATAATTAAATGTCATTGAGCAATATTGCAAGCATATGAGTACTAATGTCTTTCTCGTAGAATTGTTTAGACTTTAAATTTGGGAATCAAATTACTAACTAATTGACCAAAATTTAAGTAGATATTTTTTAAATGGTATTGGAAATTCTAAATATTAGATAATTAACAACTTATGTTTCTCTCTCCTCCTATTTTCATGCAAAACCTAATTCTTCGTAGATCTCAAGTTAGATCATGGCCTCCACGGCCGCTGATCAATCCACCACGGTGCCTGACAAACCTCATCCGACAGACTTATAGGCTGCAGGTATACCACAAGGCAGCAATAACAAAGCACGTTATGCTAATCTCCTAAAATCGACAATGTTGAATTGTGGAGCACAAGCGAATATTTAATCAATACCAATCAAATCAATAACTTATTTACAAGGTGAACCATATGTCAGAAATAAATCACAGACCCAAAATACAAAAACTTATCACTTAATTATCCGGAATTATATTTTCATAAGACATTTATTATGATTAATATGATCGTGCAATTAAAGTGAACAATAGTAAAGGAATATAATTTAATTTTACTATTGAGCTCGGTGTGTGTTAGCACATGTCGGGATTCATTAGTATATTAGTATGTATGAAATGTATCAACAAATCAGAGTGGCGCAGCGGAAGCGTGGTGGGCCCATAACCCACAGGTCCCAGGATCGAAACCTGGCTCTGATATAGTTTGAGAAAAGAATAACTTCTAATTTCAGACTTTCTTCTTTTCTCCAATATCAATGACAATAAAATATGTTTTTCCTCCTAAAAGGCTTATAGCGAGAGAATCTCAAGCTGATTATTTATTTAAATCAATTAAATAATTAAATGTCATTGAGCAATATTGCAAGCATATGAGTACTAATGTCTTTCTCGTAGAATTGTTAAGACTTTCAATTTGGGAATCAAATTACAAGCTAATTGACCCAAATTTAAGTAGATATTATTTAAGTTGTATTGGAAATTCTAAATATTATATAATTAACAACTTAATTTTCTCTCTTCTCTCTCCTCCTATTTTCATGCAAAACCTAATTCTTCGTAGATCTCAAGTTTGATCATGGCCTCCACGGCCGCTGATCATCCACCACGGTGGCCGACAAACCTCATCCGACAGACTTATAGGTGCAAGTATACCACAAGGCAGCAATAACAAAGCACATTATGCTAATCTCCTAAAATCGACAATGTTGAATTGTGGAGCACACGCGAATATTTAATCAATACCAATCAAATCAATAACTGTTTTACAAGGTGAACCATATGTCAGAAATAAATCACAGACCCAAAATACAAAAACTTATCAGCTTAATTATCCGGAATTATATTTTCATAAGACATTTATTATGATTAATATGATCGTGCAATTAAATTGAACAATAGTAAAGGAATATAATTTAATTTTACTATTGAGCTCGGTGTGTGTTAGCACATGTCGGGATTCATTAGTATATTAGTATGTATGAAATGTATCAACAAATCAGAGTGGCGCAGCGGAAGCGTGGTGGGCCCATAACCCACAGGTCCCAGGATCGAAACCTGGCTCTGATATAGTTTGAGAAAAGAATAACTTCTAATTTCGGACTTTCTTCTTTTCTCCAATATCAATGACAATAAAATATGTTTTTCCTCCTAAAAGGCTTATAGCAAGAGAATCTCAAGTGATTATTTATTTAAATCAATTAAATAATTAAATGTCATTGAGCAATATTGCAAGCATATGAGTACTAATGTCTTTCTCGTAGAATTGTTAAGACTTTCAATTTGGGAATCAAATTACTAACTAATTGACCGAAATTTACGTATATATTATTTAAGTGGTATTGGAAATTCTAAATATTAGATAATTAACAACTTATTTTTCTCTCTTCTCTCTCCTCCTATTTTCATGCAAAACCTAATTCTTCGTAGATCCTAAGTTTGATCATGGCCTCCACGGCCGCTGATCAATCCACCACGGTGCCTGACAAACCTCATCCGACAGACTTATAGGCTGCAGGTATACCACAAGGCAGCAATAACAAAGCACGTTATGCTAATCTCCTAAAATCGACAATGTTGAATTGTGGAGCACAAGCGAATATTTAATCAATACCAATCAAATCAATAACTTATTTACAAGGTGAACCATATGTCAGAAATAAATCACAGACCCAAAATACAAAAACTTATCAGCTTAATTATCCGGAATTATATTTTCATAAGACATTTATTATGATTAATATGATCGCGCAATTAAAGTGAACAATAGTAAAGGAATATAATTTAATTTTACTATTGAGCTCGGTGTGTGTTAGCACATGTCGGGATTCATTAGTATATTAGTATGTATGAAATGTATCAACAAATCAGAGTGGCGCAGCGGAAGCGTGGTGGGCCCATAACCCACAGGTCCCAGGATCGAAACCTGGCTCTGATATAGTTCGAGAAAAGAATAACTTCTAATTTCGGACTTTCTTCTTTTCTCCAATATCAATGACAATAAAATATGTTTTTCCTCCCTAAAAGGCTTATAGCGAGAGAATCTCAAGCTGATTATTTATTTAAATCAATTAAATAATTAAATGTCATTGAGCAATATTGCAAGCATATGAGTACTAATGTCTTTCTCGTAGAATTGTTAAGACTTTCAATTTGGGAATCAAATTACTAACTAATTGACCGAAATTTAAGTATATATTATTTAAATGGTATTGGAAATTCTAAATATTAGATAATTAACAACTTATTTTTCTCTCTCCTCCTATTTTCATGCAAAACCTAATTCTTCGTAGATCTCAAGTTTGATCATGGCCTCCACGGCCGCTGATCAATCCACCACGATGGCTGACAAACCCCCTCCGACGGACTTTTAGGCTGCAAGGTATACCACAAGGCAGCAATAACAAAGCACGTTATGCTAATCTCCTAAAATCGACAATGTTGAATTGTGGAGCACAAGCGAATATTTAATCAATACCAATCAAATCAATAACTTATTTACAAGGTGAACCATATGTCAGAAATAAATCACAGACCCAAAATACAAAAACTAATCAGCTTAATTATACGGAATTATATTTTCATAAGACATTTATTATGATTAATATGATCGTGCAATTAAAGTGAACAATAGTAAAGGAATATAATTTAATTTTACTATTGAGCTCGGTGTGTGTTAGCACATGTCGGGATTCATTAGTATATTAGTATGTATGAAATGTATCAACAAATCAGAGTGGCGCAGCGGAAGCGTGGTGGGCCCATAACCCACAGGTCCCAGGATCGAAACCTGGCTCTGATATAGTTTGAGAAAAGAATAACTTCTAATTTCAGACTTTCTTCTTTTCTCCAATATCAATGACAATAAAATATGTTTTTCCTCTCTAAAAGGCTTATAGCAGAGAATCTCAAGCTGATTATTTATTTAAATCAATTAAATAATTAAATGTCATTGAGCAATATTGCAAGCATATGAGTACTAATGTCTTTCTCGTAGAATTGTTAAGACTTTCAATTTGGGAATCAAATTACTAACTAATTGACCGAAATTTAAGTATATATTATTTAAGTGGTATTGGAAATTCTAAATATTAGATAATTAACAACTTATTTTTCTCTCTTCTCTCTCCTCCTATTTTCATGCAAAACCTAATTCTTCGTAGATCTCAAGTTTGATCATGGCCTCCACGGCCGCTGATCAATCCACCACGGTGGCTGACAAACCCCCTCCGACGGACTTTTAGGCTGCAGGTATACCACAAGGCAGCAATAACAAAGCAAGTTATGCTAATCTCCAAAAATCGACAATGTTGAATTGTGGAGCACAAGCGAATATTTAATCAATACCAATCAAATCAATAACTTATTTACAAGGTGAACCATATGTCAGAAATAAATCACAGACCCAAAATACAAAAACTTATCAGCTTAATTATCCGGAATTATATTTTCATAAGACATTTATTATGATTAATATGATCGTGCAATTAAAGTGAACAATAGTAAAGGAATATAATTTAATTTTACTATTGAGCTCGGTGTGTGTTAGCACATGTCGGGATTCATTAGTATATTAGTATGTATGAAATGTATCAACAAATCAGAGTGGCGCAGCGGAAGCGTGGTGGGCCCATAACCCACAGGTCCCAGGATCGAAACCTGGCTCTGATATAGTTTGAGAAAAGAATAACTTCTAATTTCAGACTTTCTTCTTTTCTCCAATATCAATGACAATAAAATATGTTTTTCCTCCCTAAAAGGCTTATAGCAGAGAATCTCAAGCTGATTATTTATTTAAATCAATTAAATAATTAAATGTCATTGAGCAATATTGCAAGCATATGAGTACTAATGTCTTTCTCGTAGAATTGTTAAGACTTTCAATTTGGGAATCAAATTACAAGCTAATTGACCGAAATTTAAGTAGATATTATTTAAGTTGTATTGGAAATTCTAAATATTATATAATTAACAACTTAATTTTCTCTCTTCTCTCTCCTCCTATTTTCATGCAAAACCTAATTCTTCGTAGATCTCAAGTTTGATCATGGCCTCCACGGCCGCTGATCAATCCACCACGGTGGCTGACAAACCTCATCCGACAGACTTATAGGCTGCAGGTATACCACAAGGCAGCAATAACAAAGCACATTATGCTAATCTCCTAAAATCGACAATGTTGAATTGTGGAGCACACGCGAATATTTAATCAATACCAATCAAATCAATAACTTTTTTACAAGGTGAACCATATGTCAGAAATAAATCACAGACCCAAAATACAAAAACTTATCAGCTTAATTATCCGGAATTATATTTTCATAAGACATTTATTATGATTAATATGATCGTGCAATTAAAGTGAACAATAGTAAAGGATTATAATTTAATTTTACTATTGAGCTCGGTGTGTGTTAGCACATGTCGGGATTCATTAGTATATTAGTATGTATGAAATGTATCAACAAATCAGAGTGGCGCAGCGGAAGCGTGGTGGGCCCATAACCCACAGGTCCCAGGATCGAAACCTGGCTCTGATATAGTTTGAGAAAAGAATAACTTCTAATTTCAGACTTTCTTCTTTTCTCCAATATCAATGACAATAAAATATGTTTTCCTCCCTAAAAGGCTTATAGCGAGAGAATCTCAAGCTGATTATTTATTTAAATCAATTAAATAATTGAATGTCATTGAGCAATATTGCAAGCATATGAGTACTAATGTCTTTCTCGTAGAATTGTTTAGACTTTAAATTTGGGAATCAAATTACTAACTAATTGACCAAAATTTAAGTAGATATTTTTTAAATGGTATTGGAAATTCTAAATATTAGATAATTAACAACTTATGTTTCTCTCTCCTCCTATTTTCATGCAAAACCTAATTCTTCGTAGATCTCAAGTTTGATCATGGCCTCCACGGCCTCTGATCAATCCACCACGGTGGTCGACAAACCTCCTCCGACAGACTTATAGGCTGTAGGTATACCACAAGGCAGCAATAACAAAGCACATTATGCTAATCTCCTAAAATCGACAATGTTGAATTGTGGAGCACAGCGAATATTTAATCAATACCAATCAAATCAATAACTTTTTACAAGGTGAACCATATGTCGAAAAAATCACAGACCCAAAATACAAAAACTAATCAGCTTAATTATACGGAATTATATTTTCATAAGACATTTATTATGATTAATATGATCGTGCAATTAAAGTGAACAATAGTAAAGGATTATAATTTAATTTTACTATTGAGCTCGGTGTGTGTTAGCACATGTCGGGATTCATTAGTATATTAGTATGTATGAAATGTATCAACAAATCGAGTGGCGCGGCGGAAGCGTGGTGGGCCCATAACCCACGGGTCCCAGGATCGAAACACGGCTCGATATAGTTTGAGAAAAGAATAACTTCTAATTTCAGACTTTCTTCTTTTCTCCAATATCAATGACAATAAAATATGTTTTTCCTCCCTAAAAGGCTTATAGCGAGAGAATCTCAAGTCGATTATTTATTTAAATCAATTAAATAATTAAATGTCATTGAGCAATATTGCAAGCATATGAGTACTAATGTCTTTCTCGTAGAATTGTTAAGACTTTCAATTTGGGAATCAAATTACAAGCTAATTGACCGAAATTTAAGTAGATATTATTTAAGTTGTATTGGAAATTCTAAATATTATATAATTAACAACTTAATTTTCTCTCTTCTCTCTCCTCCTATTTTCATGCAAAACCTAATTCTTCGTAGATCTCAAGTTTGATCATGGCCTCCACGGCCGCTGATCAATCCACCACGGTGGCTGACAAACCCCCTCCGACGGACTTTTAGGTGCAGGTATACCACAAGGCAGCAATAACAAAGCACATTATGCTAATCTCCTAAAATCGACAATGTTGAATTGTGGAGCACACGCGAATATTTAATCAATACCAATCAAATCAATAACTTTTTACAAGGTGAACCATATGTCAGAAAAATATCACAGACCCAAAATACAAAAACTAATCAGCTTAATTATACGGAATTATATTTTCATAAGACATTTATTATGATTAATATGATCGTGCAATTAAAGTGAACAATAGTAAAGGATTATAATTTAATTTTACTATTGAGCTCGGTGTGTGTTAGCACATGTCGGGATTCATTAGTATATTAGTATGTATGAAATGTATCAACAAATCAGAGTGGCGCAGCGGAAGCGTGGTGGGCCCATAACCCACAGGTCCCAGGATCGAAACCCTGGCTCTGATATAGTTTGAGAAAAGAATAACTTCTAATTTCAGACTTTCTTCTTTTCTCCAATATCAATGACAATAAAATATGTTTTTCCTCCCTAAAAGGCTTATAGCAGAGAATCTCAAGTTGATTATTTATTTAAATCAATTAAATAATTAAATGTCATTGAGCAATATTGCAAGCATATGAGTACTAATGTCTTTCTCGTAGAATTGTTAAGACTTTCAATTTGGGAATCAAATTACAAGCTAATTGACCGAAATTTAAGTAGATATTATTTAAGTTGTATTGGAAATTCTAAATATTATATAATTAACAACTTAATTTTCTCTCTTCTCTCTCCTCCTATTTTCATGCAAAACCTAATTCTTCGTAGATCTCAAGTTTGATCATGGCCTCCACGGCCGTGATCAATCCACCACGGTGGCGACAAACCCCTCCGACGGACTTTTAGGCTGCAGGTATACCACAAGGCAACAATAACAAAGCACATTATGCTAATCTCCTAAAATCGACAATGTTGAATTGTGGAGCACACGCGAATATTTAATCAATACCAATCAAATCAATAACTTTTTTACAAGGTGAACCATATGTCAGAAAAATATCACAGACCCAAAATACAAAAACTAATCAGCTTAATTATACGGAATTATATTTTCATAAGACATTTATTATGATTAATATGATCGTGCAATTAAAGTGAACAATAGTAAAGGATTATAATTTAATTTTACTATTGAGCTCGGTGTGTGTTAGCACATGTCGGGATTCATTAGTATATTAGTATGTATGAAATGTATCAACAAATCAGAGTGGCGCAAGCGGAAGCGTGGTGGGCCCATAACCCACAGGTCCCAGGATCGAAACCTGGCTCTGATATAGTTTGAGAAAAGAATAACTTCTAATTTCAGACTTTCTTCTTTTCTCCAATATCAATGACAATAAAATATGTTTTTCCTCCCTAAAAGGCTTATAGCAGAGAATCTCAAGCTGATTATTTATTTAAATCAATTAAATAATTAAATGTCATTGAGCAATATTGCAAGCATATGAGTACTAATGTCTTTCTCGTAGAATTGTTAAGACTTTCAATTTGGGAATCAAATTACTAGCTAATTGACCGAAATTTAAGTAGATATTATTTAAGTTGTATTGGAAATTCTAAATATTAGATAATTAACAACTTATCTCTCTCTCTCCTCCTATTTTCATGCAAAACCTAATTCTTCGTAGATCTCAAGTTTGATCATGGCCTCCACGGCCGCTGATCAATCCACCACGGTGGCTGACAAACCCCCTCCGACGGACTTTTAGGCTGCAGGTATACCACAAGGCAGCAATAACAAAGCACATTATGCTAATCTCCTAAAATCGACAATGTTGAATTGTGGAGCACACGCGAATATTTAATCAATACCAATCAAATCAATAACTTTTTACAAGGTGAACCATATGTCGAAAAAATATCACGGACCCAAAATACAAAAACTAATCGGCTTAATTATACGGAATTATATTTTCATAAGACATTTATTATGATTAATATGATCGTGCAATTAAAGTGAACAATAGTAAAGGATTATAATTTAATTTTACTATTGAGCTCGGTGTGTGTTAGCACATGTCGGGATTCATTAGTATATTAGTATGTATGAAATGTATCAACAAATCGAGTGGGCGGCGGAAGCGTGGTGGGCCCATAACCCACGAGGTCCCGGGATCGAAACACTGGCTCGATATAGTTTGAGAAAAGAATAACTTCTAATTTCGGACTTTCTTCTTTTCTCCAATATCAATGACAATAAAATATGTTTTTCCTCCCTAAAAGGCTTATAAAGCAGAGAATCTCAAGTGATTATTTATTTAAATCAATTAAATAATTAAATGTCATTGAGCAATATTGCAAGCATATGAGTACTAATGTCTTTCTCGTAGAATTGTTAAGACTTTCAATTTGGGAATCAAATTACTAGCTAATTGACCGAAATTTAAGTAGATATTATTTAAGTTGTATTGGAAATTCTAAATATTATATAATTAACAACTTAATTTTCTCTCTCTCTCTCCTCCTATTTTCATGCAAAACCTAATTCTTCGTAGATCTCAAGTTTGATCATGGCCTCCACGGCCGCTGATCAATCCACCACGGTGGTGACAAACCCCTCCGACGGACTTTTAGGTGCGGGTATACCACAAGGCAACAATAACAAAGCACATTATGCTAATCTCCTAAAATCGACAATGTTGAATTGTGGAGCACACGCGAATATTTAATCAATACCAATCAAATCAATAACTTTTTTACAAGGTGAACCATATGTCGAGAAAAAATATCACGGACCCAAAATACAAAAACTAATCGGCTTAATTATACGGAATTATATTTTCATAAGACATTTATTATGATTAATATGATCGTGCAATTAAAGTGAACAATAGTAAAGGATTATAATTTAATTTTACTATTGAGCTCGGTGTGTGTTAGCACATGTCGGGATTCATTAGTATATTAGTATGTATGAAATGTATCAACAAATCGAGTGGCGCGGCGGAAGCGTGGTGGGCCCATAACCCACGAGGTCCCGGGATCGAAAACTGGCTCGATATAGTTTGAGAAAAGAATAACTTCTAATTTCAGACTTTCTTCTTTTCTCCAATATCAATGACAATAAAATATGTTTTTCCTCCCTAAAAGGCTTATAGCAGAGAATCTCAAGCTGATTATTTATTTAAATCAATTAAATAATTAAATGTCATTGAGCAATATTGCAAGCATATGAGTACTAATGTCTTTCTCGTAGAATTGTTAAGACTTTCAATTTGGGAATCAAATTACAAGCTAATTGACCGAAATTTAAGTAGATATTATTTAAGTTGTATTGGAAATTCTAAATATTATATAATTAACAACTTAATTTTCTCTCTTCTCTCTCCTCCTATTTTCATGCAAAACCTAATTCTTCGTAGATCTCAAGTTTGATCATGGCCTCCACGGCCGCTGATCAATCCACCACGGTGGCTGACAAACCCCCTCCGACGGACTTTTAGGCTGCAGGTATACCACAAGGCAGCAATAACAAAGCACATTATGCTAATCTCCTAAAATCGACAATGTTGAATTGTGGAGCACACGCGAATATTTAATCAATACCAATCAAATCAATAACTTTTTTACAAGGTGAACCATATGTCAGAAAAATATCACGGACCCAAAATACAAAAACTAATCAGCTTAATTATACGGAATTATATTTTCATAAGACATTTATTATGATTAATATGATCGTGCAATTAAAGTGAACAATAGTAAAGGATTATAATTTAATTTTACTATTGAGCTCGGTGTGTGTTAGCACATGTCGGGATTCATTAGTATATTAGTATGTATGAAATGTATCAACAAATCAGAGTGGCGCAGCGGAAGCGTGGTGGGCCCATAACCCACGGGTCCCGGGATCGAAACACTGGCTCGATATAGTTTGAGAAAAGAATAACTTCTAATTTCAGACTTTCTTCTTTTCTCCAATATCAATGACAATAAAATATGTTTTTCCTCCTAAAAGGCTTATAGCGAGAGAATCTCAAGTGATTATTTATTTAAATCAATTAAATAATTAAATGTCATTGAGCAATATTGCAAGCATATGAGTACTAATGTCTTTCTCGTAGAATTGTTAAGACTTTCAATTTGGGAATCAAATTACTAGCTAATTGACCGAAATTTAAGTAGATATTATTTAAGTTGTATTGGAAATTCTAAATATTATATAATTAACAACTTAATTTTCTCTCTTCTCTCTCCTCCTATTTTCATGCAAAACCTAATTCTTCGTAGATCTCAAGTTTGATCATGGCCTCCACGGCCGTGATCAATCCACCACGGTGGCGACAAACCCCCCTCCGACGGACTTATAGGTGCGGGTATACCACAAGGCAACAATAACAAAGCACATTATGCTAATCTCCTAAAATCGACAATGTTGAATTGTGGAGCACACGCGAATATTTAATCAATACCAATCAAATCAATAACTTTTTTACAAGGTGAACCATATGTCGAGAAAAATATCACGGACCCAAAATACAAAAACTAATCAAGCTTAATTATACGGAATTATATTTTCATAAGACATTTATTATGATTAATATGATCGTGCAATTAAAGTGAACAATAGTAAAGGATTATAATTTAATTTTACTATTGAGCTCGGTGTGTGTTAGCACATGTCGGGATTCATTAGTATATTAGTATGTATGAAATGTATCAACAAATCAGAGTGGCGCAGCGGAAGCGTGGTGGGCCCATAACCCACAGGTCCCAGGATCGAAACACTGGCTCGATATAGTTTGAGAAAAGAATAACTTCTAATTTCGGACTTTCTTCTTTTCTCCAATATCAATGACAATAAAATATGTTTTTCCTCCTAAAAGGCTTATAGCGAGAGAATCTCAAGTGATTATTTATTTAAATCAATTAAATAATTAAATGTCATTGAGCAATATTGCAAGCATATGAGTACTAATGTCTTTCTCGTAGAATTGTTAAGACTTTCAATTTGGGAATCATATTACAAGCTAATTGACCGAAATTTAAGTAGATATTATTTAAGTTGTATTGGAAATTCTAAATATTATATAATTAACAACTTAATTTTCTCTCTTCTCTCTCCTCCTATTTTCATGCA